>BLBF01000010.1:13063193-13135946 GCA_015471245.1 Laticauda colubrina
ATAGAATAGAATAGAATAGAATAGAATAGAATAGAATAGAATAGAATAGAATTCTTTATTGGCCAAGTGTGATTGGGCATACAAGGAATTGGTCTTGGTGCAAATGTTCTCAGTTTACATAAAAGAAAGAAACATTCATCAAAAGTCAAGACTCATCAGGTACAACACTTAATAATAGTCATAGGGTACAATAAGCAATCAAATCATACTAGGAAACAGTCATATTGGCACATCTGGGAAAACCCAAATCTGAGAGTTCCGGGTTTTCCCTTCCCAATAGAAATTAAAAGATCCATCCCCTACACCCACAAGTCCATCACATGGCCCAATCAAACATCGTCCCAACTGGAGACATTCCTCTAGACACTCCTCACCAGGTGCAGAGCGACATGTCCTTGACTTCTAAGAAAGACTGTTGTCAAGTCTAATTGTCCAACTCTCTATGAAATCCCCTCTCCCAAATTTCCAGGCACTAAATATGACAGCCTCAAAGCTTCTAAGTGAAATATGGCTTCCAAGGCTGACAGGTGAGGTAGAATAACAAATGCAGCACTGCAGAATTGCAACATAATCATCATACCATTTGTAGGTGTGACTTTGTACATGTATGAAAGAGATGAAGCTTGACAGCGCTTCTTTTGTCAGTCTGACAAAACACAGTCACTTCTGCCCATAACACTGCTTGTATTCAAAGCTCTTTCAAAGAGACGGGTATCAGCCATCGAAGACAATCCAGGTCAGGAAACAGGCTAGTAAATATTATAAGCCTATTCTATTGATATAGGTTATAATAATGAAATCACAAAAATCTCATCATATTGCTCCTTCCCTCCCTCCTAACCTAAAGAGAGTCAATGCAAGGGAATCTTGATTTTTTTTTCTCACCCTTTCCTATTTTATCAAAGCTAAGTTAATATTCTTCTCATATAGATAATCCTTGACTTACAGCAGTTCATTTAGTGACAAAAGCACTGAAAGAAGTAACGTCCTGTGGTGGGATTCAATTTTTTTCTTACTACTGGTTCTGTGGGTGTGGCTTGGTGGGCGTGGCAGGGGAAGGATCCTATAAAATCTCCATTCATTCCACACTTCTGGGGGAAAGTTACTGCAAAAATCCCATTCCCTCCCCACCCCATTAACCTGCTTTCCAGCTCCGTTCTCCTGTACAGGGCAACAAAACAAGACCCAGCCAATTGGAGGCAGAGAAAAGATGGGAGCGGGGCCAGTCAGAGGTGATATTGGCCGTTCTCCAAATTACTCAAAATTTCTGCTACTGGTTCTCCAGAAATGGTCAGAACCTGCTGAATACCACCTCTGCTTATGACCCTTTTTCACATTTACAACCACTGCAACGTCCCTGTAGTCATGTGATCAAAATTAAAATGCTTGGCAACTGGTTCATATTTACAACTGTTGACAGCTGCCTCACTTAGCAACAGAAATGTTGAGCTCAATTGTGGTCGTTAAGTCGAGGACTACCTGTATTTTCCTCAAGGTCATTTCCATATTTCTCCACAACAGATGAGGATCACAATTTAGTTGGAGAACGAACAGCCTCATTTGCAATATTCCCTCAATGCAATTTAGAAACAGGGCCCAAACTATTAGTTAATTAGGTCTGGCATAATGTAACGTACGATAGTTAAAGAAACAGGTCACAAAAGAAAGAAACTTTTTTTCCTCAGAAATGGAAAGATAATTTTAGATACATTTTCACTAATCCATGAATGAACTTCCCCTTGATATTCATAATTCTTACTTGTAACTTAAAAATTGTGATTTCATTTTCCATGTAAGAGAATTGCAGCATTCTGGAAACCTGAACTAACTGCACATGGAAGGCATTGATTTAGGAATAAAATACCCCAGCAAGCCTCTGAATAATGTTAAACATAAACCATTTCCTGCTGCTGCTATTAACATTATACTTTTTAAAAATTTGTCCAATATTTCTTCTACCTATTTACTTGCTCCAATAGTTCAGGAGAAGGAAGATGGGGATTTTTTAAAAAATCTAAAAAGGAAAAGGCCTAATAGGTTTTCTGGTCAATGTTCAATAACCAATCATTCTTACAGGCTGAAAATCAGAAACACCTGGCTGAAAGTTGATCTAGCTAGCTGCCTTCACCCACCTTCCTTTTATTGATTGGCTATGTATCATTTTTAATGCTCTGCTCTTTTCCCATAATTTATGAATTAAGAAACTGGTGTTATTAAGGGGAAGGTAGGGTTCCCCTTAAGGGGAAGGTAGGGTTTAAAAAACTTTGTACATGTTTTGTTCACAGTTGGGGCTGACAGATGAATTATCCCGTTTAATTCCTACCAGCTGAGCTTGCAAAGGAATTGCCAAAATTATATTCATCACTCAATCCCAGTAATTGTAACATGCATAGTGTGAGAACAAGTGCAGGAGTATAAATAATATTATCTTCTTTCTAGAAAGTTTACAGACCCTGTGACTTCAACATCATGGAAACTTAAAATTTATAGCAACTTAGGATGCTATCTTGGCACAAATGAAACAAATATTAAAGCTCTTTCTTATACTTATATGAAATAAAATGTAATCCATAATGCCTTTTTTTCTATATTTCTCAAAATATCAGCCAGTTCCTCCAGCCCAGTAACCTATTCCCTTTTTAAAATAATCTTTTCCTAAAGACAGGCTTTCAGGACACAAAGCTGCCCCACTTCTTTTATTTATCTAAAATGCTCAGGTTTTCAAGTATTTTTTAAAAATGGTCAGAATAGGGTATGCAGCACAGTATTTCTATTGCAACCCCTAATATTCAAACAATTTAGATAAAAAGCTAAGTAATTTCCTGCATAGTAAAAGACATTAAAATCTCAAAGATGCCACAATAAGCCTTATGGATTGTACTGCTTCAAAACTGGAATACATGCTGTAGTTAAGAGTAAAGCCTCTGTCACACTGCACCAATGGATGGAAAGAGGATGTAAAACAGAGAAAAACACTTGCCATCCGTTGGTTAATGTGATGCTTCCGTTCTGTACTCACTGCCTCCGTTTTGCTTCCTCTCTATCCGTCCAGCATCCGTCTATTGACATTTCATCCGCTCAGAAGGTTTTGAGCTGCTCAAAATTTTTAAGCGGAAAATGTATCCAATGCATCCGTTCTGCATCCGCTAGGCATACGGGGGACATCCGTTCTGCATCCATTACGCATCTGCTATATCCGCTGGGCATCCGCTGGGCATCCGCGCAACTCAAATCCGTTCCAGTGGTAAACGGACGCAGGGAGGAAGCAGAACAGACGTGCAGCGTTAGTAGCACAGATGGAGAAAGGATGAAAGCGGATGCAAATCGCATTTGCATCATCTACTACACATCCACTCTGCATCCGCTCTGCATCCGCTCTGCATCCTCTACGCATCCTCTACGCATCCGCTCTGCATCTGCTCTGCATCTGCTCTGCATCCGCTTCCATCCGCTAGGCTTCCGCTCTGCATCCGCTTTCCATCCGCCCTGCGTCCTCCCCCCGTCCGTTCCTTTCCGTGTTATCCGCTCTGCTTATGCAAATTTTTGCCCCTTTTGAGAGCAGATAACAACGGATGGAACATTTTTCTCGTCCGCTGTGGCCTTTTTACAAACGTTTTGCATCCATTGGGCAGTGTGACAGGGCCTTAAAGAACATAAGGCTGAATATTTTGACTGGGAAAAGGAAGCTTTTAAATACAGAATTCAATGTTACTTTTTGTTTTGGGGTTATAAAAATTGCCTTTGGTTATTTATAAAAGTATATACCGTAGATAGCCTTGCAAAAAGCATGTAGTCTTTTGGTTTCAAACCAACTCCCCACGAGAGCAAGAAAGTGAAGTAAAGCAATGGAAATTGAGTATGATGCCTAAACTGAATTAAATTTCACAGTATTGAATGAAAAGAAACCAGATTCCTAAGTCAATATACGAAGTCCTCAACTTTCAACAGTTCATTTAGTGATGATTCAAAGTTATAATTGTATTGAAAAAAATGACTTAAGGCTGTTTTTCACACTTATGAAGACTGCAGCATCCCTACGTGATCAAAATTCAGACACTTAGCAACTGATTTATATTCATGACGGTTGCAATACATTGAGGTCATAAGTGTGAAAAACTGCCTTAAAAAGGGGTCATGTTATCACTTTTAGCAACCTTCTGACAAGCAAAGTCAATGGGGAAGCCAAATTCACTTAGCAACCGCTGTTCCTAATTTATCAACTGTCGTGATTTACTTAACAACTGTGGCAAGAAAGGTCATGACGTGGGGCCAAATTCACTTAAATGTTTCATTTAGCCACAGAAATTTTGGCCTCAATGATGGTCATAAGTCAAGGACTACCCATAATGAACACATGTACAAATCTAGTTCATTAACTTCATACAGTATAAAACAAAAACATCTCCATATAATCAGAGTTCTGAAACACTGGATAATGAATTAAAAATGCATCTGGGAGTATGCAGATTCTACCAAGCATCCCTCATACCAAGTCCAAATCCATAGATGAAGCAGTGAGATCCAGTTGAGTTCAATTCTTTATTTGCTTGCACCTACTGGGCAGAATCTTGTCAAATTAAAGTTATAACCTACTAACTTACTAGTTATATCAGGGGTGTTAAACTCAAGGCCCAGGAGCTGGATCCGGCCCACAGGGGGTTAGATCTGGCCCTGGGAACAGCAAAGGACTGGTCCGCAGTGCCTCTACCAGTGAAAACGGAGCTTGGGAGGGCCTCCGTTTTCACTGGCGGAGGGTTGCAGGAGGCCATCACAGCTGAAAATGGAGCTTGGGAGACTGTTTTCACTGGCAGAACTGGCAGAGCACACCACCCTGACACAAGTGATGTTGAGCTGGCCATGCTCACCCTGGCCACACCACCCTGGACCCCAGAGGTCAAACACAACTCTGATGCAGCCCTCAGTGAAATTGAGTTTGACACCCCTGAGTTATATTCTGAGAAATTCCAGGATGTGGCCATCCTGAACCTCTTCAACCTCTTGGAAAAGCTTGCCTTCAGAAGTTGTGGGTGCTTCATCACTGGAGGCTTTCAAAAAGAGACTGGAGAGGCACTTGTCTGGAATGGTGTAGGGTCTCCTGTTTGAGCACGAGTTGTACTACAGGACTTCCAAGGTCCCTTCCAACTTATTCTATTCCATTCCATTCTATTCTCTCGCTCCTCATTCATCTCACGATTGCACATTCTCCTAATCTGGGCCTTTTTCTCGGAAAGCTCTACTGCTAGAAGTCCACATTTCAGCGAGATTCACTTAACCATTTTACTAATTTAACCACTGCAGTGATTCATATAACAACTCTAACTAGAAAAGTTGTAAAATGGAGCAAAACTCAACAACTGCAACATAAATTTTAGGCTCAATTTTGGTCATACGTCGAGGACTAGCTGTACACTAAAAGCAGAGTCTGAGTTCTAAAATAGGTTCTGAAACTCAATTTATGTTCAGTCTTTGTCACTGCATGCTAAGCCTCTAATTTTTAATAAATGATAGCATAGAATTCCTAATGTCTGACTACATATGTACCAATTAACAAGAAATCATGTTATGTCTTGAAATTTGTATCTTAACAAATGAAGTTTCTGAACTAAACATGTTCCTTCTCAGAAATTCCATTCTTTGCAGAGATAAATTATTCCCCTTAATGAGAAACACACACTACCGTGGTCGAAGAACAAGAGCAGAACTGATTGAAGGAAACACTGTTGTTGTGTTTGGGCCCGTAACAAGATTGTATCACATCTCACTTTTGCCGCCACTTTATTTTTTTTAAACAGGATCTTTCATTTTCTCATTAGCTGCCAAAATGTGCCATTCTAAAAATAGGTTGTGCACGATTTCCATATAATCTAACAGCACATCATCATAAGGCTTACCTGAAAAGAAACCCTTCCCATTATAGATAACACTATCTTTACTGGATTTTAATAATACTTCCAATGAAAGTATCGATCTGTTGTTAGCCTTCTCCAATATATATAATTTTCAAAGTAGTGTGTAGCTTTGATCCTTAAAAAGCAATATGCCAAAACATAACTAAGGTCAAGTGGTCTCTGCTTTTTTAATTTACTTTTCATTCATTCTCATAATGTAAATAAACAGTGCATTTTATCAAGCTCTTTGCTCAATTAAATACAGAATCAAGTGACTTGTCTTCAAAGCATCTTATTTAGGGACCATGCCTGGAACACAAAGAAGCTATTTCAGGGGAAATGAAGTAGAGAGAAACAACAGAAATGGTAATGGCGTTGGTGATTAAATTCCACGGAGAGGTTAAAAGGAACTGGATATGTTTACCCTAAAGAACAGGAAGTTAAGGCAGGTATGATGGCAAACTTCCAATATATGTACAGATGTCAAAGGGAAGGGGGTGTGAATTTATTCCACAAAGTACTCACAGTAAGACAAGAACCAATCAATGGAAGCATTATTACTGTATAGTGAGTGGTCCAAATTTGAAATAAGGAGGCAATTTCTATGTCTTTTTTATCCTGCTGTGCAGAGTGGAGAGTTAGTCTTTGACAGAAAGCCCCTTGAAGAAACTGGAAGCAATTGAAATGTGGATTTACAGGCGGCTGTTACGTATAGGTTGGGTTGATAAAATCAGAAATGAGGAGGTGATAAACCACCTGGGAAAGCCCAGGGAAATCATCAAGACCATAAAAAAGCAAAATTTAGAATATTTTGGACATGTGATTGCGACACCTGGAAAAATATGTCACACTTCACTTAAACCTCCAAGGAAAGGTTGAAGCCATTTGCCTAAAGATGGTTTGAGGATTGATTCCTGCACAGGGCTGCATAACTTCCATGGTCCCATTTAACCGTATGATTCCTTGATCTTCCTACCAGCCATTTCAAGATTCTTTGTAGATAAAAAGTATTCAAATTTGCTTTGTTTGCTTATTTATTTAGAGCTATAAATTTATCTGTATTTGTTACATTGGAAGTTGGAAGTTTATTATATTCTTATATATCTATCCCTTTTCTTTACTATATTCTTTTTTTTCATTTTCTTATTTTTTATTATGCACTTTTTATTATTTTTTTCTCTTCTTTTTCTCTAAGTTTAGTTTTTACTGTGGTAACCATTTTTTAAAATTTGTTATTTTATTGGGGTGCAATGGCTCAGCAATTAAAAATGCAGAGCTTGTTAGCTGGAAAGCTGACAGCCCAGGTTCAAGACAAAGCAAACTCCTCTCTTACCCCAGCTCCTGCCCACCTAACAGTTTAAATGCAAATGCAAGTAGATAAACAGGTACCACTTCAGTGGAAAGGTAACAGCATTCCATACATCTCAGTATACAATATAGTCATGCTGGCCCATGACCATGGAAATGACTTCAGACAATGCTGACTCCCTTAAGGCCCAATCCCACTGGCCGACGAACGCAAAACGTATGCATAAAGGACACAGCGGACGAGCAAAATTTCGGGGGTGGCTCCATCTGTTGTCATCCGCTCCAAAAAGTGGTGACAATTTGCATAAACAAAACGGAAAAGAACAGAAAAGAACGGACGTGGGTAGTATGTAGAGGGGATGTTGAACAGATGTTCATTGGAAGCCTAGCAGATGAAAGCGGATGGAAGCAGATGACACCTCCGAAAGGGTTCTGGGGGAGAATTTTGAAGTGGACACATAGCGGAAGGGGCGGATGCATAACGGATGAAGCGGATGCATCACGGACGCCGATAGGAAACAAAGGGGATGCCGCGTGGATGTATATCGAATGCAAAGCGTTCACTGTACATGCGGGGGGTATGAATTGTGTCAGCTCCGTGGATCTAAAAGGATGCAGCATGCACGCAGTCAGCATACAGGGGAAAGACGTGCTGCCACATACATCTTGCAGGAACACCATGGTTCGTCAGTCAGGCAAGAAGAGGAAGTCCGTGCCTACTCGTTCAAGCCCTGGCAAGGTGAAAAAAGGCAGAACCAGCATCTCACCCCCTGGCACTGACTCTGAAGCTGCTGCTGCTGCTGCTGTGGTGAATCAGCCCCAAGGCCCTCAAAGCCCTGCTGCTGAAGGCCCTGCTGCTCAAGCCCCTGAAGGCCCTGCTGCTCAAGCCCCTGAAGGCCCTGTTGAAGTCCCTGCCAGAGGGAGGAAGAGGCAAGGGAAGGAGAAGGGAAAGAGGAAACAGTATACCATTTCCGAGGAGCATGAGGATGAGATGCTGGAATGGCTGAGGGAGTACGAGTACCTCTGGAGAAAGGGCCACAGACTGTATCGGGACACCAAGAAGAAGCAGGCAGCTTGGAGAGACAAGGCAGAGAGCCTGGGGTACACTGCAGAAGTACTCCTTGGATGGTGGAAGCACATGCACACCTGGTATGGCAAGCTACACCTCAAGAAATCCGGGCAGGCTGCTGTCAAGCTCACTGACCGGGAGATATACGTCATGGCCAAGTGCAGTTGGAGGGTGAGATCCGCCACCGAGGAGCAGCCCCTCTGAGACCCCTCTCCCTCAGACAGCCCACAGACAGCCAGTCCTCTTCCAACCAGGAGCCAGCTACCCTGTCCAGGCAGGTGTCTTCAGAAGGCCCCACAGCAGAGACCCCCCGACAGCTGCACTCCCCATGCCGGCAGACTTGGCGGATCCCATGGAGGATGACACCCTGCTGTCACAAATGGAGGAAGAAGCAGCAGCCACCAGAGGCCAACCCACCCCATCCTCACCCCCAGCTCCAGAGGATGCAGGCAGAGAGGCAGACTGGAGGGCCAGGACCACAGTGTGCTGTTGGAGATCAGGGACACAATGAAGACCAGCACAGAACTTCTCTCTCAGCTGGTCCACAGCGACATACCATCCTCGGACCAGAAGCCCTTCATCACCTACATGAGCCAGACCCTCAGGGACCTGCCCGAGGCCCAGTACCAGGTGATGAAGCAGAAGATCACAGCACTTCTGCACAACCCTCAAGGCCCAGCTGAAGCTGCTCTTACCCAGTCCAGGTCTGCTCCTCCACCCCAGGCGATGTCACAGCCCTTCCACGGCTTTCAACAGCCCCTCACCTACCAAGGTGATGACTAACAGGACTTCCCACAGCAGAAGCAGAACTTCCCAATCCAGGCCCAGGTTCATCGCACACCACAGATGCCACACCTCACCCAGCTGCAGACCAGACATCCCCACTACACTCCTCCCAACCCTTCCTCCACCCCACAGCCAAGCCCATCAACGGACAATCTGTCATCAGTATTGGGCCTGACATCTCAAGTCCTTGATGAGGGGCCTCTCAACCTCACGGGACTGAGTCAGCTCTCGGACAGCTTCCTGAACACACCATCCCCTGTTGTACTCTCAGGGCCAAGCACTCCAATAGCGCCTCAGACCAGCACTCAAGCCACAGCCACCTCCACATTCCCTGCCCGCTTAACAGCTGAGACCAGGGACATGACTCAGAGTGACTGAAAATAGTGTCAGAGACTGAGTTTATCTTTGCTTAAGACACTTTACTTGGTTCATTTTGCTTATTTAATAAAGTCATAAAGTTTACCTAAGAAAGTTAATAAAGGTTATCTTTGCTTAACACACTTAAGACACTTTACTTGGTTCATTTTGCTTAGTTAATAAAGTCATAAAGTTTACCTAAGAAAGTTAATAAAGTTTATCTTTGCTTAAGACACTTAGTTTACTTGGTTCATTTTTTTTACTTTATAAAGTGTTGGTGAAAACTTTGAAAAAATGGTTAAGCCTTTGCATGCTTGTGGGATAGATAAGAATAGTTGTGGGATAGATAAACCTCCAGTGCAACCATAGTGGGACTGTATGGTCCACCATCCCAGCGATCCAGATGATTTTCTCCCCCTTTTTATAGAAAATATCGGTTGTCTGCTATGGGGCCTTCTACATACTCTAGACATACTCCAGACATCCTAAATATATGAGATACATCCCAGATACAAACATTTTGTCCATTTTGAATACTTTATATACGAGGTGCATATGCTTACATCCTTTCTATTTCCATGCTACTAACGCTGTGTAGACGTTCCGTGTACCTTTTGTTTCCTCCCTCTTTCCGTTTTCAGCTGCAGCGGATGTGAGTTGAGGGGATGCCCAGAGGAGGCAGAGAGGATACAGCGGACGTTTAACGGAATGATAAACGGACATAGAACGTTTGTTGCCCATATATGTCGTGGATGTACATCATACGCGGTGGAAAGTTCATCCGTTCACAAAGTTTTGTGTAGCTCAAAACTTCTTGCGTGGATGAAATCACAGTGGACAGATGCTTGACGGATAGAGCATATGAAACATGTATGCAGTGAGTATACAACAGATGCATAGCGTTTTCCAATGGATGGCAAGCTTTTTAAAACATTTTACATCCTCTTTGCATCCGTAAGTGTAGTGGGACCGGGCCTTTAGCTAAGAAATGGAGATGAGCACCACCATCTACAGCAGAGGTCTCCAAACTTGGCAAATTTAAGACTTGTGGACTTCAACTCCCAGAATTCTCCAGCCAGCATTGCTGGTTGGCTGAGGTTAACTGGCTGAGGAATTCTGGGAGTTGAAGTTCACAAGTCTTAAAGTTGCCAAGTTTGGGGACCCCTGATCTACAGTCAGACATGAATGGACAGAGAAAAGCTTTATCTTTACCTTTATTCTTCTATTGCTTTTAGAATAATGACAGAAAAATGGGGAAAAGGTTAGTCTGAGAGATAATGACTGGCTCAACATCACCCAGCTGGCTTTCCTACCTAAGATAGGAGTAAAACTCTACAGTGTCCTTGTTTCTTGGCCAGCACCTTAACCACGACACCAAACCGATCCCAATGTTGAAGATGGACATGAAAATAAAATTATTGTAATGCACTCAACTCTAGCAAATATTCATCTTGCACATGCACATTGATTAAAAATTCATTTTTATACATTTGGGTCTTGTTTACATGCTACTTTATTTACTTAAGAAGCAGAGAATTTAAATGTGAACCATGAAGAAGAGACTTCCTCAAGAAAAAAGATGCTGCCAGACTTCAGTTATAACTCAACAGATGCTTTAGTGTTCTTATAAAAATAATTAACAACAAAAAGTAAAAAATAAGCCAAGCCATATTATCCCTTTCTCTCACACACACATATACACACACATACACACCACACAACAATCATTATAAATCCAATCAAGATGTTTTCGACGGTAAATTCTTCCTCATATCAGTTGAAATATCTTTGCTTATAACTTCAGTTTCAAGAAATACAAGAAGATGAAATCCAATTCCAAGTAGTTGAAAGCTGAATTTAAATCTTGTTGTGGAGTCCTTGGTGCTCTCTGAGTTAAAGAATTCATGAAAGTTTGGCATTCAGACAAATCAACCATTAATAGACACATAAAGATAAACCACATTTACACCTCATTTAAAGAAACAATTAAAAAAAGCTAGGAAGGAAATAAAAAGACCAGAATTCATCCTCTCCAGTTATCAAAACCCAGATGGTTTGGCATTCAGACAAATCAGCCATTAATAGACACATACAGATAAATCACATTTATACATAATTTAAAGAGATAATTAAAAAGGCTAGGAAGGAAATAAACAGACCAGAATTCATCCTCTCCAGTTAACAAAACCCAGAAAAGGGTTTAACACCAGGCAAACAATAAAGCAAAACAATGTAATTCCTTCTAATGAAGGAACTACAAAGGAAAAAAACATACTTTCACCCCCCCGCTCCCCCGCCCCCGCTGACAGGACATATAAACAGGGAGGAAACTACACACTCATCAATGCTGATGATATTACCTTGTTATATGATGATATTACCTGGTTATGAAATGGCTGCAAGCAATTCAAGTTCAGGGAGAACCAAGGATTCCAGATGAGTTACATATATTCTTTTCCATTAAATCTAATTATTTAGTTCTTGCCACTATGGAGTGCTTGGTTTCTATTACAGTTACTCTCTGAAGCTGCAGCGTATCGCAAGAAAAAAATATCTTCTAAAAAGGACAAGCTTCAATGTTAAAAGTAGGATACCTTTCCTTGAGGACATCTGCCCATCCTATCAGGACAGAGGGGGCATGTTCCTCGTCCTTCCCCTAAATATTGCCATCTGATGGGAGCTAGGAAGCATGCTTTCCCATGGCAGCCCCTGCCCTATGGAACACTCTCCTCCCCTCTGAAGTTTGACAGGTTTCTACCCTTTCAGCCTTCCATAAAGCTTTGAAGATCTGGCTCCCCCACCCCCCACCCCCAACACTGGAATAAGATTAGACATCAGAGAACTTTGACAGTGACAGGTTTTTGTTATTTTTAATGTTTTAATGTGTTTAAGTTTTATAGTCTTAATATGGTTTTATATGTTATCTTAACTTTTGATTGGGAGCTGCCCAGGTTCAGTTATAAGATGGACAGTATGTAAATGCTTTAAAAAAATAAATAAAGCAAGTGTTTCAAGAAGAAATAGTCAATTTATTTGAAGAACAATTCAAGAACAACTTGTTTCATTTAAAAATGCTTTATTGTTATTTCAGTTACAGCACGTATGTGTGCTAAATTGACAGTCCACTTTAGTTGTAACAATAGCAGAAAAGTCTCCATGCAAATTTTCTTAGTTGTGGTGTGGAGATGGCTTATTACTGCCTTCTTCTGGATTTTTCCCCCAAATTCCCAATCTATTCTACATCCCTGGAATTCTTTTGTAGATTCC
Source organism: Laticauda colubrina (assembly GCA_015471245.1). NCBI lineage: Eukaryota > Metazoa > Chordata > Lepidosauria > Squamata > Elapidae > Laticauda > Laticauda colubrina. The sequence goes on from BLBF01000010.1 coordinate 13,075,869, forward strand.
TTTCCATACCTAATCCAATTAATCCAATAATTCCAGTCCAGATCAGCAAGATAATGGCTTAATTATTTATTTAAAAGTTTGTACAGCCATTTCATCCTACAACAATAAATCTGGATGGTGCACAAAAGTTTGAAATCAAAGTATAATATACTAGATAGAACCCAAAGAGCAATGATGAAGATGATGATAAAGAAGCTGAAGAAACAGTAGATCACCTAGTAAGCTGTTTGAAGAAGATTGCACAGACTGATTATCAGCAGCGGCATAACAAAGTAGCAGCAATGGTGCACTGGAAGATCTGCAAGAAATATCATTTGCCTGCAAGCAAAAAATGGTGGGACCATAAAATAGAAAATGTCATAGAAAATGAAGAAGTTAAATTGCTCTGGGATTTTAGAATTTAAACAAACAGGCACCTGCCACATAACACCCCAGACTTAACCGTTGATAAGAAAGACAAAAAAGTCTAAATAGTGGATGTAGTAGTGCTTGGAGACAGTAGAAGAGAAGATAACAAGATACAAATAGAAATAGAATGACTGTGGCAAAGGCAAGCAAGCATAGTACCAATAGTAATAGCACCTTGGGTGCAATTCCAAAACAACTGGAGCATCACTTGAACACCATTGGCATTGACAAATTTGCCATCAATCAATTGCAGAAGGCGGCTTTACTTGGAACAGCTTCCATCCTGCGGCGATACCTGTATAACACCATCAAACATCCAGATCTGTCTATCCCAGGTCCTGGGTAAGGACTCGATAAGTACACAAAAATGCCAAACCCAGTCTAAATATTTGGCTGACTGTGCAATGAATATTATCATTCTTATTCTTATTACTTACTTTATTCATTAAATATGAAACTCAATCAACTGAACATTCAAAAATGCATCATAAATACCATTGACTGGTGCTAATAGTTGATATGGGTTGCTGTCAGCATCAGCATCAGTATCATTATTATTGTTGTTGTTGTTGTTATTGTTGTGGTGGTAGTAGTTAATCTTTGGTGAGATTCACAGCCTTTGGGGCTGGTTGGTAGCTCAAGAGCTCGAGTCCTAACCAAGGACCTAGGAAATGTTAAGGTAGCGTCGGAAGATATAAGACAAATTCCTTGTGTGTCCAATCACACTTGGCCAATAAAAGAATTCAAATATAAGCTATTCCAAGTAAGGTGGGTTTTTTTGTAGACTAATAATAACAATAACAACTATTATTATTATTATTATTATTATTATTATCATTATCATTATCATTATCATTATCATTATTATCTTTACATCCACAAAGTGACATTGACAGGTTATATTTGCCAAGAAGAATAGGGGGTAGAGAGCAAATCCATCAAACTATAGAAGAAGAAGAAAATGAAGTTTGAATGATTATGTGAACCAAATGGTACAGAAAAATTGCTGCAGGCTGTGAAAACGGAGAACATTATAAAAATAACAGCAACAAAGGCAGAATATAAGGAAAAACAGCTGGATGACAGATTAAATAGATGGAAAACCAAAGCTTTGCATGGACAGCACTTGAAAAACATTGAAGGAAAACGTGATAACAACTTGACATGGGCATGGCTTAAGAGAGGAACCATTAAGAAAAAAGATAAGTTTAATACTTGCTGCTCAAGAACAAACATTACAAACTAATGCCATGAACACGAAGATACAAAAATCCACTGACAATCCAAACTGTTGACTTTGCAATGACAAAGTTGAAACTGTTTCACACTTAATATGTGAGTGCAGCAAAATCGCACAAACTGACTACAAAGCTAGACATGATCAAGTTGCTAAATTAATCCACTGGTCATTATGCAAAAATTACACCCTACCTGTATCCAAAAGTCATGGGAATATAAAGTAGAAAAAGTTGTTGAAAATGAGATGGTGAAGATCTTGTGGGACTTTCGAATACAGATGTATGTTGTGTTGGAACACAACACGCCAGATATTACAGTTCTCGAGAGCTGAAATGTACAATTTATTGATATCGCTGTACCAGGAGATGCCAAAGTCGAAGAAAAAGAACTGAGGAAAAAAATCACGAAATATTGTGATCTACCCATTGAAACTACACAGTTATGGATGAAATATGTAACAGTGATACTCATTGTCATTGGGGCACTCGGTACCATGTCCAAGAATTTTACAAGACACATCAAGAAATTGAAGATTCCTGTAATAATACCAGTGGAAGTGCAAAAAACTGTGCTCCCGGAACATCATATATTTTAAGAAAATACTTGATTGATACCTAGGATGCTGGCAGCAACCATATCAACCATTAGTACCAATCACTGGTATTTGTGATACATTTTAAAATGTTCAGTTGACTGAGTTTATAATAATATAATAATAACAATAACAATAACAATAACAATAATAATAACAACAACAATAATAATAATAATGCCCTTGGAGCAATACCTAAAGGGCTACCTTGCTATTTGGAAATTGTGAATTTATCAGACTTCAGTACCCTGATTCTACAAAAAACCACCCTACTTTGACCTTAACAGTTCCTAGGTCCTTGGTTAGGACTTGAGCTACCAACCAGCCCCAAAGGTTGTGAATTTCACTAAAGATATAATAATAATAATAATAATAATAATAATAATAATAATAATAATAATATCATCATCATAGCATATGGCTGGGTCTAAAATAAACCAGTTTTAAATCCTTCAAGACCAAGCAAACAAATCAACCAACAGTGCTGGTCCAGTCCAAGCCCAGGAAACATTCAGATTTATAATGCCTTGTGAAAACCCAGAGTACTTAGGGCCACCTGGATCATTGCTGTTCCATAAGGCAGGCCTTATGATAGAAAAAATACAATTCCTAAGTCTCACAAGATGAGATTTTCTGGTGGAAGGAACTTAGAATATGTCTGTCCTGCTCGTTCTAATAAGGCAACCAAAAACTCCCAGAAACAGACAGTCCTGTGGGTATCCTAGACCTGTGCCATCTGGGGTTTTATACATGACAACCAGCATTTTGAATTGTACCCACAAGCCTATTAGGAACCAGTGCCATTTGCAGATCAGAGAGTCCCATATGACTTTATTCTGAAATCTCGAAAATAGCCTATGTCTCTGCATTCTATATTGCAACTTCTGAATGCTCTTCAAGGGCAGCCCCACTTTGAGTATGTTATGGTAATCTAGCTGAGATGTGACAAAGACATGAGTTTTTGTACGTCGGGCTTCCCAACCCAGAAATTGACCCAACTGTGCAAGACCTTTGTAGCCAAGCTGCCAACCTGTTCTCCAAGTATGAGTCCAGAAAGACCCTCAAATTGTGCACTAGCTGTTGCAGGACAAGGCTACCCCTTTCAGAGGTGATGATGAAAAGACTGCAAAACAGGGAGCCTCAAAATCACAGCCGCTCAAGTCTTACCAGGGCTGAGCTGGATTCTGTTCTTCCCTATCCAGACCCCACAACTTTAAGCCCCTCATTCTTTATAGTTCTTGGGTAGCACGTAAAAGCTTTGCCAGGTAGCCAATAAAAGGAATAAGCTAGGAAGCATAGGGCTCGTTCTGCTATAGCCTCATTTACTTTTCATGTGTCATTAATTTATTTTTATTATAAAGTTATAGGAGCCCCTCAAGATGGAAATACTTGGGCCTCTTAGGATTTCTGAAATCCATGCCCCAACGGTTGAGAGGCATGCAAGTCAATAAACTCTGACATTTCAGGGGACCTACTTACCCCAACAAGTGCAAATACAAACACACATGAGTACAGGCTCCAGAAATGCAATAGAGCTTATTTTGAAATGAAGCTATGTAGGTTTGTTCTGTAGCATTCTTTCATGAAAGAGTGTCCAACTGAACTCGAGGCTTATTTCTGAGTAGATCTGCAGAAAATCAAGCTAAACAATTTGCCCCATTGCCATTCAAAGAACCAGACCACTGGTTTGGCAGTTTACAAAAACAATTCCCAAATAAATGAAAAAAACAAAGTTTATATTGGCTCTTGACTCATGTTCAAATCAGAGCCCAGCCAAGGATTTTGCTGGGTGGCCTTGGAAAAGTCACACTATGTTGTCCTCAGTTTTTTAATTTGCTAACTTTTGAATGAATTACTGCACCAGCTTACTGTGGAGGAATAGGATGTGGCCATGCTACCACCCACCTTAAAATTTATGGATGTTATGGGAAATCTTTTGATTACATGGTACATCACAATCTCGTACTGTACCATATGCCAAAATAAGACAATACCGCACAGATACTGGTTAGATGCAATCATCCAGTAATTTCCTTCCATATGCTTTGTTTTGGCTGCAATCCACAAACCACTTGAGTCAATGGAATGGCTTAGCCCCAGTAAAATGGAGATAACTGAAATCCAAATATGAAAAATTGAGATGGTTTTTAAATTACCCTTTGTGGAACACCATTGTTCAAATCATCTTGCGTAGACAGATGGAATTTTCTATCAAGCCTTTTTAAACCATCTAATCCCATGCACGTGTCTGTTTTAAATTTTTGTCAGAAAGCTATAGTTGGTAGGATTTACAAGCACTTGAGAAAGCTATGTGCAAAGATGAACATCCTTCCTCAAATGCCCACAAAGAGGATTAGAGGGGGAAAAGCAATAGTAGTTAGGGATGAAAAGTAATTTTGCCCTTGACACTGCTGGAAGCAAATGGAGACAGATCCCTGACACTTTGAATGAAAACCACACATGAAGTCCAGCTAAACTTCCGTCTCTCCCCTGCCTTTAAAAATTGGAAGATCACAGGAGGGTTTCACTTAATTTACTGATAATTCAAAATAGCCATGGAGATCTTGCAGATTTCTTTAGCATTTAAAATGTTCCATATGCTCATAGTAATGTCAGACTCTTTGAAGAAAATCTCCAGTCATATTGTATGGACATTCCAAGAAGTGCTGTCTAATATTATAAGAAGGTCATGAGTTTGTTTGGTATTGTAGACACACGAGCCAAATGATGTGTAAGGCTGTCTTTGCCCTACTAGGAGTTTGATTACTGGTCAACAGTTACAAAAGTTATACTTCGGTTTATCAACAAAACATCCTAAACCTTAATATCTCACTCAGTGTCTATTAAATCGCATTTCCTAATCTTCAGATTAATTCCTGTTCACTTACTGACATTTACGGAGTGTTCCAGTACTTGTCTTTAGCTTTGTATCTGAGTCTTGTTTGCTACTTTCACAGCTTATTGTTTGAGACGTTCAAAGAGCACCCTATAAATCAAAATATCATCTCTGCCAAAATGGGTGATGTGCTCTTTAACTACCCTTCTCTTAACTTTTGCTTTCAATCCCTCTTTTTCCTAATTTTTTTTTCTCCTCCAGCATTCTGCCTTTGTTCTGCTTCACTCCCTGCATATCCTTTTTCTGGCTACTGGAATGCTACCTCTTTACTTGTTCCTTTCTTCCCGGCAAAATTACAGCTGCCTCTGCTTATCTTCTCACTTCCCTGACATTCCTGGAAGTCTTTCTTCCAAAGAAAATTGTGGCCTCCACCAGACACATGGTCCACAGTAACTTCTGCAACAACTTCCATCTTTCCTTGTTTCTGTCAAACCTGTTTATCATTTAGCTAACTGGTAAGAAGGCGAAGAAAGTACAGAGAATTCTGTTGTGTTTAGAACAACACCGAACCTACCAGCGTGGGAAGGACTTGAATCTATCAGAAGTTCTGTGTCAGAACCAACCAAAGCAGGGGTCTCCAACCTTGGCAACTTTAAACCTGGAGGACTTCAACTCCCAGAATTCCCCAGCCAGCTCTGAAGTCTGGGAGTTGAAGTCCATCAGGCTTAAAGTTGCCAAGGTTGGAGAGTCCTGAAACAAAGGACACAAGAGTGGTAGGAGAAAAAGAATTTTCATTTCTAACCTTTTATAGCCAGTTTATGTCATCCAAATAATGGCAGTATAATTTAGTAAGAAAGATAAACTGGCCTTTGCAGAATTACTCAGAAGGACAAATAATAAAAACATTTTGTTTAACAACCAGTGTCAGATAAATAGTAGACATTTGCAGAGAAGGATATTTTGAGATTATATAAAGTACTAATCTAGAAAATAAAAATATTCTAGAAATAGAAGATAATATCCAGAAGGTGCAGAAATAGAAGGCAAGTCAGATGTTTGACAAGGTGAAACTCAATTAGATTTTATTGGAACTTTAATGATAGTAATACCCACAATGCTGCTAAAATTCAACAGCAGGAATCAGTCATAGGCATGATTGTTCTTTCTTTTTATTTAAGATGGAAATAAAGAAACACTGAGAAGTATTGGATTTATGAAGATCATTCAATGAGGCACTGTTTTTCTCTGGATCCATTCCACTGAGTTGTGAAGTATCTGAAGTCACTATATCTATATCTACAGTAGATTTATATCTATATCTACAGTATGCATCTCTATAGAGACATCTATCTATTTATCTACCTACCTACCTATCTATCTATCTACACAGACACACACATACACACACACACCTGCAGATCCTTAACAAATAGAAATATTTAATCTTTCAGTAGGCAGCTATCCAAAATTTCCTATAGAGGCTGAAAAAGAAAATAAGTGCTGTCCCAAACACTTCCATTCCGATATATTTGAATGCATTCATTCCACATTTCCCAACATGACGCCCTTCAAATATATTGGAGACAATTCCATTATCCTACTCAGTGTAAACTTTGACATCACAGCCCATCAAAATAGCACTGAGTTAAAGGAATCTATCTGCATGAGAGTTTTTGAACAGGCCCTAGATAAAATTGTATGTAAATCTTACTTCATTGCTGGACAACATCCACTCTTCCTCAGCACAAATTAATTAGGGAGGGATGGAGAACAGAGATTGCTGATCACGAACGTGTCTAATGAGAATGAGTCCAAAAGGTTATGGAAGATCACATACTGTCCACTTCTCGCTCAGAATGGATGGAGTCAATAATCTAGTATCCTTTATGGTACTGTTTCTTTTAACACAAGACCATCACTGCCTCATTACTTTGTTCCTGCTTATTAGTCACTCAAACATATTCTGCAAGTGTAAAAACTATAACACCAGATTGTGTCACCTGAGCAACAAGATGTCTTTTGGCGTTCATGACCTGTTCGGTCACAGTCTTCCCCTCACTGAGATCTTCTCATTTTTAATGAGACACCAGTAGAAGATAACTAAGCCCAATAAATAGAGAGCCTGCAGTAAGCTAGAATCGGCAACTTCACAACCTTTGTTTAGAAAGATGAAAACAGCTTAGCATAAATATCTGGCCACTACTAGAATTATCTAGATCAGGGGTATCAAACTCAAGACTTGGGACCCGGATCTGGCCCACTGGGTGTTAGACCTGGCCTGCGAGGTCACCCTGGAAACAGCAGCAAAAACGGAGCTCAGGGAGGACATGCACACTCCGTTTTCGCTGGCAGAGGGCTGCAGGAGGCCATCACGGTTGAAAATGAAGCCTTGACGAGTGACATCAAGCTGGCCATGCCCCCTGGCCACGCGCCCTTCCCAACCCCCAAAGATCAAACATAACCCTGATGTGGCCCTCAATGAAATTTTAACACCCCTCATCTAGATCCTACCCACCCCAGCATTTGTGAAAAGAGTCCTTGACTTACAATCATTCTTTTAATAACTGTTTGAAATTAGGAAGCCATTGAATGAAGAGACTTATAACTTTGGCCTGAGGTTATGGGTGTTGTGTTGCCCTCGCAGTCACATAAACAAAATGTGGGTGTTTGGCAATCCACTCACCCAACCTTATGGCCAATTGCAGGGACACTGCAGCATGTATCACGCCCCCCCCCACCTCCTATACTCTTGTCCCCACCCCCTGGACATCACATTCAAAGGGGAGAAACTGGTTGCTTCTCCTCTCAACCTCTCTACACAAAGGAAGCCGTGTGGTACTGCCAAGGAAGCAAGCACCATTTTGAAGAGGCCACTAATCATTGCAGCTGCGCCCAAAATGGCATCCTTGGGGACTTCCAGGACAGCAACATGCGGCCTCCACTGTGTAGGAAGGTTGTGTAGAAGAATGGCTGCTTCCTGAAGTTTTTCTGAAAAATGACCAATCTGTGTCAGAGGAGTGGAGAGGCAGATGTAGGGTCCCATAGGAAGGGAAGCAAATCTAAGGGCTCCAGGGATCCAGAGGGGTGGGGAAATTGGCAAAGGCCTGTGGGGACCTATTAAGATGGGAAGAGGAATGCCTCAGGGAATGGGGGAAGTCCAAGGCAGACACATGAGAGATGGAGAGCTGCTGCAATGTGGGGCTGGGACTTCAGTTGGACTCCTGATGCCTCCCCCATCCAAGGCACTCCATGCTCTGCTTAACAACTTGTGAGATCACTTAACGACTAACACTTAATGGGGTCATTAAGCAAGGAGATCATGTGTAATGAAGGATCCATTGCAGTCATAAGTTGAAGACTAGCCGCATTTTTACAAAAACAAAGGTTTCTCTTTTCCCTTTCTCTTTTCCTCTTTAAATAACATGTTATTAAAAATTTAAATACAGAATAAGAATGAACCAGAACTAATATTTGCTATGAAAGAAGGGTGAGAAATGAGAGAAGGAATAAAAGAATGCAGAAATAAAAGAAATGTAATGATATGGCTTCTGATTTTATTTTACAGCAATTATAAGTATAAATGTAAAATAACTCTTACTCCATGGTTACAGCATTGTTTACATTTTTCTATAATCTATTATTTATATTCTAATCCTCAAAAACCATGCATTCTGACTCTTATGGATCTTTCCACCTTTGTGCATATACTAATCTCACTGTAGTCATCATATATAAAAACAAAGTTCCATAATTTTTTTCCAGCTGCTTATCCATCAATACCAAAAACAAACAACCCCATATCTCTGGCTTCAATTGTATCTTTAAAATCTATTAGTGTATGTAATTGATTCCAATTTTTTCTGATTTTTTGATACATCCACCAAGCATTATAAAATGTCCCTTCTTGTTGGTTACAATTCCAGCATAGGTTTGGACCCCTTTTTCTTTTTCCTGACTTTTATTTTTTACTGAAAGTTATTCCAAATTTCAGCTGAAAATGTTTTTCTTTTTGGCTTGACTAAATTCCTTAGTTGCCCTTGAAGTTTAAGGATACGTAAATTTATTTGCTCATATAATTGACTCCTTGTAGCTGTTGATGGCAATCATGCTTCCAGGATCAGAGATTCTTGCCAAAGCTTGCTCTACAGCCCCCCACCCCCACCCCTTTTTTAAAAATCAATTTTCAAATCAGGAAAGTTTGCTTCTTTAGCAATGTAAATTGTTATAGAAGAGGAAAACTCTACGAATGCCAAGGTTCTGGACATCCTTTTCTCATATATCCACATACTGCACAGCATTGTTGGACTGCAGCCACAAAGTCAAATTAATAGTTTGGGAATCTTTCATGTGCCCTTCCTTATGCAGGGACTGAAAAAGCTGCAGATCTGGGGATCTACCGATAAGCAGCGAACTATGAGAGTGGTTTGGTGTCATAAAGTTGAAAAGGAATTGCTTTCATCAGGTGCACCCAGCAGCACAAGTAATTATTAGTTTCATTTGGCTGCACCAAACCAGCTTTGAATGCCAACAGAGGCCAAAGTATTTACTAAGGAAAATGTCAGACCCTTTCAGTGTTAATCACTGCTGTCTCCCTGGGTCTAGTTAATAATTTTTATAAACAGCCTGGAACCATTAAGCCTGCCATACATCTTCTTGACTAGCTTGCAGCTTATAGCAAATGTTTACACATGTAGGGTAATCAGCTGCTTTTGACACACACTGTGTCTCAAAGACACACATTATCTTCTGACTTCAGCACCAAGAGAATATTTCCCTTGAAAGCTACTTCATATAAACCACAATAGTTGCACATCTTACAAGTCTTCTAGTGTCATAACAACATAATGCAGACCCTTGCAGATACACCAAATATGTACTGTTGATACAATGATAATCACAGCAGAAATGTCTCGGCAATTTCACACTTTCACACAGCCAAATTGCACTATGTTTCAGATACATTATGTTTAGCTTTTATATGGAAGCCCTTCAAGCTGATGGCTGTATTCCAGTCAAAAACACATGCATATTTTTCTGATTATGATTCAGCTACATAATTTGCATATTCAAACAATAGTCTGCATGCTCTTTCTCATGTTGTTTTTAATATTCCTTGAAGCCCACCCATGGTACCTTAACAAGAAGTATAATAGGCCTCATTACTTTCTCCCTTCAGTTTCCCTTATTATATTGCTATGTGGCATTATTCTTTTGTGCTGCAAATATTTAAATGTTCACTTCAAAGTAAAATTTGAATTATTAACCTTTAGAGATTAAGGCTTGAATTCTGCAAAAAATAAAGGTCATAGAAGGTGGTATCAGTTACTTAAGTTTGGTTGAACTCAAAACAATCAACTCTGTAGAGATTCTCAGTCATTCAGGTCATGGTTGTCCCAAAGGTGCTTTTTCAGGAGGCAACTGGATTTTCTTGTTTTTTCTTTGAAGGCATTTCGCTTCTCATCCAAGAAGCTTCTTCAGCTCTAACAGAATAGTCCTTCCATTCCCCACTCTGCTGTCAGAGCTGAAGAAACTTCTTGGATGAGAAGTGAAATGTCTTCAAAGAAAAAACAGGAAAGTCCAGTTGCCTCCTGAAAAAGCATATTTGGATCAAAATAACCAATTTTAAGTGGTGTTAAGTAAAGTTGAATCTTGTTATTTGAATATGTATGCAAATTTGGAAAGTGAAAGAACATACTGGAAGAAGGCAATGTCAAACCACTTGTCAGGTGCCAAGAAATCTATCTGGAAGTACATATGCTGGATTAGAACACTGCAGTGTTCTGTTAATGACCATCACATTCACTTAACAGCCACTGTAAAAAAGGTCATCAAATCAGGTTAGTCTCTTGATTGACTCTTTTACAACTGTTTCAACATACAACGGTAATGGGCAAGCTCCATTACAGTCATAAATTAAGGACTACCTGTAGTGCATTTCATTTCTCTGTTTACTCTAGGTAGCCCATTTGTCAACCCATTGATCTTTCTCTTTCTCCCTTAGTCACTATTTATAACAGTCAACGTCCTTTTTTGTCCCTGTCCGTCTTCCAGAATATTTCTGCCCATAGCACAACTATTTCTTTGACCAAGCCCAGCTCAATCCACAAGGAATGACCAGCTGAATGTGGCTGTTTCATAGTTGAAATGGTTTGTGCAGGGAACCAGGAACATTTTGCACATACTTAATCCATTCTATTGATAAAAAGAACATCGGTCTTTCAATGCTACTATCTGCAGAATATCAAAATTCTACACAAAGTAAATCACTTACAAAACCTTCCATTTCCAAGCTGATATTTTATAGGCTTTCACTTAAAATACAATGCTACTTTAAAATGATGCAATGTGTAACTAAAACTCACAAGCAATGCTTTTGTGTATTACACAATACCACTTGGCTAATAGAAGACAAAATGAACTAGAAAATGGCAATGCTATCTTTATATGCAACTATTTCTGAAGTGCCAGAAAACTTTCACATTATTTCAATATTCATATCAGTTCTGTCTTGCAAACACTTGAGTCATGTCCAATTTGAAAAAAAAGAAAAGAAACACCAATTTGCTCTTCTACCATAATTGCCTAGGCCATTGTTTCCATTATCACAGACCACAAAATAAATGTTTGGAAAAATGTGCAGCTCACTCAGTTAAACAAACATCCTCTCTATTAAAAATATAAATAAATAAAGTAAAATAATTAAGATTGAGCTTGTGTATATCCTATCCTATCCAGAATACTGTTTTAATCTAAACTTTGTACATGAAAAATTAATCCAATTTTTTGGATAAGAATTCAAATTTGATTTATGAATCCACACTCGTGGCTACATTTGACATTATTGTCAAAACATGTAGTCTTGACTTATAACCACAACTGAGCTCAAAATTACTGTGGCTAAGCAAGATGGCTGTTAAGTGAGTTTTGTCCCATTTTACGACCTTTCTTGCCAAAGTTATTGAGTGAATCACTATAATTGTTAAGTTAGTAATACAATTATTAAGTGACTCTGGCTTCCCTATTGACTTTGCTCATCCAAAGGTTGCAAAAGTGATTGCATGACCCTGGGAAACTGCAATTGTCATAAATATGAGTCAGTTGCCAAACGTCTGAATTTTGACCATGTGACCATGGGGATTCTGCAATGGTCATGTGAAGAACACTCACATGAGTGCCATTGTAACTTCAATCAGTCATCAAATGAACTGTTGTAAGTCAAGGACTACCTGTATTTGGGAATGTTCTCCTCAAACATGATTTAGCACAAATTGTAACATCCTCCATAGCGTCTGCTTGGGATTGCATCTTCTCAACAGCATAAGTGATGGCCTTGATATTGTGGAATATCCCATATAGCCTCGCACAACTGGGTGTTGTGAAACCCACTGGATTTTAATGGCCATTCCTCCACTGATCTCTAGGATTTTGTTTTGAAGTTATTTTATTAGGCCAGTGGGAGTTATAATCTGGGAAATGTCTTGGTTTTATGGGTGATGATTTTACTCTTTAAAATACTCAAGAGACTATACTTTTTATTTGCTTAATTTATATAGCTAATCATTTCACATAAAAGGCTCACAAAGTTAAAACTGAGAGTCTATCTCCAACCCCTTGTACATCAGCTTCTTCCTGAAATATTTCTATTAATATAATGTTAATATTTTTGTCAATAAATATAGTATTAGTATTAGTAATATAATATAATAAATATAATATAATAAATATAATATAATAAATATAATATAATATAATATAATATAATATAATATAATATAATATAATATAATATAATATAATATAATATAATATACAGTATAATATACAGTATAATATACAGTATAATATATAGTAATATAATATACAGTAATATAATATACAGTAATATAATATGGGTGTGAAACCCGCGATGACATGCTGTTGTCACGTTTCCCTCCATTTACTGAGTGGGCGTGGCTAACATGTGATGTATTTGGCCTGAGGACCACGAGTTTGACACCCATATAATGTAATGTAACATAACGTGTGGATGCTTGTGTGTTTTTAGGGGGCGGGGAATTTTTGCGGGTAGGGGTGTGTTTGGGGATTGTCATGTGTGTGTACATGTTGGGTCTGGTCTCTGGGTGTTATGTGAATTTTGTTGTATATGTATACTGTGTATATACATACAATGATAATAAAGTATTATTATTATTAATGTAACATAACATAATATAATATAATCATGTTAATTTTAATTTTTTTATTTTATACTGTAGTTTTTATCTTCAATCACTTGATGGCAAAATGACCAATATTTAAAATTTAATAAATAAATAAATAAATGCAAACACAAAAAATGCAATAAATAAATAAATGAAAACACAAAAAAAATACCATGACACACAACAAAAACTAGTACAACCCATTGAAAGCAGCAAAAACAATTAAAAATGTAGTCTGCCAGAATATAATGCAATTTACCAACAGTGTAGTCTTTCACGGACTCTCCAAGCCAACACTATCCTTAGGCAAGATGGCAAAGCCAAGTCTTTAGGCCAGAAAGGTAAAGACCTGTCTAAGCGACGGAGGAATGATGTTTTCAATATGAATAAAGAGTATTACTTTAAAAAAAACACAAATAAGTAATAAATCTTCCTATCATAAAAAGTATAAACAGGTGGGAGGATCTATTAACTACTCACAGTCATATTTGTGCTTGCATGAAATCAAAATTCTGCTTAGCATAGTCAAATTAGGAACTGCCCTTTATTTTGTGCTCTGAATTTTAGAATTATTAGTTGTACCTCACTTGTTTGTTTCACTGAGTTTTTCCGCTACTGAAACATTTTCACAAATTAGTAATTCAATGTAATTCAATGTAACAAACTGGAAAAAAATGTTATGTATAAACAGCAGACAGCTCTTGATTAGTACAAGATAGACAGTTTGGGAGCAGAAGAAAGATTGCAAAGAATGAACTGTTACTTTGTATTAGAGTTCTCAAAAGTTATTTTTATAATATAAAAAATATAAAAATTAAAAATTAAATAAGTAATATGAATTACTTATTTAATATTGTCTTATTTTATTTGATATAAAATTGATTTAAAATCAATGTTTGTTCATTTGAAAGTACAGAGCTTAATATTATTCTATAATATTATATTGTCCTGGACCTTTTAATTTAGAGTATCCTTATTTTATATTATGATGTTATTATCAATTGTAACATTGTCTTTTATTTACTTAGCAAATTTATCTAGCTGCTCTTCTTATAAACATGTCTCTGATCAATGTAAAAAAAACATTAAAACAAATCTAAAACAACAATTAATAATGTTGTGAGAAATAAATTCATACCAATGCTCATTTAGTCCTCATTTAGCAATCACAGTTGGGACTGATAGCTATCACTGAGTGAAGCAGTCATAAGTGAAACTGTGACTCTGCCTATTGATCTTATTTCAGCTTTCCTTTGCTTTACAGACCCGCAAAAGTCATAAAGTGAGGACTGGTTGATGGCAGTACTTTGTCATCACTGTTGTAATTTGGAACAGTTGCTAGATGAGGCAGTCCCTAAACCAGGAGAATTCTAAATTAGAGAATTTAAATCAGGACTACTGTATAAATAAGACTGCAGGCAAAAGGAATAGCATCGTACAGAATGCATCTTGCATCATCTCATGAGCTTTTTATTTCCATGAAATCCCCAACATGTTATTGTATCAGTTGCTTTTTTTATTCTATAGTTAGTACTACCAGTACTACCAGTTAGTACTCCAGAGAAGAACCAAAAAAATGCCCACTTGATCACCACCAATCCACAAGCTCCTTAGAGTGATCTTTTTAGAGAAATGGAATTCCTATAACACCAAGAGATCTACAATATCAAAAGAACTGAGTAGTGGTGAACATCAGGAAGCAGGGCATTGAGATGGCAAGAAGACAGCTGAATGGTAGTGAAACATATTGGTGTGGCAAGCAAGCAGAGACCAAGTGACCAATAGTGAATGCAGGAAGGCCGAAGATCCACATCAATAATCCTCATGGACTATCTGTGGTTTGACCATTGGTTTAGGCACTGCGATAATTAAAACACAACTTCTAAGCTGAAGGGAAATATTGGTTCCCTTGTATTAAAAAGTTGTGATAAATACTCTCTGCCTTCCTTCTCCCCCAGAAGTTCCTGTCAGTACTAGGAAAAAAAACAAAACAACCATAAATTACAGCAGTTAGATTTTCAGCACTACACATATTGGTAAATTTTGTAAATAGTATAGCAGCAACACTAACCTTTAGCTATGAAAACATTCTGTAATTCTCTTTTTTCCCCTTGAAAGTAGGTGTCAATTTATTAAGTTTTCAAGATAGTCTATACATAAAGTAACACTTGAAAAGCACCGTGATTGTCAGATGGCTAATTAAATCTTCTTTTACATGTTTTAAAGAAGATAAAATATGTTATAATATGATTGTTATCATATTTGTTTATATATTATTGCATATTTGTTTATATATATATGATCATAATGATGAAAATGATGTTTGTATGTTAATACCTTGGACACCTAGAGAGCACACTGCTCAACATAGAAAGGAAATGTGTGATATTAAACAATTAAAAAAAGATATTTGGGCAGGGAAGATTGGAGAGAAAGTAGTTCCTACAAATGAAAAAACTTCATATCTGAACTATGAGAGGGAGAGGGAGAGAGATTTTCAATCTATTTGGAAGTACAAGTTTGTTATGTTTCACTTTTCACTGCTTCTTTAAAACATTTTGTAATTCTGAATACAATTAGCACACATTGTACAAGAGCAAAGTTTGTTAGTAAGTTAGTGGGAATCTGCTTACAGATCCATTGCTATGATTCATAATTTGAATTACATATACAAATTAAAATGTTTTGACTATGCTTAAGGAGCGCAGAACATACATGGAAACAAAATCAGTTAAAATTTAAATTAGATCGTCATATTCATTAAAGAAACAGATTTCAGTGGGACTTAATGAATATTCAAGATGTTTTGCTTTTTGTTTCCTAGCTATTTTCAGAGTCACTGGAAAACTCTTCTAAACCAAAACCAAAAAGACTATCAATAGCAGAATTAACCACATTCCAAACAAACCAATGGTAGATCAGGTTACAGGGTTCTGAATACAAGTAATTTTATTCAAGATTTTCCCATATATCTTGATTTTTCTGTGTTAAACTAAAAAGGAAAAAATGAGGTATTTTTACGATCCTTACCTGTGATATTTTTATTTAAAAAAAAACAACCTTAAATTATCAAACAAAAAAGAAACAGAATTTGTAACTCCTATATAGAAGCATACAAGGACTGTGCAGGACTTCATATTCTCTTCAAAAAATAGTGGTTTAGAGCACATGGGAGCATGAACATACAACCCATTTGTAATTCTTTAGATCAAACATGTTTTTTGCCTGGCTCATATGACAGTACAAAAAGCATTTCTAGGATTTCATGTTTTAATTATACTGAGTAATCAGGGGCCAGGCTTATGGAAGCTTCTGACAATCAGCTGTAATCAGAAATATACAAAGGTTGAACAGCCTGCCTCCTTATACATCAAAAAATATTTTCCTCTTGTGTGGGGGAATATTACATGCACTTTTATGTAAAGCTATTGTGAGGGTAGAGAGAAGGCAGTAAATGCATTTCAGGCTAAAATGAATAAACTTATCTGCAAAATGCCTTAGTACAGCTTTTATGTTAGATCCAATTTCTAACTTCAAGGCAGAAGGGACTTGGAAGGAAGCAGTGATCACTACATAAGTGCTAGCAGGAGATCTGGATACAAAATCACGCAATGGGCAAATGGGAAAAAACTTCAAGCATTCAAGTCAAGATTCTTGCAGTTTAATCCTCTGCCTGCCTACTTGTAACTGCTCATGGCCAGCTTCACAGCTGTTTGAAGTCAGAATAAGTGGCTTATAGTAGATCAGCTGTCTTTTTTCACTATTGAGCTAGTTTTCTCTCTCACTCAAGAGTCAGCAAAAACTCTCTGGCGTGAACACTGCTGTTCCTATCACCAGCCCCCATCCTGCCTCCTTCCGATATCTGCCAATCACCTGATCTCCCACCAAGTCACCGTGACAAAACACCTTGTAGGTAATTTGAGATGGTCAAAATAAATACGAATGAAACACCTGTCTAGTTTAGGAGGATTTAAACCTGTCTTAGAAAATGAGATTCCGAGCTGGCACCAAAGTTTGGGGCATGTAAGGAAGGATCCTGAGAACTGAAAGAAAGAACTGAATTTAAATTGAAGAAAAGAACCCACTGGTTTGGAAGGGACTGTAATGGGCCAATAATGCATGCTGGAGTGCTGGGAGCAGACATGAATTTTTCTCTGAATTTTATTTATTTTATTTA
This sequence comes from Laticauda colubrina, assembly GCA_015471245.1. Taxonomy (NCBI): domain Eukaryota; kingdom Metazoa; phylum Chordata; class Lepidosauria; order Squamata; family Elapidae; genus Laticauda; species Laticauda colubrina. The sequence continues at coordinate 13,093,322 of BLBF01000010.1, forward strand.
TTTATTTGATCGGTCAATCGCTTACAAGATAATAGGTATAAGTATAAACATGAGTAAAAATACAGGAAATCGGTACGAATGAATGGGGACAATAGGACAAGGACTGTCGGCAGGATTGTGCACTTATGCACGCCCCGTACAGACCTCTTAAGAATTCCTCAAAGATCCATCAGTATAAGATGTTCCCTGAAGATGGGGCTTCAGCACCAGTTCGAAAGCTCGGAAGACACAAACCTCTGGTTCTGGCGACAGATTGGACCCTGCACCATTATCCTGGGGCACAGATATCCACTCGTGATCCATGACTACTATCCTAAAGGGACTCATCCACCTACGACCCCCCTCTCTCTCTTCACGCCTCTGCTCACCTTCCCATCTCTGGTGGAGGTTAGAGGCAAAGCAGCAGCGCTGAAGAGACGCCCCTTCCTCTCATAAAACCTGTTGGCTGACAAGGCTTCGACGGGTCTCTTCGGTGCGAAGGGCGACCGTGCGCGACGCGTTGGGGATCCCCCTTCGAAGGCTGCGGGCACCGGCAGTCCGGCTCTTCCGAGTCGACGGAAGGCTCCTAGCCCTCCCGCCCGCACACACACACACCCCCCCCAAACTCGGGCTCCCCCCCGGCCCGGGGAGGAGCCCCCCCCCCCCCCCCCCCCACGCGCGCGCGCGCCCGCCACCCCCCCTCCCCCCCCACTCCCCACAGCAGCTCTTCCACCCGCGGCCAAGGCGCGAGCGCGCGGCGCCACTCACCTGAAGCAGGTGCTGAGTTCCCCGCCGGGCTTCAAACACGGGTATTTGGTGGTGGCGACTTTGCTCTCGGAACACACTTCCCTGCGAGGGCGGACAAGAAGGAGAAGCGGGCGCTGAGTCGCCCAACGGGCGTCGGAAGCGGCGCATCGCCGGTTGGAGAACCAGGCAAAGCGAGGTTGGGGGAGGGGAGGGGAGGGGGGGGGAAAAAGAAAAAAAAAAAAAAAACGCGGGGGCGGGCCCCCCCCCCCCCCCCTCCCACCCCCCGCGCCACCCACCTGTCGCTCTCCTCAGGTTCCTCGCGGTAGGTCCACGCGTGCCCGAGGGCCGCCAGGAGCAGCAGCAGCAGCAGCCAGAGGCGCAGGCTCCGCGAGGGCGAGCGCAGCGCGAGTTGCAGAAGGCGCCTGGCACCTCCCCCGCCGTCGCCGCGCGGCACCATCGGGCGTCCCGTCCCTCGGCGGCTCGCGATCCGCGCCGCACGGGCTCTGGCCGCCGCCGGGCGCGCTGCAGGCGAGGGAGGAAGCGGGGAGGCCGCTGCCTGCCCTCCCTTCACCCCTCCCGCCCCCCCCCCAACCTCACCCTCCCCACCCAGCCGGGCGCGCTGCGGGACGGCGGGAAGCGGAGCGGGCAGGGCTTGACCAAGGGGCCACCAGACGCCGCTGAGGGGCGAGCGGAGAGCGGACCGGCCTGGCGGGACCAGCCGAGGGAGGGAGGCAGGAAGGGACGGCCGGGCCGGCGAAGGCGGGCGGCTCGTCTGAAGCTCGCCGGGCAGGAGAAGCGGAGGGCAGAGGAGGACCGGGTCGAGCAGCTGGTGTCTGGGGCGCGGGGAGAAAGGAAAGGCTCGCGCTGCCTTCGGGGAAGGGGCCTTCGGAGGTGCGTCGGTTGCCCTTCAACTTTAAAAAAAGGATTCCCGCCTCAGATGCGGACCTGAGGAAGAAAGAACCCGGCGGTGGGGCAGGGCAGGGCAGGGCAAGAGGGCCAGCCCAGCCGCCTTCCCCTGAGGTGCCGGAGAAAGGCCCGGGAGGGCGGGAGGGGGCCGCTTTTCTAAGTCTAGCGGCTGGAAGCCGTCGAGAGAGAGAGAGAGAGAGAGAGAGAGAAGCGGGGCGAGCGAGCCGCCCTCGAAAAAGCCGGCGGGCGAGCGGGCGATCCGGTTGGCAGGGGCCCTTTTTCTGCAACCTGCAGGCCAGGACAGCCGCTTTCCAAGGGTGCGGGGTGGGGAGGAGTTTGTCGCGGGAGGGGAAAGGAAGGCCGGCCACGAGGAATCGCAACCCTGGAGTGGGGAGGGAGAGGAGAGAAGGGCAGAGAGCCAGACCCCGCGCGAGGAGCACGTCCTGCGGGGCTGGCAGCTTGAGCCCAAAGCTTGAAGGAGGAGGAGGAGGAGGAGGGGAAGGTGAACCCGGAGGTTGCCGGTGGGTAACTGAAGACCCGAGTGGAAGGCTGCAGATGGGCAGATGGCGAGGTGGAGCACCGGGAAAGGTTACTGGAGAGAAGGAGTTGGGGGGTGGGGGGGAAACGTGAGGAGAGGTTAGAATTAGACTCACTCTGAGTTATTGGGATGTCACCGGTAGTCCTCGACTTACGACCACGACGGAGCCAAGTGAGGCATTCGTTAAGTGAGTTTTGCCCCATGTCACATTTGTTAGGTGAATCACTGCACTTGTTAAATTAATAGCCTGGTGGTTTAGGGGAATCTGGCTTCCCCATTGACTTCACTTATCAGAAGATTGCATGACCCCGGGGACACAGCAACCGTCATAAATGTGAGTCAGTTGCCAAGCATCTTGAATTGTAAATCACATGACCATGGGAATGCTGCAATGGTCATATGTGTGAAAAATGGTCATACGTTTTCAGTGCCGTTGTAACTTCAGTCAGTAAGCAAACTGTTGTAAGTTGAGGACTACCTGTACTCTGGATCCAAACTTCTTCTTTTCCCTTTTTAAGCCAGTCACCTCCAGTTTAGTGCTGCTTCTCAAGTTCTGCAGCTTTAAGCTCTTTGGACTTCCAAGTCTCAGATTGGAATTCTTTTGCTGGCTGGGGAATTCTGGGAGTTGAAGTCGACACAGCTTAAAATTGCTGAGCTTGAGAAATGCCGGTTTAATGCACCTCTCAGCCTTAAGTTGGACAGTCCTGACAATGGCCTCCTTTTCAGACCATATTGCTAACCAGTTTGTTCTCTGGGGCTGGTGGCGATATTTTTCAGGCCAATGATTGCTCAACATCTGGTTACATAATGACATGGTGGATATTCCTCCCCAAATCTATGTCCTCAAGAAAGGAACTGTCTGTCCTTACCCAATTCCCCCATGCCTCTGGTTACACTGCCCCTTGACCTCGTTTTTCACCAAAAGGGAATGAAACAATACACCGAGATACATTATGGTCCAAGTGGGTTGGCTTAAGCAAGGAAAACTAGGTTTGGATAAGGGTCAGCATCAGACTGTTTAAATTCGAGGCTGGGGCAAGGTAAGGCCAGTGTTGTGTAGTTAAGGGGAAACTCTGTCCATTGCCAGAGGGGCCTGATGCTGCTATAAATTACCATTTGTAAATAGTTAATCCCAGTCAGAGGACTCTACGGACAGATGCAAAGGGAATATAGTGCAATATTCCCACCCTTTAAAACTCCATGAATCAGGAAAGCCAAAAAGCATGGAATGCAGAAATAGCAGGGAAGCACCCAGCACTCCTGTGAAGAAATGAAATTGCGACTTACATAGAATTCTTTTATTGGCTAAGTGTGATTGGACACACAAGGAATTTGTCTTGATGCAAATGCTCTCGGTGTACATAAAAGATACATTCGACAAGAGTCAAGAATCAGAAGGTGCAACACTTAATAATAGTCATGGGGTACCATAAGCAATCAAATCATACTAGGAAACAGTCAATATAGATGGTAAGTATACAAGCAACAAGGTTTCAGTCATACAGTCATAAGTGGGAGGAGATGGGTGAAAGAAAGGATGGAAGGATTAATAGTAATAGTAATGCAGACTTAAGCCCATGTCACACAGCACCAACAGATGGAAAGAGGATGTAAAACGGAGAGAAACACTTGGTTAAAGCGTTTGGTTAACGCGATGCATCTGTTCTGTACTCACTGCATCCGTTTTTCATACTCTCTATCCATCCAGTATCCGTCTGCTGACATTTCATCCGCTCAAAAAGTTTTGAGCTGCACAAAACTTTTTGAGTGGATAAAGTATCCAACGCATCCGTTCTACATCTGCTACGCATACGGGGAGCATCCATTATACGTCCATCGTCATCCGTTACGCGTCCGCTATAGCCGCTAGGCATCCGCTGCACATTCGCGCAACTCACATCCGCTCCAGCAGAAAACGGACACAGGGAGGAAGCAAAACGGATGCGGAACGGACACAAAGCGTTAGTAGCACGGACGGAGAAAGGATGAAAGCGGATGCAGCTTGCAGATAAAGCATTAAAATGGAAAAAACATTCATATAGGGGTCGTATCTCGGATATTTAGGATGTCTGCAGGATGCCTGGAGCATGTGGTAGGACACCTAGCAGAAAAATGATATTTCCTATAAAAAGGGGGAGAAATCACCTGGATCTCACTTTCAGTCCAGCAGCCCTGCTGTGCAGACCTCTTCAGCCTTCATCTTGCTCTTGCTCTTGCTCTTCCACAGCATCCAGTCATCTCCATCATGGATCGTCGCACACTCCTTTTGGAAGCCGCCATCATTCTACAACAGTGCGAAGCCCTCTACAGGCTCTTTCACCTGTTCTACGCAAGGAAAAGGAGGCATCCAAGAAGCGTCTGGGTCCGAAGATGGATCGCGAGAAGAGCAGAGTACGGACTGTATAACAAGCTGATGGTGAAGCTGAGGAACAAAGACCCTCATGCATTCCAGAACTTCATGAGGATGCCGCCAGCCATGTTTGACGAAGTTGTGGAGCGGCTGAGACCCAGGTTGACCAAGGCAAACACCAACTTCCGGCCCAGCCTGGACCCTGGGCTGAAGGTGGCACTGACTCTGCACCACCTGGCCTCCGGGACCACGTACAGGAACATGCAGTACGGCTAGAGGGTGCCACACAACACCATCAGCATTGTGGTCAGAGAGGCGGTGCAGGCCATCATCGAAGAATACCTGGAGGAGGTCCTCCAGTGCCCCTCCACTGAAGAAGGCTGGAAGAAAGTTGCAGAGCAGTGGTATCAGAAGTGGAACTTCCCCCACACCGTTGGAGCCATAGATGGGAAGCACGTGGCCTGCAAAGCTCCAGCCAAGTCAGGGTCCACTTATCACAACTACAAGGGCTTCTTCAGCATCAAGGGCCATAGGTGTGGCACCTGGGAGGGTGGACCATACAATCCCACTATGCTTGCACTGGAGGTTTATCTATCTCACAGCTATTACCCATCCCACAGGCATCCCTGCCCATCCCACTGCTATCCTAACCCATCCCACAGCTATTACCCATCCCACAGGTATCCCTGCCCATCCCACTGCTCTCCTTACCCATCCCACAGCTATTACCCATCCCACAGGTATCCCTGCCCATCCCACTGCTATCCTTACCCATCCCACAAGCATGCAAAGGCTTAAACAATTTCTAAAAGTTTCCACCAAGACTTTATTTACTAAAAGAACTGAACCAAGTGTGTGAAGCAAAAATAAACTTTATTAAAAAGAAACTGTAAAAGCAAAATGACCCAAGTAAAGTGTCCCAAGCAAAGATAAAGTCAACAGGTAGCAACCCAGTCTCTGGTACTCTTCTCAGTCACTCTGAGGCATGCCCATAGTCTCAGGGGTGAAGGGTCCAAGTGCTCCGGAGGGGGCAGTAGCTTGAGTGCTGGTCTGAGGCACCATTGGGGTGCCTGGCCCCTAGAGGACAACAAGGGATGGTGTGTGGAGGAAGCTCTCAGAGAGCTGGCTCAGTCCTGTGATGTTGAGAGGCCCTTCCTCCATGACATGGGGTGTCAGTCCCAAGACCGAAGACAGATGTTCTGAGGCCGGGCTTGGCTGTGGGGTGGAGGAAGGAGGAGTGTAGTGGGGCTGTCTGGTCTGCAGGTGAGCGAGGTGAGGCGTGGGTGGCATCTGTGGCGTGGGTGGCATCGGTGGCGTCGGCATCGGTGGCATCAGTGGCACCTGTGGCGTGCGATGAACCTGTGCCTGGACTGGGAAGGGCTGCCTGTGCTGGTGGAACTCCTGGTAGCCGTAGCCTTGGTAGGTGAGGGCCTGTGGAAAGCCTTGGAAGGGCTGTAACATCGCCTGGGGTGGAGGAGCAGACCTGGACTGGGTCGGAGCAGGTTCAGCTTGGCCTGGAGGGTTGTGCAGGAGACCTGTGATCCTCTCCTTGATCACCTGATACTGGGATTCGGACATGTCCATGAGATCTGGTTGACATAGGTGAGGAAGGGCTTTCTGTAAGAAGATGATATGTCAGACTGTACCAGCTGAGAGAGGAGATCTATGCTGCTTTTGATGGTGTCCCTGATCTCCAGCAGGACAGTGTGGCTCTGTCCCTCCGGTCTGCCTCTCTGCCTGCTTTCTGTGGAGGTGGAGCTAGGGGTGGGTGTGGGTTGGTCTCTGGTGGCAGCGGCCTCTCCTTGCTCCAACTGCATCAGGGGGTCCTCCATGTGCTCTGTCACGGGGAGTGCAGCTGTCGGGGGGGTCTCCGTCATGGGGCACTCCAAAGATATCTGCCTGGACACAGGAGCTGACTCTTGGCCAGAAGAGGACTGGCTCACTGTGGGCTGTCTGAGAGAGGGTTGTGAAAGGGGCTGCTCCTCGGTGGCGGACCTCACCCTCCAAGAAGCTGCACTTGGACATCACCTAGGTCTCCCGGTCGGTGAGCTTGACCGCGGCCTGGCCGCCTTCTCTCTCCAAGCCACCTGCTTCTGCTTGGTGTCTCGATAGAGCCTGTGTTCCTCCAGAGGTACTCGTTCTCCCTCAGCCATTCAAGCACCTCATCCTCATGTTCCTCTTTGATGGACTACTGTCTCCTCTCCCTATCGCGCGATTGCCTCTTCCTCCCTCTGGCAGGGCCTTCTGGGCCCTCATTAGTAGGGCTTTGAGGTTCTAGGGGCTGGTCCACCACACCACCACCACCAGCAGCAGCAACAGCAGAAGCAGCAAAAGCAGCACCAGCAGGACCAGCAGCACCAGCAGCACCAGCAGGACCAGGAACAGCACCAGCAGAGTAAGCACCAGCAGAAGCACCAGCACCAGGAGCAGCCCCAGCAGAAGCCCCAGCACCAGCAGAGTCAGCCCCAGAAGCAGAAGCCCCAGCAGAAGCAGAGTCAGCACCTGCGGGTGGGATGGTGGCCCTGTCCTTCTTGCCAGGGCTGGCAGGAGTAGGCACAGGCTTCCTCTTCTTCCCCATGGTTGTTGGCTGGAGATGTGTCTGGCAGCAGGTCTTTCCTCTGAATGGTGACCTGCTTGCGAGCTGCATCCTTTTATATCCATGGGGCTGACGCAATGCATCCTCCCCGCATGCGCAGTGAACGCTTTGTATCTGCTAGGCATCCGCCAGGCGTCCGTGATGCATCTGCTGTATCCGCTCGGCATCCGCTCGGCATCCGCTCCTTCCGCTGCACGTCCGCTTCGCTGTGTTCCCCCGGAAGCTCTGCGGATGTGCCATCCGCTCCCATCCGCTTCCATCCGCTAGGCTTCTGTGGAGCATCCGCTTTCCATCCTGGCTACGTCCTCCCCCCGTCCGTTCCTTTCCATTGTTGTCTGCTCTCCTTATGCAAATTTGGGGCACTTTTGAGAGTGGATAACAACAGATGGAACATTTTCTCATCCGCTGTGTCCTTTTTACATACATTTTGCATCCGTCGGCCGATGTGACGGCCTTTAGTAAATACCATGTTTTTCACATAAGGCCAGGTCTTATTTTTTTTTGAGCCCTGAAAAAATGGCTAGGCCGTCTTTTCAGGAGTGACTTAATTCCCCCCCACTTGCATTTTCGGGCAGGTGGGCGGCGACGGCTTGGATGTTGACCTCGGTGTTGGTGGAGCACTTTGTATTGGGGTCAACGCAGGCAGCACCATATCCGGGTATGTAACAAAAGTACTTCCTAAATGCAAGCCCCCTCCACCATTCCCCCCCATTTTGCATGTTTTAATATAGGCCTTAATTTGGGGGAGGGGCTTAATTTAATTTCATGCCTATAAAACATGCTTGGACTTCCTATTGGGGGAGGACGTATTGTTGGAGAAACGGGGTAGTTCGACAGTGTTGAGGGAATTATTTGTTAAGCAGAGTGATGGCGTTCGGGGAAAAACTGTTCTTGTGTCTAGTTCTGAAGTGCAGTGCTCTGCACACCAGAACAACAATGAGCAAAATAGTGGAGAATCTGAATATCCATAATATTACTGAAAACAGTTTAGTAAGACTTTTGAAAGGCTTTCCAGCTGCCATTTTTAAAAAATATTATTGGAAGAAAATCACTTTGAAACAAGATGGGCAGCAAATAAAAATAAATATTAAAAAATCCAATTTTATATCAGTTCTATTTAGGTTACATTCCAAGATGTAAGGTAGCCGGATTTCATTTCATTTTTATTCAGTTCCTGGCATCAGGGAAGGATAATTTTACCAACCTTTTGCCATGTTATGCAAATCACTGCAATTATGTGAATCATCAACCCATTAAACAACTTAATCCATTGACTTAGTTTTTGGAAACCACCTGAGAAAGTCACAAATGACAATGATATGACCCCAGAATGCTGCAAGTATAAACAGGTGCTTGTTGCCAAGCACCAATTTTTGATCACATGACCCTGTGCATATTGCAACTATCATAAGTGTGAGCACCATTTGTATGTCACTGTTCTCAGTTCTGTTGTAATATCGAACAGTCACTAAATGATTGGTTGTAAGTCAAGGACTATCTGTATAAAGATAACTCAAGAATTGCCTTTTGTTTGTGTCACTTTTTGTGCTATCAAATTTAAAGCAGCTATCCCAGTCTTGTCTAGAAACATAAATGTATTTTTTTTTTCACTTGAAGAATGAGTTCTGTCCAGTTCCACTTTCATTTTTCCATAGAAACGTGCAGCTTTTGCCAGTCCTCCCACATTTCAGGTGAATTGTCAGATTTTAAGCTTGTCTGAAAAACTAATGGGGTGAAAGCCAATAGAGTTGAAAATCTGGTTTCTATTGGTCAGGGCAGGAGGAGAGGAGAATCCAAAGGTTTTCTCCTGAACTTATTCTGAGCCAAAAATGAACAGATGTTCCAATATGTCAAGTGTCTTTGCTCCCATCTCATCACTAAAATGACATATATTTGCATACCTTTTAAGGATGGTGAATTTGGACCCCAAACATATCAAGTTTCATTGGTTGATATGCCATCAAGGTTGCAGAATGAATCCAAGAGTCTTTAATCACAGTATATAAAAATCAATAACATGTTTTAGTACAGGGGTATCAAATGTGCAGCCCCCGGACCCATTTTGGCAAGCAAAGTGCTGCAGGAGGACATCCAGACCGAAAATGGGGTATGAGGTGCCAAACAGGCCCCCCACGTCCCGTTTTGGCCGACAAAGTGCTGCAGGCTAAAGACAGAAGAATTCGTAATTATCCTGATTCTGAAGCAGCTCTGATTGCTTATTTATAATTCAGGATGCGATTGTCAATTTTGCATCTTTAAATAGTGAAGGATCAAACATCAATAAACTTTTCCTGTTCTAGTCTCCTTATAGTTATGAGGTCATGGAGAACATTTTACCTTTTCCAAATATTTTAGTTGAACGAAAGCCATGATAATTAGGAAGAGAGTCTTCTTGATGGTGACACCCAAATTCTGAATTCCCTTTCCCATAGACTATCATAAATTGATTAACAATCTGTCTACTTTTGCCCCAGAAATATATTGGGTTCAGTAAGGCAAATATTAAGATGACTGAGCTCTTGTGTGTGTGTCCATGCCAATACACATACATACATATTTACACTCACATATATCCATGAACATATTTGCATAATATGGTAAAGAAATCTTATGGTTAATTTAACAATATATGACAAGTCCAGCTTACAGAGTTATGCAAACGTAAAGCAAAAATAGAGAAGTTGCAGATAACAGCAGACAATAATTTCATTTATAAAATTTATAGGCTGCCCATTTTACCTCAAGGTAACTCTTAATAATTCAATAATCCTGGTTTTTTAACTGGGAAAAAAATAAATGCACGGTGGCCACAAAGCAATAATAAAGATATTCTATAATTGTAAAAATACCTGAAACAGAATTATTGCAATAACAACCATTTGGTGTGCTTTTGTGTCATTATCAAAAATCTGATCTCTGTTAAGTTGTAAGTAATTAAAGACACAAGTAGTGTTTGGCTTGTTTCCAGTCTTCTCTGCAAATATCTTTTTGAAAATTAAAACCTCTTCTTCAAAAACAAGTTCAACAGAGTTATTAAATTTTGATACAATGCAATGATTTTCTTCTTGGTGACTGATAACCATTTACATGTGGATCCAATCCCATTTTGTCTTCTTTGCAATGAACAGCCAAATCCATTTAGATTAAATCTTTTTAAAAATGTTATGATGTGATAATAGCCAAGTCAATATTTGAAGGTCTATTGTCCTCAAACTGGGGCAGGCTTTACTGAATTCATTTTAAATTAAGTGCTTCCTGGAGTGAAGATATTATTTTTCCTGAGCCAATCCTCTCTTAACTTTGACTTCAGTAATCAAACTGATATAAAGTAGATAAAAACTACATATGAAATCTGGAAGCAGTTTGAGGCACAAGCCAAGGAATCTAGCATTGCTTGTCAGCAACTTTCCCAAAATTGTTTAAACAGAAACTGAACACAGTGCAGCTGTATTGTACATTTTCTTTCCTAAGTGTTCCTGGAGTATAGTGTCGCACACTGTATCTGTAAACTATTCAAGTTACAAAACATTTATTTTTGTTTGGCAGTGCAGGCTGTTCTTTATTTCAATGTTATGGAGAGTTTTTAGATATCAGCACCTTCAATTATGATTCTTGCTGACAGGCTCAAAAAATATTGTCTGCATTGCTAAGATATGGCACCACCCCTGGATGAGAAGCTCTGGAGAACTTTGCAATATGTAGAAATGTTTCCTTCAGAAAGTGAAATAGGAAGGGAACTCTGAAACAGTCCAGCAAGGACTTGCCATAGCTAGCATAAAATGTTGGCTGTAGCCAGGGGAAAAATTGAAAGCCAGGGAAGAGCACATGAAAGGAAGTAGAGGATAAAGCTGGATGGAAATTCAAACAGAAGCACTACCCATGAGAGCTAAACAGCCTCTAGGTGAAGCTGAATATATCAGATTACCAGGCCAACCATCTGGAAGATAGCTAGTTGTGAGAATTTCCAGAAAAACCTGGCTGGCTACTGCTAAAAGAGAGAAAGTGAGCTTGATTGCCGTTTTGGTTCCATCCACCAAAAGAATTCACCTCATATGCTAATATATGTAAGAAATCATGAGAATTCATCTGGGCCCAAGGACTGGTTAGGAAGCAGAGGAGGAGAGGAAGATACAAACCAGCTGGTGATTTTAAGATTGCAAGTCATTTGTCCTTGGGAGATAAGAGGCGACAATTTAGCCTTTCTCTGGGGGAATATCCACCTAGCCTTATTTCTCTGGTAAGAAAAGATACAAGGAGCAGGCAGGGAAATCTGATGACAGCATTTGAATGTATGTTTCTCCAGAATGCACTACGTCTGGAGGCTTCTCCATAATGCAAAGGAATTTCGCATCTTTTATAAAAAAAAAGAGCATCCATACAGAAGCTCAAAGCAGTTTACATAATGGCCCCTCCTGTATTTTATCCTTACAGCAACAATCCATGGTAGATAGGTTGGTCTGAGAGAGCATGGCTGACCCAAAATCCAGGTCATGGTTGCCCCAAATAATAGTTTTCCAAAAAGCAACTGAACTTTGTTTTTCCTTGAAGAAAAGGACTGTTTGCTTCAGAACTGAAGAGGTTTTTTGAATGAGAAGCAAAATGTCTTCAACATTTCAAAACAAAACAACAAAACAAAGCCAAGTTGCCCTTTGAAAAACAAGTTGCCTTTTGAAAAAGCACCTTTGGGACATTACACCACATTGATTCTTTGGTTATTTCCAGATGTCTTCTCCTCTAAACAGATCATTGTCTTGAGCTTTGAGTTTCAAGAACCTCCAAATTTTCCATTCGTAGAGGTTCTCCATTAACAGTAAACTCACATCTTCATTATTTTTAACTGAGAATTATAGAATTATGAGAGAGCAGCAGGTTGGGCGAGACTAAGAATGACTGCATGTGGCTGTTAGAGAAAGAAAACTTCTGTGTATCAAATGTCACTATTGGATAGGTCCTTTGGGCAAAATTATATTTGAGTTTCTAAGCCTCAACCTTTGGCTGTCACTCCATCCAGACCTCCAAAGAAGTGGCAGTCTGAATCAGCTCACTGCTACACTACAGAAATGCACCATCAACATGTTACATGTATGGCTGAGGCTATAGAAGCCTGCTGGACACCCCATTACTTCTTATAAGAGCAGTGGTGGCACAATGGTTAGAGTGCAGTACTGTAGGTGACTTCTGCTGACTGCCGGCTAACTGCAATTTGGCAGTTGGAATGTCACCAAACTCAAGGTTGACTCAGCCTTCCATCCTTCCAATGTGGGTAAAATGAGAACCCAGATTGTTGGGGGCCTATTGCTGACTCTGTAAACCGCTTAGAGAGGGCTGTAATAGCACTGTCTAAGTGCTATTGCTATATCCTGTGGGCATTTCTGAAGGGGGGCATTTGATGTTAATTAAAGTACATCACAGTGCAATAGTGTAAGCCTGGCCTGGAGAGATGACAGGAAGCATTTCCAGCCTGTTCCATATGAGGAGAAGTCCAGCTTGGTTCCATCTTTCAGCCAGAGAGAGAAGCAGCTGCAGGGAACGTGCCTTCTTATTGCCTGCCTGGAAGAACATCCAATTGTTGTGAAAGCGCAAAAGCTTTCTATAAACACTGTAAGAGTTTCTGCACTGAGTGAATTTCAAGGATGCTTATGAGTGTAATCTGTCATAAAGTATCTTGAGCATCATCTGATTGAAAGATGGGATATAAACATAAATACAGTGTAAATAATTTCTCTCTGCTTGTGTTGGCCTCTTGCACAATTTTTCCTTCTTGCAGCAAAGCAATAGCCATTCTTTCAACTCAGGAACACAGATGCCCATTAAGCACACACTTGTTGCCAATTCCTGCTATGCTGTTCTATTAATAGCAATTCCACTTAGACTTATATATCGCTTCATAATGTTTTACAGCTAGCTCTCTCTCTCTCTCTCTAAGTGGTTTACAAATGTCAGCACATTACCACAATAATCTGGGTCTTTGTTTTATCGACCTCTGAAGGATGGAAGACTGAGTCAATCTTAAGCTGGTCAGAATCGAACTCCTGGCAGTTGACAGAAATAGCCTGCAATACTGCATTCTAACCACTGCACCATCACGGCTCTTGTTCAGTCAGAACAATACAACGGAATATTTATACAATTTCCAGACTGCCCAACTCCCAATGACTCTTGAGTGGTTCTTTCAATTAAAAGCTAAGAAAAATTACAAAAGACATACACATGCATCAAATAAATATATAATGCCAATCCCCCCTCCCAGATTCTACTATCTATGCTCCAAAGCCTAGGAGCATAGGTCTTTATAGATTCTTGAATGTCATTGGAGTGGGAGCCATTTAGATTTCTGAGGGTTATTAATCCAGAGGACATGTGCTGTGATGGAGAGGGACAATGTCCTAATTCACACTTCCTAGATGCACAAGTTTCTCCCACCCATTCTGTCCAATCTCACACGACAGCAGAAACAACTTGAGTTGGTCTCTCAAGTAACCAGGTCTTCAATAATGGGGACTTTGTAGGTAATAACCCAGGGATGGGCTGCTGGGGGTTCACAGGGGTTCGGGAGATCCTCTAGCTAGGATTGCACAGTTCGAAGAACCCTCAAATGGCTGGCTCTGCCTGGCTGGCCCTGCCCATCCCTCGCCTCCCCTCCCCTCCCACATGGAGGTTCAAGGAGGATGAAAAACAGGCCTCTGGGAAGTTCAGGAACCTCCAGAGCCTAAGGAGGCCATTTTTCCCCTCCCAGAGTCTTGAGGAAAGCCTCCAGAACTTAGGGAGGCCCAAAATGCCCCCCCACCTTGGTGCTGGAGGCCAACTAGGCCATTCCCACTATGGCCATGCCCACCCAGTAACCGGACAGAGAATCAATTGCTAAAATTTTGGAAGCCCACCCCTGTTATAACCTGCATCTTGAATTCCACCTGGGAGCTAACTAGTAATCACTGCAGGTCATGGACATAAGAAGGCATGCCCATCACTGGCTGCATTGCTATTCTGGCCCAGCTTCCTGTGATGTTTTGAGTGATGTTTAAGGTCAGTCCCATGTAGAGCACACTACAACAATCCATTTGTGAGGAAATGTTCTTAGTCTCCTTCAAGCATTTTTGCCTGACAACCCAAAGGGGGAGAAAGCATTAGAATATAAAGATCATATGGACAAAGGTTCAGTTGCCAATTTCCCTGGAAACCATATACGTAGTTCAGTCAGGGGTTCAGTATATACAACTGGAAGTGCTTGTGCACGTGTCAGTTTCCTCAAGGGTCACAAGTCACAGCTGTGCAGTTATCAGCAGGCACAGGAAGGATTAAGCTCACTGCATCTCACTACAAATAATCCAAGCTAAAAGACTTTGTTTATATTGGTCAGGAAAACATTTAATCTGGCATGTGAACTGGGCTTTGCATAACAGGTGGCTCTGGACAAAGAGCTGCTTTGCAAAAAAAAATAAAAAAAATATCAAGACTGAATTTCTTTACAGGAGAATGGATGCCTTCAGAATCAATAGTGGATAATTCCAAAATAAAACTATAGGCAGAAGCAGTTTAAACATGTCCTGTTGAATTTTCCAAAATCATCCTATTTCCATTTCTTTGATCCTGGGCTGGATAACAATACTACAAACTATTTTTAAGGTATGTGTATTCTAACTTTTTGTACTTCAGGCTTACACAAAATCTTGGGATAGGCCACATCTAGCAACACTTTTTTTTCTTTCAGATCCCTGGGTTGTTCTTTCCACTACATCCATGAATCAGAAAGCATTCTGGTCTTAATTATATTAGTATTAAAATAGACTTTCCACCCTTATTCCGACACCATAAGAAGAGCATCAATGTGTGGGAAATCTGTCAGCCTTTGCTGCCTATTAGTTTGGAGCAAGGGTCTCCAACCATAGCAACTTTAAGATTTGTGGACTTCAAATCCCAGAATTCCTGAGATAACATGAGGAAGGAAGCTAACATGGAGGAGGAATTCTGGGAGTTGAAGTCCACAAGTCTTCAGGCTGTCAAGTTTGAAGACTGGTTTGGAGTTTTGCAGAGACTTGAAACAGAAACCACATAGACCAGAGGCCTCCAACCTTTGCAACTTTAAGACTTGTGGACTTCAACTCCCACAATTCCTCAGCCAGCTCCCTGGGACATTGCAGCCATCATAAATACGAACCACTTGCCAATCATCCAAATTTTGATCATGTGACCATGGGGATGCTGCAGAGTTTGTAAGTATGAAAAATGGTCATGTCACTTTTTTCAGTGACTTATAACTTCAAACAGTCACTAAATGAACTGTTGTAAGTTGAATACTACCTGTATTATGAGCCTTGGTGGTGCAGTGATTAGAGTGCAGTACTGCTGGCTACTTCTGTTGACTGCCAGTTGGCTGCAACTTGGCAGTTCAAATCTCACCAGGCTCAAGGTTGACTCAGCCTTCCATCCTTTCGAGGAGGGTAAAATGAGGACCCACATTATTGGGGGTAATTTGCTGACTCTGTAAAACCACTTAGAGAGGACTTTGAAGCACTATGAAGTGGTATATAAGCAGGGGTGGGATTCATTTTTTTTAACAACCGGTTCTGTGGGCATGGCTTAGTTGTTGGGCGTGGCTTGGTGGTCATGTGACTGGGTGGACATGGCTTGGTGGTCATGTTATTGGCTGGGTGTGGCCAACTCAATATCACTCACATCGAGGTATGCATCTCCTCACCTGGCCTCTCATGACTGTGGGGATGCTGCAACAGTCATAAGTGTGAAAAATGGTCATAAGTCACTTTTTTCAGTGTCACTGTAACTTTGAATGGTCACTCCACACAAGCAAAATACCAGCAAAGGAGTGGGAAAAAACTCCAGAGACGTTCCTGAGACAGGAAGTCTAGTCCTGCCAAGAATTTAATAAGGGTTAACAGAGAGGCAGTTTCTGTAAGCAACACCAGAATGTTTCCTTCCTGCCTTCCTTACAGGATTAGGCCAGTAATTTCTTCTAACATCCGGTTTTCCGAACTGCTTCGAATGTTAACAACCGGTTCTAGCAAATAGGTGTGAACTAGTAGAATCCCACCCCTGTATATAAGTCTAAGTGCTGTTGCTATTATGTTTCTTGTTACATAGGGCAATAGGTGTCAGCTCTACAAGATAAACTGGAACAAGGCACAGATGCTCCATGTTCTGAAAACTATATTACAATTGGCTACAGTAACAGGACTCTTACAAATCCAATATGATTCTCCTGCTCTCTCTTTTATCTTCATGTTATAATTTGTGTGTGTCTATCTAAAATGATTTCATTCCCCTCCCCTCTTATGTGGGCTTCTACAAAGTTTATCTACTCATTACTTTGATAATGAGTCTTCTCTTTCTCCACCAAGGTCATCTCCTTTACTCTCTACATCTCTGTTTTTCTAACTTAGCAACTTTGGGAAGTATGGACTTCAGCTCTCAGAATTAACCTTTCCATGCTTGCTGGGAATCCTGGGAATTGTGGACCTCTTCAACTTCATTTTAAAGTCACCAAGCTCGTAGATTTCAACTTTAACTTCATCCTAAACTTGCCAAGTTTGAAAAAAAACATTGCTCTGCAACAACTCAACATTGGTGAAAATCCCTTTTGTTTAGTTTAGTTTAGTTTAGTTACTTTACTTTACTTTAGTTAACTTTACTTTACTTTACTTTATTGTCATTGCACCTTATACAAAATGAAATGCCATCTCTAGTGTATAACTATAAAAATAAAACACAAACACATATCCTTCACATTCTATATAGATAATACAGTTAATCAGAGTTGGAAGGGACCTTGTAGGTTATCTAATCCAACCCCCCATCTAAGCAGGAGACTCATTCTGACAAATGGTAGTCCAATGTCTTCTTGAAAGTCTCAAGTGATGCTGCTCCCACAACTTCCCAGGGCAAGCTGTTCCATTGGTTGATTGTTCTCACTGTCAGAAAGTTTCTCTTTATTTCCAGGTTAAATCTCTCCTTGTTCAGTTTCCAACCATTATTCCTTGTCTGGCCTTGGGGTGCTTTAGAAAATAGCTTGACCCCTTCCTCCCTGTGGCAGCCCCTCAAATATGAGAATACTGCTATCATGTCTCCCCTGGTCCTTCTCTTCACTAGACTAGCCAAGCCCAGTTCCTGTAACCATTCTTCATATGTTTTAGTCTCCAGTCTCCTAATCATCCTGGTTGCTCTTCTCTGCACTTTTTCTAAAGCCTCAACATCTTTTTTATAGTATGGTGACCAAAACTGGATGAAGTACTCTAAGTATGGTCTTACTAAAGCTTTATAGAGTGGTATTAGTATTTCACTTGAATACAATTGAATTGAAACCCAATATTGCATTAATATTGTACTATACAGTAGACTTCAATACAGTTACTGCCCTGGGATAGATGCTGTTTTTCAGCTTATTTGTCCTTGTTTTTATTATCCTGTACCATCTGCCAGATGGTAATAATTAAAAAAAAAAGGGTGCCCACAATTAAATTTTTTTGTTTAATTGTGTTCAGGTATCTGAAGTAGACAGAAGGAAAGAAAAGAGGAAGACCGGGAGCAAGAAGGATTGAGTTAATTACAGCAGCAATAGGTGCTCCATTGGAAGACCTGAGCAAACAGATCTTGGAGAAAATCTGTGTAGGTAGTTAATACAAGTCAATGCCAACTTAATGGCCTGGGATGAATGAAACAATCTGAAGTTGGAGAGTGGTAATCATACAGGCAGATTGTTGTGGCCCAACAGTGGCCAGCAGAGCTGGCAGCAGATTCGGACAGTGAGGAGGTTGGGGAGGAACATGGGCCTATCCTGGAGTCTGTGGAAGGCTCTGATGAGTGCTCTGCATCGGAGGCAGAGATGGGGCCAGGGCCGTTTGACAGTTATCAGCTGCTTTCACAGTCAGACATTAGTGAGGCAGAGCCTGCTGGAGCCTGCTTCCAGTGTGTATATGCACAGAATTGCCAGAGGAAGGGAACAGCTGTCAGAAAGTGTCATGCCCCTGGTGGAGACTGACTCTGAGGGAGAGGAGGAACAGCCAACAGGGAGTGGAAGGGTGGCTCCAGAGGTTGTGGGGAAGGGCAGAGGCCAGCTGAGCAGGCAAAGGAGAACCCAGACCCATCCCCTATCTATCCTAGGCACGCAGAGAGGAGAGGATAAGGGAAAGACATGGTCTACTTGGGAGGAGAGGGCCCTGATCCTCTTCATGGGATGCAGGTGTCAGATTTACATAAGAGGTTGGACTTGCATGCTAACAAGCGCTGGAAACAAATTAGTGTTTTCGTCCTGGATGAGGTTCATCTTGGTTGGCATTCTTCCAATGGACTGTACCTTGTTATCTTCTTGAAGTTTGTAATTAATTATCCTGGTCTGTCATGGAACTTTCTTCAGTGCAGTTTGTTTTTGGTTTTTTTATTGCTTCGTTATCTGTTCTTTGAATTTGGACTGTATTTCTTTCATTTGGAATGTTATTTTGGAAAGAGTTTAATTTCCAACTGTGAACAATTGAACAGTGAAGCCAAGTTGAAGGCATTAAAGGACATTTATTTACATTTTGGTTTTTGTTACATTTGTGGTACACTTCGGGTCATCACAGAAAGTCACAAAAGGTAATCACATGACCCTGAGACACTGCAATCATCACAAATGCATGCCAGTTGCCAAGCATCTGAATTTTGATCATGTGACATGGAGATGCTACAATGGTCTTAACTGTGAAAACCATAAGTGACCATAAGTTGCTTTTCTTGGTGTTGTTGTAACTTCGAATGGTTACCCAATGATTGGTTATAAATTCAGGACTACCTCTAAGTATTTTTGAAAGTATATTGTAAAAATAATACGCATTGGAACTTCAACAGTTTCACTATTGGAACTTCAACTCCTCAAGCACCCACTTTTTCTCATGTTAGTTCAGATCTTGAAAAGACAACTTCTTCTAGCATCCTTCTACTCCTTGTTCTTCCAAACCACAAAGAGTTCAGTTTTGCATTCCCTTAAAGAACTGAGGAGTCTTTAAGCAATATGGCCTCTAGCACAGCCTTCCTCCGTAATGCAGCTTCCCAAATGTGCTGATTGCAATCCTCATCATTCCCAGAGGGGATATCCACTGGGTATTATGGAAACTCTGATCCAACATTCCTGTGGGGACCTCGTTGAAAGCCCATAGGCTGCAAAAGATTGCAGATAAAGTCAGAGGGAACCCTATGACATTAGATAGAGATGCTTTATTTTCTTTCTCAACATCCTGTCTGTCAGTCACCCGAAAGATCTGAAATGTTTGTGCTTCATCACTCTTGACCTGAATGACAAGGCTCAGGTCATCCTTTCAAGCATTAGTGCAGGAAGATAAACAGTCCCTGGGGGATGTAAAAACAGATTATTTCTTTTCCCACTTCCCCCTCAAAAGCACACGTCCCAGGAACACTCCAGGAGCGAATACCTGGGCTTCTCTGTGCTTGAATGTAATGGTCAGGCATAGCTAAAATGTAATTTATATTTTTTAAAAAAAGGTATTATTATTATTTACATTATTGATTCTCTCACTCAAATTCTCTGGACAGCCTGCAGGGATTAAAACAAAACTGTGATAAAAAGAAAAGAAATATAGGAGCATGTGAAATCATTTTAGAGTTCAGAGTAGAAATTCTGGAACTATTTCCCTAAACTTTAAGAATATCCTCTAGATATGCTGGGACAGCAACTTGAAGGATTTCTTTTGGTCATTCTGGCTGGGTATTCTGGGTATTATAGACCATAAACATGTGGAGAACATCAGGTCAGGAAAGCTGTTCTAGAATTCATTTTGCAAATCTGTAGAGAAACTATCATAACTTGTCATGTGATGGAAGCAATTTTCACAGTGCGGTTGTAATGAGACTCTCAAATTAACTAGCATAAATGGGATGCCATTTGCATTTCAAAAGACTCAAGGGGTAACAAAAATGTATGAAACATTAGTATTTTGTAACTATAATGCTACCGTAGTTGCTTTTCAAAGTTAACCTTCTAAAACAAACTTGTCCTGCTTGGGTCGATTTCTTCTTGAAATAAATAATGCAATTGAGGTAATGACTATAACAAACTTTGTGTACTCTACAGTAGCAACAGAAAAATATTGATGTTTAAATTTAACTTTGTTTCAGCTTCTTGGACTAGCTTCTAAGTTCTTGTGTTTCACAGACACAGAATTGGTGAGCAAAAATTTGAAATTATGTGAGGAAATATCAGCTCTAGAAAACATCTTAACTGGATTTATAATTTATTATAATGTAAAAGCATTGTGAAAAAGGAGCTGATTTTGTAAGACAGCAAGAACAAACATTGATGCACATTAAAAATTGGAACTTGCTGAATGTACAGGAAACAAAAGCTGTACAAAACAAAATAATGTAATAAAAACACATACAAAGGATGGTTGGCAAAGGAAACCATTTACATAGTCAATTTCTACAAAATATCAAGGGGAAAATGAATAAAGATAAAACCTAGCAATGGTTTACAACTGTCGCATTTAAAAAAAGAAAGAAAGTGAATGTTTTATTTTGGCTCAAAAGCAGTCTATTTAAAGTAATGCAATCAAAGCCAGAATTAAAAATGCATCAAATGATTCAAATTTCAAAGATTGTGCAAAGGATTCCATTTGTAGTTTTAAAAATTATCATTTTAACATGGGAATGAGGTAAACCAAATTTATGAATGGAAAAATTAAAATCAGGGAGAAAATAAAATTATCTTTTTCATGAAAGAGAGAAGAAGAGAAGCTGCAATGGTCATATTGACTTATCCTACTGTACTCAGAACAACAGAACAGAACAGAATAACAGACTTGATAGGGTTCTTCTAGTCCAAACAACCCCTTGCTCAGTCAGGAAACCCTATACCATATCAGACAAATTGTTGGCCAATTTCATCTTAAAAACTTCCAGTGTTGGAGCATTCACAACTTCTGAAGGCAAGTTGTTCCGCTGGTTAATTGTTCTGTCAGGAAATTTCTTCTTAATTCTAGGTTGCTTCTCTCCTTGCTTAGTTTTCATCTATTGCTTCTTGTCTTGCCTTCAGTCCTGCTTTTGAGAATAGCTTGACTCCTTCTTCTTTGTGGCAACCCCTGAGATATTGGAAGACTGCTATCAAGTCACCCCTAGTCCTTCTTTTCATTAAAATAGACATGCCCAGTTCCAGCAACCATTCTTTATATGTTTTAGCCTCCAGTCCAGGCTTCATATATGTGCAAATTCTTTAGTATCACCCATTCTTGCCTAATCCTAGGCAAGTCTTTCTAAGGTTGCTTTCTTATGCTTACTTATTTGAAAATTGACTGCAATGGATAATGACTTTGACAGCTCAGGGTGCATTTTGCAACTAGATAACTTGAGTTTCAGGATGCCTTTTTAAAGAAACTATATGAAGATTTGGAAGACACATCATCATCACTATTATTGTTGTTATTATTGTTATTATTATTTTGGTTGATTGCAACAGTCAACCAGATATCTAGGCTGCATTTGGCATTTTTATCCACCTCTCAAGTCATTCTCAAGGCAGATGTTGTTGTTAAAGATATGTTGTTGCAGGATATGAGCTGTTCCAACTAAAGCTGCTTTTTGTAATTGATTGAGGTTGATTATGTCAATGCCAGAGCTGCTCAAGTGTTGCTCCAGATGTTTTGGGATTGAACCCAAGGTGCTTATTACTATTGGTACTATCTTTGCTTTTTTTCCCCTTGAGTCATTCCACTTCTATTTGCAAGCTTTTGTGTTTTCCGAATTTCTCCAGTTCTCTCTTGTCTCTTCTGCTGCTGCCTCCATTATTATTATTATTATTATGGTTCACCACACAGTCAGCCAAATGTTTAAACTGGATTTGACATTTTTATCAACCTATTGCATATTTTTATTAGGGCTGCTTGGTATGAAGCTAATACTACATTCAGTAACACCAAAGAAAAAGAAAAACAACTTTCCTTTATGGCTTAATGTGATTGTACACTTGACTGCAACTTTCCCTACAGATATTTAGCAGGTATTTCAGAAATGTTTAACAGGTGCCATAGTACCTGGCCGGGAGGCAGAGTGAAACTTCAGTGGGTCATTTTCTGCCAACTTATTTAATTGGCCAGAAAAGGCAGAATGAGTTTGGCCATCCTTAGCAACCTGTTTTTCTCTCCTGCCTCTTAATTGACAACAGTCACAGACTGAGGGCATTCTAAGCTTTGGAAAGGCCTTTCTTCCACTATTTTCAAAGCCTGGTGCAACCTGGACCTTTCTCCTTGCTCACTTCTTGGAAGAGAACACTGGAAGCCTCAGGATACTGATTGAATAACTGCTTTGTACTTTTTAAACACTTGGCAAGTTTGGATTACTATTTGTGCCAAAGGGCTGCTCCTTCATTGACAGAGCCAGACAAAACTGTGAGCAGCCCTTAACTTTCTCATGTCTCATTGCCAGCCAGTAGACTTACAACTCTCCTCTTTAACCCAACCCCAGGAAGACCTATGAATTAGGAGAAGCTCCAGTGACCTGTAATCTGGTTAATTGAACTCTCTGTGATTCAAATCCATTCTGATGTTGTAATTATCAGTGCCCAATAGACCAAGGGCCAAACAGGGAGGTTCCCATCCACTTACAATGCCTTTGTTTCACATCAAATACCACATCTGAGTATCTGCTATCCACAATATGCAAAAGGATCCCAGTCTTTAAAATGACATGCAGGTAGTCCTCGACTTACAACAATTCATTTAGTGCAAGTTACAGCAGCACTGAAACAGTGACTTATGACCATTTTCCACACTGATGACTGCTGCACCATCCCCATGGTTGCATGGTCAAAATTCAGGCGCTTGGGCAAATGAGAGATTTATGACTGTTGCTATGTGCCAGGATCATTTGATCCATCTTTTGAGGGTTTCTGACAAGCAAAATCAATGGGGAAGCCAGGTTCACTTAACAGCCATGTTAATAACTTAACAACTGCAGCAATTCACTTAACTGAGGCAAGGTAGTTACACCTTCCTTCCCACAAATGGCCCCTTAAGTGAATGGGGCTAAATTCACAAATGTCTCATTTAGCAATAGAAATTCTGGCCTAATTTGTGGTCATACATTGAATGGTCATAAGTTGAGAAAAAAAGAAAAGGAATATATAATATGGCTAAATAAAATGGCTATGCATATGTCAGTTTTGGGCTTGACATTGGGCTTGACATCTGTACATAGAAGTGACCAGCAGAAAAAATGACTACCTAATTGAGAGGTTGATATCCAACCAGTTTCCCAATTCTATTATGGGCATAGCAATTCAGGTATGAGATCTGGGGTGGTGCAGTGGTTAGAATGTTGTACTGCAGGCTACTTCTGCTGACTGCTGGCTGCCAGCAATTTGGTAAATCAAATCTCACCAGGCTCAATGTTGACTCAGCTGTCCATCTTTGCAAGGTTGATAAAATGAGGACTCAGTTTGTTGGGGGCAATAGGCCGACTCTTTAAACTGCTTAGAGTGGGCTGTAAAGCACTTTGAAGCAGAATATAAGTACTAGTGCTAGTGCAATTAGTTTGGTAGCAGGCTACCAAAACATAGATTTCTAGCAAACAGAGTGACAACGATTGCTTTGTCTCTGTGCTCTTCTCTCGCTCATTCACCTCCTTGGGAATTCATGATGATCTGTGGTGGTTGGGGGTGATTTTAAATGCAAATCTCTTTCTATACTTTCTCGCAAGTTTTTCTCAGCCTTCTGTATATTTCTCATACATTGTATGCCAAAGCTGTAGCTCATCAGTTATGTTAAACCTAAGAAAGTCAAGGCTGGATAGACATAAGAAACATTGGATGAGTTTTGAGCTGTGTGGTGTTTTTTTTTAAAGAAGACAATAAATCTCCACATCTTTACTGGGAAAACTTCTGTAAAGTAGAGCACAGCATGTGGTAGCATCTAGCTGACCTTGGCTGATTAGTACTTGGGTGGGAGACTAGACTGGGAAGGTTAAAAAAACATCCCAAGAGAAGCCAATGGTAAACCACTTCCATCTTTTTGCCAAGAAAACTTTAATGTGTGTGTGTGTGTTGTGTGTGTGTGTGTGTGTATACATTGTCAGGAGTTGAGCTTAACTTGAGGGAGATTTAACTTTAAACTGATATGTGTGGACAGCAATGAAAAATGCAAACTCCCCAAGTTTGCATCCTCACAGCAAGTCCCTCTCTTTAAACACAGGGAAGAGGTTTGCAGCCCATTCCTTAACTCTGATCAGATTTAATCAAGAGCTCCCTATTTTCAGAATGGTAGTTGCGTTAATGAGTTCCCAAAACAAAAAAGCAAAACAAAGCCACAGAGGGTCTTGTGGAAACCTAATCGCCCACCGATTTATTATGGCCAAGGCTTTCATGGACTAAAGCTCATTTCAGATGGTTCTTATTATGTAGCTTGAGAAATAGGCACCACAGGACTCATTGTTTTAGCTATACTTGGGAATATATTTCACATCCAGGCTGAAGAAAAGCCCAGTATTCAATTTCTAACAGCAGATGTTCTTAGAAGCTCACAATCCTGTGGTTCTCTAGGAACTACAATTCAAAAATATATGAAATTTGAACATACAGGTTTCTTCGGTGTGTTTTAACTTCCATAGCATCTTTAACTATTTCAGTTGCCATCATCGCCTAATATATGGTTAAGAAATACTTAATGTATCCTTAAGATAGTTTCAGCTAATCATATCAACAGATGAACAGAACAAATCCTAGATTTAGTCATTGCGTAAAAATTCATCTAGAAGAAAGAGAATTTGCTTGTGAAATTTATTTCAAACAAGAAGGAAACTGCAGTGTACTTTTCAGAGATGGGATGCGATGCATCTGTTTATTTATTTTTTAAACAAATTGATGTAGCCACCCATTTACCAAAAGGAATTCTGGACTGTGAACAAGACAATGCAATGGCCAGCTGGATGACCTGGAGCCAGCCACTCTCTCTCAGCCCAACACACCTCACAGAATTATTACTGTGGGGAAAATAGGAGGAAGAAGTAGTATTAGATATGTTTGTCAACACCTGCTATTTATAAAAAAATAAGGATATAAATAGGTTGAGGATTACTTGTAAATAAAACTTTCTTTATACGATGGTCTAATCCCTTAATTTGAGGTAGAGTCAGGGTGACCGAATGAAGCTGAGCATTTACTGGCTGGATGCCCTTCCTGATGCCACATTAAGTTCACAGCAGATATCTTTTTCTTTGCATTCTAAATCCCATGTCACACTGCCCAATGGATGCAAAAAAGACACAACGGACGAGCAAAATGTTCCATCTGTTGTTATCCGCTCTCAAAAGGGGCAAAAATTTGCATAAGCAGAGCGGATAACACGGAAAGGAACGGACGGGGGGAGGACGCAGAGCGGATGTATAGAGGATGCAGAGCGGATGTATAGAGGATGCGTAGAGGATGCGTAGAGGATGCGTAGAAGATACAGAGCGGATTCGTAGAGGATGCAGAGCGGATGCAGAGCGGATGCGTAGAGGATGCAGAGTGGATGCGTAGAGGATGCAGAGCAGATGCAGAGCGGATGAGCTTCATCCACTTTCATCCTTTCTCCATCCATGCTACAAACGCTGCGCGTCCGTTCTGCTTCCTCCCTGCGTCCATTTACCGCTGGAACGGATTTGAGTTGTGCAGATGCACAGCGGATGCCTAGCGGATATAGCAGATGCATAATGGATGCAGAATGGATGTCCCCCGTATGCCTAGAGGATGCAGAACGGATGCATTGGATACATTTTCCACTCAAAAGTTTTGGGCAGCTCAAAACTTTCTGAGCGGATGAAACATCAATAAATGGATGCTGGACGGATAGAGAGGAAACAAAACGGAGGCAGTGAGTACATCACGTTAACCAACGGATGGCAAGCTTTTTTGTCTGTTTTACATCCTCTTTGCATCCGTTGGTGCAGTGTGACATGGGCTTAAGAGAAAAACATCTGCCATAAGGATGAACTCTCAACCTTCCAAGTGGGAGGCAAGTGTCTTCACCACTGGGCCACCATGCCGCTCAAAGGTGGGACATAAATGAAATAGGAGGAAGATGGTGTGTTAGATATGTCTGCTGCCATGAGTTATTTGTAAAAATAATAAAGATGGGATATTAATTAATTATTTAATTAAAGTATTTTGAAGTTCCAATAAAATTCACATCTCTCAACCAAACACACCAGCTCCATCAACATCCTGGCCCCAATGCCTCAGGGAAAAGCTAATCTTCTATGCTTTCCTGAAGACCAACGCAATTGGGCCATCAGTACCTCTGAGGTGAGGGAATTATCTGTGTCCTAAAACAGATGCCAGGACAGAAGAGAGCTGGTTCCGAGCCCCGACAGGCAGTACTGCTTCACTGAGATTACTATGATATGCGTGTGTGTTAATGTGTATTAATGACTTTTATTACACAAACATCTTTCTAATAATCTACTGCTTTCTTTGTTTCCTAAGCTTCTACTGTATTAATCTCTTAGGAAAAGCTGTATAATGTATAATATAACTGTATAATGAGAGGACTCCTTGAATAGATAGAAGCTTCTTGGACTATTAAGTATGGATAGAGAGAAGGCTTTTGAGTGATGGCTAGAATACAGAAGCACCATCTTCTCTCTCCTCCAACAGTAAATTAGCTCAAAGACATTAGCACCAAGAAAATTGTAAAGAAATATTCAAGCATGTTGAGAAAAGGTAGAAAAAAAGAAATTCCTTTCACAGGGGAAAAAAATCTTTTGAGAAATGCAAATCAGATTTCAGCACAGATCCATTCATTAGTTTCAGTTACCATGTGTGGTTTGTAAGCACATCTGGCTTACATGACTTAAATCAACTCCCAAATTGGAGCAGACTGGGTCTGAATTTAAAAGAAGAAGAAGAAGAAGAAGAAGAAGAAGAAGAAGAAGAAGAAGAAAATAGTTCTGAACTAGATTTTTAATTGTGATATGGATATGGATATGAATTTACTCATTTAGTTATAAAACTGGAAAGAACCAGAAAATTTTCAAGTTCAACCACCACTCCAGTCCAGACAAACTGAGAGAAATATATATGTACATAATCTGAAAATATGACCCAGATATTCATCCATACAAGATGCAATGCACAGAAAGTTACAGAATATAGAATAACAAAGTTGGAAGGGAGTTTGGAAGTCTTCTAGTAGTCCAACCTCCTGCAGGAGATCCGATCTATACCATTTTGGACAAATCACTGTCCGATCTCTTCTTAAAAATCTCCAATGATGGGGCACCCACAGCTTCTAGAGGCAAGGTGTTTCAGTGATTAATTGTTCTTATTGTCAGGAAATTTCTCCTTAATTCTATGCTGGATCTCTCTTTGATAAGCTTCCATCCACTACTTCTTGTCTTGCCCCAAAGGTACTTTAGAGACTAAGTTGACCTTTTCTTCTCTATGACAGCCCCTTAAATATTGGAAGATTACTATCATGTCACCCCAGTCCTACTCTTCGTTAGACTAGACCAAGGGCATCAAACTCAATTTCATTGAGGGCCGCATCAGGGTTGTGTTTGACCTTGGGGGATCAGGTGGGCATATCAAGAGTGGGCATGGCCAGCTTGACATCACTTGTGTTGGCAGTGCCTGTGGAGGACCAAGCACTCTGCCAGCAAAAACAGGCTCCCAAACTCTGTTTCCAGCTGTGATGGCCTCCTGCAATCCTCTGCCAATGAAAATGGTATCCTGAGCTCCGTTTCCGGCTGCAATGGCCTCCTGCAACCTTCTGCCAGTGAAAATGGATCCACCAGGTTACCTAGATCCCCCTCACAGTTACTGCTGTTGACCACCTACTCTATATCTGTGCATTTGGGTTTTCTTGTCGAAGTGTAAGACCTTCCTTTTGTCACCACTGAATTTAATTTTGTTGAATAGGGCCCTGAGTTCAGCAAGATCCTTCTGGATTTGGAGCCTATCTTCAAAAGGGGGCTATTCATTCCCCTCAATTTAGTGTTGTCTGCAAATTTAAAGAGTTCCCCTTCTATCCTCTCATTTAAATTGTTTATGAAGATGTTCATGAGCGCTGGGCCTAAGACAGGACCTTGAGGTACCCCACTGCATGTTTACCTCCATGTAAATGTACTTCTATTGAAGAGTACATGTTGAGTGTGGTTGGACAGTCAGTTTTGAATCCATCTGGTGGTGATGCTGTCTATCCCACAATTTTCTTTCTTACCAAAATTACTCTGGAGTCTACTTTGTCAAATGCTTTATTGAAGTCTTTATCTCCATATGTTGTTGTTTTTTTCAAAAACCTTTTTTTGAAGAAAACCACCCCATTTGAGAAAGATTTCCTTCAGGATCATTCCAAAAAATACTTTTGTTTTAAAGCCAGAAAATGAGGACATAATACATGACAGGGCAATCAGATCTCAGGTACCAACATCTGGACAACCTCAAGATGGCAGGATTTTTGCTGTTTAGCTTGATAGCTTTAACCCTGAAGTGTGATAATATTTCATACCAAAAGCAGGATATAAATAAATAAATAGATAGATAAATAAATAAATAAATAAATGCCACTATTAGACATATACATATACACTTCCTGGAAAAGGTCTATCTATGTAGTCATTAAAACTTGACATTGTTTTAATGGCACATGATCAATCAATCAACCTATTGCTTTAATGCTTGCTGCTTCGTAACCTGGAGCAGTAGCCCAAATTAAACAGTAGCCCAAAGGGGTCATCCCAAGACCCCTTTGGTGCTGGAGGAAAAGGACAACATGGCTTCCCTTTTTATTCCACGTACAGCTGATTGGCTTTTGAAGTTTATATCTTTATGGGCAATGAGCCACATCCCACATTCTCCCACATCCAAGGACATCAGGGGACAGATCATGGAGCACATAAATCTCTATCTGCATCCAGAAGGGATGGATTTAATAAGTTTGGCTGGAGTCTCCTGATACCGTCATCAATATAGAATGCCACCTACATTGAGCAGTGAGTGACACAACACACTCTACTTAATGGCAGGACCATCCCAGCCTTTTCTAAAGTTTCAAGAATGCATGTAATAGAGTGGGGATAGGTCAGTCTTTTCCATATTGATTGCCTGTACAATCCTTATTTGCAAGTCCCTGTGTGCTACATGAACAATTGGGAACCTTGCAGAAATGATTAGTAGACCTTAATTTTACCCAATAACAGAGGAAACGTTCAAATAAAATCTAAATGTTGCGTGTCTTGGCAGAGGACTACTGTTGGCCTCAATTGCCTAGACACATTCTCTTTCCTTTCAAAACAATATTTCCACATTATTTTCCTGGAATACATTCACTCTCAGCGGAGAACCTATTAATAATTTGAAAAAGCAGAATTTAGGACAGATCTCATCAAAGTGGCTATTTGCCACAAGAGCATACTTACGGGAGAGACCATCCAAAGATATTGCACTTGACAAATTGTATCTTTCCGCAAAACAAGGACCAAGTCTCCCAATGTGAAATGGACTTCTTAAGAGATCTTTGCAACATATCCTCTGCTGTGAATGCCTTTATAAGGAAATGAAGGCCTTTGTTTCCTTCTCATCAACTTAGAAGATGCAATCATGTTGTTGGACTTCTCTCCTGCTAGGCTGGGTGGTATAACAATTAGACCAGGGGCAGAGGTGGTATTCAGCAGGTTCTGATCAGTTCTGGAGAACCAATAGCGGACATTTTGAGTCGTTCGGAGAACTAGCAAATACCACTTCTGATTGACCCTGTCCCCATCTATTCTCTGCCTCCCAAGTCCCAGCTGATTGGTCTTCTTTTGTTGCCCTGCACAGGAGAATGGATCTGGAAAGCAGGTTAGTGGGGTGGGGTGGGAATGGAGATTTTACAGCATTCTTGCCCTGCCATGCCCACCAAGCCACACCACACCCACCCAGCCACACCCATAGAACCGGTAATAACATTTTTTGAATCCCACCACTGACCAGGGGTGTAAAACTCAAGGTCCGGGAGCTGGATCCGACCCATGGGATGCTTAGATCTGGCCCATGGGGCTGCCCTGAAAACAGTGAAGGAGTGGCCCGCGGTGCCACTGCCAGGGAAAATGGAGCTTGCGAGGGCCGCAGGCGGCCCCCCTGAGCTCCATTTTCCCTGGCAGAGGGTTGCAGGAGGCTGTCGACACCAAAAACTGAGCTCAGGAGCCTATTTTTGCTGGCAGAGTCCTCAGGCCAACACCAGTGCCCTGACATGAGTGACATTGATCTGGCCACACCCACCCCAGCCCTCCGTGGTCAAACACAACCCTGATGAGGCCCTCAATGAAACTGAGTTTGACACCCCTGGATTAGGCTCTTTGGGTCTAGATGAGGAGGTTCAACATTGAGTCCTATCTGGAGAAAGAAGCCTTGGTGGAACAAGCATACACGATAAGTACACAAGGCAACATGTACCAGTATAAAGGGTGCAACAAAGGCCTTGGAAAGAGCAATTTAGGAGTGATGTTTCTGGACTGTCGAGATTATCTTGAAGGTGGAACCAGCAGCCTTGGAAAGGACATCTAAAGAGGGGTTACAATGTATGGACATGAGAAGCAGGGAAGCTAGCCTGCAATGAAAGGAGAGAGGATTTTACAGAAAAAGTTAAAATATGGGACCAGTTCTGGATAGTGACTATGATTAATAACTGAATATTCTATGTTAGAATTGACAGCAACCAGGAAATGGATACATTTTATTTTCAATGGATACATTTCATTTGTTTGATCATGACTTGAGAACATTATATTTTTCCACCAAATAATAGTTTTGCTTAAGAGAATAAAACAGGTGGGAAGCCCTATAGACTGAAGAAAAGGGTGGAATAGGAATAGATTGATTAAGAGCTAGTTATCTCTTTTAAGGCAGTTGTTTATATTTATTTTGAAGCAAATCATCCTGAACACGCATGGCAAAAGGTGAACTTGAGAGGTAGGGGGAGATCTGTGCCATGATGCTTTTACAGGAATTCTTCACTGTTAGAAAACTGCAATCCTCTAGAAGTCATGATGAGCAATAATAGAAATATTATTCCAGGTGTCACTCAAAGCAGAGCTTTTCTACAGTGATTTTAATTTAAAATAACTAAATATATGATAGGGGTTTTCCTACTCTCCTAGGGCTAATTGTACAGAACATCTCTCTGATTCCAAATCTTTACACTGTCAATCAGATAAGTTTCTATGGTAACTAATAGTTGTTTTCTTCTAAATAGGAAGAGAAGCTGATCAAGTGATCCGTAGTCCTTGGCTTCAACCGACTTTTGCTCCCCGAGGAGGAACTGTGGTGGGGATTTTGTAATACTTAAGAAAGAGACCTATAAGCAGCCAACCCATTCCTGAGCATTGTTTTTTTCCTGGAGATATAACAAAAAAGGATTGCTTTGCTATTTTCCATTTTGATTTCCTTCTCTAAATCCTTCTCACCTTTCTTCTAAAGGAGTATGCAAACTTTCAGCTGCCCTCTTAATCACTCACTCACTCACATGATTGCCAGCACATCACACAACTCTAGACACTTAATGCCCCAGGAAAACCAAGCACAAAATCTAAAACACATCATGCCTGGGCAGCTGGTATATTTGCATAAATAAAAAATAACCCCTGTAGAAACAGGCTCACCTTGCATCATACCCCAAGGATGATGGAAAGCTGGGTCTTAAGCACCTTAAGAAAGGACAGCAAGGTTATGACCATTCAGATCTTAGAGACATAACAGAGACTTTCAAGTAGGAATTGCATTTCAAAAAGTGGCCAGGTTCAGGACAAAGAAAAAGAAAATAAAAATGTCGAGAAACTCCCTGCCAGGCAAGAAGGAAGGATCAAATGGGGAATTAGCTTTGAGTCATTGCACAGCTGCAAGAGATGCTAACTGCTCCTAAAGCCCATGTCACACTGCACCAATGGATGGAAAGAGGATGTAAAACAGAGAGAAACACTTGCCATCCGTTGGTTAACGCGATTCATCCATTCTGTACTCACTGCGTCCGTTTTTCATGCTCTCTATCCGTCCAGCATCCGTCAACTGAGGTTCCATCCGCTCAAAAAGTTTTGAGCTGCTCAAAACTTTTTGAGCGGAAAATGTATCCAACGTGTCCATTCTTCATCTGCAACGCATATGGGGAACATCCGTTCTACATCCATTGTCATCCGTTACGCATCCGCTATATCCCCAAGGCATCCGCTGCGCATCCGCGCAACTCAAATCCGCTCCAGCGGAAAACGGACACAGGGAGGAAGCGAAACGGACGCGGAACAGACACAAAGCATTAGTAGCACGGACGGAGAAAGGATGAAAGCGGATGCAGCTCGCATACAAAGTATTTAAAATGGAAAAAATGTTTGCAGAGGGGACCTATCTCAGATATTAAGGATGTCTAGAGGATGCCTAGAGGATGCAAAAGGACACAAAGTGGAAAACCTATATTGCCTATAAAAAGGGGGAGGAACTCACCTGGATCTCACTTTCAGTCCAGCACCCCTGCTGTGCAGACCTCTGCAGCCTTCATCTGGCTCTTGCTCTTCCACAGCATCCATTGATGTCCACCATGGATCGTAACACACTCCTTTTGGTAGCCACCATCGTTCTGCAACAGTGCGAAGCCATCTACAGGCTCTTTCAACTGTTTTACGGGAAGAAAAGGAGGCGTCCAAGAAGTGTGTGGGTCCGAAGATGGATCGTGAGAAAAGCTGAGTATGGACTGTACAACAAGCTGATGGTGGAGCTGAGGAACGAAGACCTTCGTGCATTCCAGAACTTCATGAGGATGCCTCCAGCCATGTTTGATGAAGTTGTGGAGTGGCTGAGACCCAGGTTGACCAAGCAGAGCACCAACTTCCAGCCCAGCCTGGATCCTGGGCTCAAGGTGGCAGTGACTCTGCACCACCTGGCCTCAGGGACCACCTACAGGAGCATGCAGTATGGCTGGAGGGTGCCACACAACAACATCAGCATTGTGGTCAGAGAAGTGGTGCAGGCCATCATCGAAGAATACCTGGAGGAGCTCCTCCAGTGCCCCTCCACTGAAGAAGGATGGAAGAAAGTTGCAGAGCAGTGGTATCAGAGGTGGAACTTCCCCCACACCGCTGGAGCTATAGATGGGAAGCACGTGGCCTGCAAAGCTCCAGCCAAGTCGGGGTCCACTTATTTCAACTACAAGGGCTTCTTCAGCATCATCCTCTTTGCCATGGTCGATGCTGACTACAAGTTCATGTACATCGATGCTTCAGGCAACGGGTCAGCTTCAGATGCCCAGGTATACAATGCCAGGGAGCTCAAGGAGGGGCTGGAACGCAACCTCATCATGGGCTTCCCAGATCCAGAACCCCTGCCCAACGACATGCAAGATGTGCCCAACTTCATCATGGGGGACGACGCCTTCTCCCTCAGAACCTACCTCATGAAGCCCTACACTTCCAGACGCCTCACCCGTGAAGAGAGGCTCTTCAACTACAGGCTGTCCAGGGCAAGGCGGGTGGTGGAGAACGCCTTTGGCATCCTGGCCAACAGGTTCCAGGTACTTCTCACCACCATGCAGCATCGCCCACAGACCGTGAGGAGGATCGTGGAAGCTTGCTGCATCCTGCACAATCTCATGCGCACCCACTACCCAGTGTTGCAGAACAGGCTTGTGGACCGCCAACAAGGCAATGGGGACATGGAGCCTGGTGAATGGAGGCAAGGAGTAAACCTGATAGACACTGTGGATGTGCCAGGCCCCAACAGAGCCTCACGTGAAGGGAAGAAGCAGCGCAACCTCCTGAGACACTGGTGCAACTCCCCAGCTGGAGCAGTGGAGTGGCAAGACAGGATGATAGATGATTAATGGATACTTCCTTGAGCCTGTCTCATCACACTGATGAGATTGTGCCATGTATGTTGGGTGGGCCTACAATGAACAGGGCATTTAATAAAGAGTTGTGTTTATGTTGACATGTGTGGATGATTGATTACATTATAATTGATAATAAAGGGCCATTGGTGTGGCACCTGGGAGGGTGGACCATAGAGTCTCACTATGCTTGCACTGGAGGTTTATCTATCCCACAGCTATTACCCATCCCAAAGGTATCCCTGCCCATCCCACAGGTATCCTTGCCCATCCCACAAGCATGCAAAGGCTTAAACCATTTCTAAAAGTTTCCACGAAGACTTTATTTAATAAAATAAATGAAGCAAGTGTGTGAAGCAAAGATAATCTTTATTAATAACAAGCTGTAAAAGAAAAATGACCCAAGTCAAGAGTCCAAAGCAAAAATAAAGTCAGCAGGTAGCCACCCAGTCTCTGGCACTCTTCTTGGTCACTCGGAGGCATGCCCAGTCTCAGGGGTGAAGGGTCCAGGTGTTGTGGAGGTGGCTGCTGCTGGAGTGCTGGTCTGAGGCATCATTGGGGTGCCTGGCCCCGAGAGGACAACAGGGGATGGTGTGTTGAGGAAGCTCTCAGACAGCTGGCTCAGCCCCATGATGTTGAGAGCCCCTTCCTCCATGACATGGGGTGTCAGCCCCAATACCAATGACAGATGTACTGAGGCCGGGCTTGGCTGTGGGGTGGAGGAAGGAGCAGTGTAGTGGGGCTGTCTGGTCTGCAGCTGGGTGAGGACTGGCGTCGGTGGCATCTGTGGCGTGGGTGGCATCGGTGGCGTGGGTGGCATCGGTGGCATCAGTGGCATCAGTGGCACCGGTGGCGTCCAATTTATCTGTGCCTGGACTGGGAAGGGCTGCCTGTGCTGCTGGACCTCCTGGTAGCCGTAGCCTTGGTAGGGGAGGGCCTGTGGAAAGCCCTGGAAGGGCAGTGACATCACCTGGGGTGGAGGAGCAGGCCTGGACTGGGTGGGAGCAGGTTCATCTTGGTCTGGAGGGTTGTGAAGAAGATCGGTGATCCTGTCCTTCACTACCTGGTACTGGGGTTCCGACATGTTCATGAGAGTCTGGTTGACATAGGTGAGGAAGGGCTTGCGGTTGGAGGATGGGGCATCAGTGTGTTCCAGCTGAGAGAGGAGATCTACGCTGCTCCTGATGGTGCTGCTCTTATCTCCAGCAGGACAGTTGTGGCTCTGCCCCTCCGGTCTGCCTCTCTGCCTTTCTGTGGAGGTGGAGCTGGGGGTGGATGCGGGTTGGACTGTGGTGGAAGTGCCGTATCATTTCTCCCACTGTGACAGGGGGTACTCCACGTGCTCCGCCATGGGTAGTACAGCTGTCGGGGGGGTCTCCATCGTGGCACGCTCCACAGATACCTGCCTGGACACAGGAGCTGAGAGAGAGGGTTGTGAGAGGGGTTGCTCCTCAGTGGCGGATCTCACCCTCCAAGAAGCTGCACTTGGCCATCACGTAGGTTTCTCTGTCCGTCAGCTTGACTGCGGCCTGGCCAGATTTCTTGAGGTGCAGCTTCCCGTACCAGATGTGCATGTGCTTCCACCAGCCGAGGAGCACCTCCAGGCTCTCCGCCTTTTCTCTCCAAGCAGCCTGCTTCCTTTTGGTGTCGCGATAGAGCCTGTGTCCCTTCCGCCATAGATACTCGTTCTCCCTCAGCCACTCCAGCACCTCCTCCTCATGTTCCTCTTCTATGTTGTATTGCCTCCTCTCTCATTCACGTGTCTGCCTCTTCCTCCCTTTGGCAGGGCCATATGGGCCCTCATCAGAGGGGCTTCGAGGTTGTAGGGGCTGTTCCTCCACACCACCAGCAGCAGCAGCAGCAGCAACAATAGTAGCAGCAAAAGCAGGGCCAGCAGCACCAGCAGCACCAGCACCAGCATCACCAGCAGGAGCACGAGCAGGACCAGGAGCACCAGCATGACCAGCAGGACCAGGAGCAGCACCAGTAGAGTAAGCACCAGCAGGACCAGTAGGACGAGGAGCAGCGCCAGCAGAGTAAGCACCAGCAGAAGCCCCAGCACCAGGAGCAGTGCCAGCAGAGTAAGCACCAGCAGAAGCCCCAGCACCAGGAGCAGCGCCAGCAGAGTAAGCACCAGCAGGAGCACCAGCACCAGGAGCAGTGCCAGCAGAGTAAGCACCAGCAGAAGCACCACCAGCATCAGCAGAAGCAGCATCAGCAGAAGCAGCATCAGCAGAAGCACCACCTCCAGAAGCAGCATCAGCAGAAGCACCAGCACCAAAAGATCGAGCCTGGGCAGCAGAAGCCCCAGCAGAAGCAGAGTCAGGGCCAGGGGGTGGGAGGGTGGCCCTGTCCCTCTTGCCAGGGCTGGCAGCAGATGGCAGAGGCTTCCGTTTATTCCCCATGGTTGTTGGGTTGCTGGCTGGCTGGCTGGCTGACTGAAGAGCTGTGTCTGGAAGCAGATCTTTCCTCTGAATGGTGACCTGCTTGGGAGCTGCTTCCCTTTATATCTGCGGGGCTGACGCAATGCATCCTCCCCACATGCACAGTGAACACTAAAGATCCGCTAGGCATCCGCTAGGCTTCCGCTCTGCATCCGCTTCATCCCCTCGGCATCCGCTGTGCATCCGCTTCATACGCTCGGCGTCCGCTCTGCATCCGCTCTTTCCGTTCCGCGTCCGCTTTGCTGCACTCCCCTGGAAGCCTTGCAGATGTGCCATCCGCTCTCATCCGCTTCCATCCGCTAGGCTTCTGTGGAGCATCTGCTTTCCATCCGCCCTACGTCCTCCCCCCGTCCGTTCCTTTCCATGTTGTCCGCTCTGGTTATGCAAATTTTTGCCCCTTTTGAGAGCGGATAACAATGGATGGAACATTTTTCTCATCTGCGGTGTCCTTTTTACAAACGTTTTGCATCCGTCGTCCAATGTGACAGGGCCTTAAGTTCCATGGGACTTTATCTGTTTGTTCCTAATAGAGGCAAGCAGTCTATGGAGATTCCTGTAGTATGGGCAGAATACAATAAAGTAGTTAGCTTGAACCCTACACACCCCCTTCCTAAGAGGCCTGTAGGGGGTGTGCATAAGCTCACCAGTCGTGCCTAATGTCCCTGTCCTATTGTTTTTTATTTTTCTTATAAGTATCTATCTCATGTATTCAATACTATATTTATTTTTATACCTGTATCTTGTAAGCGATTGACAAATCAAATAAATACTAAATACTACACATGTAGAACTGGTTGCTTATGCCTAGGGTTACACAAAAGCTAAAATTGATTTCAAAATAAATTAGATGAATGTAAACATTCTTTATAAATATTTGTATCCCATCCCATTGGAAGTTTAATACAATTAGCTTTTCAAATCCTTCCTTTTTGTCATATTAAAAATCATAATCTGCTGATATATGGAGATCTAGGGGACACATATAAGGTTTGGGATACATACATAAACACACAAACATACACTTATGTTGCAATTTCCTTAATTTAGCAAAGATATTCCTAGTCCTTATAATGTGTCTCATACACAGTATAACCAGGGGTGGGATTTTACCAGTTCGCACCTATTCTCTAGAACCGGTTGTTAACATTCTAAGCAGTTCGGAGAACCAGTTGTTAGAAGAAATTAGTGGCCTAATCCTGGAAGGAAGGCAGGAAGGAAACATTTTGGTGTTGCTTACAGAAACTGATTCTCCATTAAACCTTATTACATTCTTGGCATTACTAGACTTCCTGTCTCAGGAAATTCTCTGGAGTTTTCTTCCCCTCCTTTGCTGGTACTTTGCTTGTGTGGAGTGACCATTCAAAGTTACAATGGCACTGAAAAAAGTGACTTATAACCATTTTTCACACTTATGACTGTTGCAGCATCCCCACAGTCATGAGAGGCCAGGCGAGGAGATGTGTGCCTCGATGTGAATGATACTGAGTTGGCCACGCCCAGCCAAGAACATGACCACCAAGCCATGTCCACCCAGTCACATGACCACCAAGCCACGCCCACACCTAAGCCCGGCCCACAGAACCGGTTGTTAAAAAATTGAATCCCACCCCTGAGTATAACATGTATT
The DNA here is from genome assembly GCA_015471245.1 of Laticauda colubrina. Lineage (NCBI taxonomy): Eukaryota > Metazoa > Chordata > Lepidosauria > Squamata > Elapidae > Laticauda > Laticauda colubrina. Next base: position 13,131,325 of record BLBF01000010.1, read on the forward strand.
GGCATTACCACTCTTTCTGCCTGCCCCACCTAATCGTAATTTAAAACCACATTTAATGAAGTGGTGTGGTTATAGCTCCCCTAAGCTTTTGCCTTGTAATAAAATTAGTCTAAAATCTACCAGATGCCTGATTTTTGGCTGCCATGGTCTCATAAGGCTCTCCTTCTATAATGTCTCCAGTCCGAAGTACTTAAGTTCAGGGCTGTAGCTTATGTGAGTTGGCACTTGAAAACGAAATGTGTGTGTGTGTGTGTGTGCATGTGAATGAGTGAATACTGCAGTTAATTTGCTTTTGTTCTCCATGCTTCATGAGTGCCATTCTTTTTGGTGCTACAGACTTGCTTTTAACATAAAACCACCAAGATCATAACCATGGCTGATCGTGAAAAGCTAAGTATGGTTTCATATGGTTAGTATTTGGATGGAATCCTGCTAGAAAATACCAAGGCTGTAGGCTATTGTAGGAGATGACCAAGTTGAACTGAGGGACAGGTCAAGTACATCATTAGTCTTGAGTCCCTTCAAGATTTAAATCAGCCCAACTCTAATTCTACTGATTCTTATCTATCGCCAATTTGCTTTGACCATTAGTAATTTGGGTTCCTGTGAGAGTGATAGCATGCAATAAACCCGTAGTTATTTGAACCACCTTGCTTTCTGATTTATTGGACTAAGGCATTGGACTAAGCTAATGGCAAACAATTTTCATTCAGTTACCAAGAAAGCTACATTAATATATCCGTGCAGTCACCAGGAGTCAAATGCAGCTCAAAAGAGCCCTTGTTCTGGATAGCAATAGCACTTAGACTTATATAATGCTTCACAGTGGTTTACAGCCCTCTCTAAATGGTTTACAGAGACAGCCTATTGCCCCCAACAATCTGGGTTCTCAGTTTACCCACCTCAGAAGGATGGAAGGCTGAGTCAGTCATGAGTCTGGTGAGTTTTGAACTGCCAAATTGCAGGCAGCCGGCAGTCAGCAGAAGTAGTCTGCAGTACTGCACTCTAACCACTGCACCACCATGGCTCAGTATCCCACAAGAGGTGGAATAAAGAGCTAGAGACGGAGACAGAAAGAGAACTAGAGACAGAAGCATTCCCACATCTCAGATTCATCATATTTTATGAGATTTTGACAATCTCACTTCTGACATTTTGTTCAATCACACATGTACCAGTGAAATCTAATCCATTTACCCCTGATTTTATTGAGATTGCACTATTCCCAATCTCATGAGCCTTCAGTATTCTTGCAGCAGAGCTTGTGAGTTTTTTTAAAATTGAAATATCTATCATTTTTAAAATTAAAAGTATTTGGTCATTTAATTTTTGGGATACATTCTGGGATTATTATGGGCATCCTAGCCATAACCCCTGCCTTGGTTGATATGCTTATATGTTGCAAAAGCTATTTCTATTTTTAAGTATCTTTGTATAAAATTAATAGGACAATGTCACAAATGCACATGGGTCCATACAATTGCATTATTAGACTAGAAAAACGAATAGTAGAGACTCAGAAATAAATCAGTTGCCAGAAAGACAATAATGAGCTATTTAGATTCAGACTTTAGAAATTCTTTCTTGTGAACTGATAGGACTTTGTGGGGAAATGCCTGCTGAGTTTTGCAATATAGGAAATAGATGACTGTTGAAAGCATGACAAAATGAGTACATCTGTTATACCAGATCAAATATATGGAGTTCAAATCTTCTACCATGAATGGAAGTCATGGATCATTGAACTTCAGATGACTATATAGTGCATTAGTTTTAGGAACCGCAGTCAAGAAACACACCACAGAGTAGCACTTGGTGAAGCAGCCCTGAGGCCTAGGAAAAACTATTCAAATACCACAATGTATTTGTATCTACAAAGATCAGAATCATACATCCTACATCATTCCCTGTGACATTCTATGGGAGCGAAAGTTGGACCTTAAAGAAGCAGTATAGGAAGAGAATTGACATTTCTGAACTTTGGTTTAGAGGCACTTGAGAACACTGAGACAGCCAAGAAAAAAAAGTGATGGATTATTGAACAAATAATTGCAGCCTTCTCACTTGAGACACAAATCTGTACAATAGAACTAGCACTTAGGTCCTCATTTTACCCACCTCGGAAGGATGGAAGGCTGAATCAACTGAATGGAGTGGCGTCGAGTGGAGTGGAATGGAATGGAATGGAATAGAATAGAATAGAATAGAATAGAATAGAATAGAATAGAATAGAATAGAATAGAATAGAATAGAATAGAATAGAACAGAACAGAACAGAACAGAATAGAATGAGTTTGAAGGGACCTTGGAGGTCATGTAGTACAACCCCTGCTCAAACAGGAGACCCTATACCATTCCAGACAAGTGACTGTCTAGTCTCTTCTTGAAAGCCTCCAGTAATGAGGCACCCACAACTTCCGAAAGCAAGCTGTTCCAAGAGGTTGAAGAGGTTCAGGGTGGTCATATCCCACAATAAAACTAGTAAGTTATAGATAGTTTTAATTTGACAAGATTCTGCGATTGGATACAAGCAAATAAAGAGTTGAACTCAACTGGATCTCACTGCTTCGTCTATGGATTTGGGCTTGGTATGAGGGATGCTTGATAGGATATGGTTGTACATGAGCCACGGTAGCATAGTGGTTAGAGTGCAGTACAGCAGGCTACTTCTGACTGCCAGCTGACTGCAATTTGGCAGTTCAAATCTCACCAGGCTCAAGGTTGACTCAGCCTTCTATCCTTCCGAGGTGGGTAAAATGAGGAGCCAAATTGTTGGGGGCAATAGGCTGATTCTGTAAACTGCTTAGAGAGGGCTGTGAAGCACTGTAAAGTAGTATATAAGTCTAAGTGCTATTGTTACATATACATGCATTTTGATCAGTTTAAGCAGTGGGAATCGAACTGCCAAACTGCTGTCAATAGAAGCAGCCTGCAGTACTGCATTCTGACCACTGCACCACCACGGCTCTAATCTATACAGGAACAATAGGTAAAATCTGGCTCAATAGCAGTAACTGTGCTTAGCAACATAAATTTTTGGCTCAATGGTGGTGATAAGTTGAGAACTGCCTGGAGAATATAGAGACCAGCTTTCTTTTCTTAAGCTCTCAGATGGAGAGATAGGGAGATTATATTATGTCATGTCCTCATTTTATAGGACCATGTAAAATAGTCATGTAAAATTCTTATAAAATGGGGACATGACATAACATAACAACTGCATTTCTTTGAGAACTTAAGACCAAAAAAAGGTACACTGTATATAACATTATAAAAGTGTATCGGATCATAACATCTTGGTGTTCTTATTTACAATTATTGGCACAGTAAAAACAAAAAACAAAACACTAAAAAAATTAAACTGAAGAACAAGTCACCTAGCCAAAGATGGCAATCTTTTTAACTTTTCCACTGCAATAAATCAGACTTTAAAATGTGGGGTCATGTCACAGTAATAAGACTATTAATCAACACAAACTTAATTTTCATTGATTTCTCAGTAATTATGCATTACCATCGCACTGAACCTACTCCCAACCATCTCCATGTTGGTTTCAAGCCAAGACTTTTGAGAACAAGCATGACCAAGCAGAAGTTCATTGTTTTAATTTAAAAAATCACTTGCTGTTTAAAAGAATAAGATATCTTGCGATATCTTAACATTGAATTGATGCAGAGGTAACTTTATAGTTGAAAAGGTATGTTGCACCTAAAAAGATCACACTGTTGTCGCCAACATGCTAACTTTAAAAAAAACTGTACTAAACACCTCAAAATTGAGAATATCGCTGCAGTCAGTTGGATAAGTCCCCTGTGAGGAGGTTGCTGTGTTCAATTCAAGTGAAGTCTTCTGCCAGTAAACCTTATTTTTTTCCAATGATTTCGTGCACACCTCCATGTAGTTTTCAGCAACAAGGAAATGGCTTGCTTTTACTTTCTTCTTATGTCTGATTTCCCAGCCTAATCAACAATGCTAGTATTCCCTGGACTGGACGTTTCAAACTGAAATACAAACTGTTTAGTTTTCAAAGTGCCATCTTCTTCTTTAGTGTCTGAGCCAGTCTATGCTGGCACCTCATTAGTTTTTATGGGGAAAAGAATAAATGGCAAAACTATATGACCACCTAGAAGACCTGATTTTCTTTTTATCCTTCTCAAAGTTTTCCAGGTATCTTTAATAAAACATTCTTTTCAGATAATCGATTGGTGTCATTATGATTGCTTAAAGGCAGTGCATCAAGCAAATATGGATGTATTTAGAAGAAGAAAATGTCAAACAATTTGAACACTTAATATATAATAAATTATCTTGAAGACGTGACATATTTCTCAGACCAGCATAGCATAGCATAGCGTAGTGTAGCATAGCATAGCATAGCAACCTACAAATACATAGATGCAAATTTGCATATATATGCAATAAAAATTCCCTTCCCACCCCTAAGGTGGTATGTGTCTTCCTCAATCTAAGTCCTCTACCAGAGGCCTCAAAGTTTGAGGGTTTTGTATAGCATCTTAACTATTCCTAGCACTGCACTCTTCCAGATAGAGAACTCTGAGCTTGACAGACAGACAGACAGACAGACAGACAGACAGACAGACAGACAGACAGACAGACAGAC
>BLBF01000010.1:13135956-13195918 GCA_015471245.1 Laticauda colubrina
GACAGACAGACAGACAGACAGACAGACAGACAGACAGACAGACAGACTGACAGACAGATTCCATTGATGTGTTCTCCATCATTTCAGATCCAGGCAATCAAAGAACTCTCTGTACTGGCCATACCATAATTTCTTGTCATTGATTTTAAATTGATGTATGATAACTTCCAGTGCAAATATATGAGCAATCATTTAATTGTTTCTAGAGACAATAGCTGACTTTTAACAGCATGCTGTGCTACAGTGTGGTTTTTGGATGAGGGTGCTGTGAGAACCGGCCTGAATTGCTTAATTTTGGGTTCAGTGTGTTCCGTGAATTCAGGTAATTGGGTTAATTCAATAAAGAGTCGTTCAGTCAATGTTGGGTTAGCATATTGCATAACACATCTATTTGGTTGTATTGCCTTGGCAGCTGCAAGGCTTCTGGGAATGAAATTGTCCACATTGATCTAACAAGAGACAAAACATCCCTCCAGTTTGGAACCAAACGGCTCTCAACACATAAACCCAAACCCAGATGGGTTATTCGTCAACTCAAGGCCTATAAACAAGAATCCCAAATGGGATTCTCAACGGTAGTATTACTTTTTAAAAGATGAAGAGGAAAGGATCCTTGGCCAAAAAGTGTTCCATGCTACCAGCCAATTGTAACAGCCCCATTAACATGTCCACAAGAAGGGACTGCTTTCTCCAGAAGAGGAGAAAATAGATCTATCCGGAAATGTGTAGACAGCCTTGGCTATTGTAGATATAGTTTTTGAAGCAATTATCACAATCTCCTTCAGTGATTAACCATGATCAAATCTGTGGCTGCTTAATTTGCTGTTTTAGAATACAGAACATAGAATAATAGAATTGGAAGGTGTCTTGGAAGTTTTCAAGTCCAAGCCCCTGCTCAGGCAGGAGTCCCTTGACAAGGGGTGCCCAACTGAAAGCTTGGAAGTATCAAAGGACTGGCCCACAGTGCCTCTGCTGTCCAAAACGCAAGGCCTCTGCACAGCCCATTTTTGCCAAGGTGCTGCAGGAGGCCATGGAGACTGAAAATATTATTTATTTTATTTTATCAAGTGATTATAAGATAACAGGTATAAGTATAAACATAGTTATGAACACATGAAATGGATACATATAAGAAAAATAAAAATAAACAAAAGGACAGGGACGATAGGCATGTTGGTGCACTTATGCACGCCCCCTACCGACCTCTTCAGAAAGGGGTAAGGTCAATAGTAGACAATCTAAGGTTGAAGTTTTTGGGGTTTGGGGAAGAAACCACAGAGTCAGGTAGAGTATTCCAAATATTGACCACACTGTGGCTGAAGTCGTATTTTCTGCAGTCAAGTTTGGTGTGGTTAACCTTGAGTTTGTGTCTATTGTTTATTCTTGTATTGTTATGGTTGAAGCTGAAGTATTTGTTGACCAATAGGACATTGCAATGTATGATTTTATATACTATACTTAGATCGGACCGAAGGCGGCGTAGTTCTAGGTTGTCTAGGTCTAAAATTTCAAGTCTGGTGGCATAAGGTATTCTGCAATGAGTAGAGGAGCAGAGAACTCTTCTTGTAAAACATTTCTGGACTTTCTCAACTGTGTTAATATCAGGTACGTAATGTGGGTTCCAGACTGATGAGCTGTATTTCAGTATTGGTCCAGCAATTGTTTTGAATGCACTAGTTAGTAGTGTAATATTATCAGAGAAAAAGCTACATAAGATTAGGTTAACAACTCTTAATGCCTTTTTGGCTATGTAGTTACAGTGGTTTCTAGCACTTAGATCATTAGAGATGAGTACTCCAAGATCCTTGACAGAGTTTGGATCATCAGCAAGGTCTTGACTATTCAGCCTGTATTTTATTTTCTGCTTAAGAAATATGTAAGAAATAGTTTGGCAACAGGCTGGTTTTGGCTGGCAAAGTGCTGCAGAAGGCTGTCCAGGCCAAAAACAGGGCATGGGGAGATGCGTGAGACCATCCCATGTCCCATTTTGCCCAGCAAAGTTCTACTGGAGGCATCCGTCCCACCTTCCCCTCTCCCGCTCCCCTTTCCCTGGCATACAGAGGAGAACTACAATGCTGATCTAGTCCTTGAAGAAATCTACTTTGAAACCCCTGCCCAATATAATTTCAGACAAATGGTTGTCCAGTCTCTTTTTGAAAGCCTCCAGTGATGGAGCACCCACAACTTCTGAAGGCAAATTGTTCCATTGGTTGATTGCTCTCAATGTTAAGAATTTTTTCCTTAGTTCTAGATTGTTTCTCTTCTTGTTAATTTCCAACCTTGCTAGCCATTTCTAAGTCTTTCAATTTGTTTTTAATCCTTAAACCACGCTTCAGGCAAACTCTCCTTCAGAGAGAGAATGGACATCCAAATAGAGGGGTGGAGTCTATGAAGCAGTACTCAGAGCCACACCCGCAACCTATTTTCCATTTTAACACATAAAGAGATTCTTTTGATGGTGCCTTTAAGTTAGCGCTGATTTCTGGCAACTGCATACATGAAATTTAAATGGGGGACAACTGGCATCAGCAGGATTGTCTTGGAGTTAGCTGGGAGTTCTATGTGTAAGGATTTTTGTTTTATTGTTTTTCATGCCTTTGACTCGATGTTGTAACTTCTGACAACTGCCTGGACTAGTTCTTACAGTTTTCTTGGCAACATTTTTTAGAAGAGCCATTGCCTCCTTCCTAGGGCTGAGAGAAAGTGATTGGCCCTCATTGGCTTTATGCCAAAGGTGAGTCCAGAACTCATGTTTCTGGCCTCCCCGTTTCTAGCCTGATACCAGGCTCCATGCCACTCTTGCCAACCATACTATCGGTCAATCCGGACCATCCCTAACCTGTCAGAACCTGAACTCATGGCAACATAAGAAAACACGACTTAAGCAGGGGTGGGATTCAACCGGGGTAACAATCGGTTTGGTGAGTGTGTGCTTGGCACACATGTGTACCAAACATGCACTTTGCACACATGCAGCATTTGGAAACTCAGCATTTCAGCTCTAATACTTACCTTCTACTGCAGCCCCGGTGTTGTAGTTTGCCAGCAGCTGGTGCAGCCAGCAGCAGATTCAGACAGTGGGGAAGAATGGGGACCAGTGAGTAAGTCTGGAAGACACTCAGATGAGGGTCTTGCATCCAATGCAGAGATGGGGCCAGGAGCATCTGGGAATGGGGTGCTGCCTTTGGAGTCTTTAGTCTGGCAGCAGTGATGCAGAGGGCCCAGGGGAGCCTGTTCCCACTGCGCGTGTGTGCAGAGCTGCTAGAAGATGAGAGCAGCTGAAACAAAAGGGGCAACTTGGGAGTAAGGCTGGGAGGTGATTGCCCCTCCCATAAGGAATAAAACCAGGCCAAGATGATGAAACCTTTGCAGGAAGCAAAGTAGTTTGATTGGTTCCGAGTCATCCTTGAAGCTCTTTGTACTTCAGTTGGTTTCTTTTCTAGTTAATTTGATACGGGTTTTTTTGGCAGAACTGAAAGGTGTGTGCTTATCTTGGGCTTATTGTGCTTATCTTGGGGAACAGTTTGAGATTCATTCTGGCTGGGAATGAAAACAATTCCCAGCATTGCAATAAATTAGGTTTTGTTTTTAAAACAAGTTTGTGAATAATTATGGTTTATGAATACTGGGTCAGAACACCCAATGAGTAAAACAGCTGAGGCGCAGCAATCCACTGTGCCACATGAATCAGCTGAGCTGCAAAACATGGAAATAAAGGACAGACTAGGATAGGGGCAGGTGGACAGGGCCAAATGATCACTGGAACTACTGGTTTCTCTGAACTGGTCTGAACTGGTAGAATCCCACCCCTGCACTTAAGCCTTCTCACCTATCTTGTGCTTAGGCTGAAACTGACTAAGTGTGTATTTTCACTAGGAAATTAGCAAATTCCAGCAACTCAATTAAAATTAATAATGGTCTCTTCAAGTTATGGAAATTCTTCATGCACACAATAGGATGCCCCAACACTAAACCCATGATCCATGGTTAATACCTGGACCCACAAAGCAGCAAAGATTATCAGACCCCACAGGTTGAGATACTGGATTTTATTCTTCATGGTCCCACATTCTCCTTGGGATGGACTTTGTCTGCATGCTTCTTAAAGGCAAAGAATGGATCTTCTTATAAATATAACTATTCCTTTTTTTTAAAACACATGTCAAACTTTGATTGATGACTGTCTGTCTGTCTTGCTCTTGGATAAACTTTCCTTCCACTTAAAGCAGTTGTCCTATATTCATTGGAACCCAGCTCAGAACAAACCAAGGATATTCTTCCAACAATACCTTAACCACTACACCAGATAACCTCTCAAAGAGATACTTAGTTCTACAAAATTACTAATTACACCCACAAAATTTGGAGGAATCGACGAGACCTTTCCCCAAAAGACACTATATTCTTTTAAAACATTTTGTGCCTATTCTCAACTATCTCATAGTTACTCTTTACTTACTTTGGGTTGATTTTATTTCCGTATATTCCCAACCACTCATGGATGTTAACAACACATAATATCACAGTGCTAAAGAACCAACCAACCAACCAACTACATTTGGCCAAGAGCCTCTGAGGTGCAGTGGCCATTTCTGCTGACTGCCTGCAATTTGGCAGTTCAAATTCCACCAGTGGAATTTCTTCTATCCAGTGGTGGTATTCGATTGGTTCTGCCTGGTTCTAGAGAACCGGTAGTGGCGATGAGCAGTGGAGACCAAACCAGTTCTCTTCGCTGCTCTGTGGTTGTCCCCCCCCCCCCCCCCGGGTCTCATACTCACTTTTATGGCCAGAATTCAAAGCACAGCTGCTTTGCGTGGCGCAGAATAGTTCCGCAGTGCTGCAGCAACCACCATCGTGCAGGCTTGCAGGAGGCAAGTTAGAATGCCTCTGCGCCTGCACAAAATGCATGTTTGGCATGCGCGTGCACGCAAAGTGTGTGCATGCACGCAAAGCGTGGCCACCAAGCCACGCCCACCAAACCAATGGCAACTTTATTTGAATACCACCACTGCTTCTATCCTTCCAAGGTGGGTAAAATGAGGAGCCAGATTATGCTGACTCTGTAAAACCTCTTAGAGACGGCTGTAAAGCAGTGGTGGATTCAAATATTTTTGCTACTGGTTTGGTGGGTGTGGCTTGGTGGGTGCACTTTGAGTGCACACGCGCACCAAATATGCACTTTGCACAGGCACATAGGCATTCTAACTCACCTCTTGCAAGCCTGCACAATCCCGGTCACTTCAGCAGCTGCCACGCAGCACTCTTCTGTGCCCGACAAAGCAGTTGCGCTTCAAATTCAGCAGATAAAGGTGTGTATGGGAGCCCGGGCACACAGGTGGGCCCAACAGCAGAGCGGTGGAGAAAATCGGTTTGGTATCCATTGCTCATCGCTGATACCAGCTCACCGGAACTGGGCTGAACTGGTAGAATACCACCACTGCTGTAAAGCACTGTAAAGCGGTATATAACTCTGAGCACTATTGCTATTGCTACATTTAAGCTATAATTCTAGATCTATAATGGTGACCCAGGTCAATAATGGTGTTGTAGCAAAGATAGTGGGATCGTATATCCTTATTCCAATGCAACTGGTTGCATCCACTATTTATGACTGTACTCTATAATGCAGTAGCATTTTGTACTATTTATATTTGAACCTCCCAAAAAAGAACGAAAATTGCAAAGTCCATCTAATGTAGCTTTGTTTATTTTTCACATTTAATGCATAAATATGGCTCAAGAAGTTCAAGCTGACCTTCCTTATCCAAGCTTTAGTGTCCTTGACATGAACGTTATGACTAGCAAAGGTATCATGCTACACTAGATATCAAGTCTGCTGTTTCTTTTTTCCCTGCCTGAAAAGTTTGTGGCTCAATTATATTCATGTCAGATCATGATTTAATCAATTTCATTTATATATATGGAAAATGCGAGTGAGTCAATGCTTGAGGGAGCAAATCAAAACCTCAGAATGAAATGATAACCTAATATTTCAACAGGCATCATCTTAAAATGGAGTTTTATGAGCCTTTGGAGAATGGAAATGGCTTGTTATGATAAATGATCAAGCTTTTTTAAAGTGCATTTCTAAAACTGCTGCTATAGCTGCCCTGTTCTTTGTCTCATTTAATTTTGACAAGCACACTTTTGGTTCAGGTATGTGGAATTTGTAAAGTTCTTTTGATCTTGGTCTTCTGGAGGAAAAGTATATATCAAACACTCAGCAAGAAAGCCATTCTCTCACAGATGCTTTTCTGGAGCACCTGGAATGGCATTTTTATTTAAAATGTTATTTTTATTTCCGAGCTACTTAAAGGTAAAAGTAAAGGTTTCATGTCTGACTCCAGCAGGTGGTGCTTATTTCCATTTTTTAGCTGAGGAAGCCTACATTGTCTGAAGACATTTCGGCATGATTAACAGATTAACAGAGTTGGAAGGGACTTTGTAGATATTCTGGTCTGACCTCCTGCCCAAGCAGGAGACCCTGCACCATTTCTGACAGATGGCAGCCCAGTCTCTTCTTGAAAGCTTCTAGTGATGAAGCTTTCACAACTTCTGAAGGTAACTTCTATTCCATTGGCTGATTGTTCTCACTGTCAGAAAATTTCTGCTTATTTCCAGGTTAAATCTCCTTCCATCCATTATTCCTTGTCCTGCCTTCGGGTGCTTCGGGAAAATAGCTTGATCCCTTCCTCCTTGTGGCAGCCCCTCAAATATTGGAAGACTGCTATCATGTCTCCCCTGGTCCTTCTCTTCATTAGACCAGTCATGCCCAATTCCTGCAACTGTTCTTCATAAGTTTTAGCCTCCATCCCCTAATCATTGTAGGAAGTTAGCACCCAGGCCACTCCAAGAAAAATAAAATATCCTAGGAAATATTAAAAAGGCAGAATATTTCCCCTAAAAAGAGAAGTAGAAACTCAGAAGCAGAAACTCACCTCAGAAGCAGAAGCTCACTCCCACCTTTATTAATGGGTGGGACGATAAGGCCTAGGCCAGAGTATTCTACATAACAAAGTCCTTTACCCATCTCACCACCTGGCCTGGGAAGATTGCATCAGCCAGCACTCAGGTGAAGCCATGTGGTCCAGACAAAGCCTACAAAGTTAGCTAAGATCCCCGCCCCTGGGAATCTGACAGCCAAAGAGATACATTTCTTCCACAGGAACAGGAAACACTAAGGTGAAGCCCAACAGGGTATAAAACAATTGCACTCTTAGCATCTTGCTCCTTTTCCTTTTTTTCCTTCACCCAACATCTTGAAGCATGTGATTGTCCTTTTCACTTTGGGGCTCCAAGCCATGTGGTCCTGCTGTCCACCATTAAATCATCTTTCCAAACAGCCTTCATGTTTCCAGGATCTTTTACCCCAGTTGGAACTGAACCAGAAGGATAATTCTTCCAACATACTCTTGATTGCTCTCCTCTGCACTTTTTCTAGAGTCTCAACCTCTTCTTTATAGTGTGGTGATCAAAACAGGGTGCTAGGCTGAAAGGCTGCTCCTACAGTGATCCTGGCTGTCCCTGAGTCTTTCGAACCCCACTGCCCTTCCCTCGACACTTCGCTTGGTTTACAGATCTAGCTCCTCTTGTTGATTTTATTTCTTGGCAGAAGCTTGCTGGGAAATTCACAAATGGTGATCTCATGATCCCGGCACGCTGTAACTATGGTGAATGCATGCTGGTTTCCAAGCACCTGAAATTTGATCACATGACCATGGGGATGCTGCAGCAATCATAAGTGCAAATACTGGTTATAAGTCCCCTTTTTCAGTGCCATTGTAACTTCATGCAGCAGGTACCTGTACATGAAAATATATTCTAAGCTGGAACTTGCAAGTATTTCTGTTCTGTATAACTTGGAAGGTTCCAAGTAGTTAATTCTGATTGGCCAAAAAGGCCAGTAGTGGATTGGTTTATTAGGAACTATTCCAAGAAGCCGCTCAAAGGCGGCAAGATTAAATGAGTGTCATTGGCTACAAGCCAGCAAGCAAGCCTCTATATAAAGGGCTGCTGCGGCTTGAGCCAATGTTCCGTAATTGTTGCTGTTAACCGAATAAAGAGTTGTTAGTTGGAACCCGGTCTCACGCGCTTCTTTTCTGGACAGAACACTGGCGACGAGGATGGGATCATCCTGAAGCGGAGACCGAGCACGCGGCGAGAGAAAAACCACGCTAGACGAGATGGCTGGCAATAACACACCGCCCGCACCATTCAATCCCAATGAAGAAGATTGGGAGTCTTATATTGATCGTGTCCTGATGTTTCTGGAGAGCAACAAAATGGAAGACATTTCCGATCAGCGAAAGAGGGCTGTCTTCCTAACACATTGCAGGCCAGCCGTATTTAAGATGGCGAAAGCATTGGTGAAGCCCAGAGACGTGGAACAGATGACCTGGTCTGAACTTAACCGAATGCTGAAAGCTCACTATGTGCCGGTTGTCTCAAACCTCATCAAGAGACATTAATTTTATAAGAGAGACCAGAGGGAAGACAAAACCATTGCTGATTTCGTGGCAGCTCTGCGCCATATTGGAGGAGCCTGTGAATTCCAAAATATGGATGAGGCAATGCAAGATCGTGTTGTGTTAGGTCTTAGGGACTCTACCCTTCAAAGCAAACTCTTAAACAGACCTAACATAACAGTGGCAGAGGCAATTGTGAAAGCAACCGCCATGGAAGCTGCAAAGAAATCAGCGGCCACAATGAAGATGATGAATGCCAGTGCTGACACGACAACCCTGCCAAAAGAGAAAATTTCAGGCGGAGGGAGAAAGCAAGCTGCCACAAACACACACCACGAAGACCTAGACGAGTCATCAGATACTGATGAAGATGACGATGAGGTCCACCGCCTTTACGAAAACCAAAAAAGGTGCGAAAGGAAGAAAAATTGGCAGGAATGCGCTGGTTGTGGAGGAAACCACCCCAGAGCCAAGTGCAGGTTCCTTGATGCTATCTGTTGGGTTTGCAAAAAGAGGGGACATATCGAAAGAGTCTGCCGAAATCGAAGAAACAGCAGCCCTAGCAGTAATTCCCCTAGCAGTAATTCCCTACCAAGAACTGACCCGAGGCAAGCCGACAGAAAATGGGAGCACAGCAAGGGAACCAGCAATCGAGAAAACACACATCAGACTGTTACAATAGGAAGCGCACAGACGGAAAGTGGGAAAAAAGTCAGAATTGTAGTGTCCATTGAAGGAAGCCCTTGTGAGATGGAGGTCGACTCAGGATCTTTTCTATCAATGGTGTCTTGGAACACAATTAGACATCTGATTCCAAACATCAGACAAAATGAACTCAAAAAACAAAAATTAATTCTCAAAGACTACGAGGGAAATAGGATTCCTGTGGTAGGTCTGGGCACTTCAAAGTAACTTACAAACAGCACGCTGAAGTCCTGCCATTGACTATAGCCGACCGAGACCGTCCCAGCCTTCTGGGCATCGAATGGTTCGTGCCATTGGGCATCGGGATGACCGGAGTGAGCCAAATAATCACGAGCTAATAATCACGGGAATTGAAATAATCACGGGAATTGAAACCTGCTACACGAATTCCAGGACGTCTTCGACAGAACTCTAGGCAGGTACCGGGGAACCCCAATATACTTTAGCCTAGATCCCCAAATAGCACTGAGAAAACTAAAAGCCAGACGGGTCCCCTTTGCATTAAAACCCAAAATAGATGAGCAATTAAATAAATTGATTGCACAAGGTGTCATAGAACCAATTGACCATGCCAGTGGGAGACATCAATAGTAACACCTGTAAAACCAGATGGGTCTGTGCGCATCTGTAGGGATTACAAGGCTACCCTGAACCATGTGCTACAGCAAAGCGCATACCCGGTACCAGTCGTGCACTCCGGTACCAAAGTGCACTTACTGCACTCACTTGGGGGAGGAAAATTTTTTGCTTAACTCGATTTGGCCCAGGTGTATCAGCAACTTCCAGTAGATCCCATCACGGCCGAGGCACAAACAATAGTAACGCATAGAGGGGCGTTCCAATGTAACAGACTTCAATCGGAGTGAGTGTTGGCCCAGGCATCTTTCAAAGCCTCCTGCAACACCTATTAAACGGAATAAAAGGGGTCATTCCATACTTTGATGACGTCCTAATTTCAGCGAAAAACGCGACCCAATTAGAAGCTAGACTAAGGGAAGTGCTAACGAAATTCAGAGAATCTGGCCTGAAAGTTAAAAAAGAAAAATGCTGCCTGGCCACTGACCACGTCGAATTTTTAGGATATTTGATTGACGAACAAGGTATTCACCCAACAGAAAAAAAAGTCAAAGCAATTAAAGACGCACCCAGACCTAGAAATAAAACGGACTTACAGGCATTCTTGAGTCTGATCAATTTTTATAATGTATTCCTCCCCCACAAAGCAATGATAGCAGAACCATTGCACCGCTTGCTAGATAAAAAAACTGTCTGGACTTGGGGTCACAAAGAGCCTTTCAAAATATAAAAGACTTGTTAACCTCAGACACCGTTCTTATTCAGTTTAGTAATACTCTACCTTTGACGGTCACCTACGACGCCTCACCATTTGGAGTTGGTGCTATCCTGAGCCACCAATTACCTGATGGCAGAGAGGCACCCATCGCTTTTTATTTGAAAACGCTCTCCAAAGTGGAACACAACTATAGCCAACTGGACAGAGAAGCCCTGGCAATCGTTGCCAGAGTAAAACGCTTTCATGAATATCTATACGGTAGAACATTCTCCATTGTTACTGACCATAAACCATTACTAGGGATTTTGGCTGGGAATAAACCCACACCGAACATTCTATCCCCATGGATGACTAGGTGGTCAGAATTCCTGGCCGCCTATTCATATACATTGCTGCATCGGCCCGGGAAACAAATCGCCCATGCAGACGCATCAAGCCGAACACTTTTACCAATCTTAGAGGACGACCCGGCTTCAGCCACCACCACCTACAACTAGAAACCTGCCCTGAACTTCCATTGACTGCAGATGATGTCGCCAGAGCCACGGCAAAAGACTCATTGACTGCCCGCGTTTTGACTTGGGTAGGTAAAGGCTGGCCAGAAGGCCAAAAGACTGAAAACTTTAAACCTTTCCAGACTAGACAAACTGAACTGTCAATACAAAAGGGGTGTTTGTTGTGGGAAGATCGGGTGGTGATTCCATCCAAACTACAAGAAGAGGTGTTAGGCATGTTACATGAGGGACACCCAGGCATAGTTAAAATGAAAAGCCTGGCCAGGAGCTATGTCTGGTGGCCTGGTTTAGACAAGGACATTGAACGCTGGGTTGCAACATGCCACAAGTGTCAGAGAGCTAGACCCACACCACCACAAGCTCCCATACGGGACTGGGAGACCCCATGAGGCCCTTGGTCTCTCATCCATATTGATTTTGCGGGACCAACTAGGGGCAATACATTTTTAATAGTTGTGGATGCATATTCAAATTGGCTTGAAGTCATCTTAATGTCATCCACAACAACTGACGCTGTTATAAAACAGCTAAACAAATTATTTGCAACTGATGGGTTACCTGATTTGTTGGTATCTGACAATGGGCCACAACTAACAGCAATACAATTCAAATAATACTTAACCTCTTTGGGTATACGCCATGCACTAACCGCGCCGGCTCACCAGCGGCGAATGGTTGGGCCGGGCGAATGGTCTGGTTCACAAAAGAAGGCCTTGAGAAAATGGACCATGGGGATGTCCAAGACAAGCTAAACCGCTTACTTACACTACAACACATCACTCCCAGTAGCACAACTAACAAGAGCCCGACAGAATTATTAATGGGGAGAAAACTCAGATCCCATTTAGATAGGTTGCACCCCAATTATACTTGCGAGAAACCCCCCGACTCTTCCAGCCGATAATGCACTTTCAAAATCGGCGACTTGGTCTATGCAAAGAATTTTACCGGGGACCCCCTTTGGCTTCCAGCCACAATCACTCAAGTAACAGGCCCCCGGTCCTACCGACTTACTGTGGACGATGGAAGAGAGCGAAAGTGGCACATAGACCAGCTTCGTTCCCGCAACATCGAGCGCAAAACCACCGTGCAACCTCAAATAATAAATTTTGACGAAAACAAAACCGAGGGGGGGGGGAAATACAAATAAATAAAAAAGGGTGTGAAAATGAACCATTAAAATCACAACCAGAAAATCTAACCAACCAAAAAGAGCACTTACGGTTAGATGAGACCATCGGAAGAAGTCCTGGCAAAAGGGAAGCCGACCTGGAAGGTGCCAGCCAAGCTGCTCAACCAGCCCGGTTGAACTGGGAGGGAGTGGCAGAACCACTTCGACCGGCCTGAGAAACTCAAGTGGGAGCGGCAGTGCTGACTCACCCTTCCAGGCGGTTCCATGTAGAAAAGCCGGAGAGACAGCGATCCCGACTGAACCGCTTGAAGTCCTAGGCGAGAATGAGCCGCGCAAGTCAACTAGGACCAGAAAAAGCCCCACTTACCTATGCGACTACGTCACTCACGTAGGACTGAAATAAAGGGGGAGGGATGTTCTGTATAACTTGGAAGGTTCTAAGTAGTCAATGCTGATTGGCCAAAAAGGCCAGTAGTGGATTGGTTCATTAGGAACCAATCCAAGAAGCCGCTCAAAGGCGGCAAGATTAAATTGATGTCATTGGCTACAAGCCGGCAGGCAAGCCTCTATATAAAGGGCTGCCGCGGCTTGAGCCAATGTTCCATTACTGTTGCTGTTGTTAGTTGGAACCCAGTCTCACGCGCTTCTTTTCCGGATGGAACAATTTCATTCCCAAAAACTTTGTATTTCTTAGGGGTTGTAATCTGTTTCTATAGTTAGTAAGAGATCGTCAATAGGCATTTCTATAGTTTGTAATAGGCATAATTTGTTATTGTACTGTGGATTATGCTGAGATTTTTCCCATGAAAAAAATGCAAATTTAAACTATCCGTATTTGAGAGACTGGAATAGAACCACCCTAGTCAGACAGTCCTGGAATCAAGTATACATTTTATTTTTTTGATGAGCAAAATCCACTAGATGTCAGTATACCCTAAAGTACTGGAGATCCCTCCCTCCCTCCCTCCCTCCCCCCCCCCCTCTCTCTCTCCCTCTTTTATTTTTTTTTTTTTTTCTCTCTCTCTCTTTTTTTGTGTGTGTGTGTTTCTCTCTCTTTTTCTGTTTCTCTCTCTCTCTTTGTTTCTCTCTCTGTGTCTGTCTCTTTCTGTCTCTCTCTCTCTCTCTCTCTGTTTTTTCTCTCTCTCTCTTTCTGTTTTTCTCTCTCTCTGTTTCTCTCTGTCTGTCTTTTTCTGTCTCTCTCTCTCTCTGTCTGTTTTTCTCTCTGTGGGTGTGTGTCTGTTTCTCTCTCTGTTTTTTCTCTCTCTCTCTGTTTCTCTCTCTCTCTGTCTCTCTCTCTCTGTGTGTTTTTCTGTGTGTGTGTGTGTGTGTATGTATGTTTTTCTCTCTGTGTGTGTCTGTTTCTCTCTGTGTATGTCTGTTTCTCTTTCTCTCTCTCTCTCTCTCTCTCTGTTTCTCTCTGTGTGTGCCTGTCTCTTTCTGTCTCTCTCTCTGATTTTCTTTCTCTCTCTGTATGTCTGTTTTTCTCTCTGTCTCTTTCTCTGTCTCTCTGTCTCTGTCTGTCTCTCTCTGTTTCTCACTCTGTGTGTGTGTGTTTCTCTCCCTCTCTCTTTCTCTCTCTGTCTGTGTGTGTGTGTTTCTCTGTCTCTGTCTCTGTTTCTGTCTCTCTCTTTCTCTCTGTCAGATCATATGGCCCAGGTACACTGCAACTGTTGTGAAAATATGTTGGCTGCCAAATGTCTGAATTTTGATCACGCGAAGGCTGCAATGGCTGTACTTATGAGGACTGGTTGTAAGTCACAATTTTTTCAGTGTTGTTGTTAACCTCGGACTGTCACTGAAAAAATGGTTGTAAATTGAGGACTAACTGTTGATGCAGCAAAAGGCTTAAGAGTTGTGGGGGCACAGTGGTTAGAATGCAGTACAGGAAGTCCTTGACTTATGACCACAATTGAGCCCAAAATTTATGTTGCTAAGTGAGACATTTGTTCAATTAGGTTTTCCCCATTTTAAAATTTTTCTTGCCACAGTTGTTAAGTGAATCACTGCAGCTGTTAAGAGAGTAACACAGTCATTAGGTGAATCTGGCTTCCCCATTGATTTTGTTCATCAGAAGTTCGCAAAAGGGGATCCCAAGACCCCCAGGGGACACTACAAGCGTCATAAATATGAACCAGTCGCCAAGCATCTGAATTTTGATCATGTGACTGTGGGGAATGCTGCAATGGTTGTAAGCATGAAAGAAGGTCAAAAGTCACTTTTTTTTCAGTGCTGTTGTAACTTTGAAAGGTCACGAAATGAACTTGTTGTAAGTTGAGGACTACCTGTACTGCAGGCTAATTCTACTGACTGACAATTGCTCGCAGTTCAGCAGTTCAGCAGTTCAATCCTGATGGAGTCAAGGTTGACTCAGCCTTCCCTCCTTCTGAGGTGGGTAAAATGAGGACTCAGATTGTTGGGGACAATAGGTTGGCTCTGTAAACCACTTAGAGAGGGCTGGAAAGCGGTATATAAGTCTAAGGGCAGTTTCTATTTCTCATTGAACCAAGAGCAAAATTGTTTTGGGAATTAAGGGAGGGAATATGGAGGTGTGGAGGGTACGAAGCATCGTGGTGCCAGGGAAAACTTTACACTGAAAACTCTCTCAGATCTAAACCGCTCACACCTCTTGAAGGGCCCTCCACGTCTTCAATGGCACCACAATTATTGAGTCTGTCATCTGCACTTCTATAATGGTCTGGTTTGGTTCTGCAGTCCAAAAAGACAGACACAGACTCCAGAGAGTAGTTCGGGCTGCAGAAAAAAACAATTACTATCAACCTGCCTTCAATCAAGGACCTGTATACTGCGCGAGTCAAAAAGAGGGCTGTGAAAATATTTACAGACCCCTCACATCCTGGACATAAACTGTTTCAACTCCTATGCTCAAAATGACACAAAAGAGCCCTGCACACCAGAACAACTGGACACAAGGACAGTTTTTTCCCCAAATGCCATCACCCTGCTAAACAAATAATTCCCTCAACGCTGTCCAACTATTTACAAAGTGTGCACTACTATTACGGTTAATCTTCTCATCACTCCTTATCACCCATCCCCTCCCACTTGTGACTGTATGATTGTAACTTTGTCTCTTGTATCCTTATGATTTATATTGACGGTTTCCTAGTATGATTTGATTGCCTATTTGTACCCTATAACTATATTAAGTGTTATACCTTATGATTCTTGACGAATGTACCTTTTCTTTTTATGTATACTGAGAGCATATGTACCAAGACAAATTCTTGGTGTGTCTAATCACACTTGGCCAATAAAGAATTCATTCATTCATTCATTCATTCATTCATTCATTCATTCATTCATTCATTCATCACAATCTTCCACAACATTTTAGATTATAATAACCAATATATCAATGAAGAAAGCTAAAGCCCATGTCACACTGCACCAACGGATGGAAAGAGGATGTAAAACGGAGAAAAACGCTTGCCATCCGTTGGTTAACACGATGCATCCGTTCTGTACTCACTGCATGCATGATTCATACGTTCTATCCGTCCGCATCTGTCTACTGAGATTTCATCCGCTCAAAAAGTTTTGAGCTGCACAAAACTTTTTGAGCGGATGAACTTTCCACAGCGTCTGTTCTACATCCACAACACATATGGGGAACAAACATTCTACATCCATTACACATCCGCTGTATCCACTCAGCATCTGCTGCACATCCGCGCAACTCGCATCTGCTCCAGCAGAAAACAGAAAGAGGGAGGAAGCAAAACGGACGCGGAACATCCACGCAGCATTAGTAGCACGGACATATAAAGGATGCAAGCAGATGCAGCTTGCATATAAAGCATTAAAACGGAAAAACGTTCATATAGGGGATGTATCTCGGATATTTAGGATGTCTGGAGGATGACTAGAGGATGCAAAAGGACACCTAGCGGAAAACCAATATTTCCTATAAAAAGGGGGAGGAAATCACCTGGATCTCACTTTCAGTCCAGCAATCCTGGTGTGCAGACCTCTTCAGCCTTCTCTTACTCTTGCTCTTCCACAGCATCCAGTCATCTCCACCATGGATCGTCGCACACTCCTTTTGTTAGCCGCCATCATTCTACAACAGTGCGAAGCCCTCTACAGGCTCTTTCACCTGTTCTATGCAAGGAAAAGGAGGCGTCCAAGAAGTGTGTGGGTCTGAAGATGGATCGTGAGAAGAGCCGAGTATGGACTGTACAACAAGCTGATGGTGGAGCTGAGGAACGAAGACCCTCGTGCATTCCAGCACTTCATGAGGATGCCTCCAGCCATGTTTGACAAAGTTGTGGAGCGGCTGAGATCCAGGTTGACCAAGGCAAACACCAATTTCCAGCCCAGCCTGGACCCGGGACTGAAGGTGGCACTGACTCTGTGCCACCTGGCCTCCAGGACCACATACAGGAACATACAGTACGCCTGGAGGGTGCCACACAACACCATCAGCATTGTGGTCAGAGAAGTGGTGCAGGCCATCATCAAAGAATACCTGTAGGAGCTCCTCCAGTGCCCCTCCACTGAAGAAGGCTGGAAGAAAGTTGCAGAGCAATGGTATCAGAGGTGGAACTTCCCCCACACCGTTGGAGCCATAGATGGGAAGCACGTGGCCTGCAAAGCTCCAGCCAACTCAGGGTTCACTTATCATAACTACAAGAGCTTCTTCAGCATCATCCTCTTTGCCATGGTCGATGCTGACTACAAGTTCATGTACATCGATGCTTCAGGCAACGGGTCAGCTTCAGATACCCAGATATACAACGCCAGTCACCTCAAGGATGGGTTGGAACGCAACCTCATCGTGGGCTTCCCAGATCCAGACCCCCTGCCCAACGACACACAAGATGTGCCCTACTTCATCATGGGGGATGACGCCTTCTCCCTCAGAACCTACCTCATGAAGCCCGATACCTTCAGATGCCTCACCCGTGAAGAGAGGATCTTCAACTACATGCTGTCCAAGGCAAGACGGGTGGTGGAGAATGCCTTTCGAATCTTGGCCAACAGGTTCCAGGTACTTCTCACCACCATGCAGCATCGTCCAGAGACCGTGAGGAGGATCATGGAAGCTTGCTAAATCCTGCACAATCTCATGCTCATCCGCTACCCAGTGTTGCAGAACAGGCTTGTGGACCGCCAACAAGGCAATGGGGACATGGAACCTGGTGAATGGAGGCAAGGAGTAAACCTGATAGACACTGTGGATGTGCCAGGCCCCAACAGAGCTTCACGCGAAGAGAAGAAACAGCACAACCTCCTGAAACACTGGTGCAACTCCCCAGATGGAGCAGTGGAGTGGCAAGACAGGATGATAGATGATTAATGGATGCTTCCTTCAGCCTGTCTCATCACACGGATGAGATTGGGCCATGTATGTTGAGTGGCCCTACAATGAACAGGGCATTTAATAAAGAGTTGTGCTTATGTTGAAATGTGTTGATGAATGATTAAATTGTTATTGATAATAAAGGGCCATAGGTGTGGCACTTGGGAGGGTGGACCATACAGTCCCACTATGCTTGCACTGGAGGCTAATCTATCCCACTGCTCTCCTTACCCATCCCACAGCTATTACCCATACCACAGGTATCCCTGCACATCCCACTGCTCTCCTTACCCATCCCACAGCTATTACCCATCCCACAGGTATCCCTGCCCATCCACTGCTATCCTTACCCATCCCACAAGCATGCAAAGGCTTAAACCATTTCTAAAAGTTTCCACAAAGACTTTATTGACTAAAAGAACTGAACCAAGTGTGTGAAGCAAAGATAAACTTTATTAATAACAAACTGTAAAAGCAATATTACCCAAGTAAAGTATCCCAAGCAAAGATAAAGTCAAAAGGTAGCAACCCAGTCTCTGGCACTCTTCTCAGTCACTCTGAGGCATGCCCATGGTCCAGGTGCTGTGGAGGTGGCAGTGGCTGGAGTGCTGGTCTGAGGCGCCATTGGGGTGCCTGGCCCTGAGAGGACAACAGGGGATGGTGTGTGGAGGAAGCTTTCAGAGAGCTGGCTCAGTCCCGTGATGTTGAGAGGCCCTTCATCCATGACATGGGATGTCAGTCCCAAGACCGATGACAGATGTTCTGAGGCCAGGCTTGTCTGTGGGGTGGAGGAAGGAGGAGTGTAGTGGGGCTGTCTGGTCTGCAGGTGAGCGAGGTGAGGCGTGGGTGGCATCGGTGGCATCGGTGGCATCTGTGGCATCGGTGGTATCGGTGGTGCTGCCTGTGCTGCTGGAACTCCTGGTAGCCATAGCCTTGGTAGGTGAGGGGCTGTTGAAAGCCTTGGAAGGGCTGTGACATCTCCTAGGGTGGAGGAGCAGACCTGGACTTGGTCAGAGCAGGTTCAGCTGGGCCTGGAGGGTGGTGCAGAAGACCTGTGATCCTCTCCTGGATCACCTGGTACTGGGATTCGGGCATTTCCATAAGGGTCTGGTTCACGTAGGTGAGGAAGAGCTTTCTGTTAGAGGAGGGTATGTCGGACTGTACCAGCTGAGAGAGGAGATCTACGCTGCTCTTGATGGTGTCCCTGATCTCCAAGAGGACAGTGTGGCTCTGTCCCTCCGGTCTGGCTCTCTGCCTGCTTTCTGTGGAGGTGGAGCTGGATGTGGGTGTGGGTTGGTCTCTGGTGGCAGCAGCCTCTTCTTGCTCCAACTGCGTCAGGGGGTCCTCCATGTGCTCCGGCACGGGGAGTGCAGCTGTCAGGGGGTCTCCATCGTGGGGCGCTCCAAAGATACCTGCCTGGACACAGGAGCTAACTCTTGGCCAGAAGAGGACTGGCTCTCTGTGGGCTGCCTGAGAGAGTGGGTTGACAGAGGGGCTGCTCCTCAGTGGCAGATCTCACCCTCCAAGAAGCTGCACTTGAACATCATGTAGGTCTCCCGGTCGGTGAGCTTGACCGCGGCCTTGCCAGACTTGTTCAGGTGCAGCTTCCCATACCAGGTGTGCATGTGCTTCCACCACCCCAGGAGGACATCCGAAGTGCAGCCCAGGCTCTCCGCCTTCTCTCTCCAAGCCGCCTGCTTCCGCTTGGTGTCTCGATAGAGCCTGTGTCCCTTCCTCCAGAGGTACTCGTTCTCCCTCAGCCATTCAAGCACCTCCTCCTCATGTTCCTCTGCAATGGAGTACTGTCTCCTCTCCCCTTTTCTCGCGAATGCCTCTTCCTCCCTCTGGCAGGGCCTTCTGGGCCCTCATCAGCAGGGCTTTGAGGTTCTAGGGGCTGGTCCACCACACCAGCAGCAGCAGCAGCAGCAGGACCAGCAGCAGCACCAGCAGCACCAGCAGAGTCAGCACCAGCAGAAGCACCAGCACCAGGAGCAGCACCAGCAGAAGCACCAGCATCAGCAGAAGCACCAGCAGAAGCACCGGCACCAGCAGAGTCAGCACCACCAGCAGAAGCCCCAGCAGAAGCAGAGTCAGTGCCAGGGGGTGGGATGGTGGTCCTGTCCTTCTTGCCAGGGCTGGCAGGAGTAGGCACAGGCTTCCTCTTCTTCCCCATGGTTGTTGGCTGAAGATGTGTCTGGCAGCAGGTCTTTCCTCTGAATGGTGACCTGCTTGCGAGCTGCTTCCCTTTATATCCGCGGGGCTGACGCAATGCATCTTCCCCGCATGCGCAGTGAATGCTTTGCATCCACTAGGCATCTGCTAGGCATCTGCTAGGCGTCCGTGATGCATCCGCTGTATCCTCTTGGCATCCGCTCTGCATCCTCTCCTTCTGCTGCGCGTCCGCTTCGCTGTTCTCCCCTGGAAACCCTGCAGATGTGTCATCCCCTTCCATCCGCTTTCATCCGCTAGGCTTCCGTTGAGCATCCGCTTAACATCCTCGCTAGATCCTCCACACGTCCGTTCCTTTCCATTGTTGTCCACTCTGTTTATGCAAATTTGGGGCAGTTTTGAGAGCGGATAACAACGGATGGAAAATTTGCTCGTCCGCTGTGTCCTTTTACATATGTTTTGCATCCATCGGCCGATGTGACCTAGCCTTTAAGAAAGTTAAGCTTAAAATGGAAAGCAAAGAGAGCATGCAGCAGACATAAAATATTAGCAACAATGAAATAACACAACTATAAGAGAGAAGTTGTAAACACTCAAGCACAGAAGATTTTAAAACATTAATTTCCTGGTCATGAAAGAATTTCCAAAGGATGAATTAAACATATAACAGGTGATAATTAGTCATTTCCTCTGTACAGTACCACTGATAAACAAGTGGTGCTGAGGTCATGTTGCACTGGGCAAGCTAAATCTTGAAGCTGAGTAGTAATATAATCTGGCAGCTCATATTTGTGACTAGAGTGTCCTGTTTCTTTTCTTAAATTCAAAGCATCCCAAAATAAACTAGAAAAATCAAGGCAACTGGATAGTCTTCAGCCCGTGAAAAGGAAAAGTTCTAAAAATAACAACAAAGGGATGCTCTGGATTCTTGGACCTTATTTTTCTCTTCCTTTCCAAACTTCTATTTTTATTTTGGGTAAATACAACCATGAATGTGGGTGTAAGCTTGTCAAACAACCTGATACATGACCTTAATTGTGATGCTTTACTTAGTCAAGTCAGTTTAGAGGAGTGTTTCTCTACTTCTGAAAATATTAGATAGGTAGACTTCAATTCCCAGAATGCTCCAGCCAGCATCCTGGCTGGGGCATTCTGGGAGTTGGTGCACACATTTCAAAATTGTAGTGGTTAAGAAATGCTAGTTTAGAGAGTCCCTGATTCTAGAGTGATGCTGGATGATTTACTTTGAAAAGAGGGGAGGGCAAGGGAGAGGACAGGAGAGGAGAGGAAAGGAGGGAGGGATGGACATTTCTTCCAACAGAAGCAAAACATCAAGTGATTTGCCTGTTCCATGTTTCCGTGGAGATGAAGCACTTCTCCATTTCTGCAGAGCTTTGGTAGGTCTGTCTTTTTGTGAAGTGAGAGGGTGGTAGATTTACCCCTCTGTTGACTCTATTCCTGGGGCACAGCGGGCCCAGGCATGTTATTCAAACCCCAAATAACCCTGTGTGTTGTATGGATTAAAGCTAATCCCCTCTAAGCCTGCTTCTGACTGGGTTAGCAGATTTGCGTAATCTACTCACCCTCTTTAATTTTGTTAACTGTATCTTATGAGGACAGCCGCTGCGCTAAGATCGAATGAGCTCTTCTTACTGTGGGCTACATATCTCTACTCCACAAGATCTGATAAATCTGTTTATTTCTTAAGCAGCCATCCCTAAAGCAAATTTATTTTTTTTAAAAATCAAAGCAAAAAACCCAGAAGGTTCCGCTGGCCACATGCAAAGGATCTCTAGATATCCAGGCTCTCTTTTTTTCCCCAAACAACAAGATTGGTGTTGAGATCAAGTGCTCTTTTTTTAAAAGAACATTTTTATTTGGATGTATCTTCTACGAGGAAATGGGGGAGACATTTCAATAAGGTTGAGAAAGATCACCCAAAGCAGAAACATCTGTCAGAACAATAAATAGATTGGCTGCTAAGCTGAGTAGTGAAAATAACAGCAGCTGACTGGATTTTTGTTTTAACCACTGGAGAGGTTCATGTCTCTCAGAAAAGGCTGGGAGAATCCATAGCTCGAAAGCTCATCCTCATATTGTTGTCTTTATATATCCTTTCTGCTGGTTTGGAACAATGGCATGTACAATTTTTTAAAACACGTATTGCACCATGATAGCAATAGCATTTAGACTTAAAGGTAAAGGTTCCCCTTACACTTACGTGCCGTTTCCGGCTCTAGGGGATGGTGCTCATCTCCGTTACAAAGCTGTCCGAAGACATCTCCGTGGTCATGTGGCTGACATGAATAAATGCCAAAGGCGCATGGAACACTGTTACCTTCCCACCAAAGTGGTCCCTATTTTTCTACTTGCATCTTTACATCCTTTCGAACTGCTAGATTGGCAGAAGCTGGGACAAGTAACAGGAGCTCACTTCCTTACGCAGCACTAGGGATTTGAACCGATGAATTGCCGACCTTTCTGATCAACAAGCTCAGTTTATAGAGTCAGCATAGTGGCCCCAACAATTTGGGTCCTCAAAATGCATTTAAAAAGGCTTTGTTCACAGGCAGAACTTACAACAGCTCATTTAGTGACCATTCAAAGTTGCAATTCATTGGAAAAAATTACTTATGACCATTTTTCACACTTACGACTATTGTGGCATCCCCATATTTATGACAGTCGCAGCATTCCTGGGGTCACATGATCCCCTTTTGCAACCTCTGACAAGCAAAATCTGGGGAAGCCAGATTCGCTGAACAACGGAGTCGCTAACTTAACAGCTGCAGTGATTCACTTAATAGCTATGACAAGAAAGGTTATAAAATGGGCAAAATTAACTTAACATATGTCTCACATAGCAACATAAATTTTGGACTCGATTATGGATTACCAATAAACAGTTAAAATGACAGATTCAGACAGATTCAGAATGGTACTCAGCAGGTTCTGACCAGTTATGGAGAACCGGTAGCGGAAATTTTGAGTAGTTTGGAGAACCGGCAAATACCACTTCTGACTGGCCCCGCCCCCATCTATTCTCTGCCTACTGAGTCCCAGTTGATCAGCTGGGTTTTCTTTTGTTGCCCTGCACAGGAGACCAGAGCTGGAAAGCAGGTTAGTGGGGTGGGAAGGGATTGGGGATTTTGCAGTATCCTTCCCCTGCCATGCCCACCAAGCCATGCCCACCAAGCCACACCCACATAAATGGTATTACAAAAGATTCAGTCCCTTCAATGAAGCCATACATGTTTTTTAAAAAGGATCTTCATTCATGTGTAAGTAATCCTTGATTTATGACTATATTTGAGCCCAGAATTACGATCATAAGTCATTAAGTTGGTCATCATGTGGCCATGCCTAATTTTATGACTTTTTCCAGTCGTTAAATAAACATAGTGTCTCCTTAAACAAATCTATGTTATCCAATGGGTGTTTTTTTGCAGGAAACCAGAACGTCAATTCCCAGAAAAAGACATTGTAAATTGCAATCACAGGACCAAAAGATGCTACAAGCCATAAATGTAACCCAGTTGCCTAGCCCCCAAAATGCCATCATGTTAGCAGGGAATGCCAATCAGAACTTCAAATCTGGTTTGTAAGTAGCCCTGGGAGGTCGATTGTAACTTTGAATGGTCGCTAAGCAAAGACTTAAGAAAAAGGTTAAGGTGTACTCATGGGTTTTACTCTGATTTCCTCTTCAGGTTGTATAAATCTTTCACCTTGCTAGTTGTGACCAACTTTAGGGGATAGTGCTCATTACTATTTCTTAAGCCAAAGATCCTGTGTTGTCTGGAGACATTTCCACAATCAGATGGCTGACATGACACCACACTGAAGCACAAAGCCTAGGGTGAAACACAGAATGTTGTTACCTTCCCACATTGTTTTATGTGGTGCCTATTCATCTACTTGCAATAGCATGGTTTCAAACTACTAGGTAGGCTGGAGTTGGGACAAGCAATGGGAGCTTGCTCCATCTCGTGGCACTCGGATCTCAAACTGCTGAGCTGTAGATCTTGAAACAGAGTGTCTCAACCATTAAGTCATGTTGTCCCAATAGTAACTGTCTATTGTAACTGTCAAGATTCCAACTGGCAAACCCAACTGAGCAATCACCAATGACTCGATCTGGTCTCTTAATGCAAAGCTTTATTGAGTACATCATTTTTGTGTGGATTGAAAGCAAAACCAACTCTAATTAATTCCCGTGGTTTTCACATAATTAAAGAATATAATTTCCCTCACCTCATTTGTATAGGTCATGTTATCCAATTAGATTTTTAAGTATTATGAAAACTGTCCAGGTCTTTTTCGAAACATCTGGTTAGATGACCTTGGTTCCCATGGGACAATTTCTTGTTACCACCTGGAACTGGCATTCTGTAAGTGGCTTCCCCTCTCCTGCCTGTCTTTGTGGCAATGTGAAAAGCAG
Organism: Laticauda colubrina; assembly: GCA_015471245.1. NCBI lineage: Eukaryota > Metazoa > Chordata > Lepidosauria > Squamata > Elapidae > Laticauda > Laticauda colubrina. The sequence goes on from BLBF01000010.1 coordinate 13,159,998, forward strand.
CAATGGCTGTGACACAAAATCACACTTTGAACTTGACAGTAACTTTGAATGCTTGTTGATCGTAAGTCAAGGACTACCTGTAGTCATGGATGGCATCTTGACTTTCTTTGACCCTCTCTGTGGACATCCCTCTTTGTAAGTGTAATTCCTGATTCCCCATCTTTTATAAGCTTTGTGGGTGCTAACTGCCCCAATTTATCAATCAAAATAGATTTCTCAAGAAATCAAAGCCAATAGTATTGTAAATAAAACCACTATGTGCTGTTCAAGGTCTTCTGAAGTAGCTTCTGGCCTTGCATGCTTGAATGCATATACATTTGGGAAGTGTTGTGGTTCACCGGCAGCCTGTGCAAATGGCAGTGGAATCAGACAGTGGGGAAGAACAGGGACCAGTCCTAGAGTCTGGGGAGGACTTGGATGAGAGTCCTGAGTCGGATGCAGAGATGGGGCCAGGACCATCTGGGAGTGGTGTGGTGACTCCAGAGCCTCCGGACTCTGGCAGCAGCAAGGCAGAGAATCAAAGGGAGTCATGTTCCCAGTGCATGTGTGCACAGAGCTGCTAGAAGGCAAGAGCAGCTGAGACAAAAGGGGTGACTCGGGAGTAAGGCTTGGAGGTAATTGCCCTTCCCCTAAGGTATAAAGGAGGTGCAAAGGTAGAAAAACCTTTGCAGGAAGCAAAGTCGTTCTCTATGTTCAGATTAAACCTTGAAGCTCTGTGTGGACTTTGTACTTTGGTTGGTTTTTTACAGTTAATTTGGCACTTTAGTTGTTGGCAGCAATTCAAAGGAGATAAAGGTGAGTGCTTATCTCAAGGAACTGTTTGGGACTCATTACGGGTTGAGAATGCACATAATTCCTGGCGTTGAATAAAACAAGACTTGTTTGGACTAAGCGGTCTCAGGAAGCCTTGGTCAGAACAGGAAGCAAGTCCATCTGTCTCCCAGTGCTGATAATCACTTTCAAGCATGTATTCCTCATCTTCTTATGGTTCCTAATTTTTTCAGACAGACTTGGATTGGATGACTTTTCAACAGGAACATCCTTTCGATTCCTCTTAGATGTGCAATGCAGATGTGTGGGATTCAAGTCGGAAAATTTCTCAGCTACTATTGCCAAGGGGAGATTGATTGAAACTGAGGATTGTTCTTAGCAAAGCCAGACACAGGGTCAACCTTGCTAGCAACGAGTGGATGTGTTTTCTGAACAATAACCAATTATTTGGCCTCTCAGATTCTGAATTGGTAGCCTTGCAACACTGGCAGGATATTAACCAGGAGTCATATTTGCATCTGCCAGGTCTGACAAAACTGGCATCTATTGAATGGAAAATAAGTCTCTCACCCAAAACCCTTGGAACCCCAGCATTTTGAAACAGAAGACACAGTCTAAAAGAAAGTGAAATAGATTTTAAAAAAGAATCTGTACGTGCCCATTTAACACAGTCTCAAAGAAAGTGAAATAAATAGATTTTAAAAAAGAATCTGTACGTGCCCATTTGGCCCTGCTTTGACGAGCCTTATTTCTTGAAAATATGATATGCTGATTTCTCCAAAATCCCATTGTATCTAATTTGAAAGCCAAATGGATATGGTTATTCCAAACAACCCAAGAAGGAGTCGCCATATTTTCTTCATCTTTAATCTGGATGTCACTTACGATAGATTGATCGAGGAAGGCCGGGTACATTGACCTGTTGGAACTCCAGAGCCTTCAACTATTTTATGTGGGAAATCTTGCTAAAATGAACTCCCTTGGGAAAAGAAAGGAATATTTATAGACTGAAAATGGAGAAGCCAGTCTTCATTTCTTTCTCTATGGTGATGTTCGTGCAAAGTTCATTCCAAAATGAAATGGCAGCCGACAGGACTTAAAGAAACGCACAAGAGAGTATGAGAGAAATCAATCTTGTTTTCCACTGACATGTTGTAGACAAGCAATCATTTTCCATATGTGCAAGTGGATATTGTCTGAATGTTAGAGTCAAGTGAAGTCATCTGAAATCTTTATTCTTACAAAAGGGAATTCAGATTGGGATTCTAAATTATTATCCTTTTTTAAAAAAAACCCACATACACAGCTTGGAACAGTTCCTAGTTCTTTGAAGATAACATTCACTCCCTATATTTTATATAAAAAGACACAATTGGCAAGACCAGATTTTTCTACATAGAATTAATATCGGCTATGATGTTATTGGTCTGCACATGATTTGGAGAGTACACCCATTTTGGGCATCAGGTTTTAAAGATCAGGTGCAGGACATTTGATGAGATCCATTGATGTTTTCCCAATCTTGAAAAGGATCTTTCCTTAGGATTTCCAATATTTTTCTGATTGAACATTAAAAATATACAATAGCTACTAATATTACGCAAGGATTGCTAATGAGATACTTCTAATAGGTGATTCGTATTGGCTATATTTATCATACCCATTTCCCTTCTTTTAGGAAGAGGTAATCATGGTTGACCCAATAAGGCCCAGAAAACCACTCCAATGTTAATTTGTTCTTTTTGAGGGTAGTCCTCAACTTACATTTAGTTGTTTAGTGACCGTATTAAGTTAAGACAGACCTATCAAAAGGCACATACGATCCAGTTCTGAAATCCCAACGACCACACCCCTCCATGGTCACATGACCGCATTTCAGCCACTTGGTAGTCAGCAGGCATTTGCAGCATCCCACAGCTGTATGACCACAATTTACAATGTTTTTGCTAAAAAATGGCATTTACTTCTGGCTTTCAGCAAAATCGCCCCATAGCGAATAATGGGTTCGCTTAAGGATCACTACATTTGCTTAACGACCTCAACATTCACTTAACAACTACAGAATCCCCTTTGCTCAATGACCACTGTAAAAAAGACTTTAAAAATGAATCTGGTCCCATGGTGAACTGCCTTACAACCATCAAGATTTACGACTGTAATTGGCAGGCTCTATTAGGATCAAAAGTAGAAGACCAGTAATCCCAAGACAGAGATGTAGAAAGTTTATGTTATTAACTGTTTGCTCCTTTCACTTGTTGCCATGGCCAAGAATATCAAGAAACAATGGATGGAAACTAACCAAAGAGAGAAGCAACCTGGAATTAAGGAGAAACTTACTAACAGTGAGGACAACTAACCAGTGGAACAGAAGTTGTCTTCAGAATTGTAGGTGCAGAACTGGAGGAAGTGACATAATTTCAGGAAGTGACATAATTTCAGGAAGTGATGAAACAGGCTTATTATTCATCCTGCAAAGCCTGCAGAGGCCTTCCTCAAGCCTCTGGGAGGCCAAAAAAGGCCTCAAACTGGCCAAAAATCAGCTGTGAGGCACAGTACAGGTAAGGGGGCAGTGGGAGGGGGGGATTGCACATGCATGTGCAGGGGGTATAGGGCACGCATTGCCTTCTGAATGCTGGCACACGAGTGCACACACAATTTTTGGCACAGGAGCCCAAAAAGGTTAGTCACCACTACCCTATAGGTTCCCTGAATATAAGGATTCTCCAGTATCACAGTCCCCAAATATACCTTCATAAACTAGTCAATGTGTCAACCGGCCAATCAAAACTTGGCCAATGTGACTTTGGTGCGTTCTCATACCTCTTTGTACTTTTCATGCAGAGTGCCATTACCTCATTTGGTTCACATAGAAATAATCTGCTCTTTGGGGAGTAATAACTTACGTTTTCTGCAAACTTTTCATTCTGGTTCTTTTCCACATGCTTCATGAGAGGAAACCTTCCCAAACAAACCTCTCTGCCTTTTAAGAATTTATTTGAATGTTTATTGGATGAGGGAAATCCCTGAAGACTCTGTTGGTGGTGGTGTCGATGTAAATATGGAACCCATGGTGTGATGATGAGAACATGTCAAACTAAGACTTGAACGAACAAGATGTCAAGAGTCTGTAGAGATTCTCAGTCATCCAGGTCATGATTGTCAAGAGTGTTCATCCCAAACTGTATAGCTAAAATATCTGTAGAAGTCTACAGATATTTATCTATCAGAGCTGAAGAAGTTTCTTGGATGAGAAGCAAAACATCTTCAAAAGAAAAATGAGAAATCTACAGACTTTTTAGCTATACAATTTGGGATGAACAGCCTTTGAATGGTGGGAATAGGAATGGATTTCCAGAGGAAAAATTGGAGACTACAGAAACCAGGAACATGAGACTCAGGTGGCCCTGAGGACACAGATAAACCTCCAAGTGCTTCAACGACCCTCAAAAAGGATGCAAATGACCAGCTGTCTGCAAGGAATATAAATCCTTCTATTCCCTACTATCCTGTCAGAGCTGAAGAAGCTTCTTGGATGAGAAGCAAAACATCTTCAGAAGAAAAAACAAGAAAGTACAGTTGCCTCCTGAAAAAGCACCTTTGGGACAAGATCTCAAAAGCTTTGAAGCTTCATTCTACTGAATGAAAAGTGTGGCTCATCCAATCAGTTGAGATTACAGGTAGTCCTCAACTTATGACCACAACTGAGCCCCAAATTTGTGTTGCTAAGTGTGACACTTGTTAAGAGAATTTCGCTTCATTTTACAACCTCTCCACAGTTGTTAAGCGGATCGTTGCAATTCTTAGGTTAGTAACACAGTTGAGTGAATCTGGCTTCCCCGTTGACTTTGCCAGATGATCACAAAAGGGGATCATGTGACTCCAGGATACTGCAACCGTCACAAATCCAAGCCAGTTGTCAAGCAATTGAATTTTGATCACATAACAATGGGGATGCTGGAATGATTGTGTGAAAAAAATGTCATAACTCACTTTTTCCAATGCTATTGTAACTTTGAATGGTCACTAAATGTTTGATTCAGAGGTGGTGTTCAGCAGGTTCTGACCAGTTATGGAGAACTGGTAGCAGAAATTCTGAATAGTTCAGAGAACCGGCAAATACTGCCTCTGACTGGCCCCGCCCCCATTTATTCTCTGCCTCCTGAGTCCCAGCTGATTGGCTGGGTCTTCTTTGATTGCCCTGCACAGGAGAACAGAGCTGGAAAGCAGGTTAGTGGGATGGGGTGGGAATGGAGATTTTGCATTATCCTTCCCCTGCCATGCCCACCAAGCCACGCCCACAGAACTGGTAGTAAAAAAAAATTTGAATCCCACCACTGGTATGATTGTAAGTCAAGGACTACCTGTATTAGCTGTTCCTAGCATGTAGCATATAAATAACATCTAATGAGTTATTCTGTTCAGAGAAACTGCTAGCTATTTCCTCCTTCTGCCCCTTAGAATATAATCCATAAATGAATCCATATATCCCAGCTCTACTAAATATAACTCATTGCCTATTGCTGAAATATCTTTGATGGATCATGATCCAGGGTTGCTTTCCTTGATGAATACCAGAATCCTCTGTTCCACAATGGGTTTTGCACAAGGGTGAAAGGAACATTGTAGTTTCCATCTCATCTGGAGCTCCTTCTTTGCTTGACTCTTCTCTTGCACTTTTCTTTTTCTGGGGTGGGGGGGAAACTTCACATCTTGCTTATTATTACAGATCGAGCAGACTTGAAGGGGAGAGGAGGGAAAGAAGGAAATGGGAAAATGTGATAAATGACAGCAAGCATGTCTAAACACGTAATATATCAAGGATAGAGGTAGTGGCCAGATATTAGAAATAGAAAACAGGAAATGAAAAGACATGCGGTCTGATGTTTCCTCATTCCTAGGCTCCCACTAGATTGTAGCTTTGGTTCTCAGAGTGCAGCCTCTGTGGGCCTTCCTGACAAACTTTGTGAGAACTGTGTGTGATGGATCTTTCCAAAGGCCCACATTTCATTGCCTCTTTCACATAAGCAGACTGGCAGGATTTGATTCGAGTAGATATCCCCCCCCCCCCCTTTCCACCAAAGAATCCCTAATGAGGAATGCCAGGAAAGAATCAATGAAGACAACAAACATTTGAATGTCTTCAAAGTATTTTGATCTATTTCATTTCATAATTAATGGCTGTCTTATTCCCTCAGCTAGCTTGAATAACAGAATAACTGAGTTGGAAGGGAACTTGGAGGTCTTCTAGTCCAACTCCTTGCTCAGACAGGAAGGAAACCTTGTACCATTTCAGACAAATGGTTATCCAGTCTCTTCTTTAAAGCCTCCAGTGTTGGAGCATTCACAACTTCTGGAGGCAAGTTGTCCTACTGGTTAATTGTTCTAACTCTCAGGAAATTTCTTCTTAATTCTAGATTGGTTCTTGCCTTGATTAGTTTCCATCCATTACTTCTAGTCCTGCCCCTTAGATATTGGAACACTGCTATCATGTCACCCATAGTCCTTCTATTCATTAAACTAGACATACCCAATTCCTGCAACCATTCTTCATATATTGGAGGCATATGAACTTCAACTTCCACAATGTGCTGCCTGGGGAATTCTGGGAGTTGAAGTTCACACATCTTCAAGTTGCCAAGGCTGAAAAACACTGCTCAACCTGACTGTTTGTAATACTCTCAATCAGCACAGCCAGCGCTTTAGAACTGAATTTGTTTTGTGCGGAAAAACACGAGGTAGACCGGGTTCCAACAAATAAAAGTCTTTATTCAAAGGAGTCAGTAGAACGGAACGGTTGGCCGACTTAGCGGCAGCCTTTTATACAGGCTAGCCTGCCGGCTTGTAACCAATGGCAGCTGATCGAATTTACCGCCTTTTTTACTTTATTTGGATTGGTTCTTAGTGAACCAATCCAATGCTTACTTTACTTGACCAATCAGATTTGCATGTTTTGGAGTAACCCAATTTGCATACAGAACACCCCTCGTTCCTTAGTTCAGTCCTACGTGGTGATGTAGTCACGCAGGTAGGCGGGGCTTTTCCTGACTCGACTGGACCTGCGCAGTTCACTTTCGGCGGAGACTTCGACCTGTTCGGATGGGGCTGCTGTGTTGTCCGTCCTTCTCTCTGGAACCATCTGAAAGGGTGAGTCAGCCATTCTGCCGCCTGAGTTTCTTAGCCGGCGGTTTTGCCGCTCCCTCCCGTTTCCTCCGGGCAGGTCGAGCTGGCCTGGCTGTCCCCTTCCGATGGGCTCTTCACACAAGTCTCTTCAAACAGTGAGTCTTTTATTTGCTCTTTTTGTTTGTTAATCTCTTTGGGTTTTGTTTGTATCGGTTCTTTATTTGTTTCTCGCATTCCCCCCCCACCTTTGGTTTGTCCATCACCGTTTTTTTCCATGTATGGGTGTATGTCTGTATTTCGTTCTATGTTTCGGGAACGGAGCTGATCTATGTGCCGCTTCCATTCCCTGCCGTCGTCAATTGTTAACCGGTAGGATTTGGGGCCTGTTATTTGCGTTATTTGTCCTGGTAGCCAAACAGGGTCCCCAGTGAAGTTTTTAGCGTAAACCAACTTGCCTACTTCAAATTTCCTAAATCGTGTGGAGGAGTCGGGGGGGGGGGGGTTTCTGGCGTAAAATTTGGGTGCAACCTATCAAGGTGTGATCTTAATTTCCTCCCCATGAGCAATTCTGCTGGGGACTTGTTGGTCGTGGTACTGGGCGTTATGTGTTGGAGAGTGAGCAATCGGTTTATTTTCTGTTGGACATCCCCGGTGTCCATTCTTTCTAATCCCTCTTTGGTAAACCGGACCATTCTCTCAGCCCTGCCGTTTGCGGCCGGGTGAGCCGGCGCGGTTAGGGCATGTCTTATACCTAGGGAAGCTAGGTATTGCTCGAATTGTAGGCTGGTTAGCTGTGGCCCATTATCTGATACGAGGACGTCCGGTAGACCATGGGTGGCAAAAAGGTTGTCTAGTTGTTTGATTACAGTTTCTGTTGTCATTGATGGCATGATTTTTACTTCTAGCCAATTAGAATAGGCATCAACGACAATCAGGAATGTATGCCCCTTGGTAGGACCCGCGAAATCGATGTGGATTCTTGACCAAGGGCCTTGCGGGGTTTCCCAGTCTCTAATGGGTGCTTTAGGCGGGGACGGTCTAATTCCCTGGCACTTGTTGCATGAGCTTACCCAATATTCTATGTCCTTATCAATACCCGGCCACCAAACATAACTTCTTGCAAGGCTTTTCATTTTCACAATTCCCGGGTGCCCTTCATGTAACATCCCAAGTACCCTGGGTTGTAGTTTGTTAGGAATGACTACCCGATCACCCCACAATAAACACCCTTTTTGAATCAAAAGTTCAGTCTGTCTGGTCCGGAAAGGTTTAAAGTTTTCAGTTTTTTGGTTTTTCCGGCCAGCCTTTACCTACCCAGCTGAGGATGCGGGAAGTCACTGAGTCTTTCGCGGTGGCTCTGGCGACATCATAAGCAGATATGGGTAGATCGGGGCAAGTCTCTATTTGTAATTCTGTCATCGCTGGTGCCGGGTCTTCCTCGGTTTCTGGTAAGGGTGCTCTGCTCAAAGCGTCCGCATGGGAAATTTGTTTCCCTAGTCGATGTGTCAGAGTGTAGGAATAGGCTGCTAGGAACTCTGACCATCTAGTCATTCTTGGAGAAAGGATATTTGGTGTTAGCTTGTTTCCCGCCAAAATTCCCATTAGTGGTTTGTGGTCTGTTATAATTTGAAAAGTCCACCCGTAGAGGTACTCGTGGAAGCGTTTCACTCCAGCGGCAATTGCTAGGGCTTCTCTGTTGAGTTGGCTGTAATTCCTCTCGGTTTTAGACAAGGTCCTTGAGTCGTATGCGACGGGTGCCTCTCTGCCATCAGGCAGTTGGTGGCTCAGGATGGCACTGACTCCAAATGGCGAAGCGTCGCAGGTCACCCTCAATGGCAGTGTGTTGCTAAATTGAATGAGAACGTTTGTTGATGTTAGCAATTTTTTAATTTTCTGGAAGGAATTCTTCTCTCTATAACCCCAAGTCCAAATTGCTTTCTTGTTCAATAGACCGTGCAATGGTTCTGCTATTGTGGCTTTATTCGGTAGGAATACATTATAAAAATTTATCAGTCCAAGAAATGCTTGTAGTTCGGCTTTGTTTCTTGGTTCTGGTGCTTCATTGATAGCTTTAATTTTCTTGTCTGTAGGGTGTATACCCTCTCTGTCTATTAAATAGCCCAGGAATTCGACGCTATTCTTAACTAGGCAACACTTTTCTCTTTTCACCTTGAGGCCAGATTCTCTAAACTTAGTTAGTTTTCTTTCCTTTTCCCAGGGAGTGAAGCAAATGCTGGACTACTGGCACCGGGTATGCGCTTGGTTGTAATGCGTGGTTCAGGGTAGCCTTATAGTCACCACAGATTCTAACGGACCCATCAGGTTTGATAAGTGTGACTATAGGCATTTCCCACTTGGCATGGTCCACAGGTTCTAATACCCCTTAGGCTATTAATTTGTCCAGCTGTTCCTCTATTTTTGCCTTTAGTGCAAAAGGAACTCGTCTGGCTTTTATTCTTCGTGGGGCTATTTGGGGGTTTAAACTGAAAGAAATGGGATTTCCCCGATACTTGCCAAGTGAGCCGTCAAAAACGTCCTGGAATTCCCAGATGAGGTCTTCTTCCCAGCCGGTTGCAGTCACTCGATCGATCCCGGTCATCCCGATGCCCAATGGTGCGAACCATTCGATGCCCAGGAGACTTGGTCTGTCTCTGTCGACTATGGTCAGTGGTAGCACTTTGACGTGTTCTTTGTAGGTAACCCGGAAATGTCCCATGCCGACTACAGGGATTTGGTTTCCCTGGTAGTCCTTGAGAGTTAGGTGCTGCTTCTTTAGTTCTTTGGTTTTGATATCTGGGACTAGCTGTTTTATTGTGTCCCACGATACCATAGAGAGAAAGGACCCCGAGTCTACTTCCATCTTGCAGGGCTTCCCTTCGATTTCTACAATGGCTTTAATTTTCTTCCCACTTTCCGTCTGAGCGCTCTTTATAATGACAGTTTGGTGTGTATTGGCTCGCTTCTCTTGTTGCCACTTTCTCTTAGCTCGTTTAGGCTCAGCTCGTGTTGGGGAATTTCTGCGTCTCGTTGGGCTGTAGTATTTTTTGTTTCTGCAGACTTTTTCGATATGCCCTCGTTTCTTGCAGACCCTGCAGATGGCATCGAGTAATCTGCATTCGGCTCGGGGATGGTTTCCTCCACAGCCAGTGCATTCCCGCCAATTTCTTCTTTCGCGCTCTTTTCTGTTGGTGTATAGGCGGTGGACCTCGTCGTCTTCTTCGCTAGTGTCAGGTGTTTCGCCGTACTCTTCGTAATGCGTGGTGGTGGTAGATTGTTTTTTGTCTTTGGTTGGGTTCGTTTCATCACTATGTGTATTCATTTTCTTCATAGTGACAGCCGATTTTTTCGCGGCTTCGGCGGCTGTGGCTTCCTTGATAGCTTCGGCTACACTGATGTTGGGTTTGTTGAGTAATTTACTCTGTGTGGTCGAGTCTCTCAAACCCAACACCACTCGATCCCTCATTGCCTCGTCGAGGTTTGAGAATTCACACTCACCACCTATTTGTCGAAGTGCAGCAATGAAATCGGCGACGGTCTCTCCCTCTCTCTGGTCTCTCCTGTAGAATTCGTGTCGCTTTATTAAGTTTGACACCATCGGAGCATAGTGTGCTTTGAGAATTCGTTGCAATTCTGGCCACGTTAGTTGTTTGACATCTTGGGGCTTCGCTAGAGCCTTTGCCATCTTGAAAACCGTTGGCCCACAGTGTGTTAGGAACACAGCTCTCTTACGTTGCTCTGAAATTCCTTCCATTTCATTGCTTTCCAGATACATTTGGAAACGGTCTGCATAGGAATCCCAATCCTCTTCGTTGGGGTTGAAGGGTGCGGGCGGTGCGTTGTTTCCAGGCATCTTTGTTGTCATCTGGGCTTCTTATCACCGCGTGCAGTTTTCGTGTTCAGGACAATCCCATCCTCGTCACCAGTGTTTTGTTCGGAAAAACACGAGGTAGACCGGGTTCCAACAAATAAAAGTCTTTATTCAAAGGAGTCAGTAGAACGGAACGGTTGGCCGACTTAGCGGCAGCCTTTTATACAGGCTAGCCTGCCGGCTTGTAACCAATGGCAGCTGATCGAATTTACCGCCTTTTTTACTTTATTTGGATTGGTTCTTAGTGAACCAATCCAATGCTTACTTTAGTTGACCAATCAGATTTGCATGTTTTGGAGTAACCCAATTTGCATACAGAACAGAATTTACCCTCTTTCTTAGTTATGGAGCATAGTTCTCTTTTAGTCATAATTAGCAATGGTTTAACAATCAACATGCTATTTCTCTTTCCATTCCTCTTTCTTGCTCTGATCAGCTTCAATGCAACACAGAATTCACGACTGCAAACCAAGATTGAAACCCTCAGTTCATCTAGCTTTGCATGGAAGTGTTATCAGCAGAAATCCAAAGTCACTTTCTTTCCCTGGTATATGTTCATTGATGCTCGGTATGTTTTGTCTTTCAGTGTTTGTCAGAATATTCATGAACTGGCAGAGACATGGTAACAAGGTCAGCCAATAAGAGCTGAATTAGAAACTGAGGGAGCCTGGGCATGGCCTGCAGCTCTGTGTGCTGTGCTGAGAACTGAAACTAATCTGCTGTGAGCTCTGAAGCTGCTTGCATTTTTGCTTGTAAGAATCTACATTGGTATTGTACATTTTATTCATATGCATTATGTATATAAAGAAGTTAACGAATCCTGCTGAATCAGTCATCTGTGTGTGCTTTCTGGATTTGAATTTCTGCTGCAAACTCTAACAGAGTTTGCATTCTTATGATGATGTGGTAGCATAAGATGAAGGCGTATAAATAAATAAAAAACTATTTGTACTTATAATTTCCAAGTCCAACAAATAAAACTTTTCAATATCAAAATCCACAGATCATCATTCAATTTTTTAATCCTGATTTGTTTTTTTAAAAAAGAGTGAATCCAAAAATGAAGATCTTGTCTCATTTATTCAGAGTTTTCTATTTATTCAGCATGTTATCAGACAAGCAATAGGCAGCCGCATATAAAAAATTCCAGAGTATGCATTTATTGTATAAGAAGAGCAACAAGAATGATCAGGGGATTGGAGACTAAAACATGCAAAGAACAGTTACAGGAATTGGGTATGTCTAGTCTAATGAAAAGGAATAGGGAAAATGCTGTATGATAGCAATGTTCCAATGTTTGAAGGGCTCTGACAAAGATGAGAGGGTTAAACTATTTTCCAAATCACCAAAAGGCAAGAAAACAGATGGAAACTAATTAAGGAGAGAAGCTATCTAGAACTAAAAAGAAAATTCCTAATGGTGAGAACCGTCAACCAATGGAACAGCTTGCCTTCAGAAGTTGTGGGTGGTTCATCACTGGAGGCTTTCAAAAAGAGATTGGACAACCATTTGTCTAAAATGGTACAGGACTTATCCTGCTTGAGCAGATGGTTGGACTAAAAAAGACTATCCAAGGTCTCTTCAAACTCTATTATTCTTTGTTCTATGTATGCCGGGCTTTATTGAAGTTGTTGAACAAAAGCAAAATAAAAAGCATTTAAAAAACCATTGGGAATCAGAAAGTTTTTAAAAATCAGTAATGTGAAGGCTTCTCTAATTTCATGTTGCTTATCCCAATAAATGGGGCAGGGGGGAGCAGAACCTGATTCAGTGCTGTCCAATCTTGAAAAAAATATTTTTTTATTTTTTCTTTTAAAAAACTGCATTAAGTTTATATTATACAAGTAGATGAAACCGCTGATGGGGTTCACTGAAAACATTTAACATTGATTAAATTTAAAGTGTAACCACATGCAAAATGTGAAAACCCCAAGACTTCCTAAATGAAATCCAAATGTTTCATTCGGACAGTCCATTCTTTTTTCCACATTGCTGGAATCCATGGTAGCTTTCAGACTTTTGAGGAAGAAGTCAGTTCTGAGCTTCGGAGGGAGAAAAAGAATGACAGCATAAATGAAATCTTGAAAGGCAGTAGAAATGAGACAGTCAGATGATAATAATTAATAGTTCTGTAGGAAGTTAGCACCCACCCCTCTCCTAGAAAAATGAAATATCCTGGGAAATATTAAAAAGGCAGAATATTTCCCCTAAAAAGAAACTCACCTCAGAGAGGCAGAAACTCAGCCCCCACATCTTTGCTAATGGGCCATTAAGGCCTAGGCCAGAGTATTCTACATAATAAAGGCAGGGGTGGGATTCAAATTTTTTAACAACCAATTCTGGGGGCGTGGCTGAGTTGATGGGTGTGGCCATGTTATTGCCTGGGCGTGGCCAACTCAATATCACTCACATCGAGGCATGCATCTCCTCGCCTGGCCTCTCATGAGTGTGGGGATGCTGCAACAGTTGAAAGTGTGAAAAATGGTCATGTCACTTTTTATAGCGCAATTGTAAGTTTGAATGGTCACTCCACACAAGCAAAGTACCAGCAAAGGAGGGGAAAAAAACTCAAGAGAAGTTCCTGAGACAGGAAGTCTTGTCCTGCCAAGAATGTAATAAGGGTTAATGGAGAGGAAGTTTCTGTAAGCAACACCAGAATGTTTCCTTCCTGCCTTCCTTACAGGATTAGGCCAGTAATTTCTTCTAACAATAGGTTCTCCAAACTGCTAAGACTGTTAACAACCAGTTCTAGCGAAGAGGTGTGAACTGGTAGAACCCCAATCCTGAATGAAGTCCTCTAACCATCTCACTACCTGGCCTGGGAAGATTGTATCAGCCAACACTCAGGTGAAGCCATGTGGTCCAGACAAAGCCTACAAAGTTAAGAACCCTGCCCCAGGAGTCTGACAGCCAATAGGATACATTTCTTACACAAGAACAGGAAACACTAAGGCAAGGCCCAACAGAGGTTTTAAAACTAAGTGTCTCTTAGTATCTCAGCTCTTTTCTTTCTTTCTTCATCCAGGGCATATGGTCCTGTCCACCATTAAACCATCTTTCCAAACAGCCTCCATGTTCCCAGTGTCTTTTTCCCCACTTGGAACTGAACCCAGAAGGATATTTCTTCCAACAGTTCCTTGTTAATATGAACCAAAACCCAAATGTTCCAACAGGATGCTTAATCTCATGAAGTTGGAAGACAAACTTTATCAACATGGTCCTGTCTGGAAATTTTTGGCTTGACATACTGTGCAACACTGTATAAACAGGGATGTGGGTACAGCAACCTCAAAACTTAACTAAGCCATTGAAAATTACCTCTTGATCATCCAGGTAGAGTCAAGTGATTAGATCAGAATATTCAACATCAAAACACCATGGACTTTGAAGAGCTATAAAAGAAACTCAAAACTGTAGACTCAATCAATCTTATGCATTCTTCCATGCCATCCTTCCAGTTCATTCTGGAATGAATAGTATCCATTAGAGCAGTATCCCCAATCCTCCCAGGTACTGATCTGTGGTCTGTTGGGAACGAAGCCAAAGAGAAGCACAAAAATGATCAAATATCCTTAACCCTTAAGCACCATCCACTGGCAAAGTCAACTTAGTCAAGCAAGTAGAATCAACAGGAACATTGGAGACATGTAACCATGTAAAGCTGAAATTCTTGATTTTAAGGGAAAGTAGAGCTGAGCACAGTCAGAGATCTTGGACTGCAAAAAATACAACTTTCAGTCAACGCAAAGTAATAATAAGTAGGATCAATTTAATGTGGGAAGATGGTGAATAATCCCTTTTAAGAGCAAAAGCCATCCTGCGAGAACAGCAGATGCTTTCATGGGTGCTGCAGGAATACAGGTGCTGCTGGTTTGAAGCCTTCAAGACTAACTAGTGTCATTAGGAGATAATGTTTTATGACCAGCAGCTCACTTCATCAGACAAAGAGTAGACTGGCTATTAGAGGACTTTATATTCATAAATACCACCAAATTGCTAGGCTTAGAAAATTTCCAGACCCACACAAAAAAGCTTGAACAAGAACAATGGCTTCTTAGCTTACTAACTGATAAGAGAACACTCAGTTTCAAATCTTCTCCAGATCTTCCTCTCAGTCTCTGTTATTGTATAATCCCTTTAGCTTCTTAGCTTCTTTTTATTCTCTGCGTTTGAAGTCTCATGGCAGCAAATACATTCTGTGCATCAGACAAACTAGCCTGCCACATAGAAAGTCTTTGCACAGAGTTGTTTATTCTTCAAGGCCATACCGGACTCCATGTTTGTTTTGTTGCCATGGTCTAACATGGCTCTTTTCCCCATGTGTTCTGGCTGTAATGGGAATTAGGATACAGGTGGAAATGCTCCTCATGATGGGATAACCTCTCTGTCACAAAGTTCCAGTCAGCATTGGAAGCCATATTAGCACCAGAAGCTTCCATGCTGCCACATTCCTGTGCCTGGGAAATTGGGAGGGAGGATTTCTTAGAGTATATGTAGTTAGACATAATAGCATTCTTCTTTTCAGTCAGGGTCATGTTATCTGAACCTGGACAGAGGATTGTCTCCAGTTGGGTGGATGGAAATTGGGTCATGTGATGGGCTGAGGGGTGCAGGGGATAGGTTTTTGACTTTCAATTATTGAGGGAAAACCCGGAACTCTCAGATTTGGGTTTTCCCAGATGTGCCAGTATGACAACTCCAATAAAATGGAACTTTGAGAAAATGCCTGTCTCAGAGTTTTGGTGTTGGAATTTGTTTTTCTGGAACACTGACACCATAGGTACTGATCTACAAGTGTGATGTTCCTGCTATCAGTAAAAAAAAAAAAATGGAGAATTTCAGGGAGAAAAATTTTGGTTGTGCCATGCCTTCTAGAGCACGGGTCTCTAACCATGACAACTTTAAGCCTGGTGGACTTCAACTCCCAGAATTAGGGAATTCTGGGAATTGAAGTCCACCAGGCTTAAAGTTGCCAAGGTTGGAGACCCCTGTTCTAGAGCTGCCATTTATTCTCTCCCTGACCACTGTTTTCCCAGTATAGCAGCACTTGTGGCAATGGGAAGCCACCACAGTAGAAATAAATTGACACCGTTTACATGTGTCAACAGCAGCGTGGGAAATATGGTTCAACAAACCATTTGGAATTGAGTGTGCCTGTATGGGTGGTAGAAGATCAAAAGTGCAATGTTAAAATGCTACTGCTGCTGAATCTTAGGCTGAAAATCCCAGTTATACTAACACGCATGCAAAGATATACACAATATCTGGCTACTGCCCCAAACATTTCTGGCAGTTCTCCCTGAGAGAAAAATAATAATAAATGATGTGGGTGATGGTATCCAATGGTATACACAGAGAGAGAGAGAGAGGGAGGGAGGGAGGGAGAGAGAGAGAGAGAGAGAGAGAGAGAGAGGGAGGGAGGGAGGGAGAGAGAGAGAGAGAGTGAGAGAGAGAGAGAGAGAGAGACTCACACATATACCCATAGGCAGAGACTTATTGCAAACAACTTAATCACTCTTTTGGCAATTCAGCCAATGACCTAAGATCAACCCCATTAGAGAGTAGGGAATACTGAATGCTCTCTGAAGTCAGGAATGAAAACACGCTGTGGTTGAGTCATTAAGCCAGAAGAAACCGACCAATCTTCAACCAACAAACTGAAGGGCAAACAATAAGGAGCTGGGCAGTGAGCCAGCCAGCTCACACAAGAATATCATAGGACAAGCAGAGAGATATTTACTGAGGAAGCACCCTCATTAGAGCAACAAGTTAAAGACTAGATTTCACTAGTCCTTCAGGCCCATGGCCAAGAATCCACATCTTGCCTCTGGAACTGGCAAACCTCAAGACATTTACCTGCTACTTCAACTTCTGCAATTCTTACACTTGTAAAATTTTAAACCCTTAAAGCAGAGGTCTCCAAACTTGGCAACTGTAAGACTTGTGGATTTCAACTCCCAGAATTCAACTCCCAGCATAGCTGGTTGGAGAATTCTGGGAGTTGAACTCCACAAGTCTTAAAGTTGCAAATTTGGAGACCCCTGCCCTAAAGTATTGGAATTAGGCAAAGTCAGAATCAAAATAGAGCCTGAAAGGGACCTTGGAGGTCTTCTAATCCAGTCTCTTGCTGAAGCCAGAGATCATACCATTTCAGGCAAGAGACTCCCCAGTCTCTTCTTAAAAACCTCCAGTGATAAAGCACCCATAACTTCTGAAAGCAAGCTATTCCACTGGTTAATTTGGTCCACTGGTCACGTTGCCAACTTCAAAAGCCGATACAAAAATTTATGCCACCAGATAAAAACTGAATGCACCAATTATCACATTAAACAAGAAGAAAATCTTCTACGCACCAATTCCACCCGTACTTTCAACAATTTTGTGAACAACAAACTAAAAGGTCCATCCCACCCCTGAAAGGACCTAATGGTAAAGACTGCAATGATGACACCATTAAGGCCAACCTTTTTGACACATTGTTTCGCTCAGTATTTGTAAACAGCAATAGATCATGCCCAGTATTTCCTAGTCGAACCACAGACAGCTACAATGATCTAATACATATCGATTTTACAGAAGACAATGTTGAAAAAGCACTACGTAATCTAAAACCATCTCTATCTATTGGACCGGATGGAATATGTGCCTACTTATTAAAAAAAACTACCCACTGCCATAGCCGAACCTCGAAACGTAGTCTTTGAAAAATCTTTCAAGATCAGCTCCTTGCCAAAACTATGGTCACAAGCCACGGTAATCCCCATCTTCAAAAAGGGAGATCCCAGCCTAGTTGAAAATTACAGACCAATCTCTTTATGCTGCGTCACCTGTAAAGTCATGGAATCAATTATTAACCAATCCATCATCCTCCACTTAGAAACAAACAACCTACTCTCAAATAAACAGTTTGGTTTCAGGAAAAAACTATCCTGTAATCTGCAACTCTTACACTGCAAAAATATATGGACTACACAACTTGATCATGGCAAAGCAATAGATACAATCTACATGGACTTCTGTAAAGCTTTTGATTCAGTGGTACACAACAAACTACTCCTAAAACTAAAATCTTATGGTATCTCTGGACACCTGTATAACTGGATATAAGCATTCCTATCAAACAGACAACAAATGGTCAAAATTGGGAGCACCCTATCAAATCCTGTACCTGTCAACAGTGGTGTCCCCCAAGGCAGTGTTCTAGAACCAACTCTTTTCATACTCGACATAAATGACCTTTATGATCATATTAAGAGCAACTGCATTCTCTTCGCTGATGATGTAAAGCTATTTAACACCACAGACAATACTGCTACTCTTCAAAAAGACCTCGACTCTGTATCACAATGGTCAAACAAATGGCAACTTCAAATCTCAACAAATAAATGCTCTGTCCTACATTTTGGCAAAAAAAAATTAAGAAAATAAAATACAGGCTGAATAGTCAAGACCTTGTTGATGATCCAAACTCTGTCAAGGATCTTGGAGTACTCATCTCTAATGATCTAAGTGCTTGAGCCCACTGTAACTACATAGCCAAAAAGGCGTTAAGAGGTGTTAACCTTATCTTATGTAGCTTTTTCTCTGATAATATTACACTACTAACTAGAGCATACAAAACATTTGCTAGACCAATACTCGAATACAGCTCATCAGTCTGGAACCCACATTATGTATCTGATATTAAGACAGCTGAGAAAGTCCAGAAACATTTCACAAAAAGAGTTCTCCACTCCTCTACTCGTTGCAGAATACCTTATGCCACCAGACTTGAAATTTTACACCTAGAACTCCGCCGCCCTCAGTCCGATCTAAGTATAGTATATAAAATCATACATTGCAATGTCCTACCTGTCAATAAATACTTCAGCTTCAACCATAACAACACAAGAGCAAACAAGAGATACAAACTCAAGGTTAATCGCACCAAACTTGATTGCAGGAAATACGACTTCAGCAACAGAGTGGTCAATGTCTGGAATACTCTACCTGACTCTGTGGTTTCTTCCCCAAACTCCAAAAACTTTAACCTTAGACTGTTTACTATTGACCTCACCCCTTTCCTAAGAGGTCTGTAAGGGGGCGTACATAAGCGCACCAATGTGCCTACCCTCCCTGTTCTATTGTTTCTTTTATTTTTTTATTTTTCTTATATGTATCCATGTATTCATAACTATGTTTTTACTTATACCTAGTATCTTGAAAGCAATTGACAAAAATAAACGAATAAATAAATAAATAATTCTATTCCTCACTGTTAGGAAGTTTCTCCTCAATTCCACATTGCTTCTCTCCTTGATTAGTTTCCATCCATTGTTTCTTGTCTTGCCCTCTGGTTCTTTGGAAAATAAATTGACCCCCTCTTCTTTGTGGCAGCCTTTCAAATACTGTAATACTGCTATCATGTCCCCACTAGTCCTTCTTTTCTCTAGACTGGCCATACCCAAATCCTGCAATTGTTCTTCATAAATTTTAGTCCCCAGGTCTTTGTATGTGTATAGGATAGCATTGGTAGGGTCATCATGTTATATGTTGTAGCTACAGGGAAAAAATGTTGGGATATTATTGATTTTTCAATCTTCTTTCATTCTTACTGTTTGAAAAGTTTCTTACTGTTTGCTTACCGATTGAAAAGTTATTACTTGTACATTTTTCTTTTCTTATGTGCCGGTAAGGGTTAATGATAAATGCTTTCAAAAAACCATGAGTCTGGTAGTTTCTGTCTTTTCATGCAATTTACTAGTCAGAAAAATGATGTCAAACATTATTTTTGTAAACTAGCAGCTCTCTCACTTCTCACCCAAGAAGCTTCTTCAGCTCATTTCAGAATTAAATGAGCAGAGCTGAAGAAGATTCTTCAATGAGAAGTGAAATGTCTTCAAAGAAAAACCAGAAAGTCCAATTGCCTCTTGAAAAAGTACTTTTAGGACAACCATGACCTGATTGACTGAGAATCTCCATAGACAACTAGCAGCTGTCTTATATACAATCCCTTTGTTTGTGTTTTACTTATCCCTTTTATTGTGTGTTATCTAATGATGGTTACTAATGATTTACTAAATAAACATTCAGTTGAAAATTTCAACCTTGAAGACTTCCCGTTGACCCCTCCTCACCAACGGACCAGAGACGGTGATTGTCCGCAGCATCATTCCATGCTTTCTCATCAGCGAACCCCACTCATTTTGATTAGGGGCTGAAGCTGCCTTGGAGGGGTGGTGGAGAAAGGGGAAGGTACCAGCCAGGTTGAGGGGAGTCACATCACCCCTCTTGGCTTGGCAATATTTTCCCCTGAAGATTACTGTAGTGGAGTCTAAAATAGCCACTCTGAAGAGGAGGCTGGACTAAGATTGTGCAGGAGCGAAGAAAGAGGTGTACAGTAAGAGAACCGGGATAATTCAGTGGAACAACTAAATAAAAGGTACCCCTTTTATAAAAGTTTTAAGAAAGAAAAGAATGTGGCGAAAATACAAGGGGGAAAAAAAAGCAAAAATAATTTTGACAGCACAGTGGGGCTTTGAACCATGAAAGGAAGAAGCTGGAATAAGATATTTATGTAAATTATGTAAGATATTTTGGCACTAAACAGGCATAACTAAATCTGGACTTAAGAGTGTCAAAGAAAAAAGGGGGAAAGATATACTAATTGGAGATTTGATTGTATTGGAATATTGAGGTTTGAAAAGCCCTGAATAATCAATCTGGGGAAGAAAAGTGAAGAATTTTATATTATGGAGGGCGCCATCTTATGGACAAAAAATTAATTTAAAAAAAGACCCTGTTTCTCTATGAACCTGATTTGATACAAGTAAAGGAAAATAGGGATAGGGAAACAATAAAACAGGAACTCTGAAAAGTGAAAGTTGAATCTGAATAAAGGAAAAAGCAAGAAAAGACTGACATTGGGATTAATTGGTGACTTTGGTGTAGACCCAGTGCTGGAATAATTGTGGATCTAGAAAGCTTGAAGAAGAAAGGAGAAAATTAGAAGTTGATTCTTGGACTTTATTGACTATAAGATATAAAAGTGAGCAATGATGATATCTCTTCTGGAATTAAAAATGGAACTTAAAAATATGAAAGGAATCTTATTTCAGGAAAGAGGTGAATCATTGGGCTTTGCTTTAAATTTTCTGGAAATGGTGACTTTCTGTTTTGTGCTTCCTTGAAGACTGGGCACTGACCGCAATCGCGCATGGCTTTGCTTCATGCTTCGGCATTGGAGAGCCCCAATCCTTTGGATCCAGGGCAAAAGCTGCCTCGTAGAGGTGGCAGAGGAAGGGGAAACCATCAGCTGGGTAGAGGGGAGTCACAAATCCCCTCCCCAGCTTGGCAATTCCTCCCTCCCAAAGACGCCTGAAGCGGTGGTCTAAAATGGCCACCCTGAAAGGGAAGATGAGACTGGAATAAGATTGCACAGGAGAGGGAGAAAGAAGTGAACAGCAGGAAGAACGGGATGATATAATTAAATGGAAGGTACCCTCAGGATTAACATTTCAAAGAATCTTTAAGAAAGGATTTACAGTGGCGAACAGAAAGGGGAACATAGCACGGAGCTTTGAACCAGGAGAGGTAGAAGCTGGAGGAGAAAGCACCTAATTAACTTGGATAAGTATATTTTGAATTTATATAGGCACTAACAAAGCTGAACTATAAAATTCTTAAAAAGAAAATTTAATATCAATTGGATCTGAACTGTTTGGAAGATTTTGGTATTAAAAAAAAAAGCTCTGAATAATTGGGAAGGGAAAAGGAAAGAGGAGGTGTGGATTTGTCAGAACAAAGCATGCCATCTGAGTTAACTTTAGTCTGTTTTCTTATAAAAGACTCTATTTCTTAAAAATACAAGGAAAATTGATGCAATAAAACAAGAACTTTGAAACATTGAAACAAAGAAAGAAACATGAAGATTCTGCCCTTGGATTAATTGTTGATTCTGAGATGGATTTGGCATTGGATTAGCTGAGGACTAAAAGTGAATGTTGGAAACTAATTTTAAAGACATTATTTGGACTAATTAGAAAGCTGTAAAATGGTGGTATCTCTTCGGGCATTAAAGATGGAACTTAGAAACACGAAAGAAACATTACGAGAACGAGGTGAAACTTTAGGCTTTGTTTTTAAATTTTTTGAAGAGGCGATTGCAGAGTATGAACAACAAAGACAGAGGACAGAAGAGGAGGAGGAACAAGGAGCCATCTTTAACTACCATCGAGAACAAAGAACACTGGAAAGAAAGAGGAAAAGAGTTGGGAATAAATATAGGAGATTTGGGAAATTGAATAAAGAGGGAAATATCCAGAAAATTAAAAAAAGGAAAAAGAATCAGCAGAAATTTGAAGGGTGGAAGGAAGTTATAAAGAGAGAGGGGGATAAAAATTGGAGTGAAAGAATAAAGGGGAAAATATTAGGGGAAGGAAGGGAAAAGAAACAGGACTTGGGAATCAAGAAATATGGGAATTCTTTAAAAATGGGGATTTTTTTTTAATTAGACACAGAGATAATGGCTGAATGATATTTGGGGAGGGGATTCTGCAAGGTGCTGGGGAATAATATAAATAAACTTGTAATTGTGAAATGGGGATGTATAGATTGATAAGACGGAAAATAGAATTGTTATTTTTTGTTAATGCTCTTTTCCTTTATGTATAGAGATAATGGTAACAAATAATAGAATATGTTAATTAAATATATTGAAATATATTCAGATAAATGGAATGATTTAGGAGAAGAGCTGAAATGGAATTTACATCAGGGTTTAGGACTAAATGAGTAGATTAATACGTCCCTTTGTTCTTTTTGAAAATGTAGATAAATTCTATGAAATCAAAAGGGAAACCATGCAGAATCTGATTTATATATGTTATGTAATCTTAATGGGGAATATTATTTTTAATGATTTAGGTAATAAAGTGTTAAAAACTTAATGGGATTTAAAAGGAGAGTTAATTAATGAATATGTAACTTGGAGGTGGGGCACTTAAACTGATATTTTAGGGGGAAACCAATTTATAGAAGTAGTGTTATTAATCAGAATTTAAGACTATACAAATGTGATAGTTAAAAGTATTAAAGTACAACAGTTATGAAGTTAATATATGTGAATTAAAATATGAGATATGCATTGGGAATAATACAATAAAATAGAAAATGTATAAAAGCATTGTTAAGATAAGAAATTGAATCAAAAATTGAATATGTAACTATGGTCATATTTGTATGTATATGTGAAACCTGTAATCATGCAGCTCTCTAAAATGAGATGTTAAAAGGTGGAAAAATGAATAAAACTTGTTTAAAAAAAATGCTGGAAATGGTGATTGAAGAACATGAAGAAAGAACCTCAGAGAAGGAATTGATTCAAAGAGAAGCCATCGTTAATAAACACTTAACACAAAGAACATTATAAAGAAGAGGGAAAAGAAGGGGGGTTAAAAACTCGAGATTCAAGAAGATAACTAAAAAGGGGAATACCTGTGAAGCTAGGAAAGACAAAAAGAAACAGCAGAAAGGCAAAATGGGGAAGGAAGATGTAAAGAGGGCGGGGATAAAAACTGGAGGGGGAAATGTGGGAAAATAAAGGGGAAGAGAGGCAATGAGAAACAGGAGCAGGAAATAAAAAAATATGGGAATTGCAAAATAATGAAAAGAAACTGTTTATTTAGAAGACATAGAGATAATGGATGATTAAGAATTAAGGGGGATTCCTCATGGAGATGAGAGGTAATATAAATGTATTTGCAATTATAAACTATTTAGACAATAGGGAAATAAAGACTATTAAGAGGAAGGATTGGGGTGGGATTCAAATTTCTTAACAACTGGTTCTGTGGCCGTGGCCTAATTTGTGGGTGTGGCTTGGTGGTCATGGGTGTAGCCAGGTGGTCATGTGACTGGAGTGGGCATGGCTAAGTGGTCATGTGACTGGGGTGGGTGTGGTCAGGTGGCCATGTGACTGCCAAACCAAATATAAGTGGTCCTCGCTTAATAGCCAATTGCTCAGCAAGTGTTGTAATTTACGGCTGACCTCCCCAGAGCTACTTGACCCATTTTTGGTATTTTGATAGTGATGCACACACAGACACGTACACGCACACATACTTATGACCAGTTACGACATCCGACACATTCTTGTGACTGAGGTTTTCTTTGTTTTTTGCCAGTTTCCAAGGCCTAGGGAACCCTGGAGAGAACAGAGCGAGGCTTAAGGAGCTATAGGGAGAACAGGGCGAGGCCTGAGGAGCTGTGGGAAGCTATGGGGAGGGCAGGGCGAGCCTGGAGAGTTAAGGGGAGGGGACGGTGAGGCCTGGGGAACAAGGGGAGCTACAGGGAGGGCAGAGCGAGGCCTGGGGAACTACGGGGAGGGCAGGGCAAGGCCCAGGGAGCTACGGGAAGGGGAGAGTGAGGCCTGGGAAGCTACAGGGAGGACAGGGCAAAGCCCAGGGAGTTATGGAGAGGGCAGGTGAGGCCCAGGGAGTTATGGAGAGGGCAGGTGAGGCCCAGGGAGCTATGGAAAGCTACAGGCAGGGCAGGGTGAGGTCTGGGGAGCTACAGGGAGATATGGGGAGGGCAAGATGATGCCTAGGGAGCTATGGGGAGTGCAGGGAGAGGCCTGGGGAGCTACAGGGAGGGAAGCGCAAGACCCAGGGAGCTACGGGGAAGGCAGGGTGAGGCCTGGGGATCTATGGGGAGACTTGGGGAGGGCACAATGTTGTGCATACAAGAGAGGGACTGACTGAGCAGGGAGCAGAGAAGCAGGTGGAGAGGGACAGGGCCAGCCAGAGGCCCAATTTACCAGTTGTCCAAACTAGAACTGTAACAACCAGTTCTACACACACACTCTCTTCCCCCTCTCTTTCTCTGTCTCCCCTCTCTTTCTTTCTTCCCCTCTTTCTATCTCTTCCACTCTCTCCCTTCTCTCTTCCTCTCTCTCTTTCCCTCTCTTTCCCTCTCTCTTTCCCCTCTCTCTCTTTTTCCCTTTCTGTCCCATCTCTCTTTCTCTCTTTTTCCCACTCTCTCTCTCTTGCCCCTTTTTCTCTCTTTCCTCCCTCTCTCCCCCCTCTCCCTTCCTCTCTCTCTTTCCATCTCTCATTTGCTCTTTTTATCTCTTTCCCTCTTTTTCTCTCTCTTTCCCCCCTCTCTCTGTGTCTCTATGGCTCTCCCTCCCCATCTCTCTCTGTGTGTCTCTCTCTCTCTCTGCCCCTCTCCCTATCTTCCCCTCTCTCTTCCCCACTCCCTCTGTGTGTTTGTGTGTGTGTGTGTGTGTGTGTGTGTGTATCTCACTCCACTCTTGCCACAGAAAAGTCAGTGGGAGCAGCAGTTGAGGCGGTCGGTCACCTGTCCCGGGGCTCCCACTCACCATACCTGCAGGGGGTGGGGGATGCAGCAGCAGCGAGGTGGCAGTGGCGATTCCGGTGGCATCAGGGTTTCTGGGACCAGTCCATGTATGTCCATCTCCCATAATTCATGTGGCCGCACATGTGGTACATTGGGACTTCCAGGCTCTGCTTCCTATAGCCGCCATCAGCTATCCCGGACTCGATCAAGGGGTGCCTTGCTGACATGAGCCTCTCCACGTGTTCTTTCCTGCTGCTGTTTTTGGGAGAGCAAAAGTTTCCCAAAATAGCAGAAAACTTCCGAATCCCCCTCATCAGATATGGCTCATGTGTAAGCAGAGAGAAGCAGGATTCAACCTGGCTTGCTTCTCTGCTTGCCCAGGATACGTTTCTAATGGGAAGGGGGACTTGGAAGCTTTCTGCTGTACTGGGAAACTTTTGCCTCCCATCAACAGCAGCAGGAAGGAACGTGTGGAGGCTTGTGGAGGCTCGAGCAAGGTTAGCAGCTGCTTCTATTCTATCACCTGCTGCTGTTTTTGGTAGAGCAAAAGTTTCTCAAAGTTTCCAAATCCCTCCCCATTGAAACTGCTCCCAGGCAAGCAGAGAGAAGCAGGATTCAACCTGACTTGCTTCTCTGCTTGCCCTGGAGCTGTTTCTAATGGGAGGGGAGACTTGGAAGTTTTCCACTATGCAGCAGCAGGTGAGAGAAGCAGCCACTGACTTGTCCAAATCCTATACAAGCCTCTCCATGTTTTCCTTGGTGGAAGGCAAGTGGTGGGGGAAAGATGACTGGTGGCAGTAGCAAAAGGCAAGTGGGGAGAAGGTAACCGGTGGCGGCAGCAGAAGCCAAGTCGGGGGGAAGGCGACTAGGGTTTTTAGAGCCTCACTCACCCAGGGCTGCAGTGGAAGGCAGGCCACAATGGCTGGCCTGGCAGGTGCTCAAGAACAGGCAGCAGTGTTGTGTATGTATGATAAGGATTGATGGGTAGGCAGAGGAGAAGTGGGTGGAGAAGCAGGCAGACGGGGGCAGCCAGAGGCCCAATTTACCGGTTCTTCAAACTACTAGGAACGGTAACAACCGTTCTATCGAACTGGGCCGAACTGGTAGAATCCCACCCTGGGAAGGATGGACACTGATATTTTTTATTATGTGAGTGTACGTTTTTATTTTTATCTTTAAAAGAAATGTTAATATTTAATAAATACATTGAAATAATTGTAATGAACTCTGCAGATGTTTAAAATGAGATCAATATCAGCAACCAGGACTAGTTATATGATTTTTTTTCTTTCTTTACTCTTTTTTTGAAACTATAAATAAAATTTTATGAATTAAAAGGGGGAAAATACAATGCGGAATCTGATTGAAAAGATATAAATGTTATGTAGCTTCTGGGGGATTATTATTACTATAACTAGTTAAAAAGAAATGTTTATTGGGAATTAAAGAAGAGGGAATTAAGGAATATCTAAACCACTGGGGCGGCACATCCAAATTAGTAAATGGGAAGAAAATTTAGGCTTGTTTGTCTTTTTTTCTTGTGTAAAAAGCTTGCATTAAATTAGAATTTATGGAAAAAATATGCGATGAAATTGCAAATTTGACTGATAAAAGTACTGAAAGGTAACAAGTATGAATAATATGGGGATTATATGTGATTTAAATGAGAAAATAGTATTTTGGAAAAGGTAATAATACAATTAAGTAAAATTTTGATAAGGTAGGAAGCTGAATGTAAAAGATGAATGTATAATTATTGTCATATTTGCATGTAAATGTGGTAACCTGGAATCATGCTGTCCACTGAAAAGAGTTGGGGTTGTTTTTTGGGGGGGGTATAATATGAAAAACTGAAATAAAACTTGTTTTTTTAAAAAAGAAAATTTCAACCTCTACGAAAATGTAGAGGACACGAAGGTTTGGAGGAATGTTTTCCATAAGGTCGCGATGGATTAGACACAACTTCACAACTAACAACATCATCATCATCATCATCATCATCATCATTACAATCTGAGAAAAATAAAATGCAAAGACAGTACAACTTTGCAGCACAAAGTATCTATTCCATATCTTTTAAAACAATAAGATGTTTATGGAGGCAATACATGATCATCTGTTATAATTAAAAATGACATTCTCTAATTTGTCAAAGCATGTTGTTTTTACCATTTAGAAAACAGTGTTGGGAAACAAAATGGAAACACATTAATAAAAAATTTAATGTTGTTTAGTTCTGCAAAATAGTTCAGCTTATCCAAATATACAACAAAGATTTCAAATAATGTAATCTAATAACATAAAGCAAAGGCATAGCAGCACATAATTTATTTTTAAAAAATGAATATTTTTGAATGATACAACCAGGTTCAAAGTACAATAATTTATGGCTCTGTTTATGTTGTGGTTTTTGATGTTGATTTATTACCAATACAGAAAATATGTCACCCTCCGATATTATGTGTCAGGCTGTTTTGGTATAAATGTTTATGTCTTTGATGTAGGTGAGTCACTTTCCTTTTCTCAGGAAATAATTTTTAAAAACAGCTTCAGGAGATTATTAAATGGAAACAGAATCCAAGTGGCTCTGGAAAAATAAATTGAACTAAGTTGAACTGCAGAGGAAAATGCTGAAGTAAGAAAAACTATTTGGGGGGAAATAGACATCCACCCTGTTTCCTTTGGTCCCATTCCCATCTATATACTACCAAAACTCTCATTGTCTCTATTGCCAAATAGATTAACTCAGAGAACATATCCAAAATCCAGGAACCATAAGTACATGATCTTCATTTTCAACATTCTGTGACAGTTTCCCAGCCAGTCTCTCAATCCCTTGTTCCCTCCTCACTCTAGCATGAAACCTAGTTGGTTCCATGTCCATTCATCAGGAAGGGAAGGGAAGGGAAATTTCCAATATTCCCTGCCAGATCTTCACAAGGAAACTCAATGCAGAAGCTGACAAGTCTGAAGTTGCTCCTGCTCCCCCTTCCCCACTCTCCATCCTTGGTTCTTCTTTTTCTCTCTTTACTTAAGGAAATATTTCTGAAATGATCCAGTTGGGCCCTTCCCTTTCCTTCCTAATGAATGTACATGGACCAATCAAGTTTCATGTCTAATCTTGAATAAGAAGCAAAGATATGGGAAGATGGCATTCACAGGGATCAGGTACATTATAAAGATATCAATTTTTTTTTAAGTTTTATTGTTTTTTAAGACAAACATAGACAAACACAACATAAAAATATCAAGCCATCTTCCATATATATACATACAGCGTGTTGGTTGATTTACAAATTGTTTCGTGCCTCCACTTCATAGTCATCACTTACAATTACATTGTATATGTTCTCATATTGTCAATCAAATATTCCTAAATATATTAATATCATTGTTAATCAATCATTCTTAATCAATCAAACTATTATTCATTCATGTTTTACAAGATAATCCATATTTTACTTAATTTGTTTTATGACAATTCATATTATCACCCCAAATCTATCCTATAATTATTTAAAAATAATACATCTTTATATATTCATTATATTCTAAGAATCTACGTATTTCACGAACATGTTTTATTGTTTAAAGTTAACATTATTATTATTTTTTACCATGGAACCTTACTGGGAACAAATTTGATTTTAGGAGATCTGAGAGGCTGTTTCACCTTGATGAGGCTTTGAACAAGGCAGCCTCTCGAGGGAGGGCTTCATCCCTCTTTGAATCCACAATGCCTGATAACATTGGAAGGTGTCACCTGAACGACTGAATCATCAAAAAGGAACACTCCCTGTGACACATGCCTGTTGTTTTCTTCCAGAGAGTCTAAGGGAAATTTAGCACAAAGGACACTTTGCCGGTGTTTATCTTTTACCATGAAAAAAAGTCCCACTCACTAGAATCAAGGGCATGAATTTTTCATTCCTTCCAGAGCAAGTCTTACTCATCATTTGAAGTGGTTGCCCTCAGATGTTGATTAATCTTCATAGCATGTCTTAGAGACACCGGGTGAGTATGTAATTTTTGCCAATCATCTAATCCAGGGGTGTCAAACTCAAGGCATGCAGGCTGGATCCTGCCGGCCTGTGGACTGTTTAGTTCTGGCACATGGGGCCACCCTGGAAACAGCAAAGGATTGGACTGCAGTGCCTCTGCCAGTGGCCCAGTGGTGGAATTCAAACATTTTTACTACCAGTTCTGTGGGCATGGCTTGGTGAGTGTACTGTGGCTTGTTGGACATGGAAGTGGAAGGATACTGTAAAATCTCCATTCCCTCCCCACTCCTGGGGGAAGGTTATTGCAAAGTCCCCATTCCCTCCCCATCCCACTAACCTGCTTTCCAGCTCTGTTCTCCTGTGCAGGGCAACAAAGGAAGATCCAGCCAATCAGTCTGGACTTGGTAGGCAGAGAATAGATGGGGGCAGGGCCAGTCAGAGGTGGTATTTGCCAATTCTCCAAACTATTCAAAATTTCCGCTACCGGTTCTCCAGAACTGATCAGAACCTGCTGAATATCACCTCTGCAGTGGCCCTCTCAAGCTCCATTTTCATCTGAGATGGCCTCCTGCAGCGCTCTGCCAATGAAAACAGACGTTTTTGCTGGCAGTGCTCTAGAGGAGGCCATTGCATCCAAAAATGGAGCCTGGGAGTGGTGCCTCTGACACGAGTGACGTCGAGATGGCCATGCCCATCCAGCTCCCAAGGTCAAACACAACCCTGATGCAGGAGATAACAATCATGAGAATGTATACACATTACATCAAACACAACTCTGGCTATGAAAGTAGCAATCAGACATTTATTCGGTTTTCATTTTTAATTCATAGATTCCATAGATTAGATATAGATAGATGATGATGATGATGATGAAGATAGATAGAAGAATAGTTAAATTGATAGATGATTGATAGGTAGGTAGATAGATGATAGATATGGATGAATGGATGGATAGATATTGATAGATATATGATGGATGGATAGATGGATGGATAAAGGTAGGTAGGTAGGTAGGTAGATGATAGATATATATGGATGGATAGATATAGATAGATATATGATGGATGGATAGATGGATGGATATAGGTAGGTAGGTAAGTAG
Source organism: Laticauda colubrina (assembly GCA_015471245.1). Lineage (NCBI taxonomy): Eukaryota > Metazoa > Chordata > Lepidosauria > Squamata > Elapidae > Laticauda > Laticauda colubrina. The sequence goes on from BLBF01000010.1 coordinate 13,190,197, forward strand.
GTAGGTAGATGAATAGATAGATAGATAGATAGATAGATGGATGGATGGATGGATGGATGGATGGATGGATGGATGGACGGACAGACAGACAGACAGATGAATAGATAAATGAATAGATAGATTAATAGACAGGTAGGTAGATGATAGATATGGATGGATAGATATAGATATATGATGGATGGATAGATGGATGGAGATAGATAGATAGATGGATTGATCCTGCTGATATGATTTCTTATCAAGTGCCATGAAGCACTGGTTCTAAGTAAACATGCAAACAATTACAGAGCTTGTTAGGAGAAATAAACATTTCCCAAGACCCTATTAGGTGAATAAGCTGAAGTTAACATGAAATAGCACTACTGGATAAAGTAAAGTTAGAAGGAAAAAAAACACTGCAAATTTGGGAGGTTAGGCATACTCATTTTCCAGCAATTTCCTGCAGTGTGAAGAATGGATGATTCTTTCTGGATTTCAATAAACATTTTACTTCCTGATTAAAGATTGTTTGGAATTTTTGTCTGTATATTCTAAATTATATCTTTAGTTTCTATGTTTTTTTTCTGTTAAATAAACTAATCTAAATGTTAATGGTTCCTTTTTATAACATATGAATATATACACAGGGCAAATATTGATTAACATGAGAGTTTTAAGTATTTATAACTTTTCTCTCTCTCTTTACAAATAAACAAAAATAATAGAATATGAAAAAACAATGTCAAAATCCATTACTGGTAGGTATTTCTTTTATTCTTGGAATTTTTCTCTTCCGTCTATGTTATTGGTGAAGAGGAGGAAAGAAGCATAAATTAATACAGTACTATTCAAACAGCACCATCTTTTGGTTGTAACAATAACAATTTAATTTTGAAGATTGCCATCAAAGATTTGGTGCATCGAAATCCTGCAAGTGAGGACACAGAACATAAAGTAATAGGGTTGGAAGGGATCTTAGGGGTCTTTTAGTCCAAGCCCTTGCATTCTTTTCAAAGGAACTTCTTTGATGTAATTGATGGAGAAGAAAATAGTAGAGGTAAGGTTCATAACCTTACTGGCTCAATTAATCTTATTCTGATTTGGTGACATCTAGGTCAGGAGTATCAAACTCATGGCCTGCAGGCCAAGTGCATCGCGCGCTGCCCATGCCCACCCCCAGTTTAGTGAAGGGGAAAAAAGTTGTGATACATCACATGATGACATGTCACCACGAGTTTGACACCACTGATCTAGGTGGAGTGGCGGGCGTGACGGCTCAGCAGTTAAAGATAAAAAGCAATTCACGTTCAAGACCCAAGCACTGTGTGACAGGCTGAGTTCCCATTCCTTGCCCCAGGTCCTGTCCACCTAACAGTTTGAAAGTTCATTTTCATGTTCTAAAATAATAGATAAATAGGTACCACTTTGGTGGGAAAGTTATTATTATTATTACCTTTATTGTCAGAGTACAACATGTGTACAATGAGATTGGCTGAGCCTCCCTTTGTGCACCTCCCCCCAGGGTTGGGATTCAATTTTTTTAACAACCAGTTCTGTGGGTGTGGCTTAGTTGGTGGGCGTGACTTGGTGGTCATGTTATTGCCTGGGCGTGGCCAACTCAATATCACTCACATCGAGGCATGCATCTCCTCGCCTGGCCTCTCATGAGTGTGGGGATGCTGCAACAGTTGAAAGTGTGAAAAATGGTCATGTCACTTTTTTCAGCACAATTGTAAGTTTGAATGGTCACTCCACACAAGCAAAGTACTAGCAAAGGAGGGGGGAAAAAACTCCAGAGACATTCCTGAGACAGGAAGTCTAGTCCTGCCAAGAATGTAATAAGGGTGAAAGGAGAGGCAGTTTCCATGAGCAACACCAGAATGTTTTCTTCCTGCCTTCTTTACAGGATTAGGCCAGTAATTTCTTCTAACATCTGGTTCTCCAAACTGCTTAGACTGTTAACAACCGGTTCTAGCGAATAGGTGCGAACTGGTAGAATCCCAACCCTGCTTCCCCCTGAACGCAATTTAGAGAAGTCTCTAACCCAGTCCCAATCTTATTACACTGTGTGACCTTGTTACACAACATGCCAGCCCCGCAAGTCTATCATACTTCATGTTGAAATGAAATTATTTTCTATTCAGAAGTCTGACAGCCCACGGGTAGAAACTGTTCTTCAGGCTGTTGGTGCAGCTAGTTATGCTTCTATATCTCCTACCTTATGGTAGGAGAGTGAAGAAGTGCTGGCCAGGATGTGAGTCATCCCTGAGAATTTTCCTCACTCTTCTAAGGCAGCGAGCCCTAGCGATGTCATCTAGTGGTATCAGGGGACAGCCTAAGATGTTTTGTGCTGTGCTCACCACCCTCTGTAGTGTCTTTCTATCTATGGCTGTCAAGCCAGCAGAACACACCATAATGCAATATGTGAGGATGCTTTCCATTGTGGACCAGTAAAAGGAGATCATCAGTCATTGTTCCATTTTGTTCTTTCACAAGACCCAAAGGAAATGGAGTTTCTGCTGGGCCTTTCTGGCTACCTGAGTTGTGTTGATTTTCCTGGTAAGATCTTCGCTGAGGTAGACTCCCAGGAATTTAAAGGAGGGAAGTAACAGCATCCCAGGCATCTTTGGCTTACAGACTCCCTCCTCTAAGAAATGGAGATGAGTATCACCTCCGAGACTCAGACACAATTGGACAGGGGAAATCTTTATTTTTACCATCTAGCTACCCAACACAGGACTTCTTGCATGGGTTAAAAAAGGGTACTAAGAAGCATGGTTTTGAAGATCACGGGAGAAAGAAAATGGGATAAAAACACAGTTATGGGCCTGTGGAAGATATGTCAGAGATTTCCAGCTTTGACCTCTTGATCCAGTGACACATAATCATTGTTGCCATTAAAATGAAATAGAACACATTCCATAATGGAATTATCACAATGGTGAGATACAGCATATGCTGAGAGGTGAGAGAGTCCCATATAACCCTTCACCAAGGACCATTAAGCCAACTCGATATGTTTCACCCTATAATAGGACAACGTTTTATGTATGGGAAGCTCCTCTGGCTTTGTGCCATTCTTCCGCTCCTATGAAAGCTAAATATAAACACGGTAACAAAATAACAGCATAAGAAATAATGATGGCAAAAGTGATCAAGGATATAAATGAAAGCTGAGGCTTTCTTTGCCAAACTATAAACAGGAAAGGATATGTTTTTTTTTTTTTTTAACTGAACCAATTTAAAGAAAGAGCAGACAGGTTTCTGAATACAGTGCCAAAAATTTAATGTGTTAATTTAGGTTAAATGTTAATCCTTTAATGAATGGTACAATACAAAGAACAAATGCTATATTAGAGCTGGATCTTGCTACAAATCAGGGGTTTCCAATCTTGGCAACTTTACAACTTGCAGATTTCAACTCCCAGAATTCCTCAACCAACATGGCTGGTTGAGGAATTCTGGGAGTTGAAAATCCACAAGTCATAAAGTTGCCAAGACTGGAAATTCCTGCTTTATAGCAAGATCCATGCCAGCCCTTTCATACCGGCCTAATTTTTCCTGAGTTGCATTTGACTTTTTAAAACAACAGGGCAAGAGCTGATTTCTAAAAATGATTTTTTTAATCTGAATAAATTACAGAAACATATTTAAATGGATGAGGACAAAATATAAATTCACAGTGAGTTTGGCAAACATTGTTCAAGAGGGTTTAGCAAAAAAAAATAACCCCTAACCAAAGCGTCATTAGTTATTAATATACATAAAATAAATGACGGTGATGTTTTTGATTCCATATCTATGTTATTCAATAAAATAAATAAATCTCAGTTTTATGCCTGAGAAACCCTGCTTTAGGGCAATACAACTGGATCTGGGAAAAAATGCATTTTATGTCTGCTCCACAAAGCAGATGCCTAATGATCAAGGCCAATAGATATATCTGTGTCTGCCTGTCTGTCTCTGTCTCTCTGTGTCTGTGTGTATGAAAGAAAGGGGAGAGTGTATGTGTGTTCATCTTCCCACCAGCCACTTGCTTTGAAGAAATCGTGTCCTTCTCTGCGGTTCTAAAGCGGTGGTGGCTGCAGTGATTATACAACAACAAAGACAAAACTTCCCAGGATTTTCCTAAGACAGATTTTTGGACATGCCAAACTTCCCTCAAACTATTCCTGACCCAGCCAAGCCAAAACAATTGGCAGATAAATTTCTGAGGTAGAGAATTTACAGCTGTTCACATGTTGTGAACTAAGCTCCTAGGAATCCCAGCCAACATAGCCAGCACACAATGGGAATTTTCATTAGGCAACATCTGGAGGGTCATAGGTTCCCAACCATACATAAGGTGTAATTTTGCTCCAGCTACAACCAGAAACCAGACAAAGTTTTCAAAGGAAAGACTTTGAAAACTTTCTCTGGTTTCTGGTTGTAAAAAAATCAGAAGCAAATGAAGACCATATAAAATCCCAGTAAGGAAATACCAATAGATGTCACTGTTGCCCAACATTTGTACTCTTGCCTATTGATCAAGTCTAACACCAAGGAATCCACTGGTCCAAAATCAGTCTGTTTTCATACCTTCTATCTTCCCTTGCATTTAATCTATTTAAAGAATATACATTATCATTTCATTAGAAATGTAGATACTAAGGTATAATTTGTCACTCAATATCATTGTACAATGTACCTTTCAAAAGAGCTTTCACTTGTAAAGCAATAAAAAACTTTTCCCAAATCAGCAAAATCTTATTTGAATCTGATCAAAAATAAAAACAATATATCACACATTATTTCTATAAAATGCCATGCACACTCTTTCCAACAGTTCAGAAAGAATGAAGGTGTCACATTAGAGTACTGTCTCATTTGCAAATGGAAAAGAAGTAAGGCCAGTACAAAAAAATGGTAAGAAAAGGAAAGGGGAAAAAAGGAGTTTCAAAAGTTTCCATTGTCACAGTGATGAAGTTAGGCATTATAGTCCAAAACCTGTTAGAGCAGTCCAAATTCATTTTTAACCAGATTGTCCTACACCCTTAACAACATCAATAACATAACAGCAGTACCAACATTGATGATGGGCCAGGTCTCCACATCTTTCAATCTTGCACAGCTTCTTTGAGTTTTTCTATGCTCTGGCTGGAGTCAGCTTTGATGGTGTCTGGCTACCATGTTCTTTGATGGCCTAATTTCCTTTTACTGCTAACTCTTCTCAACATAATTGCTTTCTCCAGTGAATTTCCCCACATGACATGGACAAAATAAGAGAGATGCAGTTTGTTAGGGATAACATTGTTTACCCTAACTGGTTTAGGTGAAATAATAACTATGAATCATAGTTAGTGTATGTTAGAGTGTATACAGCTTTAACTGTGAAATAGCAATCAAAGGAGTGGTTAAGAAAACAATATAAAAGTAGCAAGACTACGGCTTGCTCTCTCTCTCTCTGGCTTTGATGATCCCTGATTACTGCTTGGAATCAAGACTGCATTGCTCGAACGGGAGAGACAACAAAGGACTGATTTTGTAAGTGAACTGACATAGGATATTCTACATGGACTTTGCTAACTGAATACCCCTGAATGGACTGACTACATGGTAAATGAATATTGGACTGTTATTTGACTATGCTATAAACTTATACTGGAATAAAATATATTCTTGATAGCACAAGCGTATCTGTTATTTTTACTGTATGTTAATAAACATACAAGCTTAGCTCACTCATTTATCTGTGTGCCTATCT
>BLBF01000010.1:13195928-13214529 GCA_015471245.1 Laticauda colubrina
GTTTAGCTTGTCTACCTAACCCTGGTTGGGGAACCCAGGCTTAACACAGTTTTGTGATTTTGCCTTCCAGTGACATGTCTGGTGTTACACTTGGTTGTAAGTCATTTTTGCCATCCAAGGAATACACAGGAGCCTTCTCCAGCACCACAACTCAAACAATTTGATTTTCTTCCTGTCTTGCTTTTACAGCCCACTTTTTACAACCATGGGTAGCTATCAGGAACACGATAAGCAGACTAAAGTACATTTAGTTGCCAGGCTGATGTCCCTGCTTTTCCATATTTGGCTCATGTTCATCATTGCTGTTTGACCTAGTCCAATCCAACAGTTTATTTCTGGGCTAATTTGAGCTATCTGTGATCCCAGTACCAACATTAGATAAGCTGGTTGGATTTCTATAACTCTCAATGGTCATTTAAACTGGGGATCCAAAAAGTTGAATCTAAACATTCTGGAAAGGACTAGATTAAGAGAAGAATAGTCTATTCTATTTAGGAATATTTCCCCAAATCTCAGGCACAATCTATTCACAATACTTGCTACTTTGTTTTTGAGGTAGGGGAGATTACTAAATTGAGCACCTGTTATTTCTTCCTTACCTATAATATTCTAAATTCATTGCCAAACATCATCCAGTTTTCTCATAGATTGTCCAACAGCATGGAAAAATCCCTGAGATGAAGACTTTGCGATGAATAAGAATCTCAGCTGGTTTCATTTGAAATTTACCCTGTCTGATGACTTTCTTCTTATATGATGGAGAAAAACTGATACTTAAAAAAAAAACTGGATGTGGTCCCAAACTGAATTATAGAGAAATACCTTGAATAGTACTGAACTCTTTAGTTTTGAAACCAGTAAGTTTAGGAAAGAAAACACCTGCTTTATGGACGAGTTGGTCTTGTTGAAGACTGCTCAACTGATGTATTTTTAGTCATAAATTATGCCACCACTCCAAAGAGCAAGTTCATAAATAAAATCAAAGTCCAGGAACTAATCAAATGATAGAATCTACAAAAAAGAATATAGAAATCAGAAGCTAGATGGGTCATTCATTTACTAGATAAAAGAGATTGAGAGGGCTTCATCAGATGCCTGTATCTAAAGGATGTTATTGAAAGTCACTAATTCTCAAATGGAAGTTTGGTGTTTTGTTCTTAAAGAGAATTGTACTTGAGAAATCATTCTTTTCTCCAAATTTTTGCCTGTCCCAGCATAACTCAGGGACTGAATAATGACTCATCTCCCTTTAGAGTCCTCCTATCAAATTATCTTCTGAATTCTGTTCAGATAAGACTTCCACCTGAGTTCTGGATTTCAATCTTCCTGCTGGATTTCGAATTATGAAAATCAATTTGCTGTAAGTCTCCAACCTCAGAATTGACATCAGAAGAGGAGCTGTTTTGTGAGGACTGCAGGTGATGTAAACATCATCAGTCCAAAATTTTTGAGAGATATTTCCACACAGAGTAGCCAATATAACATTAGATGGGCTATTATCATCCAACCTATGATGCACAGATGATTCTTCCATTGCTCTCATGCTACAGAATTTAACTGGAAAATAACTGAACAATGTCACAGTTCTGGTTAGAGGATCCTGACACTAACTCATGCCTCAACAGATGACATCCTTTGGCTAACTTATCTGGGCTCAGAAGCTAAGCAGGACCAGGTCTGGATAATCCTGGATAATCAAGGTTCATCCCACCCCTGAAAGGACTTAATAGTAAAGACTGCAATGATGACACCATTAAAGCCAACCTCTTTAACACATTCTTTGGCTCAGTATTTGTAAACAGCAATGGATCATGCCCAGTATTTCCTAGTCGAACCACAGACAACTACAATGATCTAATACATATCGATTTTACAGAAAACATTGTTGAAAAAGCACTACGCAATCTAAAACCATCTCTATCTATTGGACCGGACAGAATATGTGCCTACTTCTTAAAAAAGCTACCCACTGCCATAGCTGAACCTCTAAGCAAAATCTTTGAAAAATCTTTCAGGATCAGCTCCTTGCCAAAACTATGGTCACAAGCCATGGTCATCCCCATCTTCAAAAAGGGAGACCCCAGCCTAGTTGAAAATTACAGACCAATCTCTTTATGCTCCGTCACCTGTGAAGTCATGGAATCAATTCTTAACTGATCCATCATCCTCCACTTAGAGACAAACAACCTACTCTCTAATAAACAATTTGGTTAAAACAAAAAATTATCCGGCAATCTGCAACTCTTACACTGCAAAAATATATGGACGACACAACTCGATCAGGGCAAAGCAATAGACGCAATCTACATAGACTTCTGTAAAGCCTTTGATTCAGTGGTACACAACAAACAACTCCTAAAACTAAAATCTTATGGTATCTCTGGACACCTGCATAACTGGATAGAAGCATTCCTATCAAACAGACAACAAATGGTCAAAATTGGGAGCATTCTATCAAATTCTGTACCTGTCAACAGTGGTATCCCCCAAGACAGTGTTTTAGGACCAACTCTCTTCATACTCTTCATAAATGATCATGTTAAGAACAACTGCATTCTCTTTGCTGATGATGTAAAGCTATCGAACACCACAGACAATACTGCTACCCTTCAAATACTGCTACCCTTGACTACGTATCAGAATGGTTAAACAAATGGCAACTTCAAATATCTACAAATAAATGCTCTGTCCTACATACTGACAAAAAAAATCAGAAAATAAAATACAGGCTGAACAGTCAAGATCTTGTTGATAATCCAAACTCCGTCAAGGTCCTTAGAATATTCATCTCTAATGATCTAAGTGCTAGAGCCCACTGTAACTACATAGCCAAAAAGCTGTTAAGAGTTGTTAACCTAATCTTATGTAGCTTTTTCTCTGGTAATATTACACTACTAACTAGAGCATACAAAACATTTGCTGGATCAATACTCGAATACAGCTCATCAGTCTGGAACCCGCATTACGTATCTGATATTAGCACAGTTGAGAAAGTCCAGAAATATTCTCCACTCCTCTACTCATTGCAGAATACCTTATGCCACCAGACTCAAAATTCTAGACTTAGAAAACCTAGAACTACGCTGTCTTCGGTTTGATCCAAATATGGTATATAAAATCATACATTTCAATGTCGTATCGGTCAATGAATACTTCAGCTTCAACCATAACAACACAAGAGCAAACAAGAGATACAAACTCAAGGTTAACCACACCAAACTTTACTGCAGGAAATACGACTTCAGCAACAGAGTGGTCAATGTCTAGAATACTCTACCTGACTCTGTGGTTTCCTCCCCAAACTCCAAAAACTTTAACCTTAGACTGTCTACTATTGACCTCACCCCTTTCCTAAGAGGTCTGTAGAGGGTGTGTATAAGCGCTCCAATGTGCCTTCCGTCCCTGTCCTACTGTTTCTTTTATTTTTCTTATATGTATCCATGTATTCATAACTATGTTTTTACTTATACTTATTATCTTATAAGTGATTGACAAACCAAATAAAATAAAAAAAATAAGAAATAAATATTTGAACAGGATTTATCCAGGAAACAATAGAGCTGTATAATAAACTGGGAACTAGAAAAGCATCTCAGAAAATATGGAAACCAAGTTCAGTGTAGTTTTCAAGAAAACTGGGTATACATGCCGATGAGCCGCAGTGGCACAGTGGTTAGAGTCAGTGGTGGGATTCAAATTTTTTGCTACTGATTATGTAGGTGTGGCTTAGTGGGCATGGTGTGGCTTGGTAGGTGTGGCTTCGTGGGCATGGTGGGGAAGGATACAGAAAAATCCCATTCCCTCCCCACCCCACTAACCTGTTTTCCAGCTCCGTTCTCCTGTGTAGGGCAGCCAAAGAAAACCCAGCCGATCAGCTGGGACTCGGGAGGCAGAGAACAGATGGGGGCGGGGCCAGTCAGAGGCGGTATTTGCCAGTTCTCTGAACTGCTCAAAATTTCCACTACTGGTTCTCCAAAACTGGTCAGAACCTGCTGAATACCACCTCTGGTTAGAGTGCAGTACTGCAGGCTACTTCTGCTGACTGCCAAATGCCTGCAATTTGGCTGTTCAAATCTCACCAGGCTCAAGGTTGATTCAGCCTTCCAGCCTTCTGAGGTGGGACCCACAATGTTGGGAGCCATATACTGACTCTGAAAACCGCTTAAAGAGGGCTTTGTGTATACCACTGTGAAGTCCAAGGGGGGGGGGGGGGAAGTCCCCAGGAATTAAGCTGACTCATCATTTAAAGCTATTACCTTTACCTGAATTCATACAAAGCATCATTTTCTACATGAAGGTCTTTAGGACATTTCCAGATCCTCTTTTTGCTGGCCTTGGTAATACTATCTTAACATGCCACCAGTATCCATCATTAGCATACTTTTCTGGAGTTTATGGCCAGCGTCCATTCTTATGGACCCTGGAATTTGAAGGGCATTACTTGCAAGGAGAATATTCCTATCATCTCTGTCCTTGCTTCATGTGTTCAAGAGGCCAAGCGGCAAGCTTCCTTCCCACCCTCTTTAAAACATGCCATTGCCCAAGAAAATAAGACTGGAGGAACAGGAGCTTAAATGACATCTAAACCAGCATTCCCCACATGTGTCAGTGGGCAGAGGTTTCTGAAGATCAGGTTGCCTCCACACCCCAGAGTGATATGACATGCTAAGCATAGCTGCCCTGGGGTTCACCCCAACAGCCTGGGTTGTTTTGTCTCAGCTGGAGAATGGCCCAGTTGTGCTTGACACCTGTTAGGAGAAGGTTGACTGCCCTATATTATCAAGAGGTCTTGTGTGCCAAAAAGGGTTTCTGGATTCCAATGCTTCCCCTTTGCTCTGCACTAGTGGGGCTGAACTAAGATGTGTCTGCTTGATACACGAGTAGCTGAAGTTGGAGGAAAGAATTTCTGGGTCATGGAAAGGAGCCAATCCTGTCCTTCGATTAACTTTTCATTTGTGCTTCAGGATTCTCTTTGGGTTGAGTTTGACATGGCCATTGAGTTTCTCCCTGTAAAAGAAGTGTTTTGATTGTCTGTTTTTCCAGAAAAGTTTTTTTTTTTACATTCCATTCCAGCCTAATCCATAGAATTTCTTGGTAGTTTCCTATCCAAGTACTAATTAAATCTAACCCTGCTTAGCTTTTTAAGGTCACATCTCACATTTCACAGAGTGTTGGGGATAGTCCATACCAGAGGTGGTATTCAGCAGGTTCGGACCAGTTCTGGAGAACCGGTAGCAGAAATTTTAAGTAGTTCGGAGAACCGGCAAATCCCACCTCTGACTGGAGATTTCACAGTATCCTTCCCCTGCCACACCCACCAAGCCATGCCCACAGAACCAGTAGCTAAAAAATTTGAATCCCACCACTGGTCCATTCACTGAAACAGGTGTAGGTGAGACTTTGGTCCTGTTTTCATTTTGATGCAAGATTTATCCACTAAGTCTTTTTTGGCAGTGGAGGGATTCAAACATTTTTACTACCAGTTCTGTGGGCGTGGCTTGGTGGGTGTGGCAGGGGAAGGATACTGTAAAATATCCAGTCAAAGTTGGTAATCGCCGGTTCTCCAAACTACTCAAAATTTCCGCTACCAGTTTTTTGAACTACTCAAAATTTCCACTACCGGTTCTCCAGAACTGGTCAGAACCTGCTGAATACCACCTCTGGCTGAGTCCTGCATTCTTTTAGGGATTAAATGAAGGGACAAAAAACAAAGGGCTGGAGTGAAGCAAGAAGGGAATAAGAGTGGGACCAACAGTAAGCAGGAACACATATTCACCGACTGATGCTCTTCTTTTTTCTTCCTCCCAAGCACCAGTTTGCAGAAAAGAAGCTGAAACTCTGCCTGAATTCATCCCTCTTAGGCCAGGAGCCAAATGAAACCAGGATTAGAGCTATAAACTGCTCAGCCCCAGTAACACCCAAGCTGCCTTTATGCACACAGACCCCCCAAAATGGATACTCAGGGATTGCATTCAAAAGCCACACAATAAATACCCCATTCTTGTATACCCCATCATCAAACCTCTGGCCATAGAGAGTGGGTATCAACTCATAAAATATTCCTATGCCTGTTTTAGTAGTTGCCATTAAAAAAAGTAGGGGGGGGGGAATAATCTGGAAGAGCAATTGAAAGTACATTCCACTCTTGTCTTTAAAAGATTGTAACTAAAATACCAGAGTTTTTGCCCACAAATATATTTAATTGGAGAAGGTAAATGATGACACCCAGCCTGTGAATGTGCTCAATTGGAGAATCTGCTTTATGAGACACCCAGGGGGGGAGGGAGGAAACAGGGTCACAAGTGACTGTAAATTACATGTGCCAGAGATGGCTTCATACAGGGTAGCACCAGTATGTCGCCTCTAATAAACCCTTTGAAGTGTCTTGAAGTTTGTCTCAAGAATCATGATTTAATTAGAGCGATTGCTAGAATCCTGACACCAGGGATGTGTGTTTCTCTCTCTTTCTCTCTCTCTCTCTCTCTCTCTCTCTCTGTGTGTGCATGTGATTTTCAAGAGTCTGTTCCACTTTTGAGATGAATAAACAGGTAGGTTCACTATGAGAGAGGCAGTCCTACAAACAGTTAGTAGATGTATTAGCATAGTAGTGTCTGTTTACTACAGGTAATCCTTGACCTACATCAGCTCATTTAGTGACTGTTCAAAGTTACAGCGGCATTGGAAAAAAGTGACTTATGACATTTTTTCACACTTATGACCCTTGTAGCATCCCCAGGGTCATGTGATCCAAATTCAGATGCTTGGCAACTGACTCGTATTTGTGATGGTTGCAGTGTCCTGGGATCATGAGATCATCTTTTGTGACCATCTGACAGACAAAATCAATGGGGAAGTCAGATTGACTTAACCGTGTTACTAACTTCACAACTGCAGTGATTCACTTAACAACTGTAACAAGAATTGATGTAAAATGGGACAAAATTCACTTAGCAAATGTTTTGCTTAGCAAAATTTGGGACTCAATTGTGGTCATAAGTTGAGAACTATCTGTACTAAATAGAAATATGTGGGTTCCTTAGCGATCTCCAAACTTGGTAGTTTTCCTGCGGACGTTTCATGACCCAACTAGGTAACATCATCAGTGCTAGAAGGGAATGTTTATATAAAAGTAGCTGTATTCAAGATTTTTTTCTTAAAAAAAGAGCAACTTTTACCCCAAATCAGGCAAAGAAGGCAGGTAGATTGAGTTGCTCACAGAATCACAGATTCACTGAGGGATCTACCTTTCTGAAATCTGCTACCTGAGTCTCCACTGAAAAATAGAAAATTCCTTTACTGCTAAGGAAGGTTCAGCTCTGCTTTTAGATTAGCTAGAAAGCAAGAAATCCAACAATTCCCTGCTTTCCAGCTAATCTAAATATCCAGGCACAGTTGATAGCCAGAACAGCTGATGGTTGGGGTGAAAAAAAGGAAAAATAGCAACTTACCAAAAATTAGGTGAAGGCACAATACAGGTAAGTTGGATGGCACACATGCCAATTAAGGAGTGAGTGGTCAGGGAGGGGAAGGAGGAGCGGGGCCAACCAGTGGCGCAATTTGCTGGTTCTCTGAACTGTGCAGAGTCATAACAAGTGGTTCCATACAACCAGTCTGACCAGGTAGAATCCCACCCCTGGCTGTATTGGATTGGGATATTGTTTACTACCTGATTGTTGTTCTTGCATTAATCTTGATTTTAATATCTGCTTATCTGCGTGGCAATTCCTGGCAAGGAGGTTTGTGATCTTTAAATTTTTTATTGTGTCTTTTGAATAGAAACGTATGTTTGTTTCTGCATGAATGCAATTCACACAAAGCCTCCTCCACCTGAGCCTCACAGATTCGTGGATTAGTAATGGTTTCTAGCTGTCTTTTAAAACCGAAGGGTCACATTATCGTTATTAAAAACCCTTAATGCATTTTTGTTTTTGTCCGGCTTCTTCAACGCATAGATGGAAAAGAGGGTATCAAATAGCTCAGACTGAATTCCCCAGCAAACGCTTTCCAGCTGCATCGTGAGTACAACTCGCAACATTTCTGGGCGCTCAGTCAGACCCATCACGACAAATTCCTGCTACATTCTCACATTTTTCCTGGGCAATCATGACCTGAGATGATACAGCCTTTTGAGGACTGCACAGATTCTACTGCTTAACCTGCAGATCAGTGTCGGCTTGCTCTCAACAGCTCGAGACGAGAGAAAGGCCCCTTTTGGATATAATATCTGCATTCCTGTGCATTTACGGGGTGACATCCTTGCACCAAGAATCCAAGCCCTCTTCCCCATTAATGCTAAACAGCTCGATCAACAGCAACCACAAGTCAATAAGAGGGTTACTATTTATCCCAGTGTTGTGATATGGCGGTCTCTAAGGGCCGCTCCATTTGTAAGGAAGTATGAGCCAGGGCGGTGGGTGAGGGGTGCGCAGCGAAGTAGTAATGTTTATTCAGTGCCTATGTGTGCAGCAGGTGATCTAAAGTTACTGTGAAATATATGCACATAGAGGCACACACATATTCACACACACAAATACATCTGTCTCACACATACACACACATGCCACTAGCCCCAGCCAGGTAGACCAGATTAAAAAAAAATCAATGCTGCAGGAGGGGTAAACTTATTTTACTGAGATTAGCTTTCATAACAAAATCTTGTGAGCTTTCTGTCTGAGCCTCTTCTGAATATTTTCTCTTTGATGTGGACTTCTTTATTCTCCCAAAGGTGTGTGTCTATGTGTGTGTGTGAGAGAGAGAGAGAGAGAGAGAAAGAGAGAGAAACAGAGAGAGGGAGGGAAGGAGGGAGAGGCAGAGACAGAGAGAGAGAGACAGAAATAGAGACAGACAGACAGACACACACACACACACACACACACAGAGAGAAAACTAAGAAAATCCAGTTGCCTTTTTGGGGGAATAAAGCAGCTTTGGAGCAACCATGACCTGGATGACTGAGAATCTCCATAGACTTCCTTTTCTATTTCTCTACATGCATTCACATACATTCAAGAGTGGAGGGAATCAAAATGGCCACCTCTCCTATGCAATAAAGCCTTACCTCTTTTCACACATATCTCTGAAAACACCCACATACTATAGACATAGCAATAGCGCTTAGACTTATATACTGCTCCATAATGCTTTACAGCCTTCTCTAAATGTAGCGTTCGCAATAGACTAGAGCTGAAGTCTTCACTCTGGTCCGTGTTTCCAGAGGGAACACGGATCGTTACTATTGGCTGATGCCATTTGACAGCCGGCTATAAAAGGGAGCTGTCAAATGGCATCAGCTGTTGTCTGCCAGCTGGCTGCCTTGTTAGTGCGGCAGCCGCGTCAACCCTTTATTGATTCAATAAAGTAAAAAGCTGAAGTTCACTCTGTGTTTGCTTCAGGTTATTCCGCCGCTCTACAACACTGACGACGAAGGTGGGATATATATAAGAGGCAACCGGGCAAAGAATCGCTGAGCGAAATCACTACAAAAAGAGCCGAAGTCACTACCAAGCTGAATGTCACTTTAAGAGCTACTGTCACAATTCGTGAGCATGAATTTCAACCTTCCTCGAGAAATCTGGCACCGCTGAGTCGAGATGACTTCGAACCCTGCATTCCCGCCTTTCAGACTGACAGCGGAAACATGGGAGTCCTACAGAAACTGATTTGACTGTTTCCTAGATACCATCGACCTTGCTGACATTTCCAACCATCGGAAAAAGTCCTACTTTTTAAGTTTTTGCGGAGCCACAGTATTTGACACTGCTACGGCATTATTGGCTGCATGTTCAATTAAGACTGTCCTATGGGAAGAATTGCAGGAAATTCTTTCCAACCACTATTCCCCTAAGCCATCCCGAATTGTCAGGCATCATGCTTTTAGGAGATGAATTCAGGCTGAGGGAGAGACTATTAGTGGGTACATGGCTACCCTATGAACAGCTGCCTTGCATTGTAGGTTTAGAGACTATCTGGAAGACATGTTATTAGACCAACTAGTTTGTGGAATCAGGGATTTAAGGCTACAAAGGCGTTTACTGGCTAAAGGGGATTTAACCCTTAAGTTAGCAATTGAGGAGTCTCAAGCTGCTGAACTATCAGCCCTTTCAGCAGCAGAAATTCAGGGAAATCCAATTAGCCAGAGCAGCTCAGCCATCCATTACGATGAAGCCTCCTCAGAAGAAAGTTTTGAAGAGGCTAATGATGTAAACTGCCTCAGGCAGCAAAGAACCAGTCAAGGGGAGAACAGGCCAAACCCCAATCCACCTCCACGGTCTTAGCCCATTTGTCTAAGCTGTGGAGAAAACCAGGGCATCCTGCAAGTTCAGGAATGCCATTTGTCTAAAATGCCAGAGGAAGGGTCATTTAGCCAGGATCTGTCAAGCAGGAAAGACTTTTGTCCAAAAGCCTCAGACAATCCAACATTTCCAAAAACAGGTTGAAGACTGTTTTACCTGCTATCAAGCCAAGCTGACTAACAAAGGCTCTAACAAAATCAGTGTTTTTGTTTCTATAGAAGGAAAACTTTGCAGGATGGAGGTTGACACAGGCTCAGCACTGTCCATCATCTCATGGAGCACCTTGAAGCAACTACTTCCCAGAATGACTAAGAAGAAGCTTCATGGCTGCCAGTTAACCCTATGTGACTACCAAGGCAGAACCATCCAAGTCATCGGAAAAGGCAAGTTTTT
This sequence comes from Laticauda colubrina, assembly GCA_015471245.1. Taxonomy (NCBI): domain Eukaryota; kingdom Metazoa; phylum Chordata; class Lepidosauria; order Squamata; family Elapidae; genus Laticauda; species Laticauda colubrina. Next base: position 13,206,614 of record BLBF01000010.1, read on the forward strand.
TGTACAATTTCAAAATTTTAAAGGTCACTTGCCTTTAGTAGTAATCGATGGTGCCCTCTCTAGCCTGTTGGGGTCAGACTGGTTCCCTGCCCTGGCCTCCATATAAGCGAAATCCACTCTATTACAAATGCTGAAGTGGACACCTTGTTTAATGACTATGCTGATGTGTTCAACGAGGGGCTGGGCTGTTATTCAGGAACCCCAATATATTTCAACTTGGACCCTCAGGCAGTACCAATCCGTTTAAAGCCTTGAAGGGTACCATTTGCAATCTGCCCCAAATTAGACATTGAATTGGACAAATTGATTAAACAAGGTGTATTGTAGCCTGTGGACTTCGCAAAATGGGAAACCCCAATAGTGACAACCCTGAAGAAAGACGGGAGTGTGAGAATCTGCGCTGATTACAAGACGTCATTGAACAGATATTTATAAATCAGTGCCTATCCAGTCCCTGTTATCCAGCACCTTTTACATTCTTTTGAGCCAGGAACCATTTTCGCTAAATTAGACATATCACAGGCCTACCAACAGTTGCCTGTTGATGATACAGCCACTGAACTAAAAACTATTGTTACGCATAGGGGCGCTTTTAAATGTAGATGCCTCCAATTTGGCATAAGTGTAGCCCTAGGGATTTTCCAGTCCTTAATGGAAAGGCTTCTCCAAGAATTACCGGGCGTAGTTCCGTATTTTGATGACATTTTAATATGTGCCCTTGACAAGCCTCAGCTACTGCAAAGAATCAGAGGAGTCCTCGATCATTTCAGACAGCATGACCTTAAGCTAAAGGAAGACAAGTGCACTATTGTCACCCCACAGGTAGAATTTTTGGGATACAAAATTGATGCCTCTGGTATTCACCCAATCAAATCCAAAGTAAGGGCTATTCACGAGGCACCCACGCCAACTAACAAGACTGAGTTCCAGGCTTTTTTAGGACTTCTTAACTTTTATGCTTCATTCTTGCTTCATAAAGCCTCTGTACCGACTCTTACACAAACAATCCCCCTGGCACTGGGGACCTAGGGAAGCCCATGCCTTCCACGCTGTCAAATCATTACTTACATCCAATGCTGTCCTAATACAATTTAATGACAAGTTGCCTTTAGTTTTAGTAGCAGACGCGCTTCTCCTTTTGACATAGGTGCTGTTTTAAGTCATCGGCTGCCTAATGGTTCTGAAGCACCCATTGCCTTTTTCTCCAGAACTTTCTCCCCAGCTGAGCGCAACTACAGCCAAATTGACAAAGAGGCTTTGGCTGCAGTTGCTTCTGTCAAAAAATTCCATTAGTTTCTGTATGGACACTATTTCGAGCTGATCACTGATCACAAGCCTCTGTTAGGCCTTCTGTCTGGCAAAAGACAAACCCCTCAGATTTTGTCTCCAAGAATGACCAGGTGGACCTTATTTCTGGCTGCCTATTCCTATAAACTTGTTCATCGCCCTGGCAAAAGTCTATGCCATGCTGACACTCTCAGTCACTGTCCACTGCCTGTTCCTGTGGAGGATCCTGCACCAACAAACACTGTTTTACAGATCAACAATCTCAAACTCCCCATAACTGCCCTTGATATCACTGCCCACTCTTCCAGGGACAAGGTAATCGCCCAAGTTCTTGAGTGGGTGGGAAGGGGATGGCCAGCAATTCCTTATGCCCCTGAATTTCTACCTTTCAAAAGTCACCAGCAGGAACTATCTTCTTTGCAAGGCTGTTTACTCTGGGGAACTAGGGTAGTTATCCCTTCTAAATTACAGAACTCAGTTTTAAAGGTCCTGCATGAGGGCCATCCTGGCATTGTCAGGATGAAGGCCCTGGCTCGCAGTTACATATGGTGGCCAGGCATGGATGCTCAGATTACTAGTTGGGTGAATGCTTGTCAGCCATGCCAGGCTACCAGACCTGCTCTACCACATCTACTCCAGGCAGGTGGGAAGATCCTGGGACCCCTTGGTCCCAGGTACACATTGATTTGGCTGGTCCTGTTCATGGGCGCACATTCTTGATAATGGTTGATTCTTTTTCTAAATGGGTGGAACTGACCTCAATGACCACTACAACTTCAGAAGCTGTCACTAAGGCTCTCTCAAGGATTTTTGCTACCCATGGCCTCCCTGACACCATTGTGTCTGATAACGGCCCCCAGTTTACTTCCTGTGAGTTTGAGGTTTTCCTAGCCAACCTAGGAATAAGGCACACCCTTACAGCTCCATTTCATCCTGCCAGTAATGGCCTGGCTGAAAGGGCAGTCAGGTCAGTTAAGGAAGCCCTGGCAAAGTTTGGGCCTATAGACTGGCACTCTAGGCTCACTAAGTACCTCCTAACCCAGCACACAACCCCTTGTGCCACCACTAATAAGTCTTCAGCTGAACTTCTCATAGGTAGACAACTGAGGATCACCCTAGATAGACTCCATCCGCATTATGCCCCAGTCACACCCCTAGGGTCAAACAGCCAGGCAAGGGAGTTCACTGAGAATGACCAGGTCTATGCCCGGAACTATGCAGGGCGCCCTTTATGGATGCCAGGGCAAATTGTGGCAGTAACTGGTCCTAAGTCTTACAGGGTCCTACTGCAAGACGGGAGCATCTGGCGCCGCCACGTCGACCAGCTTAGAAGATGTTGGAGTACATTTGCAGATGGCCCTCAAGATGTCCCTGCCATAGAAAAACAACCAGTGTACACAGAAACGTCCATCAGGCCTGACAAGAATGCAAGCCTACCTGATCTGCCATCGGTCCCTCATCCTGAGATGCCTGAAGCCGAGACACCAGCTTCATTGGCACCAGAAGTTGCCCAGAATGCAGAGAAGTTCCTCCCAGCAGCAACTTAATTGGGACTCAGAAGATCTGGCCGCCTGTGCAAGTGCCCAAGCTATCTTAAAGACTACGCATGCTCTGTGCTGGGGAAAAGGAGTGTCGCATTCACAATAGACTAAAGCCGAAATCTTCACTCCAGTCCATTTTTCAAGCGGGAACTCGGACTGTTCCTATTGGCTGATGCCGTTTGACAGCCGTCTATAAAAGGGAGCTGTCAAACGGCATTAGCTGTTGTCCGCCAGCTGGCTGCCTTGTTAGCGCAGCAGCCGTGGCAACCCTTTATTGTTTCAATAAAGTAAAAAGCTGAAGTTCACTCTGTGTTTGCCTCAGGTTATTCCGCCGCTCTACAACACTAAACAGTTTACAACAACAGCATATTGTCCCCAACAGTCTGGTTCCTCGTTTTATTGACTCAAAAGGATGGAAGGCTGAGTCAACCTTCAGCCCTGCCAGAATCAAAATCCTGGTGATGGGTACAGTTAGCTTGAAATACTGCATTTTAACCACTGCGCCATCACCATCATTCAATTTTATTCTGTTTGAATGAAGGCATCTAAAGTAGGTTGAAATACTTTGAACAAAAATAGGACAGTAAATTGATCAGATGCAGCAAAGGCCTTCAGTTATGATGTGTCTTAAAAAGAGATTATCCCTATTTATTAATCTTGATGATGGCATATATTACTGCCCCCATCACAGGCAGTAAACCTTAACTACAAATTGCTAGGGAGGAAAGTGAATGGAATTAAGACCCCATTAGCTTCTGAGCATCTCACATACAACTGGTTGGTGTAACAGAGTGGTACTCTTCTTGATATATTAAAACCACAATCCAGAGGGGAATATATTTTAATCATACCAAAAGGAATATTTAATTTATCTATTTCTATACCGCCATAATTCTATCAAGATTTCGAAGAGGTAAGCAAAAAGCAACTAAAACAATTTTGGTAAACTGCATAAATACAAAAATCCATAAAAAGTTAATGAGTGATAATAAAAATAAATCAACCAACAACACACCACCACTTGATATACCCCATCATTTAACCTAAAGCAAATCTTCTTCAATGCTTCACAAAAAAAGTTTGTTTTCAAATCATTTCTTGAATGACATTAGCAAGGGAGTTGGGTTAGGGTGCTGTTTGGGTGATCATTTCACTAAATACTTCAACCTCTTGCCCTCTGCTTCCTCATACCTGGAAAATAAGGCACCATTAGCTGTTCTCCCCCAAATCACCTTTTTGGTCAATAACTGGAGTATCTGAAGCGTGAGGTGTATCAAGTATTACAAGGCACAATCTGCCCTTTAAATTATGCCTGGGAGCATCCTGGAAGCCAGTGCATGAGCTAAAAGAAGGATAGAATATGATTCTGGCAATGTGTATCAATTAACATACATAGACTGCTGCATTCTGGACCACATGCACCTTTTAAAGGGCCTTTGAAGGCAGCCCATGTAGCATAGACTGTGGTAATCCAGTTAGGTAGTGATAAGGCCATATCCTGCTATGGTAGGTCCTCTCCACACCAGGTAAGGTTGTAACTGGGAAACTAGCCAAAACTATGTCAAGGAGCCCAATAGCCTTGATCATCTCTTTCTGCTTTAGCAGCAGTAATGCATCTAGGAGAGGCCCTAATGGTACAAGGTAACTTAAAAAGCAGCTTTCTTTATCAAAACCTCCACCATTTGGACTGTCACAAAAAGGGAGTAGTAGAGATATCCAGCATGATTCAGATGGTAGCAATGGCTGTACAGAACATATCATTCCCTCAGAGGCCAAATATCAATGTTTGGAAGAGATCCAAGAAAGGGATCAAAGGATAAAGAGTGTGAATTTAAATTGTCCACTAAAGCTAACAATACGTTTCTATAATTGACAGAGCTCAGAACAAAGATAGTGACTCCATTAAGCTCATGCTCTCACAAATCTCTGGCCTTGGGTGGGAGGCCATTAAAAGGAAGAAAACAGGTCAATGTTTACTCACTAAATGGTTATTAGTACACTTCTAGGAACTTAGTGTGAGAAAGAAAGAGGAAAAACAAATCATGAATTAGAATCAAACTGGTGAAGTCTTCAAGATCTGTGATTTGCTGAGAGCATAACTATCAGCTTTGGAAGCCATATTAATACCAGAAACTTCCATGCTGCCACATTCCTGTGCCTGGAAAATTAGGAGGGGTGATTTCTTAGAGTGTATGTAGTTAGATAAAATAGCATTCTTGAGCTTGTTTGGAGGTTCTAGCAGGGGAGCGCAGCTATCGTATACCCTTGACCGAAGATCGGTACACTCCTTCTATCTGGGATGGTCGTCCTCTTCCACCGAGCGCGCAGCTTCGGGAGAGACGCACATGGAGCGGTGAGGGAGGAAGGGGACAACCGCCTAGCCAGCCAGATCAGCCGAATCAACCCTGGCGATCAATGGGGTGACAGATGTCGCAGCCAGATCGCCCTCACAAAACTGATGAACCAACCGATACACAGGAAGTATATATGAGAGTAGATGTTTTTAATGTTTTGTATGTTTGTCTGTTTGTAAAAAAAAATTAATAAAAACTTATTAAAAAAAAAAAAATAGCATTCTTCCTTTTGGTCAAGGTCATGTTATTCCTGCACCTGGAGGAGGAATGGTTGAAAGGATGTTTATTTATTTATTTATTTTTATTTGTCAATTGCTACAAGATAATAGGTATAAGTAAAAACATAGTTATAAGAAATAGGATATATATAAGAAAGCTAAAAAATATACAAAAGAAACAATAGGACAAGGATGGTAGGCATGCTGGTGCTCTTATGCACGCCCCCTAATGTGTTAAGATGGGACAGAAGGTGATTGGCCCATGTGATGGATTGATGGGTTGGGTTTGTCTCTGGGTTGTTGATTGGGATCTGGTTCTGCTGGAATGCTGACAATAACATTGTTGGACTATATAGCCTGCAAATGTATTATGCTAATCCCAACAGTTTACTAAAATAATATACGAAGAAGCTTTTGTCCTGAATAGTCCTGTACCTTCACGTAGTGAACAAACAGGTCTGAAAATCATCTAGCTGTTTCCTCTGATAAGGAATGAGATTTTGACCTCAGGATGAGATGCCTTCATAAAAACGGTGGCCTCTACTATATAACTGCTACAAAAAAATAATCAATTTCTTTTTGTCCAGAGAATTATTAGGAAAGGGGTGGAAAACAATACTGCTGATGTCTATAAAAATCAACAAAATGCATGTGCATGGAACCACCCTTTGTTTCACTTACTGCAGCTGAGAAAATATTAATTGGACACTATATGTCTAGAATCTAGATGGATGTATTGAAGGCTGACTCCATTGATATGGACAAGTCCAGAGAGCAGCATCTTCCACCGTGGCCAAGACTGCCTACCAAGTAGAAGTCAATGGCAGGCAACCTCACGGGCATCCAAAACAGAGATGGCAAGACACCATCAACAAAGATGACCATGCAAAGTGGCATTCAATGATCCCAAAACGGACCCTGCACCTGTGGGAATACACTAGGAAGAAGGAGGAGGAGGAGGAGGAGGAGGAGAAGGAGGAGGAGAAAGTACAGGATACAAATGAGAAGTTACCAAGACTGTAAGCTGTTGGCTACTTGGTTGACCATTATGCAGAAAAAAAAACAGACTAGGTAGGCCTTCAGTTGAAGATACTCACTTCTTTGTCCCATCTTACCATCAGTTTGGGGCTGTTTGGGGTCTGGATGAGGAAGTACAGATTTGGCCCAATCCTGTTGAGATTGAATGGCTATGGCTGTTGACTTCCCTAAATTGGAGGCACTTTTCATCATTAGCCTTGGATGAGATAGCAGTTCTCCACTGAGCCTGGTGCTCAGTTTGAATGTCCTCCTCGATTTGCAGCTAATTCTCAAAGAGTCAGTGGCAGCAGTGGCCAAGAGAGCCTTTGCATGGGTTCATCTGGTATGCCAGTTGCACCCATCCTTCAGCTGGGAAGCTCTTGAGACTGTACCTCATTCCTTGGTCACCTCACAATTGGAGTACTGGAATGCATTATACAGAGGATTGTTCCTGAAGACCATCCAGAAAAGATACTATTGGCTCAAAATGTACCAGTACAAGCAATAACTGGTATTTCTCATGATGGCCATGTGCCACTGGTGCTAGGTGAGCTGCATTGGTTAAGGCCCTGTCACACTGGCCGACGGATGCAAAACGTTTGTAAAAAGGACAGAGCAGATGAGAAAAATGTTCCATCCGTTTTTATCCGCTCTCAAAAGTGCCCCGAATTTGCATAACCAGAGCGGATAACACGGAAAGGAATAGACGGGGCGAGGACGTAGGGCAGATGGAAAGCGGATGCTCCACGGAAGCCTAGCGGATGGAAGCGGATGGGAGCGGATGGCACATCCACAAGGCTTCCGGGGGAGCGCAGCAAAGCGGACGCGGAACAGAAAGAGCAGGTGCAGAGCGGACGCCAAGCGGAAGAAACGGATGCACAGTGGATGCACAGCGGATGCACAGCGGAAGCCTAGCGGATGCCTAGCATTCAATGCGCATGCGGGGAGGATGCATTGCATCAGCCCCGCAGATATAAAGGGAAGCAGCTCCTAAGCAGGTCACCATTCAGAGGAAAGACCTGCTTCCAGACACCTGCTTCCAGAAAGACCTGCTGCCAGCCTGCCAGCCTGCCAGCAACCCCACAACCATGGGGAAGAAGAGAAAGCCTCAGCCATCTGCTGCCAGCCCTGGCAAGAGGGACAGGGCCACCCTCCCACCCCCTGGCCCTCACTCTGCTTCTGCTGGGGCTTCTGCAGCCCGGGCTCGCTCTTCTGGGGCTGGGGCTTCTGCTGCTTCTGCTTCTGGGGGAGCTGCTGCTGCTGCTTATGGCGGTGGTGCTTCTGCTGGTGCTTACTCTGCTGATGGTACTTCTGGCGGTGCTTCTGCTGGTGCTTACTCTGCTGGCACTGCTTCTGGCGGTGGTGCTTCTGCTGGTGCTTATTCTGCTGGCACTGCTTCTGGCGGTGGTGCTTCTGCTGGTGCTTACTCTGCTGGCGCTGCTCCTCATCCTGCTGGTCCTGCTGGTGCTCCTGGTCCTGCTGGTGCTCCTGGTCCTGCT
>BLBF01000010.1:13222644-13237185 GCA_015471245.1 Laticauda colubrina
CTTCCTTCCTTCCTTCCTTCCTTCCTTCCTTCCTTCCTTCCTTCCTTTTCTTCTCATGGCCCACGGGCTGGTCCTTTGCTGTTTCCAGGGTGGCCCTGCAGGCCAGATCTAAGCACCCTATGAGTCAACTCAGGCCCATGGACCTTGAGTTTAACACCCCTGACCTGGATGATTGAGAATTTCCATAAACATCTCCTCCAAAGAAGCCATCACATAACAGTTGAAATTGATGCAATATTAATTTCTTCAATTGTATGGCACCCAGAAAAAGTCTACAAGACAAAGCTGGTAAGATGTGCACCACGTTAGTGTTTTTCAACCTCAACAACTTTACATTGAATTTCCCAGTAGGAATTCTGGAAGTTGAAGTCCGTAGTTGCTGAAGTTCAGAAAATTGCTGTTGACTCCTAAAGTGTACCTGGCCTCCAGGGAGGAGAGGAAAACAGCACCATCCACACCTTTGGAGGGGAGTTTAGAGAATGCTGGTTCTTGTCCATAAAAACAAACAATCCATTAATTCTCTTTGTAATGATGTAACAGTTAGCCCTTTCACTTCTTGCAAGAAAAGTGATGGTTATGACTCAGCAGTTGAATAACAACTATTTGTTGTTATTTGTTCAACTATTCATTGAACTCCTGTGATTTCTGCTGTTGGAAGAAGTATCCATTTGGTTCAGTTCCAAGTGGGGGAGAAAGACACTGGAAACATGGAGCTGATTAGAAAGATGGTTTAATGGAGTAGAACCATCAAACACATCGTCCTGGTGCAGCTGAACACATGGAGTAGAGAGTGTCATTTATACCCTTTCTTAGGCCTTGTCCTTGAGCTTCCTGTTCCTGTGGAAAGGGGATGAATTCTATTGGTTGTTGTCAGACTCCCATGGGACAATGTGAGGTCATGTTTGTCTGAATCAAGTTTGGTTGGAGCCTGGGCTGATGTAATGTCCTTAGGAGGTTTTGCAATGCAGTGAGCCCTGCTGCTAGATGGGTTAATCCTATTATGTCCTGGAGGGTCAGGTCTTAATCCCATCATCCTGGAGCTGAAGGTCTTTTGTTTTGTAGATAGACTGCTCCAGTCCTTCTCAATGGACACCAACTATCTGCTGAGGGCAGGAAGCTGAAATGCTGAGATTTAGAAACATGTTTCTCCTTTAGGGAAACTATAATATTCTGACTTTGTAATATTCCCTAAAACATTTCCTTCTTCTAAGTGGGGTGGGTGCTAACTTTCTACACTGGGAAAAGCTCAGATTTGTCATTCTTTTTCTACATTTATTTTTCCTTCTTTAATATCCAAGAATTCCCCTAATATGCATGACCAAGATTTCCTGGCAGCCAATCAGGTCACAAGGGATCAACAAATGGGAAAGGTGATTGTCTGCCAGGTCATGCATGTTAGAAGAACTCCATAAGGAAAAAAAAAAGGTCAACATTAACGTCTGGTGACAAGCTGCTAAGTTTCTGTCTATTCCTTCTATTGTTACTGTCTCTGCATAGCTGGTTGCGGAATTCTAGGAGTTGAAGTCCATTTGTAGCTTAAAGCTACCAAGGTTGAGAAAGACTGTCCTGGAAAGCAAAAGGAGCTGCTCAGAGGTGGCATTCAGCAGGTTCTGACCAGTTCTGGAGAACCGGTAACAGAAATTTTGAGTAGTTCGGGGAACTAGCAAATACCACCTCTGACTGGAGATTTTACAGTATCCTTCCCCTGCCATGCACACCAAGCCACACACCCACAGAACTGGTAGTAAAAAAAAAAAAGAATCCCACCACTGAAATGAAACTATCATGGTGTGAGAGAGAAACAAATGGGACACCTTCCAAAATTTTTTTTGAACTTTATGCACTGTGCCAAAAAACAATTACGCACAAATTCAGGTTATACACAGCAAATAAGAATAATTATTTAAAAAAAAAAAAACTGAAGTCAAGCATGGCAGTGAATGGGTTAAGAGCATGATAGCTTGGGGAAAAAAAACTTTATGTGATCTTCCCTTGAGGCCCTAAGAGTGTTAATGGTTAATCCAGGGCCCATGTTACAAGTATTCACCACCCTTTTGCTAGCCAGGGAAATCTGGGAGTTGAAGTCTATTCATCTCAACATTGCTGAGGTTGAGAAACAGTGGATTAGATGACCCCTCCCAGATCCTTCCAACCCTATGACTTAATTATGAAGAGATGACCAATATAAAAGGAGTGTAAGCTTGTCTGAGCACAATCTATGTCAAAACATTTATCATGAAATGAAAGCTGCAGCTACATAATTCTTCCCCGGATGTTTCTGCTGCAGAAAGCTGGCAATGAAAACCACAATGGCAATCTGTAGCCAAGAGACACATCAATTATTGTAATTGTAAATTGATTGCCAGTTACCCACACATCAAAAATCATGCGACTGCTTGGATGTTGCAATGGCTGCAACTTCACCAACTGGTCATAAGTCTCCTTGTTCAGCACCATTGTAACAGATAACAGATAATAGAGTTGGAAGGAACCTTGTAGGTCATCTAGTCCAACCCCCCACCCAAGCGGGAGACCCTACACCATTTTGAACAAATGGCAGTCCAATCTCTCCTTGAAAGTCTCAAGCGATGGCACTCTCACAATTTCCAAGGGCAACTTTTGTTCCATTGGTTAATTGTTCTCATTGTTAGAAAGTTTCTCCTTATTTCCAGGTTGAATCTCTCCTTGTTCAGTTTCCATCCATTATTCCTTGTCTGGCCTTCAGGTGCTTTTGAAAATAGCTTGACCCTTTCCTCTCTGTGTCAGCCCCTGAATATTGGAAGACTGCTATCATGTCTCCCCTGGTCCTTCTCTTCACTAGACTAGCCAAGCCCAGTTCCTGCAACCATTTGTTGTATGTTTTAGCCTCAAGTCCCCTAATCATCCTGGTTGCTCTTCTCTGCACACTTTCTAGAGTCTCAACAACTTTTTTATAATGTGGTGACCAAAACTGGATGCAGTACTCTAGGTGTGTTCTTACTAAGGCTTAATAGAGTAGCATTAGTACTTCCCTTGATCTTGATTGTATCCCTCTGTTAATACAATTTAGGATTGCATTAGCTTTTTTGGCAGCTGCTGCATACTGCTGGCTCCTATTTAGCTGGTTGTCCACAAAGACTCCAAGATCCCTCTCACAGTTCTTGCTATTGAGCCTGGTTTCACACAGTCTATATGTGTACTTCTGATTTTTCTTGCCTAAGTGTAGGACTTTACTTTTCTCGACACTGAATTTCATTTTATTAGATATGGCCCAGTGTTCTAGTCTGTCAAGATCCATCTGGATCTTAAGCCTCTCTTCTTGGGTGTTAGCTCTTCCTGCCAGCTTAGTATCATCTGCAAATTTGGTAATTCTATTCCCTTCTATTCCCTCATCTAAGTCGTTAATGAAGATATTGAAGAGTACTGGGCCTAAGACGGAAACTTGTGGCACCCCACTGCTTACTTCCCTCCATGTAGACTTAGACTCATTAAGGATTACTCATTGAGTATGGTTTGCCAGCCAGCTGTGAGTCCATTTAGTGATGGTGCTATCTATTCCACTTTTTTCTAGCTAAGAAGTAGGTTGTGGTCTACTTTGTCAAATGTTGTGCTGAAATCTAAATATACAGTATTATGTCCACAGTATTTTGCTGGTCTACTAATTTAGTCAGTGTTGAAGAATGAAATAAGATTGGTTTGGCATGATCTGTTTTTAACAAACCCGTGCTGACTGCTAGTTATTACTTTACTTGTTTCTAGATGTTGGCGGATTTGTTTTTTTATTATCTTTTCCAGTATCTTCCCAGGTATTGATGTTAGGCTGATTGGTCTATGGTTTTCTGGGTCTGCTTTTTTTTTCCTTTTTTGAAGATGGGAACCACATCAGCTCATTTCCAGTCCTCTGGTAGTTCCCCATTGCTCCAGGATTTTTGAAAGATATGGTGCAGTGGTTCTGAGATGACCTCTGCCAGCTCCTTTAAAACTCTGGGATGTAATCCACCAGGCCCCGGTGATTTGTTTTCATCAAGATCAGACAGGTGTTCTCTTACTATTTTTTTGCTTATTTTAACTTTTATTTCTGGTCTGTCTTTTACAATTATGTTTTTGGTGGGTTGAGCTATAGTTTCTTTTTGTGTGAAAACGGATGCAAAGAATGAGTTAAGCAGTTCTGCTTTCTCTCTGTTGCCTGTTACTTCCTTGCCATCTTCTCTCTTTAGTGGACTGACTGTTTCCTTGATATTTTTCTTGTTATTGATATGTTGGAAGAAACTTTTCTTATTATCTTTGATTTTTGTTGCAAGTCTTTGTTCGTTCTGAGCCTTTGCTATCCTGACTTCGTCTTTGCAGATTCTGGCTATCTGCTGATATTCTGCCTTAGTTGTATGTCCTTCTTTCCATTTTTTGTACTTGTCCCTTTTTTCTTTCAATTTGCCAGAGAGATCTTTGTGTAGCCATGCTGGTTTCTTCTTGGATTTCTAGTTTTTCTTTCTCAGTGTTATTGTGGTAACTTCAAATAATTGCTGAATGAGTTCACTGAGTGAGTTCACTGAGGACTACCTACAGACTTTCTCCATCTGGTGATTTCCAGAAGTGTGAAATTACCACTTCCATTATTTCCCAGCTAGCATGGTTAATAGTTGTGTTGAATGGGAAATGATAGGGCTTGCTGTCCAACCTATCTGGAAAGTAGCAGTTGGAGATTTAAAAGTGGTGTTCTTTGAGTTGAACTGTGTTGTTTGGTGATGGCCATGTACTGCTTTCTTGACTGAAATCCACTGCTTATTCTGGGATGATTTTTCAACTTCCATTCTAGTCTTCAGCCCTGATATATGGAAGTGGTCTCCATCCAAGGACTAACCAGCTGAAATCCTGCTTAGCTTTCAAGGCCTACAGAGGTGAGCTAAATGCCACCATCTAGTGGTTCAATTTCCAAAGAGTTCTAAGCTGAAACATAATGTTGTGTCCCATACAAAATGAAACCGACGTGTTGCACAAGAAACATGTATTTGTTTTTTCTTGTTTCTTATTGGAGGGAGTTCACCATCTCTCAAACCAGGAAGCTGAAATGAAAGCAAACCCAAAAACTTGCTCAAAAATCTTCCCCATTTTCTTGAAGCCAAATCTGTTCAGAATAGTGTTCCATCAATTACCTGGGGATTGTGCTAATTAAATTGAGCAATCATGATTAAAGGAGGGTATCTCAGGTTAGCAGATGTTGGAGAGATAAATGGCTCTGGGCGGATCATGGTATCATGCCACAGACACGTGGTTAGCTAACAAAAACCTGGACTGTAGGAAAGCACCTTGTTATAAGCCAATAAAGGTATTGTTATGTTATATTGTAAAATGCACATGGTCACTGGTACTCATTTAGATAAACAAACACTAGCTTTGTTCCTCCCCCTGTAGAGTACTTTTTCAAACTCCTCCGTCATGCAAGGGTGGACAATGCTATCATATAAAGCTGGGGTCACCAACCTTTTGGACCTCAGGGACCACCAAACTCATAATTTTAAATCCAGTGGACTGCTAATATGAATTTTGACTGATGGTGGCTTGCTGACATTGGTGGGAAAGTCGGTCCCATATTTCAGAGCTACAGTAGTCACAGGACTGACCCTTTGGTTATTCTGGAGCAGCTGCTCCTCCACCCAGGTGCACCAGCCTGCCATGGACTGGAGGAGCTGTTCTGGGATGACCAAAGGGCCAGTCTTGTGACCACTGCAGCTCTGGAATATTGGACCGACTTTCCTACCCAACATCAGCAAGCCACTCCAGGGCAGATTTCCGTCCCCCGTTGTTGGTTTTACCTTCCAGTTCCAGCTCACGTGGCTTTACTCAAGGTAAAGTTTGCACTTGGCTGAAGGTTGGGGACCAGTGGGTGGACAGGCCATGTGGGCAACACAACCTTGTGTTCCCACACAGCCTGGATTAATTGCTTTGGGAGTGACATTTCTCTGCAGACCACCAAAATTTTCTCGTGGACCACCAGTGGTCCCCAGCCCACCAGTTGGCGACCACTTATATAAAGGGCTTCCAGCTGCCCTGGATGTTGCTGGAGACCTCTGTTTTGGAATTTATTTTAATTACTGAAAGGTTGTAAATGAAGATGAACTCCACAACAGAAACCTGTGCCAGAGGGAGTTTTAAGTGGAGCAGCCATTGCAAAGGAGCTGTCCCACACTCTCAACAAAAGATACCTTAATCCAGTGACACGGACAAGTGTCATGGCTGGAGACTTCTCTTGCTGCAGTGGATGACCAGGATGTCTAAGAGTTTTGTCCTGCTCTTTAGCAGTCCACAATGCCTGCTTGGCTGGACCTGCCTTCTTGGCCATTGGACCAGCAGTGGGATGCTACCTGTTCCGCTGTTGGTTCGGTGATTGTGTTCATGTGCACGCATGCCTAATACACATGCACAGCTTTCCCCACCCCAGCTGAGGTCTGCACTCAGAGGTGGATTCAATTTTTTCAACAACCGGTTCTGTGGGCATGGCTTCTTCTTATTTTTTTTTAGCAACCCCCCCTATTTATTTATTTCTTTTGCCTCCTGGGCCACAGGGAAACCTCCTGGGGAGCATTTTTGCTCCCAGGAAGCTTCCTTGGGGCCCAAGAAGGCAAAAAACAGAGCATGGAGGGCAGGGGGAAGCTGTGCCCCCCTGCACTTCATTTTTTGCCTTCCTGGGCCCCAGGGAAGCCTCCTGGGTGAAGCAGTAAGACAGCAAGGGGGATCCAGGCACAGCTGATCATTGGAACAGCTGATCATCGGGAGCTGGGGCAAAAGAAATATCTTAAGGCATGGCTGGGCAGGGGAGAATGCAGTCACCAATGTCACGCATGCACGTTAAGGATCAACTGGGTGGGGAGGGGAGGGGTGGGTGGAGGGGGAGGGGCCAACCAGGGGCATGATTTGCCATTTCTCCAAACTGTGTAGAATCATAACAACCGGTTCTGTTTAACTGGTCCAAACCGGTAAAATCCCATCCCAGCCTGCAGTGCCAATCAGCTGAGAGAATAAAGAAGAGAAAAGCTCATGGTTGGGTGGGAAGGCCAATCCTGAGCTTTTCTCTTCTTTCTCCTCTCAGCTGATTGTCAGAGGCTTTTTTTCCTCCTCTCGGATGATCATGGGAGGCTTTTTTTTTTTTGCTACTGGTTCAGTCGAACTGATCTGAACCGGTAGCATACCACCACTGCGTTGGACCATTGAATGGTCTCCACTGCTCAATCTGCCAAGACCAGACTTCACATGCTGCGATAGACCAATCCCCCACCTCACAGAGGGTTAAACCTGAACACCCATTGGTTACCCTCACCTAATTTGGTCCAGTTGCTGAGACAGTTTACCGGGGTGTGTCCAGTGCATGTGTTGCAGCTACTTGGAGTGACAGGTGGGTGCTGAGTGGCAAGTAGAAAACAAAGATGGGCAAGCAATTTTAAAAGAGGTATGGCAGCCTATCCACCAAAGATACCACTCTTCCCTGGATACCCCACAATCCCCCCAGGAGAAATAATTGCACTGCAATTATTGTACTGCATGGTAACTGTGTTGGTTGTGAATCTTTCAAAGTTTCATGGAACTGTGTATTATGCAAATCCAGGCTATTTGAATGACTTGCAAAGAGCTGAAGAACTGTATTTATTGAATTATTAATTGAAATGGATTGTACAGAAAGCACTAAGCATTGGCGAGAGGCCTTGAGACTTAATCAAACAGAGGACTAGTCCTGCTGTGTATCTTGTTAAATATATAACAAGATTTGTTGCAGGGCCAGATCAGTTAACTGTGTAACTTTTGTTTTGTCTCATGTTTATTCTGTATATCTCTTCATTACTACCAATATAAGCAGATAGTTATATCAAGCTATCACGAATGAAGGAGAATATACGTGTCCCAGGATAATGTTGCAGGATCCATTCTGCGTCAGTCACCAGGACCAGATGTTTAGTTTTAGTCTAAACCAAGGGTCTTCAAACTTGGCAGCTTTAAGACTTGTGGACTTCAACTCCCAGAATTCCTGAGCTAACATGACTGGGGGAGGAATTCTGGAAATTGAAGTCCACAAGTCTTAAAAGCTGTCAAGTTTGAAGACCCCTGATCTAAACAGTTGGCCTTCAACACCCCCAATCAACAACTAAAAGCTGCATACAACTAGGCACCATATAAATACCACACATAGAATCCCCCAAAGCACAGCTGTCAAACTCATGACATCATGTTGCCATCACGTGATGTATCGCAACATTTTTTTCCTTTCCCAGAGCTGGGATGGGTGTGACCTGTGCATGAATGATGCATCTGGCCCACAAGCTGCCATTTTGACATCCCTGGCCCAAAGCATACTCTGCTAGAGAGAAGTTCTCTCAGGATGAGCTCCAACACAAATCCAAAGCTTGGAAGACTAAATCTCTGGTTCCGGTGATCAACCCAGATTGGATCCTGCTGTATCTATCTTTGCACAATCACTCAATGCAAAGCCTTCATTGACTACACCAGGAACATATCCATGGCTGGTTGGAGAATACTGGCAATTGAAATGCACCCATCTTAAAGTTGGCAAGTTTGATAAACACTGGGCTACACACTTACAAATCCTTGATGTCAGTTATTTAACTAACTAACTTTGATATTAAGTTTTATTTTATTTATCTTGTATCTACGATTATGTTTTGTACATCTTTGGACCTGCTTTTATCATTCCCTGGAGCCAATGTTCACAACATGTGGCTACTAACTCGGTTGGGTTTTCAGACACAATTTTGAAAGGATATCAAGCTATGGAAGACTACCCAGGTGATACTCTGATGACTGGACTATTTGGGAACTAATATATGATTGACATTAGTCAGTTTTTAGTGGTCTGGACCTTATGATTATTTTTACAGCAACTCAACAGAGTTTCTCAACAGCTGAGAAAGCTTCTCCAGATGAAGAGAAAGGTGAAGGAAACCGGCAGGTCAACTCAGAAGATTTGTGGATTTTCTCTTGAATAAAGAGTCAGTTTTCTTTCAAGTAAGAATGAAATTCCTCCTAAGTAATGTGAGAGTCTCTCAAATCAAGGTGAGATTACTTTCCACATAAGAGTGAAATGTCCTCTCAGATGAGATTTCCTTCCAGGTTTTTTTTTTTTAAAAAAAAGAGCATCCAGCTGTACAATTGTCCATTTTCTGTCCTTCTGCAATCTCATGAGTGTGAGCAAAAAGAAAAAAGAAAGAAACATGCAATGAAATGTTTCTCCCATATGTAACACTGTGGTGCAAATGCAAGAAGAAGAATAAGCATTGCAACATTGTGAGGTATTTTTCAGCATCTCCCCTGTCCCCTTAAGCCCATGGACATTCATATGTAATATCCCACAATCATACATTCCTATTTGTTTGAATATATTAACAAAGATTTAGCAGTAATGTTATATTAAACATTGTAGTTCAACAAAAATATATCCCTATTTGTTTTAAATTTGGCAAAGAATTCAGGTTTGCCATTGCAGTGAAAGATTTTTAGAAAGACACACGGACACACACAGAGACAGACGGGCATGAGATTGACTGATTTACAACTATTTGTATATACAGGATCTGTGAGCTTTGTGGGTTAATAATTACAAAAACATTAACTGTAAAGCCAGAATTCCTCAAAAACAACAACTTCACAATCTGTCTTCAGTGCATAAGCTCTCAGTGTACATAAAAATATGATAAATCCTGATCATAGTCATCATAAATACATTCATCATGAATCATAAGATACAACACTTAGTGATAGTCATAGGATACTAAATAAGCAGTCAACATAAACCATACTTGGAAACTAAATAAACAATATAAATTGTAATGATACAAGCAACAAAGTTATAGTCATAAGTAGAAAGGAAATAGGTAATAGGAAAGATGAGAAGAAGAATAGTAATACAGTCTTCGTAAATAGTTTGACAGTGTTTTGGGAATTAGTTGTTCAGCAGAGTGATGGCATGGGGGAAAAAACTGTCCTTGTGTCTAGTTATTCTGGTGGGCGATGCCCTATATCATTTTTTTGAGGGTAGAAGTTGAAACAATTTGTGTCCAGGTTGTGAGGGGTCTGTAGATATTTTCACAGCCCTCTTTTTGACTTGTGCAGTATAGAGATCCTCAATGGAAGGCAGGTTGGTAGCAATTGTTTTTTCTGCAGTCCTAATTATCCTCTGAAGTCTGTGTCTGTCTTGTTGGGTTGCAGAACCAAACCAGACAGTTATAGAGGTGCAGATGACAGACTCAATAATTCCTCTGTAGAACTGGATCAGCAGCTTTTTGGTCAGCCTGAGCTTTCTGAGTTGGTATAGAAAGAACATTCTTTGTTGTGCTTTTTTGATGATGTTTTTTATGTTGTCTCCATTTTAAGTCTTGAGATATGATAGAACCTAGAAACGTGAAGCTCTCTATTGTTGATACTGGGTTGTCTAGTATTGTAAGAGGTGGTAATATAGGAGGGTTTATCCTAAAGTCTACCATCATTTCTATGGTTTTCAGGGTGTTTAGTTCAAGATTGTTCTGGTCACACCACAAGGCTAGTTGTTCAGCCTCCCATCTGTATATAGATTGAGGACTTCAGCCATAAAGGTCTTGAAAGGTAATAATGAGCATTCAGAAATCTATTGGTGACCAGTTCATTCACTGCAACATAGATGTTACTCTGCTAAACTGAAACCCAGCAGAAAGTAAGTCGGTAGCTAAGTCCCATGCTACCTGCAACTTTCTGGTTGCTTTCAAGGAGACTGCCATGTAGAAGACATGAGGTTGTCCATTTTCAGCAGGGGTGATCAGAGGGAGCTTTTGCAGATGGAGTTGAAAAAAGGAAGATTGAGAGGGAACACTTGAATCCTAAAATTAAAGATTCTTTGCTTTTTCTTAATAAGGTCCCAGTAGGCCAAAAATTCTGTTCTGCACTAGCCTTCTCAGGCTAATAGCTTTAATTATGGTGGGATTATCTATTTAGAGACCCAAGTTGATCTAGTTGTTAAGACAACAAGCTGGAAACGGGAATTCTAGTCCCATCTTGATCACAAAGCCAGCTGGCAGATCTTGTGTGCCAGTCACTCTCTCTCAGCCCTTGGAAGGACACAATGGCAAACCACTTTTGAAATTTTATTTAAAAAATTTTTATTTATACAAACATTTCATCTTTCATTTGAACAGTGTGTCATCTGAGTATACATACCATTATAATTTATACATATTCATTGCTTTCACTTTAATATTCTATTTGTCAGCTTTGGAAGCCATATTGAGAATAGATGCTCCCATGCTGCCACATTTTGAACCTTGGAAAATGAGAGGGGGGAATTTCTTGGAGTGTATGTAGTTAGACATCATAACATTCTTTTTCTAATTCAAGGTCATATTATTTTGCGCATAAGTGAGGGGAAATCTCAAATTGGCACTGGTGGTGATTGGAGCATGTAATGTCATGATGGGTGCAGGGGGTGGATTTGTAGTTTTTACTTATTGCAAGGAAGTCCAGAACTTTCAGATTTGGGATTTCCCAGTTGTTCCAGTTTACTATACAAAATAAAAAGAACTTTTGAGAAGATATCTGTCTCAGAGTTATTGGTTGGAGTGGTGGTTTTCTGGAACGCTGACACTATTCTTACTTCATACTAATCTACATCATATACCTAATTCTTCTAATGTTCCCCATCTTAACATTTTTAATTCTTACCACATTTTACTATTTTACGCTAGTCTTCTCTAGTTCCTAACTTCCATGTTTATTTTCCAACCATTAATAAAATAAATTCCATATCATATAATATTCAGTTTGTTCATTCTCTTGGGTTGCTAATGTTACCCTATTCATTTCTGCACAGTCTAGTATTTTTCTAATCACATTTGCACTTTCAAAATCTTGTCAAGAAAACAGCAGTGACTCGTCCACTGGGAGACACCCCAACACCAAAACAAAAACAAATATTTTGTCTACTCAACAGAGATTCTCAGTCATCCAGGTCACGGTTATCCCAAAGGTGCTTTTACAAAAGGCAACTGGACTTTCTTTATGTTTGTTTCGAAATGTCTTCTGGGAAGAAACAAAGAAAGTCCAGTTTCCTTTTGAAAAAGCACCTTTTGGACGAGTGTCCTACTTTGTACTCCTAGCTCGCCCAGGGGCAAACCAGCTCCTGCTGGTTGTCCCCTCCATCCAAATTTCATGTGCACGTGAATGCATGATGAAACCAACACGCAGAAGCGCTTTTGAAAACACTGAGATTCCTCATCTCATGATGATATGTACATGCCCCTTTCTTCTTCTCTGCAGTGTATTTGTGTAGGAAGGAGTGCTGCACCACCGCTAAAGCTTTACTTTTACCACAACCCATGCTTATATTTAGACTACAATGAGTCATTCTGAAGCTTCTGAAAGGGGGCCTCCTTCCTGTGGCCTCCTGGCTCTTGGAGCTAACAATGACCTCATCAAGAACAAGTCCCTCCCCACCCCCAGGCAGGTGTAAATGTTGCTGCATTTTTCTCTCCTGAGGCTATTTACTTTGCTGAGCTGAATTCGGTTTTTGCCATAGTTTGCTTTTCTTCTTTTCCAATAATAAATCTTTTCTGCAGGGGCTCTCCTGACGTCCATCTCCACATCTTTTCTCCTTGCTCTGTTTTTCCCCTTCCCAATGACGCAGCAACGATATTTTTCCTCCTCATTCTTTCTCTAAAAATTGATGGCCTCTCTCCCCAACTGGGTTCCCTCCAGGTGTGTCAGGACAATTCCCAGCATGCCCAAGTCCTAGCACATCTGGAGAATATGTGTCTATGCAGATACTCAGTCATCCAGATCATGGTTGTCCCAAAGGTGCTCTTTCAAGAGGCAACTGGACTTTCTGGTGTGTTTTTTTTCCCTTTGAACAAACTCAAAGAATGCTTCAAACTCTCTAAAAGAATGCAAATGACCAGCTGTCTGCAAAGAATGGATGGAGGGGACAATTTCTTCTTCACCAAAATGTTGCCCTTCGGCTGAATGGAATGGAACAAGTAGACTTATTTTTATTTTATTTTTTATTTTTTTTGATTTGTCAATCATTTACAAAATAATAGGCATAAGTATATACATAGTTATGAATACATAAAATGGGTACATATAAGAAAAAAAAAAGAAACAATAGAAGAGGGAGGGTAGGCACGTTGGTGTGCTTATTCACACCCCCTACAGACCTCTTAGAAAAGGGGTGAGGTCAATAGTGGACAGTCTAAGGTTAAAGTTTTTGGAGAAACCACAGAGTCAGGTAGAGTATTCTAGACATTGACCACTCTGTTGCTGAAGTCGTATTTCTTGCAATCAAGTTTGGTGCAGTTTACCTTGAGTTTGTATCTCTTGTTTGCTTTTGTGTTGTGGTTGAAGCTGAAGTATTCATTGACCGATAGGACATTGCAATGTATGATTTTATATACCATACTTGGATCAGTCCGAAGACAGCGTAGTTCTAAGTTTTCTAAGTCTAGAATTTCGAGTCTGGTGGCATAAGGTATTCTGCAACGAGTAGAGGAGTGGAGAATATTTCTGGACTTTCTCAACTGTGCTAATATCAGATACGTAATGCGGGTTCCAGACTGATGAGCTGTATTTTAGTATTGGTCTAGCAAATGTTTTGTATGCTCTAGTTAGTACTGTGATATTACCAGAGAAAAAGCTACGTAAAATTAGGTTAACAACTCTTAACGCCTTTTTGGCTATGTCGTTACAGTGGGCTCTAGCACTTAGATCATTAGAGATGAGTACGCCAAGATCCTTGATAGAGTTTGGATCATCAACAAGGTCTTGACTATTCAGCCTGTGTTTTATTTTCTGGTTTGTTTGTTTTTTTGCCAATATGTAGGACAGAGCATTTATTTGTTGAGATTTGTTGGCACCCTGGGATAAAGTCACATTCTGATGCCTCCTAAGATTTAGCTCCTGTTTTAATTTTGAAGATATTTGAACTACAGATATTCTCTTTTATAAGGGAGCACCTTTTTGAGGAAAATATCTGTAGTTCAGAGTTGAACAGTGGACTCCTTGGGGACTTCTGAGCTTGTTGGTTTGCTTGCAGATATTTAGTTGCCAGGCTAGATAACATCTTCAATGCTAGAAGTGGGTGGGGTTTGCTCTGTTTATATAGTAGCTTGCCCTGCCAAGTATTGGTGTTGTTGTTTTCATACAGCCTGTGTTATGAGTCCAGAGAGTGGTGATCCCATGGCTGTCTGATTTCTTAATATAAAACTGGGAAAAAAAGATGGTAAATATTCCAGCTACAGTGCCTCAAAGAGCTAATAACAGAAAACGGTGAGACTATGATTTTGTTTGATGTCAACACTCTATAGACCCAAACTAAAAAAAAAAAAAAGCCATGGCAAATGTACTACACAACACACCCAACCTAACCAAATACACTAAGACCAAAATATCCAGAATTATGGATCTCATCAACTTTTCACTACTTACTTTCAGTTTGATACCAGCAAATTTAAAAAACACCCATGGACTAGTACTCTCACTAAGAAAACAGCAACAACAACAACAACAACAACAACAACAACAACAACAACAACAACAACA
>BLBF01000010.1:13252459-13264318 GCA_015471245.1 Laticauda colubrina
TGAGAGAAGAAGGGAAGGAGGGAGAGAGGGAGGAGGGAGGGAAGGAGGGAGAGAGGGAGGAGGGAGGGATAGAAGAGAAGAGAAGGAAGTGAGAGAGAAGAAGGGAAGGAGGGAGAGAGGGAGGAGGGGTAGAAGAGGAGGGAGGGGGGGGGGGGGGGGGAACCCCCCCCCCCCCCGCCCCGCTTCTGCTTCGGCCGGCCACAGCAACTTGTCCCCGCTTGCCCGGGTCCTCGCCTCTGATTGGCTGGCGGGCGAAAGCCTCGCCAGGGAAAGGGGGCGAGGACGCCGCGGTGACGTCATGGGGAAACCCCCGGCCGCTGCCTGAGCTCCGGGCGGCCGGGCGGGAGGCGGCTTTTCGGAAGCTGCCAGCCAGCCGAGCGGACCCGCCGCGCTCCCTCCCACGCCGGCCTTCCGCAGCGACGCGTCCCCGGGAGCCGAGCCTCCTCGCCCGAAATGATGCCGACCAAAACGCCGCTCAAGCCCGCGCCGCACAACCCGGCGCCCTCAGGTAACCGGCCGCCGCCCCGTCCCCCAAGCCCCAAGCCGGCTCCCCAGGCGGGCCGGGCCTTGGAGAGGCGCCTCTCTCTCCGCCTTCGGGCCCCGATGGAGCGACCGGGACCCGGCTTGATGATCTCCGGCCGCGCGGGTGGGTGGGTGGGTGAAGAGGCAGCGCTCCACCGGGGATGGAGGGGGGTCGCGGGCGAAACGGGAGCGCCGGGACCGGTTCCTTCCCCACCGGCCGGTTTCTTCTCCTCGGAAGAACCGGCGCTCGGTTCTTGAATTCTTCGCCCCCTTGGCAGAAGGAAGCGGCTGCCGGGACGTGTCCGCCTCTGCGATCGCAGCCTTCCCGCCTGTCACCTCAACGGCATAAAGAGGAGTTGGAGAATGATGTCCAGATCGGACATCATGCAGAACTCATGTCCGATCTGGCTCTTCTCTCCCCGGCTTCTCTCCCAAGATCACCGAGCCGAAGAGAAGCAGGTGGTCCCTGGGCTGAAAGTCGGTCGAGATTCTCAGTCATCCTCCAGGTCGCGGTTGCCCCAAAGGTGCATGCAACTTGGTTTTTCTTTTGAAGAGAAGTGAAACGTCTTCAAAAGAAAAAACAAACAAACAAACAAGCCAGCAAGAAAGTCCAGTTGCCTCCTGAAAAAGCACCTTTGGGAGACCTTGGCTGGTTGCTACAAATCACCTGCTGCCTGGGCTATCTAGGTCAAGCCCACCCCGCCTCTCTGGAAGGGGGCTTTTGCAGTCGATAGGAGACCCCATTATTCAGAAAAAGCCTCAAATTCAACATAGTAGAACAGAGGTCCCCAAACTTGGCAACTTTAGGACTTGCGAACTTCAATTCCCAGAATGCTGGCTGGAGAATTCTGGGAGTTGAAGTCCACAAGTCTTAAAGTTGCCAAGTTTGGGGAGCCCCCCCCCCCCCTCCGTAGTAGAAGGACATTTGACCAGCTCTTCTGTGTGTTCTGAGATGGTTGCCTTAATTACAAACAGAGCAAACCTGGCTGTGGGAGCTTCATCGCTGAAGGCTTTCAAGAAGAGATTGAACTGCCATTTGTCAGAAATGGTGTAGGGTCTCCTGCTTGGGCCAAGGGGGTTGGACTAGATGACCTATACGGTCCCTTCCAACTCTTTTAATCTAACTTGGAGCTCATCATGATTGACTCTTGATGTTCTGCGTGACTTTATTCTTGGAGATTGTTTTTTTTCCCCTCCCTCATTGGTTTGGGTCTACATTGGCCAGTTGCTAAGACCCAAACAGTCTGAGAATAAGAGGAAGGGGCTCACAGTCTGCTTGGAAAGGCTTTATTATTTGTTGAGGGGAGGGGAGGGGAGGGGAGACAAAGAACTGCAGCTTCTACTGAAGGTAAAGAGAACTTTTTGTGGAAAGTTGTAGAACTTTAAGGACATTAGGAAGTTGCCTTGACATAGAGAGTGTCCCCAACTCAGTGATGTCTGCTCTGCCAGAAGCCCTCAGGGACTTCTGTGTAGGCTCCTTCCAACCTTCTTCCTATCTGATCTCTTAAACAGGAGGTGCTAGGATGGGATCTTCTGCAGGTAGAACCCAGTTCTGCCCCTGATTGGTGTTAGCATAATTTCTACTCTGAATGTTTCAGTGCTTGTTTGCTGTCCATCCTCAACTTGTTGTTAAAGAGAGCTCTAACTCCAACACAAAGAAGTGTGAAGGGTGTCATGTTGACAATTGTCTTCTGGGTAAATTTTTCAGGAGGTACTTTCAGCAGCAAGGTACCACTAGGATTAGCAGTGATTCCGTTCCTACACACTCATTCAAATCGAAGGACCCCTTATAACCTGAATCCTAGGCTCACCCTTGCCTGAGGACTCTCTTATTTTAACTTTAATTTAACTCAGGGAATCTTAATTTAACTCAGGGAATCTTCTCGCCCGCCATTTATTCCCCTGCATTTAACTGAATCGGGAACACACACACACACACACACACACACACACACACACACACACAGAAGAGCATTCTTAGTCGGGATGAGTCCATTAGGGAGGCTGCAAGAAACATGATTGTTTCATCAATGCAATTGGCAATACCGTGCTTGTCTGTTTTACAGAGTGCTCTGTCGCCATAGCTTTGCAGCTACGCAGAATTGGGGATAAATGGAATCTCCGGCAAAGAATTCTGAACCTCTTCTCCAAGCTCTTCTGCCCAGGAACTTGAAAGAGTCTCAAAGGAGAGAAAAGGAAATCGAAATTTAAAAAAAAAAAAAAAACCGGCAACAAGAAAGGAAGAAGAAAAAAAAAAATGTCTGTGAAGATGAAAACTTTTTTCTACTCGAATGTATGAAAGAGAACACCTCCTGAGGTGGAAGAAATGAAATGTTTAAAGGGTTTTGTTGCTTGTTGTTTCCATCAACATCCACAAAAGCTCCTGTGTAATATTCTCAGATACCATTTCGGGAAGTTTGTGTGAGTGAATGCAAATGGAGCTACTGAGACAGAGGAGAAAACTGGATGTTACTGTTGACTGAATTGGTCCTGGAAGATGAAGGAGCCATTGGAGCTGAAACCGTGTTCAGTGTTGGATATTAAGCATTGTTTCACGTGTAGGGAAAATGATTTTTGGGTGTGACTTCTGGTTTTCTTGACAAATGCAAATCAGTTCCTCAGTTCTTTTGTTCTTATTTTGGAGTTTGGAAACCTACCTGGAGAAAACCAGGAGAAGTATGTTACATATGAATTTGTTCTGTTGAAATGAATGTAATTTCTTAGAGGTTCATTTGTTTTATAATTAATTGTATTATATTGCAGTGCCCTTAAATTATGAGTGGAGCTGGGTACGGATAGAATACCAACTTTATAATATATGCCCTATGGGTAAGCTGTTTTTACTATATTTATTTTTGTGCGAACTTGTTTTCAGATTATTAACCATGACTAAAGATTCAGGATGAATGTTCAAAACATTCTGCATCAGAGTAGATTTTAACAGGTTGTCAAATTTTCTTCAGTTTTGAAAGTAACAGTATTTTTGGCTTTACAGAATGAATTGGTACATGTTTAGTTATGAGTTAAGAAAACAGAGGTCTGTTTATGCATTATAGGTGATAGATTCCTAACAGTGTTAGAACTATATAAATAATATAAGCTTTAGAAAAGAACATGCAGATCAAAAGTTACATTAAGATGACAATTTTGGGAATGAAACAATGTGCTGGTTTTTCACTAAGCAAATGAATTATTCAATGTATGTCAGCTGGATGAAAAATGTCAGAACATTTTAAAAACATGCAGGAGTCATATTCAGTCTAGAAATTCACCTGAGATCTTATCTTGATATGGATCTGTTTTCATACACTAAGTATTGTTTAAGAAGTTGAATTGCACACATAAAGAAAGTTTCTACGAGGATCAAGTGCTAATTCTGAAATCAACCACAAAGATTTTCAGCAGATTTGCTAAGTTTGAAACACATTTCTGAGTTGGGGCTCAACAATTTCAGTATTTATTCTGCAACATTCTTTAACATAAAACTCTAAAGATATTTCAGTTAAATTCATAAGTAACTCAATAGTCTGACCATGGCTACACTAACATATATCAAAATCAGGCTATATTCCCTAATCATTGCCCAATATTGGTTGAATAAAAATGTAAATAACTAGAATTGTTGGATATATCATCTCAAAGTCAGCCTTCCTTTTTTGTAAATCTCTTCAACGGCTCTTTTTTTTTTTTTTTAAGTCTTCTTAGCATTACTTTAATTGTGGAATTATGAAGTCTCATTTGAAGGCCATGGTTCTTCAATAAACAGTCCTTGTATTTTTTTTTAAATTGAGAACAACCAAGGGGAGTCAAAAAAAAATCAAAATGGCAGCTGTCAGAGCTGGGTCAAAACCATTTGTTTTGACTGAGAGATAGCAATATTTTTTTCTGTGTTTTTATATAGGAGTATTGCACACTATATTGTTTTGCTAAGCTTGGGTAAGGGTGAGGGTCAGGAACATAGTTTACAGCATCTAATCTGTTTCATCCAGTACATTGAACCTTAATGCCAGAATTTTGTTCGGTGGTCATACTACCTAATAAATCTGGGCCTGGAAGTTAATAACTGGAGCTCATCACATTGGTGAAGATGTGTTTACAGCAAAAGAACCAGTTAGAAGTATTTAAAGAGCAGATCCATAGCCATCAGGCTACATTTCTGTGCCAGATTTCTTGCAAATGTCATAACATAGCTTTCTGTAAGAATCATTGTTTTTGTCCATGTCTTAAAAATTATTCCTTCTGTGTGGCGACTGTTAAGCTAATAAACTTTATTTGTTGTTCAAAAAAAATGTGCTTCAGAATATAATTTCCATGGAATTTGAACATGCTTCCTGCCTTTCTGTAATTGCTGATATTATACTCTATTATACATATTTTTTTAAAAAAGTTCAGCTTGCAAGCACATCTGCACGGACTGAGTTGTCAAAAAGAGTCAAGATGGTGGCCAGCATCTTGCCTTGTTTAAAGCCTCCTCTTAAATAAAAGACAGCTGCCAGTTTCCCATCAGAAGTGAGGGAGAGGTGTTCAACACAAGACAACACCTGATATTTGTTTTTTGGGCAGTCTTCTTCAAACCAGAGCAATCTGGAAATGTTGACTTGCTATGGATGTTCCAGCAGATCTGGAACGTGCAGATTCAGTTTGGCTGCCAAAGAGCTTACTTGTTCTTCAAACACTATCACAGCAGCTCAAATCACTTACAAGGATCATGAAATCACAAATTGTGGTTTGCTTTATCCATCCAGGCAAACATTAATTGAGGCTAGAATCTGACAATCTTCCCCAGAACAGAACACTTAAGGAAGGGAGATAACAACTGTGGCAAGAACATTTTTTGGGGGTGTTGATATTGTTTGCAGAAGACAATAACACCCAGAGGTGGACTGCTGCTGGTTCGCACCGGGATTCTGCACAGTTTATCCCACCACTGGCTGGTCCTGCCCCCAATCATTTTTGGGGCCATTTTCCAGCCCATTTTGGCCATTTTTCAGACCAAAAATTTTGATCATGTGATCATGGGGATGCTGCAATGGTCATTAAATGTGAAAAATGGCCATAAGTCACTTTTTTCCAATGCTGTCATAACTTCAGGTACTTAATGAACCGTTATAAGTCAGCTTACTCCCTGTAGGATGTTGCAAAGTTTTGCAAATGTCGCCCCTGTTTAGTTTAGTTTACTTTATTGTCATTGCACCTCATGCAATGAAATCAAACACCATCTGCAGTGCACATCATGACCATGAAAATAAACAAACACACATCCTTCACACTCCAGACACTGAACTGAAAACCCTGATACTGCACCAACACTGCACTGTACAGTAGAATTCAATAGAGTTACTGCCCTGGGATACAAGCTATTTTTCAGCCTGTTTGTCCTTGTTTTTATTATCAAATAATTATTTGTTGTTCCATTTAAACATGAGGTTTTTGTGGGTTTTTTTTTTTTTTTTTAACTTTCCAGTGAGGCTTGTAAAGAGACCTCAAATGCTCACATCCCCATCAGGTCCTCAATAGCTGAAGTGGTCATAGTATTATTGGCTCTCCAATAGAAGTTCTTAACTTTTTGGGTTTAAAGCAGAAGTCTCCAAACTTGGCAAGTGGAAGAGTTGTGGACTTCCACAAGTCCTACAGTTGCCAAGTTTGGGTATCGCTGGCTTAAAGGATGAAATATTTTGTCATACATATTTCATATCAACCCAGCTTGCTTGTGAAATGGCTTCAGTTTCCCACTGAATCCTCTCTGGCCCCCCCCCCCCGCACTTTTACAAGTGGCAGGCAAACGGGCAACACAGAAACAGATCCAAATTCAGAGAGATGAATCACAACTGACACCTCCTATCGGCTGGGCATTTCCTGGTTCCCTGTCATCAAAACAAGAAGTGACTTGTGGTTGAAGTCCAAAATTCAGAAGAAGGAGGCAGCTGGGGGGGGGGGAGAGAGAGCGAGAGAGCTGAAGGGTCCCCTGGACCAGAAATCTTTCAGAGAATCCCTCAGATACCCAGTTCTGTCCATGCCACCCTGCGGTGTCCCTTCCAGTACTTTCTCTCGCTCTCTCCTCACCAACACAACCTCTTCCACCACTGGTGGGATTCAAAATTTTTTTACTACCGATTCTGTGGGCGTGGCTTGGTGGGCGTGGCTTGATGGGCATGGTGGGGCTTGGTGGGGAAAGGTATAGGGGAAAGGTACTGCAAAATCTTCATTCCCTCCCCACCCCACCAGAGGTGGTATTCAGCAGGTTCTGACCAGTTCTGGAGAACAGGTAACGGAAATTTGGAGTAGTTCGGAGAACCGGCCAATCCCACCTCTGACTGGCATCGCCCCCCTCTATTCACTGCCTCCCAAGTCCCAGCTGATTGGCTGGGTCTTCTTTTGTTGCCCTGCCCAGGAGAACGGAGCTGGAAAGCAGGTCAGTGGGGTGGGGTGGGGAGGGAATGGGGATTTTTGCAGTATCCTTCCTCTGCCATGTCCACCAAGCTACGCCCACCAATCCATGCCCACAGAACCAGTAGCAATTTTTTTTGAATTCCATCACTGCATTCCATTGAATTCCATCATTCCATCTACTAACCTGCTTTCCAGCTCTGTTCTCCTGTGCAGGGCAACAAAAGAAGACCCAGCTGGGACTTGAGAGGCAGAGAATAGATGGGGGCTGGGCCAGTCAGAGGTGGTATTTGCTGGTTCTCTGAACTACTCAAAATTTCCTCTACTGGTTCTCCAGAACTCTGTCTTCCTCGCTCCTCACAAACACCTGGCAGGGACAGAGTCGAAGTTAAGATAAAGGATAAAAAGGCTACATGGATTTTATTCTCCTAACAGTCGACTTTAGGGGCCAGTGCTCATGGTTGTTTCAAGACAGGGGTGGGATTGGTGGGAATGTGACTGGCTGGGCATGGCCAACTCAATATCACTCACATCGAGGCATGCATCTCCTCACCTGGCCTCTCATGACAGTGGTGATGCTGCTACAGTTGTAAGTGTGAAAAATGATCATAAGTCACTTTTTCAGTCCCATTGTAACTTTGAATGCTCCCTCCACACAAGCAAAATACCAGCAAAGGAGGGAAAAAATACTCCAGAGAAATTCCTGAGACAGGAAGTCTAGTCCTGCCAAGAATGTAATAAGGGTTAACAGAGAGGCAGTTTCTGTAAGCAACACCAGAATGTTTCCTTCCTGCCTTCCTTACAGGATTAGGCCAGTAATTTCTTCTAACAACTGGTTCTCCAAACTGCTTAGGATGTTAACAACCGGTTCTAGCAAATAGGTGCAAACTGGTAGAATCCCACCCCTGTTTCAAGGCCTTTGAGCCAACACAGCCTGAAGATATTTCTGTGGTCACATGGGAACCATGACATCACGCAGCAGAGTAGAGCGTGCAGCAAAACACGGAGTGCTATTATCTTCCCACTGAAGAGCTCCCTGTTTATTTACTCATATTTGCATGCTTTTGAAAGGCTAGATTGGCAGGAGCTGGGGAAAATAACAGGAGTTTGCCCCATCATATGGTACTCAGGTCTCAAACCTGGCCTGTCAGTTTTCCAGCTGACATATTCAGCCTCTTCACCACTTGGCCATTGGGCCACCTTCAGAAGGCTCCTCGGGAATTATTTATATTGGAATTATATTGGAAGCAGTGGTCATATTCCTCTTGGCAATTGTTTTGCAAATGCATGAGTCACTGGGTTGTCCTTTTGTCAGGGCAACCAGAACTTCAAATCCTCTTCACTTGAATTGGGGGTGCCCTGCCTGACCAAGCAGCCTTATGTAATGGCACACGGGAAAGACCTTGGGAGACTGGGCAAATTGTGGCTGCCTAGGGAACCTCAGATAAGAGACAGCATAGCCTGTGTTGTAATTCCCCATTAGAGAATGATAACAGGGAGACGTATAGAGAGTAGTTGGAATAATACACACACAGTACACAGATACACTGTACAGTTAATGAAGGTTTTTACTTCCAGAAAGGTTTAAGCAAAGTTCAAAATAGGCAGTCCAAAAATCATTCACAGGTTAATCAGACAGTTTTTCAATCCAGGGATATTCCAGTAACAAAGTCCAGTGTCAAAAACAGTTAAGTATCAGACTTACATTAAATCCAGTAATATCAGTCAATTTGGAAAAATGGAGCAATAGCAATACTTTCCAACAGAAGGAAATAAAGATACACTCTCTTCTCTTCTGAGATTCAGACTAAAACAACCCAGGTTTCTGGCTTCATCTTATGGCCTTTTGAAAAACCACACCCAATTTCATGCTCTTGCATTCCCTTAAAGAAATAGTACTAAAATGTTTATCCTGGTTTATATATTTCTAACCCAAATACCTGTTAGGAGTCTCATATTCCTAACAGCCTGCAGCTGCATCGTGGGTGGGGGGAAAGGTACAGAAGAGACCCTCCCTAGTTTCTCAGGCTGTAAAGGAGACAGTGGGAGATTTGTACTTTCATGCTTGCAAGATTCTGTTAATGTAGCTTTACAAACGAATAAACTGAGCTTATCTGGCATACCTAGTAAGGCTGACACCTGAAAGTCCCAGCTCCAGCACAGCTGGAAATTCTTAGTGGGGCAAGTCTTGGTTTATTGCAAGGGTCTTCAAACTTGGCAGCTTTAAGACTTGTGGACTTCAACTCCCAGAATTCCTGAGCTAACATGACTGGAGGAGGAATTCTGGAAGTTGAAGTCCACAAGTCTTAAAGCTGCCAAGTTTGAAGACCCTGGTTTACTGGTTCTTCAAATGCAATGCCCCTTAGAAAGGAATATTTATAGCTTAGGGTTGAACTATGGGGTCTCTGGTGTTCTCTGAGCTTGATTATTTTCTTGCAGACATTTCATTACCAAACTAGGTAATATATCATTA
Organism: Laticauda colubrina; assembly: GCA_015471245.1. Taxonomy (NCBI): domain Eukaryota; kingdom Metazoa; phylum Chordata; class Lepidosauria; order Squamata; family Elapidae; genus Laticauda; species Laticauda colubrina. Next base: position 13,261,842 of record BLBF01000010.1, read on the forward strand.
GTGCAAGAAGCAAGTGGGGTTTGTTCTCATTTTTATATTTTAGGGACATGCCCTGTTGATGCCCCTTCCCCCACAAAAGGACCAAGCCCTTGTTATTGGGATGGTCCTTCCTTAATCTACCTGCCATTGTTTTCAAAGGAGTTCATTGACCTGTTCTGATGTTGGGACAGCTACTATGCTCTGTAGTTTCCTGTTTTCTGTGGTATTGGTTCAAACTGCAACCAATTTGGGTTGTTTTCGCTTCCTGCTTTGGCACTGTTTGTGGCTGGAGAATTCAGGAGCAGCTGATAAGCGTGTTTCTCTGAGACACTTCCTCCTCCCTCCCTCCCTCCCTCCCATCACTGAATAAACAGGAATTAACATGGAGATGACCCTTCAGCTAGCCACACCTTACACTGAATAGGGTATAAATATTCCCTGTTGCTTTAATAGCCACATTGTGTCATGCTTCTCACAACTGTGAGCTCCAGTGCCTTAGATATGACTCAGTGCATAACCTGCTACTTCAGAGTCAATTGGCAGGTACCTTCAGGCAGGGCTTGAGAGCCTGTGTCTCATTTTTGTGTCTCGTGTCTGTGGCCCACATTCCTCATCTGGTGAGATGAGCCTTGTTGTGGGTGTTAATGTGTTGAACTAGCACAGTATAGAGCAGGAGTAGGCAACTATGGCCCTTTTATAATGTGTGGACTTCAAATCCCAGTATTCCCGAGCCAGCCATGTTGGCTGGGGAATTCTGGGAGTTGAGATCCACATATCAAAAAAGGGCCCTAGTTTCTCACCTCTGATGTAGATGGTGAGAGTAGAATCTGACTAGGGGAGTGAACAACTACTCACAGGGTTATTGGTACAGGAGAAAACAGAAAGTGAGGTCCCCACTTTGGTTCCTGAAGAAAATAGAATATAAAACAGTGTTTTTTAAACTTGGCAACTTTAAGATGAGTGGACTTCAACTCCCAGAATTTATCATCCAGTATGGGGGTTGAGGAATTCTGGAAGTTGAAGTCCACTCATTAAAAAGTTGCCAAGTGTGTGTGTGGGGGAATGAAATAAAGCAACCAACTCTCTCCCACCTTTCCCCAAAGAGTATGATATTGCATATTTGCCAACATTTTGAAATCCTGAAGAGGTAGATTTTGCGAGGGAGCGAAGCGACCAAGCCCGAGCACACTTGCACACGAGGGGGGGAGGGTGTGGGAGGGGGGTGTCTCCCCTCCCACGGTGTGGACTTTTTTTGTTTTTCAATATCAAAATATGAGATTTGGTGCATGTTTTTTAACCTTTTTAAAGGGTTTTTGCAGTATTGTTTTTGCAGTATTGTTTACAGACCTACAACTAGAACAGTCGGCCACTATGCGTACGTACAGTACGTCTACATAAAACCAAAGATACTACATGCGATCCAAGTTAGATATGAAAATACATGTACGTTTAATACAATCACGTACGTACACGGCTGGCTGGGATCATGCCACGCCGTATGCCGCATCAGCCGCACCACGCACACGTGAGCTACCAAAACATTACTATTATGCGTGGTTCTAGCTACATGACTGTATGACTGTGCATACATGACTTGTGTGCATATTAGAAGGCTGAATACGGCGTTTTTGAGGAATGAGTTCCTTGAAATTATTATTAGTATTCTAATTACTAGCTTATTTTAGGGAATCAACACACAATGAAGGGAAAACATGACTTCCATTTCATTTTATGGTAGGTTTGCTACAAAATCGGTAGATCAGAAGAGAAAATCGGTAGCCGGTCAAAACCTCTAAAAAGCGGTAGTCTACCGCCCAAAGCGGTAGAGTTGGCAAGTATGATATTGTATCATAGTGATATTCCTGTGTGTATATCAAAAGCTGCAGATTTTCGCACACCCTACTCCATTGCTTGCACATCACAAGGCAAATTGCCAGTATATTGAAGCAGCAAGATTCAAACAGCAGCAGCAACACCAATGATAAAGACATCTAATTACTGGATTTATAGGCTCTTCAAATCTTGAGAAATGTTGGCTTAAGAATGATGGTTCAAAAATCTTCTGGATTTTTTCCTCGACTTTGGCCACTAACTGAAACACCTTGCTGGTTCTAAGATACTGAGGGGAGGGTGAAGTTTGCAGGAAGAAAATATCTGTGTGGTGTGTTTTTTTTCCCTAGGAAGAATGGAAAAAGTACAGGGTGTAATCTGAGAATTTGGGCTGAGGAGGTATAGTGCCCAAAAAAAAAAAAGGAAAAAGAGAGGATTGCAACATTTTTAAAGGCTCTCTTGCATCATCCTGTTTTATTGTGTCCTACTAGTTGCAGAAAAATGCACAGCAAACTTTTGAAACACTGTTTTATGGTTATCTTTGCATGCCATGAGAGAGAGAAAGAGAGAGAGAGCAAAAGGAAGAAGGAGAAAAAAAGAAAGAGAAAAAAAAACAAAAATAAGAAGGAAGAAGAAAGAAAGAAAGAAAGAAAGAAAGAAAGAAAGAA
>BLBF01000010.1:13277698-13344825 GCA_015471245.1 Laticauda colubrina
TGTGGAATTTCAATTGGAAGCTTATGGGGATTAAATTTTGATCTCGGCAGTTTCGTAGGAAGGTGAGGTCACATAAAATGGAAGCTCTTTGGACTTCAAGTTTTTCATAAGTCCTGGTCAGATGGTGGGTTTCAAAAGACTAACCTGAGCACAACCAAGCCCCCACCTAAGCAGAACACACCCCCAGCCAATCAGAACACAGCCAACCCCCCTACCAATCAGAACACAGCCAAACCCCCACCCAATCAAGTCACACCCCCACTAGCAGTTAAAAGGAAGAAGCAGCTGCAAGCTCACATTACTCTGAGAAGTACAGAGCTGAAGAAACAAGCCTGAAGATGATGAATGAGACTTCATCGAAACATTGCCTAGATACTTCCAATTCTATGCGGGAGAAAACCCGAATAACCAAAGATCCATATACATACATACATACATACATACATACATACATACATACATATATATATATATATATATATATATACACATACATACATATATATATATATATATACACATACATACATATATACATATATATAAAATCATAATTACAATGATGTTTGTATGTTAACACCTTGGACACTTAGAGAGCACACTGCTCAACACAGAAATGTATGATATAAAACAATAAAAATATTTCACAAAAATTAGATGATGATGATGATGATGATGATGATGATGATGATGATAATAATAATAATAATAATAATAATAATAATAATAATAATGGAAACTTGTTCCTTGCTTTAAATTCTATTTTAAAACAAGTGTTCACTTGCACTTGTGATGCTTAAAATAATCTTGGTAATAGCAATGAGTCTTGTGGGTGTCTATGCAGAAGGAAGGCCCTCTGGCTTCAATCCAGATAAAAGTCCCAGATTGCAGGCTTCAAGGCTATGTCATTATGTTGGGATCAAATACTAAGGCCCTTGTCCCCAAGCGGTGAGATACTTATATCAAAGGCTGAGCAGATAGAGAGATAGGGAAGGGTAAGATATAATTTTCTGCCAGCAATTAACTCCCTTGTCTTGGGAGTCTATCTTTATTTGTTCTAACTGTAATTCATCTTGCTTATATACTGGAATGAAAGGTGGAATTTTCAGCAATCTGCTATTCAGATCTTCCTGGTCAAAATCTAGCAATGTAAACTTTGAAACCATAAGGAGGACAGTTTCTGCTTTCCAGGGATGCTGAACGCCAGCTCCTGCACAGGGGTAGGTGGTCAAAAAAGTCAAAATAGTACCCATAACTGGGCAATCAAAGTCATGCCTTTTTTTTTTTTTTTAACATGTGGCACACATATAATGGACTTTAAAAGGCCGTTCAATGGGCTTTAAAAGGACTTTAATTGCTCACATAATTACAACCATAATCTTTACCTTATGACCTCCACCTTGCAAATGCTCAGCTCTGTAATCGTGCTTGTGACTGGCAGAGCTGGTTCAGATCACTAGGAATTGTTCTGCAACTGCTGAAGAGCCACAGTTACCTCACTTGAAACCTTCTTCTTCTTCTTCCTAGTGAATTCCTGCAAGTGCAGTGTCTACTTTTCAGATCATTGAACGCCACTTTGCACACTCCGCTGCATATCCAGGGCGCAGGCTTGCATATCTTTGTTTTTTTAGTGTCTTACCGTTTCTGTTTTGGATGCCCGTGAGGTCACCTGCCATTGACTTCTAGTTGGTAGGCAGTCCTGGACTGGTCCATACCAGTGGAGCCCAGGGGTGGGATTCACCCAGTTCAGACTTGTTCGAGCGAACTGGATGTTAAATTTACATCTCGTTTGCGGAACCGGTAATTGAATCGACCAGCTGGCCACTGCACTAACCACCGTGGCCCCACCCACCCTGCCCCTCCCCTCCCAGGTTAATGTAGCCTGACAATAAATTAGAATTACCAGAATCCTGTCTGGTATATAGATAGCCCTGTGATTTACAACCACAACTGAGTCCAAAATTTCTGCTGATAAGCAAGATGGTGGTTAAGTGAGTTTTGCCCCATTTTACAGCCTTTCAGGCCTCAGGTGTTAAGTGAATCACTTGCAGTTGTACGTTAGTAACACAGTTGTTGAAATAATTTGGCTTTCCCATTGATTTTGCTTGCCAGGGGGTCGTAAAAGGGGATCACGTGACCCACATCATAAATATGAACCAGGGGCCAAGCGTCTGAATTTTGATCGCATGACCACGGGCATACTTAATGGTTGTTAAGTGTGAAAACGGTCACAACTCATTTTTTCGATGCTGTTTGAACACTCACTACACAAGGTATTGTAAGTCGAGGATTGGCTGTACCTGGGGGGGGGGGGAAGGATGGCTGACCAGTGGTAGGATTAAAAAAAAATTACTACTGGTTCTGTGGCCGTGGCCTGGCTTGGTGGGCATGACAGGGGAAGGTCACTGCAAAATCCCCATTCCCACCCCCCCCCCACCCTACTAACCTGCTTTCCAGCTCCGTTCTCCTGTGCAGGGCAACAAAAGAAGACCCAGCCAATTGGAGGCAGAGAAAAGATGGGGGCGGGGCCAGTCAGAGGGGTGGTATTCGCTGGTTCTCCAAACTATTCAAAATTTCTGCTACCGGTTCTCCAGAACTGGTCAGAACCTGCTGAATATGCCCCCTCTGGGGTTGACCTTGCTGTAGCTTTGACTCTTTCCTTGGCATTCTTGTGAGCCATAGAAATGACTCAGAAGCCACATGAACGGAACTGTGGTTGAACTGCAGCCCCAGCAATGAATGACACAATAGCACTTGGATTTTCCCCTTACTTTCTACGTATAGAAAAAGAACTTGAAATTGAAACAATAAATAGGTTTTCTGTTATTAACTCTGCTTCCTGTGTTGTTTGCCTAGGCCCAAAGTCAGGGAGAGAGGGAGGCGAAATTGCGGTGTTATCGAATCCCCACAATCTCTCTCACCTTGCACAGGTTCTAATGCTGTGTTGCAATCATCTGCATAATCTGTTATGTTTTCATAATCTGTGGTTAGCTTTAAATCCGTGAATACCTCTAGTTTTGTAAGCTTTTTGAAAACGTATCAGAAGCTGTTTTGATTTTCCTCACCCTCAAAGAAAGCTGTGTCAGAAACCAAAGCGCGTCTCAAGTTAGTGAATTGATGTATGCCAATTTGGGGGTGCAAGAATCAGAAAAATGCCTCCCTCCAGGGCTTGTAAAATACCGTGAAAGTATTGCACAATTGCTGATCTCATTCCCCCCCCCCCACTTTCCTGTGTTCAGCCTTTTGATCATGAGATATCTGCTTATGTGAATGTGTATATAAATAATATGTGTTTCCTGAAATATGAGGTATACTTGTTTAGAGAAATAACCAATGCACAGAAAACCCTAAATAATGCTGAAATAATAGCAAAATACAGCCCTCTCCAAATAACGAGAAAATGTAAATAAATAGTTGACAAGTACTTAGTGTTAACAAAGAATTATTAGATGAATTGCACTGTTGGATGACCTGAAGGACAAAGTTAGGGACAGATCATCATAGAGATAATCTATTTGTATGCTAGCTAGGAGTTGAGAACTAGTTGATAATCAATTAGTGGAATTATTATTTAATTATCAACACTCTGATTATGTTCATGAGCATAGATGACTGCAAATCTCCCATACATTAGAAAGTACTTTCAAAGCTGCTGCTAGTTTCAGAAAGTGTTTCTGTTTAAATACCCTGAAGTTTGAAACCTATTGTTAAACCAGAACTGCAAAACTACTTCTGTATATACAATTATATCTATATGTTACTGTATCTATTGCCACCTAGTGGGTAAACTGTTTCTTTTTCTTTTCCCAAATTGGACTGTAATTTTTTTTTTCTTGAAGACGTTTTGCTTCTCATCCAAGAAGCTTCTTCAGTTCTGACTGAAGCTTCTTCAGGTCAGAACTGAAGAAGCTTCCTGAGTGAGAAGTGAAATGTCTTCAAGAAAAAAACAAAATCCAGTTGCCTTTTGAAAAAGCACCTTTGGGACAACCAAGACCTGGATGAATCTCCATAGAAATTCTTTTTTTTTTTTCTGCTCAATTGTGTCTGATAATCAGACACCGCCTGGACAAGTCCCTGCAGTTCTCTCAGCAAGTTTTTTTTTCCCCATGTTTTGCCATTGCCTCCTTCCTAGGGCTGAGGGTGAGTGACTGGCCCAAGATCACCCAGCTAGTTTCGTGCCTAATGTTAGGACTAGAACTCACCATCTCTCAGTTTCTAGTGTGATGCCTTAATCTTTACACCAAACTAGCTCTTCATTTTTTAATTTATTTTTAATCCCCTTTTTTCATGTGCAACTCAGCTTGGGGAACATAGCTAATATGCCTTCCTCCGCTTATTTTCCCCACAACAACCCTGTGAGGTGAGTTAGGATGAGAGACTGACCCAAAGTCACCAAGTCTGTTTTCTTGCCTAAGGTCTCCCAGTATCCTAGTTTCTTTAAACAAACTGAGAATATTGGATATGTATAGAGAGTTCTCAATCCTTGTTTGCTATTCCCTAGATTTTCTATATTGACTGAACTTTTTTTAAAAAATGTTTCAATAAGAGGTAAACAAATTGGAAGCTAACATGTTTCAAAGCAAATATAATTTACTGCTTTCCAAGAATAGATCTGAGTCTCCTAAAAAACCTCACTAAGATAGTAGAAATATCAGGAGGATGGAGGGGGAGTTAATTTCCAGGTAAAATACGCTGTTTCGGTGGATATGCCCTCCATCAGGGAAAAAGGCCATTTTTGTAAATAGAAAAAGAAATCTATTTTGACACCTTTGTGAGGTCACCCCTGCTGACACATTTATTTATTTAATTTATTTAATTATTTATTAAATATTTATGCTGCCTATTTCCCCTATAAGATGACTCTGGGGGGTTTACAAATTACACAAGTAGAAAAATAATAAAATATTAAAACATTAAAGATTAGGATTTTAAAACTATACTGAAACTAGAACAAAGAGACAGATGGATGGGAGCTCTTCTTAGCTCATCAGGCACCTCCAGCGTTGAGCACCTCTCTTGGGACCCCTTTTTTAGGTATATCCATTTCAGTATAATGTGGGCCTTTCAACCATCCTGTAGTCCAAGGGTCTTCAAACTTGGCAGCTTTAAGACTTGTGGACTTCAACTCCCAGAATTCCTGAGCTAACATGACCGGAGGAGGAATTTTGGGTGTTGAAGTCCACAAGTCTTAAAGCTGTCAAGTTTGAAGACCCCTGCTATAGTCCATGCTTGATAAGCTGGTACATTTTCCAAAACTAGGCCACTATGATTTAAATAAACCATACTGAAGTAAATTAAAAGTTTAGCACAATGTGTCAATACTGCAAGATGAGTAACGCCCTGGAAAATAAAAATTACATTCAAGATTCCTGCATTTCCACGCCAACAGTAACCCGATAAAGGAACATTATTATTTATTTTCAGAAGTCACTAAAAAAAAATTCAGTGAAAGCTTTTTTTTTTTAAAGAGATGCTCATTCAGAGAATTGGAATAAAGCACACTTGGAAAGGTACACAGTCTACGTCCTATTATTGCACTTATCTTTTTACAACAAGGCGTTTAAAAATAATCTGAACACAAAGGACATACTTATAAAAATGACAATGTTAATATACAACATCATACTGGAAGTAATGTGTCATGGTTTAAAAAAAAAACCCACGCAGAATTGTGGCCTGTTTCATACAAAAGGGTAAGAGGCAGTGGTGTTGGCAGGACAAATCAAGATGACGGTTGTAGCCCCCCCCCCAAAAAAAAAAATCAAGATGGCAGCTGAAGCCCCACAAAGCCCCGCCCCTTTTTACATGTGTTTTGATTGCCTGGTTGCGGAGATCATTTTGACTCTTTTGACACACACTGCCACACTCCCTGGGTAAAAGGGGGTAGCAAACCTGTGTCTGAGTGTGGCTGAGTCCCTTAAATGTTCCAAAGGTAGAAATTAACCTGCTAAGCATCCAGTCTGCTCTCTATAATCCATGTTTACTGTCTCCTCAATTGTGCTTTTGAGTTCTCCCAACTTCCATTGTGTTTCTGTACAACTTGTTTGCTCAATTAATTCCTACAAGATGCCACTTTCTATGACATGATGAATATATATTCCACACAGCTTCTGCGATACGCTAATTTCAGATCCCACTAATCCAAAATTATTATTATCAAGATGACAGCTCATCAGTAAAAGGGACAGATAATTGATGTCTAGAGCAAGGTAAAAGAAAAACTCAACAGCATTAAAAATAAAATTAATCATAACTTTTAAATGATATTCATTTAATATCATTTAATATTCATTTATAATTAACTTTTGTGTCTGGCAAACAGATGGACTTACACAGTCTGAATGCCCTTGCCGTGATTCCAAATTAATATTTATAAAATTACAATACATTAAGTTCATTTTTCATGGAGACATCAAGCGACTGATGGCAAAGTCGGATCCAAAACATCTTGATTTAAAAGTGTCTATAGCCTAGCAATTCAGGAAGGAAACACAAGCGTGCCCACAGTGCAATAGCAGACAACGTATCAGCCAGTGCTCTAATTTAATATTATATTAGTACTACAAAGTAGCAGAATTCCTTTGGCCACGTTAGGCTACAGAATTGTGAGGTTCGTAGTTCCTCTGCTTCTGCATGGCACTAGCTTGGGATAACTCAACTCTTTAACAGGAAAAAAAAAAAATGGAAATAGCAAGCTGAGGAAGATTTACAGATGGTGATTCAGAATCAGAATTTAAATGTAGCATTTCTGTATAAAGATGCAGATAGTCCTTGACTTACAACTGGTTGCTTAGCAACTGTTTGAAGTTCTGATGGGATAACCTTGAAGGAGGGGAAGTACTTATGATCTGAGTGCAGTTTTGATGGTAGCCTCCCCTCTGGTCACATTCAGAACTTCAAGAACTTGGCTACCGGGCCAAACGGCCATTTGTGACTGTTTATGACCAACCTGAGGCCCGACGGTTGTGCTTTATGATGGTTTTTCTGAAAACCAGCATTTACTTCTGTTTTTTGGCAGAACCGGCCAATTGGAAGCCATGGGTTCACTTAATAACCACAGCAGTTACTTTACGACCCTGGCATTTGGTCATGTGACCAATTCATTTTATGACAGCTGTGAAGGAGGCTGAAGTATTTTATGGAAATGGTCTTTTATGCAAACATGAATATGGGAGTGGAAATGGATGTTTAAGCTTCTTTCAGCCTCAGATTGCAAACTGCCCCAATCCTCTGAGAAAAAAGAACTGAATACATTGGTCCTGGGGGGAAAACGAATTTCTCCTTTGCAGAACACTCTTTTCAATCATTGATTAGTTGCACAGTCCCAAATTCCACCTTCTGCTGCCTGCCTAACCAACAGGGAAAGGACTGATGGTATAATGAGACCTTGCCTTGCCAACCTCATTATAGTGGTTTGTGGCCTACTAAATCCATCCTGCAGAAAGTGAATAGGGCTGTGGAATACAATCATGGCTAACTGGTTGAAATGGTGATTTTTAATAGCGCTAGCATGGTGGTGAGCTGTCCAAGGTGCTGGAAAACATGACTTGAAGTAAGAGCAGGGGTCTGCAACCTTAAACACTCAAAAAGCCATTTGGATTTGTTTCCCACAGGAAACACTGGGAGCCAATAATTTGACAACCGCTGTGACTGGGTGGGTATGACCAACTTGACATCACTCACTCCCACCCAGTCATCTCCTGTTCTGGAATATGGAGCAAGTCTCCATCTCCCGCCATCACCTTTCTTAGGCCAGGCGAGGAGTGACGGGGTGGGGAGGGGCCAGCCAGTGGTGGGATCAGCCAACAGGAAGCTGCAGCAGAGGGCTGAAAGAGCCACATGCGGCTCCAGAGCTGCAGGTTGAAGACCCCTGAATTAGGAGCTAACCAGATTAAATACTGTATGTTGTACCAACAGGGGCAGCAAAGTAGATTGCAATCTGTTTGCAATACATCTCCATTAAATGCTTTTTTTTTTTTTTCTGAAAGCACTTTTTGTAAATGCCCGTATGGATTGGGATCATCTGTAGGGGGTTTCCCAAAAGCCAAAGCCCTGCCACTATTTAGATACACTCTGATGCACATAAAGATAAGTTTTTGCTTGAATCCCATTGGTTACAGCTGCCATTTTGACTGTTTTCAGTCCCATCCTGTGAATATGTGGCTTCGAACAAATATACAAAATAAATCCACTCACCACAAGAGTGATATGGCTCGGTGTAGACGATCCATCATAAATACAAATTTCATTTGGTGTTCAAAATCTGGAATTGAGGGTTTGATACTGACATAGGAATTTAAGGCAACAGGAACAAGATATATATTTAATTAATTTCCAGTATTTATCATTTCCTTGAAAACTAACCCCCCCCCCCCAATTTATTTAAGGATTATCATACCGCTTTGTGCTGATACCTGCCTCTTCCCAACCCCCCATCATCCTGGTTTATTTAAAAACAAGACAAAACAAAACCAGGCCAACCTCCCTTACATTTAACTCTCTGCCTAAAATAATTTCCCCACTAAAATGATTTGTCAGGCATGTGCTTTGACTATGTGAGAAGTATTCAGAAGTAGTGCGTGTGATACTGTGATGAAGCAAGTACATAGAAGTAATTTTTGTTCATTTTGAGATGGTGAACTACATACACATTTTCCACAATCTAGAGGGAACACGTGCAATCACACAAAATCTTTAACAGTCTATTTAAGAAACTGCTACCACAGAGGCACAAAAAAACTGCTAAAACCAACATTTTAGAATAGAATTGGAAGTTATGGCCATGTAGAATTGAAATCCAGAAAACCCACATTTTCAAGCCGGGATTTATCATTTGTTTTCTTTTTGTTTTGAAAGCCACAGCAGGTGGCAACACCTGGCAGATCTTCAGAAAGACAAAGCAGATCAGACCTGGTGATCTCTTACATGAGGAACAATCTGGAAACACAAGCTGTAGACTAGAATTCAAAGTCAAGGACTAGGAAGTAAAAATGAAGTGGATGACAGGAAATGATTTCATACTATTGCAAAACAAAAAACAATGGATACATGCATGTAGTAATCAGGAATAGAGCACAACTAAAGTAATCTTCACTTTCATGACTGAAACTGTCTTAATCAATTGTTCCTTCCATTTCATCTTAAAAGTATTGAATGCAATGTTAGGCAAATCAAGAGTGCATTTCTTTAAAAATGTGATCTTGGATTACTGCCTTATTGTAATAACATCGATCTCCCTCGATATTAGGAAGATGCTAGATTCATTTTTCTAAAATTTGTCTAATTTAAATTCTAGAGGCCAATAACTGTGAATTTGAATGATAAACACTGAACATTATATTTCTACTAAACTGTCCTAGAAACACAACATTTGTTTCTAATTATATTTTCTCCCTGTATCTATTCTCCAATGTGCATATAGTGTCACATCCAGATTTGGTGATTTAATGTTGACAATTGAGACATTTTCATGAGCATTCTCCAAATCCTCAAAAAATTCTTACCTCCACAATAGAAAACACGTATTTCCTGCCCCCTCAGTCATTCTCATTTGTTTAAAAGTAAAAGCATGCTGGAGCCACAAAAGCAGCTGCCTGGTATATCTAGAAAACCCTTGCAGTCATTCATATTGGACAATTTCATCACTCAGTTTGAATTACAAAATGTAAAAATTTCAGACAGACACATTCAAATCACTCATACATTTTAAAAGACACTCAGGTTTCCTAACACATAGTACGTTTCCCAATAAATAGCTATCAGTTTACAAAATTTACGGCAAATACTTCTCTTTGAGTGCTAAGAGTTTAAGAAGGACCATGAAAATGAGTTCATGGCTAAACCTGAGGTGTCCTTTGTGGAGGGCCAGTGGCTTCCAGATCAGTATATGAAGCTGTCTTTCACCAAATCAGGCCACTGGTCCTTCTAAGCTAAGCATTTGTTGTTCTGATTGGCAACAGCTCTTCCGGATCTTTGGCAAAATCCTTTTCCAGGTCTGCAGGTTCTGATATCCAAGACTGTTGAGTTGGTGATACCCAGAACTGAATCTGAGAGCTTCATTTTCAGTGAGTTACAAATGCTGAGAACAATCACCCCATGTGATGGAAAACAAGATACCAAAACTCTTCGTTGTAATAAGAAGAAACCAAATGCAATCCTTTTTTGCCTTTTCTTTTTTTGCCCCCTGTATACTACCGAACTTTCCATAGAACCAATGCAAAATATTTTATTGTGCCTTTAAAAGCAAAAGAACACAGACACCATTGATTTAATTTATAAAATGCAGGGATTTCCTCCTCCATCTATTGCTCTGGATTTATATAATTGGTATCAGGCTACGTGGCAGTTACATTCTGCACCCACTCCTTTGTAGCCTTTTCATATCCTATGTTCCCCCACTTCCTGGGTGTACTGAAGAGAGAGCAGACTGTAAACACAAAGAATGCTCCTGAGTGTCTGTGGCAAAGAATGAGTAAGAATTCAGCAAGAAGGAAGACATTATGGCACCTTCCATGAGGGTGAAAAGAAAGACACCATTTGCAAAACAAGAACACATTAAATCAGTTCTTTGCTCAGGTCAGCTCCAAGGTTTAGGGTAGGAGTCCCCAAACCTCGCAACAATAAGACTTGTTGACTTTAACCACAAAGTTGAAGTCCACAAAGTTGAAGTCCACAAAGTCTTAAAGTTGCCAAGTTTGGAGACCTCTGGTTTAGGGGATTCTCTTGGAGATGTCTCAGTTTTTATGAGCTGCTGCACTTCCTATCCAGACAGCCAGTGCAGGCAGCAGCCACTATGATACCTTGTGTTCCTGCTATTAAGTTCTGGTTGGTTTATCTTTTCTCTTTTGAACAAGTTGGTTGCAATTAAAAGAACCAAACTGTGCCCATCTAACGAACTCCAAACGTGGGGTAGCTGCCTGACCATATTGATGCTCGACACCAGTCTTGCAATTGATGCTTCTTGGCTGATAAAACCATTCTGACTTTGGAGAATAACATCCCAGATGCCACCATTACGGCTCCTGGCAAACAAAACTGGTGAGGTTGTCACTCAAAAGGGAAGCGGAACTCAGGGCTTGGGATCCGTCATTCCGGCGACCGATGCTTTCTGATCAGCAGGTGAATGGGCCCCTCTGGGACAGACTTGATGATGTTCCACGCGTCGTAGTGCATGAGTCCAAGCAGGGATTTCCCTCCAATGGCAAGAATTTCATCACCCGCTTCCAGTTTCCCAGCTTGTTCAGCAGCACCACCTGTTGGCAGAAATATCCAAGTGCAGATTGAAATATCCAAGTGCAGATGGGTAGAAAACAGGGCTGATGTGTGTGTGTGGAGGGGGACATCGCCATGGTGGGCGTGGCTGGGCCTCTACATGGCCATGGTAGGCATGACAAGGGACTCATATTGGGGGCACCTGTGGTAAGGCCGGACTTCCCCCAGACCCTCACTCTCATTATAATCTCCTCCCTTCTTTCTTTCTTTCCTTCATTCCTTCCTTCGTTCCTTTGTACCTTCCCCTTCTTCTTTTTCCTTCCCTCTTTATTCTCCTTTCTTCTTCCTTCCCTTTCCTTACTTGCTCTCTTCCCATATTCCCTTCTTTTTCTTTGTCTTTCCTCTTTCCCTTTCTCCTTTCCTATCCCTTCTTGCATGCTCAAATGCAAAAGGGGAAACATTTCTCCTTTTGTTTCGTTTTTAGTTTGTTTTGATAGCCCTCTGCCAGCAAAAATGGAGCTTGGGGGGGAGCGTGCACTGCCCTCAAGCCCCATTTCGCTGGCAGGGTGTTGCAGGAGGCTGTTGGGGATAAAAATGGGGCACGGGGGACTGCATGAGGCCCCCTCAGGCTCCGTTTTTGTTGGCAGAGGCACCACCAGCCAGTCTTTTGCTCTTTCCAGACTGGCCCCGTCGGCCAGATCTAAGCACTTCATGGGCCGGATTCGCCCCCCCCCCCCCCCCCCGGGGCCATGAGTTTGACACTCCTGGCACAGAGAAAGCAGATTAGGAATTGGCTGGTCTGTTGGGTGAGGTCTAACCAAGCTGAAATTTTGGACAGTACAAATCAGTGGTGGGATTCAAAAGTTCCCACCACTGGTTCTGTAGATGTGGCTTGGTGGGCGTGACTGCAGGGGCGTCGCGCAATTCAGGCACATGCATTAAACAGTGAAAACTAAGCTACTCTGTTTCTCATCTGTTTAGCACAGCTATTTGCTCTGCTACGCCAAACAGCTGACAGGTTACAAAGGACAAAGGAGCAGGGGCAGGCAGGTGGGCCCAATTGTCGAGTATCAGAGAGACCAGTTCTCTGTCAGCTGATCTTCAGCACTACCGGTACGCCAGAACTGGGCCAAACCAGTAGAATTCCACTAGTACAAACATCAAGGAGTGATTGCGGAGCGCGTCATTCTGTTAATGCTGACATCAATATGTTGTGCAGGGGAAAATAGGTCTCCTTTTTGATTCTGCAAAAAAGAATCAAATCCATGCACCAAATAGGAGACATTCAGACTTACAAAGAGGGCAGTGCGTTTTCGGATTGTCTTGAGAAGAGGGGAAAAAAAGCAGGTTTTCTGAAAACTGTCCAAATTACCTTTAAAAATTCTTTTGATGAGCAAAGGCCTGTCTCCGGATATTGAAGCTTTTCCACCATCCAGGCTGAAACCCAAGCCAGCAGAAGTCTTCAAAAGTTCAACACAAATGGTCCCATTCAGGTCTCCGCTTGAACCTTTGGAGAGAGAGAAAAAAAATTCAGAAAACTCGCTCTAATGATCAAATATAGGTTAACCACCTATGAGAGATCAAACCACAGACAGCACAGAACAGACCTTGACACCAGAGATATGTCTGGTTCTCCAAATCTTTGGAAAGCAGTCATTCCTTCCTTATGTTATTTCTATTCTTTGAAATGGAGAGCAGACCATCAGAGATTTCTTTTTTAGCTGTGACAGCAGGACTTCAGCTATGCTGTTGGAAGACTTAGACTTGGATTATACAAACGCCTATAAATCTAAATGTCTCTGGGAATAAAATATTTCGTATTTATTATCTGATTTATAAACCAAAAGCTACCGTCCGATGTCCAACTGCTCTGAATGAAAATCTAGCAGTTCAATTTCTGCTTTGGCCTGAAATATTTAAGAATCTTCCCATTTTTCAAAGGATTATTTGGATACTAAAGGATCCAACCTAAAGGATGCTGACAATTGAATGTATTTTCATATTTTCACTTACTCCATCCAAAAATTTATAATTGGAGTATGAATCCTATGGGGGCAGCTCCCCCCACCATTGCTATGATTTCTTGAGAGAGTAGAGGGGTGGGCGAATTCATTTCAAAAACCACTTAACCAATGGTGGGATTCAATTTTTTTTACTATCGGTTCTGTGGGCATGGCTAGGTGGGCGTGGCTAGGTGGACATGGCCATGTGACTGGGTGGGCAGGGCTTTTTGTACCAAACCCCCCCCCCCATTTAGGGGTCCTTCTGGGCCTCAGGTAAGCCTCCTGGGGGGTGTTTTTGCTCCCAGGAAGCTTCCCAGGGGACCAGGGAAGACAAAATGGAGCCAGGAGGGGCTGTTCAGCACCCCTCCACTCCATTTTGGGGCCTTCTGGGCCTCAGGGAAGCCTCCTGGGGGCATTTTTGCTCCCAGAAGGCTTTCCTGGTGCCCAGAAAAATGGAGTTCAATGAAAAAAATGGAGCGCAGTGAGCAGGGGATCTCCATTTTTTGCTTTCCTGGGTCTCAGGGAAGCCTCCTGGGCGAAGCAGTAAGACAGCGAGGGGAATCCTGGCACAACTGATCGTAGGAACAGTTGATTGTCGGGAGGGTGAAAAAAAAAAGAAATACCTTAAGGAGTGACTGGGCGGGGCGAGTGTCAGGTGGGCAGGGTGAGTGAGCATTGGGCGGGAGGGACAAGTGAGTGAGCAGCGACTGGGCGACCAGGTCAGGGGGGCATGGCCAGCTAGAAGTTACTACCAACTTATGCCAAATCCTTGCTACCAGTTCACTTGAACCAGTGCGAACCGGCTGAATATCACCACTGCAATTAACTCAATTAACTTAATACCTGCTTCACTTCCTGTGGCTGCAGCCACCAAAGCTGGCCTATCTGAAGTAGGGATTTCATTGCTCCGAGGAGGCATTCTTCCTCTGTCTTTCTCCTTCTTGATGACCACAATGGCATATTTATGGAGCCTGGCCTGATGGAGTGCGTTGAGGACATCCCCATGGACAGAACCCGCCAAACAAGTGCCATTGATAGAAAGAATGAGGTCACCACGGTGAATTTTCCCCTCCTGGGAAGCCACGCCTTTGGAAAACACCCGATGGACCTTCAAGGAGACACATTAGGATGACAATTGTCAGTGGATTAAAGAACTGTTAGCAGATTTAAAAGGTTCTCCTTTAACTAATTGATTCGTGAGTGCCTTTGAGTCAGCTTTGACTCTTGGCAACTTCCTGGACAAGACCTTGCACATTTTTTAGCAAGATTTCAGAAGTGGTTTGCCATTGCCTGCTTCTTAGGGATGAGAGACAGTGATTGGCCCAAAGTCACTCAGCTGGCTTTGTGCCCAAGGTGAAACTAGAACTCAAGTTCTCCTGGTTTCTATAAATCTTCACAAGAACAGAAGTTCAGCAATGGTGCCTTTTGAACGGTTGAAAGAAATGTGAGATAATATCCAATTTAACAGAATCTGGCTCCTATTAACAACACCAGCTGTAGCATTTTATTTGTCAATTATTATGAAATATAAAACACCCAACCTAGAGCAAAACAAATGTTAAAGAAAAAGAAGGCATGTTGAATGATCAACTGTTTAAAAATGAAGGCCAATAAATCTAGTGAATATGTAAATTGGCAGCCCAATTTGTTATGGAAAACTTCTCTGATACTGTTAGTTAGAGACGTAGTTTTTGGAAGCTAACCATCCTGTATTTCAGAAGGTTAAGAAAAGGTAAAGGTACAATTTGCCCCTGTTTAGCTGTGCCTGACTCTAGGGTACAGTCCTCATCTCTGTTTCTTCATAAAGGAGCCAGCGTTGTCTCAAGACATTTTCCATGGTCATGTGGCCAGCATGGTTATATGCCAAAGATGCATGGAATCCTGTTATCTTCCTACCAAAGTGGTACCTATTAACCTACTTGCATTTGCATGTTTTTGAACTGCTAAGTGGGCAGGAGCTGGGGCAAGGAACGGGAGCTTACCCTGTTGTGTGGTGTGGTTGGGTCTCAAACCCAGGCTATCAGCTTTTTAGCTGACAAGCTCAGTGTCTTTAACTTCTGAGCCGTTGCTCAGACTAAATAACTGGAGCTACCTAGGGGCCAATCTAGGCTAGCATTCTGTCCTTAGAAAATGTCCTTTCTTTCAAGCCAGGAAAAATACAGAGAGTAAAGGAATGTGTTCTCTTGCCCAAAGGGTGCCAACAGTAGTGAAATAGACCAACCCACCTGCCCAATTCTCGAATAGCTACACAATGCAGATGAATTTGAATATGTGAGCCAAGTCTCTGTGGAAGTTGATGGAAAGATAATATAGCACTCTGTAGGAATGTCAGCCAAACTCAGAAACAAATGCTTCTAATGTTTAAAACAGATGCTTCTTGTAATATTTTGAGCCAAATTCCCAAGACAGATACACACTTTTTGGAAGAGGATTTTGAGTGGAAAGGGAAAAGGGGGATGCACTTTGGGTTAACAAGATCCTTTGCTCCACAAAATTGATGCTCTTTGCTTCATTCAAGGGCAGAAATTATGAAGTTTGCCTCCAGGCTGATTTGAAGATTTCTCCGTATAGTTTCAGCAAAGGGAAATACCAGAGGAAATTCCAAAATAATAAGCAAAGAAACATGGCAGCTTCACTTTGCTTGCAGCTTCACAGAATTTCATCTGAAGCTTCGCTGAAGCCAAACCCACCCAGCCGCCTTTGACACAGTCCTGGTGTCTGAGTGTCCCAGCAGGTGGCAGCATTTAGCTGACCTTGGATGACTTTGAGAAGCTAAGCGGGGTTAGACTTGTTTCGTATTTGGATGGGAGGAACCTGGAAGTCCCAGGGCTGGTAGTTGTAAAACACCAGAAAAGAGACAATGGCAAACCACTGAACTTCACTTGAGAAAGGCTTTGTCTTTAGTCCCAAGGAATTCATCTGTACCACCAAAGAATTTCTGTAAAATGAATGGAATCATTCAGAAAAACACACAGAAATACTAGGCAAGTTGAACTCCCAAATGGACTATAAAATAAAAACAAAATAAATTCAAATTCACCCAAGGGTCAAAAGGCCAAAAATAAAATTATCTAGGTGTTCACTAAAACATTGCTGTACATAGGTGAGTAGTTGCAATTCATAATAAGCCGCAAGTGTTTAGTTAATGTAATTTCTTGCAGCCCTTTTAAAAGTTTTTTTCAGGTCCCAGTAGAAAGACCAAGTACAGTCTGGGAATCCTGGAATATGAAGCATATGATTTGGAACTATGATAAGGCTTGAATGGAGCTAATGTTAGGATTTCCAGTCGCCAAGATCTGTGCGAGTCTATCACAGACGCTGAGCTTGGCAAACTTGCATGCATCAGGGCACGCAAGGCCCACTTTCCTCTCTGATAGCATCAGCAGATGGGATACAACATGAAAGCAAACGTTCACAATAGGATCGTACAGCTAACACATGACTTGACAAATGGGTTCTCGATCTAATTTCCAACTGGCTTTGCAGCCCACTGAGAAGAAAGAAGCAGTCACCACTTACAATGATGGATTTTTGTTCCAGGTCTGTTCCTCCAGCCACGCTAAAGCCCAGGCCAGAACCTTCCTCTTTATTCAAGACTACAAAGTAAATATCTTCTTTGCTCTGACCCCCACAAAAAAGGGGGAAGGAGAAGGAAGAGAAGGGAAGGGAGACAAGACAAAATATCCAAAGATTAAAAACCCTTGAAATAACACACCCCACAATTTTCACAAAATGCCTGGAAACGGAATCTGGAATATATATTTTTTTTTAAAGAAGAGTGTAAAATCTTAAAATAACGTCAATTTCAGAAATTAAAGGGAAGAAGAGATTTGAGTATACTTAATGTCACTAAAAAAAAGTATAAGAACCCAAATAAACTGCCTCTTCCAGAGTTCAGGCCTGGAATTGATTTTCAGTGTCCAGGCACAGACCTCCATCCATCAAGTCAGTAATAAAATGAAAGGTGTTATCTGCACATGTAGCCAACCTCTAATCTCACCAAGCAGAAAAGAAGAATTGGACTGACAGGCACATGTGGATTACACAAAGCAAAACTTATGTCCAGCCATTCAATTTTGAGTTGTGAAGGTGCCTCACATTGTGCAACTTTACCCTGTGCACAAAGTCTTGGATTGGATTTGATGATGGGAACCCATCTCATTAATAACTGAGCTACCTCTAAGCAATTTAAAGCTTTGAGAAATCAAAATATTATTTGATAGGGATTTCTATCTCCATCATCCATTTGTGCTAGGAGATGATCAACAATCTTTTCCATATTTGTGAAAGGCAAGGTGAATAAATGGTGACTACTAAGGTCTTACTTTTTTTGAGATAGCACCCAATTTATGGGAACCTCTGTCCAGGGAAATTTCACCAATTTCTAACTTTAGGTAAAAACCTATAGCTTCTCCCAGTCTTATTTTAATTTTAGGTTAATGTTTGATTACTTTTTCATGCTATTTTCTGAACATTTTACTGCTGAATAAAAGAATGGGCTATACCCAAGAGCAGTTTCACCTTTCTGGAAATCATTTCTGCAGGCCCACAGTATAACTTCTAATGTTTAGCACTTTCAAACCTGTGATACAAAAGAATCCAAAAAGGGGAACAGGAACAATGAAAACATGACTTGACAATTGACCCCATTGATTGTTTGTCTTTATTGTTCTTTGTTACTTTAAGTCCAATCTGGAATACTTATGTTCACATGGGGTATAAAAATGAAGTATAAAAATGCTAAAATTCAGGTAGTAGCTTTAACATAGTCCAATATAAAACAACGGCCTCCAATCTTTAGAACATCAGGGACCGGTTCTGTGGAGAGAGGTTTTTCCACGGACCGGAGGGGATGTGGTTGCGTGTGCTGCCTGCATCCTGCAGATGCGACTTTTGCTTGTTTGCGCAGCTCAGTTTCTACCATGCCACAGAGCAGTGCCAGTACCCTTGGGGGGTTGGGAACCCCTTAATAGAAAGACTTCTATTACAGAAGCTGTTCAGCCAGACCAGATAGGGCACGGATGTCAAACTTGCCACATCACATTGCCATCACATGATGTTCCTCAACATTTTCCCCTTTGTGGAGCTAGGGTGGGCGTGGCCTGTGCGCGATGCATCTGGCCCGCAGGCTGTCACACCCCTGAGATAGGGTTTAACTTGAATCCTCATTGCCAGAGATGTGGCACAATCTGCTAAATAGGCAAACTTTTGTGGCCCAGAAGCCATACATTTTTCTTTTGACAGTGTTTTTTTCTTCTGGTTGCTCAAAACTACAGTAAGCAAGGTTGTCATTTTTCAGGTAATTAGCCTTAATTTCGGCATTTCACTAAAAAAATATTTTAAAAGTGTGCTAAGATACTTTGATGGTTCATTCAATTACTTTATTTTGTTCCTTGTTCAAAATATTGCTATTTTAACACATATGAACCACTTGGTATCCATGAGGATTGAGATGGTAGACAAATAAATAAGTTGCACAAATAAAACCTGTTGGAAACTTGTTGCTTGTTGGTAAATTTCAATGGTATCGCACAGAATTTTGAGGGAGCAAAAAAAAAATGATGCCAGCAAACCCTGAATGGATAATTGGTCAGTTCCACATTTGGACTTATTCCTTAAAAATAAAAACAAAAAAAATTGCGGTCCTTCTGTTATCTGTATGTACATATTTTGACAAATTCCAAACAAAATGTTCCATTTTAAATTTCTTTAAAAGCAGAGAATGAGCCAAACATGAAACCAAGATGACAAACCTGGCTCAAGATTCCCAAGATGAAAAACAAGATGATGAAAAATTAGAAAATTTCTGAGAATTGTCTTGCTCTGTACTCAAAGGACAAGTTCTGAATTGCATAATATTTTCCAGCTCCCGTGCCACTTTGGACTTAAAAGCAGATGTGAGGAAATATGCAGACACTGCCCATTTTCCAAAAAGCATTGAGTTTCATAAATATTTGAGTTCTTGGACTTTTGCAAACTGGCATGAATAAACAATTTCTCTCGAGACTCATGTGAAAATACTTAAAACGACTCTGGATTATTCTTGACTGGGAACATAATCCAGTCTTGGTATTTTGGCACAATATGCCAAGCCTAACTGACTCAATTAAGCTTGCTTTAAACAGGTACTGGAATAAAACCAAGGGACTGTGGAAAGTCTTCTACTCAAAGAATTACTCATGTAGGAACCCTCAAGTTTGGTCTGCAGAAAACTCATCAAACAGCTTGAGCATTTACTCTTCTATGAAGAGAGACTGAAGAAGCTAAACATGGTTAGCTGGGGGTGGGGAGGAAGCCTGTGGAGAAATAATATTTCAGGGAAAAAAACTTTTAAAAATATCACACAAAGATCACTGCCTCTTATTCCAGAGAGCAGAAAGAGTAATGGACTAATGTTACAAAAAGACAGACGGTGACTGAAGGTCAGAGAAAACCTTCTGAAAAGTTAAGAGCAGTTTGATAGGAAAACCAGCGACGTAAAGAGTGGTGAGCTCTCTTTTGTTGAATATCATCAAATGAAGACATCCAACTGATTCTTGCTTTCAGCAAGGGATTGTTTTTTTAAAAAAAAATATTTATTTATTTTTATTATAAAAATTTCATTTGGGTTTTCACAAAACATAATACAAGTGAAGTTTCTTTTTTTTTGAAAATAGCATGGTCCCGGGTTATCACTTCTCCATACAGACACAAATTCAATTTCATATTCATCTTTGTGTTCTATTCCATATCTTATTACAATTTTAACATTTTCTCAATAATTTTTCCCTTCCCTTAGGTTTCTCAATCTTACTTTGAATTATCTCATTCCTTTCGAAATTTAATTATATATATCTTTTTCTAAGTTTCAATACCTTTCTAGTCATCATATTTATACTTTTGTCTGTCCTGTTTCAATTTCATATTTTCTTTTCTCATTAAACAATTTTTTTTCCTGTAGTTACAAATTGGAGTATGATACCTTTGTATCTTCCAAATTTTATCCATTCAACTCTTATTTAAACTTCAATTTATGCCTTTACAATTATAACATTCAAGATAACACATAACTTCCAGTCAAATTCTGCTTAATGTTAGTTATAATCTTGGACATCTTTAACATTTCTTTTCAATAGGATACCACACTTCTAGGAACACTTATAATATTTCCATAATTTTTTCATGTTTCTTTCATATTCCTCTTCACTTAAATTTTTATAACATTGTTTTTGATGGCCAAATTGCAACCTCTGAATTCTCAGATTCGATGAATTTGCACAGAGATACCAACTCAGTGGGTGTTAAGCCCAATATCGGCAGATGGTGGTTTGGTTGATTCCATAATCCATATTTTTTTATATTTCCGTTTTCCTTTCCCCCATCCTCCTGAAGAGAGGAAAGATTACTGAAACAAGCTATCTTTTCCCGAACCTGCTTGCTGGTTAACAACTTCAGCTCTGTGACTTGAATTAGTTAATTAGCACTCTCAGCTGGCTTGCACAACTGCCTGAAACTGGCAAGACCCTAATCAGTTTCACCCTAAAGCACAGATGTCAAAATTGAGGCGTCACTTCGCCATCACATGACGTGTCGCAAAGTTTTTTCCCTTAGCGGTGCTCCTGTGAGCATGG
This sequence comes from Laticauda colubrina, assembly GCA_015471245.1. Lineage (NCBI taxonomy): Eukaryota > Metazoa > Chordata > Lepidosauria > Squamata > Elapidae > Laticauda > Laticauda colubrina. The sequence continues at coordinate 13,298,523 of BLBF01000010.1, forward strand.
CCTGTGCGTGACGCATCTGGCCCAGTTTGACACCCCTACTAAAGGCTTTCTTTTGTCTAAGCCAGAGGTGGGGAACTATGGCTGCTTTATGACTTTCCCAGAATTCCTGAACCATCATGGCTGGCTCAGGAATCCTGGGAGCTGAAGTCCACAAGTCATAAAAGGTCCATAGTTCCCCACCCCTGGCCTAAGCCCTAAGTAGTTCCCAGCTCCAGCACAATAAGCAAAAAGCCTGGGCTAAGGTGTTCTATATGTATTTCCCATTGTGTATCTGCTTACTTGTTTTATAATCACTTACTGTCCAATGAGTGGGATTCTACCAGTTTGCACCTATTCACTAGAACTGGTTGTTAACATTCTAAGTAGCTCAGAGAACCGGTTGTTAGAAGAAATTACTGGCCTAATCCCGTAAGGAAGGCAGGAGGGAAACATTCTGGTGTTGCTTACAGAAACTGCCTCTCTGTAAACCCTTATTACATTCTTGGCAGGACTAGAGTTCCTGTCTCTGGAACTTCTCTGGAGTTTTTTTCCCTTCCTTTGACGGTATTTTGCTTGTGTGGAGTGACCATTCAAAGTTACAATGGCACTGAAAAAAGTGACTTATGACCATTTTTCACACTTATGACTGTTGCAGCATCCCCGCATTCATGAGAGGCCAGGGGAAGAGATGCATGCCTCGATGTGAGTGATATTGAGTTGGTCACATCCAGCCAATAACATGACCACCAAGCCATGTCCACCCAGTCACATGACCACCAAGCCACGCCTACACCTAAGCCATGCCCACAGAACTGGTTGTTAAAACATTTGAATCCCACCCCTGTTAATACAGATATTAATTTCCCCTTGTTAGTGAATCTCAGCGCCAAGGTGAGGACTCCAAACTGGGAGTGGGGGAGTGGGGGAAAAAGAGCCATAAGATTTACCCCTTTTTCCCATCTCAACTGTGAGTTGTGTTTCAGAACCTTTTCTCCCTACTTCAGCTCATAACCTTCTGATGCTGTAGATTTGTTTAAGGGCAATTTCTTAATAAACCCTTTTCAAGATTTACTACCTTCCTTTACTTTACTTTATTGTCATTGTACCTTGTACAACGAAATCAAATACCATATTCAGTGTACAATTTATGACTATGAAAATAAACACAAACACACTCCCTCACACTCCACACATTGAATTGAAAACCCCTGACATCGCATTAATATTGCACTATACAATAGAATTCAAAAGACCTACTGCCCTGGGATAGAAGCTGTTTTTCAGCCTATTTGTCTTTGTTTTTATTATCCTGTACCATCTGCCAGATGGTAATAGTTCAAAAAAAAGGGTGCCCAGGATGAGATGGATTTTTGCGGATGTTTTGAACTTTCTTAGGGCAGTGGGAGCTATAAAGCTCTTCCAAAGAGGGGAGAGGGCAACCGATGATCTTCAATGACGTTAACCGTCTGGAGTGCTTTCCTATCTGCCACTGTGCAATTGCCAAACCATACAGAGGTGCAGTAACTTAAGATACTCTCTATGGTGCAGCGGTAGAAGGTCACCATCAGTTTTTCATTCAGTTGTTTCCTGAGAAGTCTCAGGTAATATAATCTCTGTTGGGCCCTTTTGGCCCTTTCCTGGTGTCATTCTTTGTAAATGACATCCTCTTGTAAATAGAAAAGAATATAATTCTTTATTGGCCAAGTGTGATTAGACACACAAAGAATTTACCTCCAGTGCATAAGCTTTCACAGTGTATGTGCAAAATCACAAAGTACAGGTAGTCCTTGACTTACAACAGTTCATGTAGTGACTATCTGAAATTTTACACATGTTTTCTCCCAGATTAACAGATTATCAGAGTTGGAAGGGACCTTGTAGATCAAATTACAAACGGCACTGAAAAAAGTGACTTATGACAATTTTTCCACACTTAAGACTGTTCCAGCATCCCTATGGTCACATGATCAAAATTCAGACACTTAACAACTGATTCCTATTTGTGACAGTTGCAGTGTCTCATATTCATGTGATCAACCTTTTCACGAGCAAAATCAATGGGGAAGCCAGATTCCCTTAACAATCATGTTACTAACTTAACATCTGCAGTGATTTACTTCACAACTATGGTAGGAAAGGCTGTAAAATGAGGCAAAGGTCAGTTAGCAAATATCTCACTTAACAACAGGGGCTCAATTGTAGTCGTAAGTCAAGGACTACCTGTAATAGTAATCAAAATCATCATCTTCTTTTAAAGACCCTGTAATCCCTTGAAGGGTGGAGTCTTGGCAACTGAATGGAGCTGAGTGTTTACTGGCTGGATGCCCTTCCTGTCACCAATGCGGAGATTGTTTTAGCAGATATATTCTCATTATGCCCAGGCAGAGAAATATCTGCCTCTACCTAGGATCAAACTCACAGCCTCCTGATTGTGAGGTGAGAGGTCACAATCTAAGAGCCTCTAGGCTATCACATCACTCCTCATAATAATCAAAATAGCAAAAGATAATAATCATAATAATGATGCCAACAAAGAAGGTCATGAAACTATTGCAAACATACACATATATTTATAAGCATTTAAAGTGAGATGGCTGACATCATTCCACACCAATGGTTTTTTGCAAGTCTCATTTGGAAATTAGAATCAATTGATTTCTGATTTTATTCTGATTTGTTGAAAACCCCAGTGAAGTTTCTCCCTATCCCCTCAGGATAACTGCAGCTCTGCAACCCTCCTGAACAGCTTCATCCTCTCCTTGGTGGCAATTTCTTCTTCACTCACTTTCAGATTTCTGGCTTCAAACCTTCACAGGGCCATCCCACCTCACTTAGCACACAGTAATTCTGTGGCTTGTTCCTAAAGCTGGTCTCTTCCTGTATAAATGGTTTCAAATTCATCTTCTCCCAATTCACTCATCATAGCAACATTTAAAGACGATCATTGCTGCTAGTTTCAAAACTGTTTTCATTTCACCTTCACAGCTCACAAGGGGATTTCAAGGCAATAATAGGATTGTAGAAAAAGGACCTCAAAGCCTCTGGGAGATATCAGTACTTTTGTTGGTATATTTTTTACAAACACAGCTTCCCAAACATAGCAACCCTTCTGAATTTTTCCCCCAGTTATGAAACACAGAGAAATATATCTACTGAAAACACAGGTGCAAGGAAGAGAATTTTATTTTAGCTTTGTGTCAATGGAAGAAAGTCCTTCTGTTACTGTACAATGGATGGGGCTAGCCACTGATTGAATTATAGACTTGTCTTGGTGAGATGAAAGGAAAGTTGAGGAACATATAATTGATTCATTGTGTTCTTTACATCTTCCCTGTGTTGTGAGGCTAAAGAGAACTTAAAGTGTTCTCATATTATTTTCCAACAACTTTGCAAGGGATTGGAGTGGTCTATACACACTCACACCCACAGAGTATTGTGGTGGCCTAGAGGTGGAGCTCTCACCTCACAATCAGGAGGTTGTGAATTCAATCCTTGGTAGAGGCAGATATTTCTCTCTTTGGGCACACTGAGAATATATCTGCTGAACAAAACTCTGCATTGGTGACAAGAAGGGCATCTGGCCAGTAAATACTCAGCTCCATTCAGTTGCCCAGAGTCCACCCTGCAAGGGATTCTGGGCTCATTAAAATATGATGATACACACTCACACACCCACACATATATACCCATGGGCTTAGCTGTATATCTAAGCTTACCTCTGCTTGTGCTTTGATTTCGTGAAGTAAAGAAGAAACATCGCTTTTTGTTGTCACCAAAGACAAAACAGACTGCAATTTCTGCTGATCCAGAGGAGAAATCAATAATTCATCCATGCTAAAATATAAAATATGCAAAATGACATTGGATGAGGCTGAAGAAAGAAGATGCCTTGTTTAGTAATTAACAGATAATAGAGTTGTGATGGCGCAGTGGTGAGAATGCAGTACAGTAGGCTATTTCTGCTGGCTGCCTGCAGTTCGGCAGTTCAAGTCTCACCGGCTCAAGGTTGACTCAGTTTTCCATCCTTCTGAGGTGGGTAAAATGAGGACCCAGACCGTTAAGGGCAACAGGCTGTAAACTTTGTAAACCATTTATAAAGGGCTGTGAAGGGTGTATAGGTCTAAGTGCTATTGCTATAATATCTCAAATGGCTATTTCTAAATATGGAAAAGATCAGGAAGTATAATTGGAATACACAACAAAATCTGGTTTCATAGAGAAAAAGCCACATAAATTCTATTTGCAGATATTAAGACTTTGACTCCCTTCATGGTGATATATACATTTTCAAAGAGAAGAGGAAACAAAGAACCCATAGAAAGTGCTTTAGCACAAAAAGTGAAAGAAACACAACAATAATAAAATAAAAGATAGGTCATTATAACAATAAACAGTTATGATGATACATTTCTAATGCAAATATTATTCAAGCATGTATATATTTCTAGTGTATTAAACAATTGTCTTTGAATGTTTTCTTTTTCTTCTCTTTGGCAATGCATTTTTCACCATCACTATTATTTTTGAAGTTTGCTCTGTTTTTCTTATTAATTAAAAAGCAATGAAAATTTTTTAAAAGACTTTGCTTTCCTTTATCTAGTCCTTTCCAACAAAAAAAAGGACTCTCCTGAAATATTCCTGATCAAACAGGTCTGGAAATGATTCTCCTTTTTTGCCTCTGCTAATTCTAAGACTGCAATTAAGAACAAAAGACAATCCTTTGAGGAATTAGATAGAAAACTGAATCCAGAGTCTCTTTTCTTTCCCTTCTATTTCTGTTCCATGCATCTAAAGGAATGATGGTGAAAATATGGTGAAAATACCTTAAAAACTTTGAATTAACAGACTATTAAAATTTTGGAATCACAAATGGGAGTAAGGCCCATGGTGGAATCTGTTGCAATTTAATTTACAGGAAATGAGACTGAGAAATCAAGGAAAGGAAAAGAGAAAATTGATAAGAGAAACAAAAAGAAAAAAGTACAGACGTGGTAAAGATGTTTTTGGAAAGGAAAAAGTACAGGTAGTCCTTGACATGATCATTGGAATCAGAAGTTCTGTTGTTAAGCAAGCCATGCCTGATTTTATGACCTTTTTGCAAGTTATTAAGCAAACCACTGCATCATGTGGTTGTTAAACAAGTCTAGCTTCCCCGCATTGACTTTGTCAGAAGCCAGCTGGGAAGGTCACAATGAGAGATCATGTGATCCTGGGACTCTGCACTGATTGCAAATACATGCCTGTTGCCAAGCATCCCAATTTTGGTCATGCAACCATAGCTATGCTGCAACGGTCACGAGTGTATGGACCAGTCATAAATCTCTTTTTCCAGTGCCATGTAACTTTGAGTGGTTGCTAAATGAATGTTTATAAGTCAAGGACTACCTGATGTCAATCGGGAGGGACTATGGCAACTCATTCTGCAAGAGCGGCAGAAAAAAGTCTAATTGGGTACTGTGTGGAGAATATGGCTTCAAATAACCTTTACTTGTAGTTTCTTTAAGTATCTAAGTCTGTAATTCTTTGAACTCTGAAATGCCCGAGCACTCCTGGTAAAATATCAGGAGGTGACAATTTGTTGAGTCAGATCTTGGGGAGCTGGGGTGAGCATTCAATGCTTTGATCAGGTCCTTGCCTTTCACAGAGCTTTGATATTAAGAATGAAACTATACACATGAAAGGAAAACATACAACTAACCAACTATTGAAATATTCCGTTTGTCTTGGTGCAAAATTCAAATAGGTTGGGTTGAGAATTTGTGTATCTTAATGCAAAGTACACAAACCAGGGCAAATCTTTTCGATTCTTTCCTCTGCCCATGAAATATTTGCTTTCAAGTTTTAAACCTTTGCCTTCTCCTCGTACAGAGTTAATATTAAGAAAACGTTAAAACTAACCTGATAGACCAGCTCTTCCCTGAGTTCACTTTATTCAGACTGCCATCATACTGTAGCCCTTCCTCATCAGATGTTGATCCAGGAGTTCCAGAGCCACTATTCCAAGGACTGGTTTCTTTTGAAAGTTGCCTGCTTGTCATCCCAGGATTGGATAATCCCGAGCATTCATTCAGCTTGGAAACATTTTCAACGGGAGCATCGAAGGATCTCACAACAGAGGGAAGATGCAGCTCGGTTTTGAGGGGTGAAGTTTGAGACTCCATAGAGAAGTCCTCACTGCAGAGCTTATCAAGATCTGGCATGCTCAGAGCTCTCAGCTCCCGGAGTTTGGAACGAGACAAAGGCATGTGTCTAATATGCCCATCTGAGGCTCTGCTTCTTCGGACATTGGTGGTAGATGGTGGTAAACTAACCGGTTCTTCAAAAGCATGCCTTTCACTCTTCTCCAAGTGACCATCGTCTTTGCTGCTCTTGGGGAAATTCTGTTGCACATTTGTTATTGTTGAGCTGGTTGAAGATCTGATGACCCTTGGAGATGTTGGGGCTTCACCTCCACAGTACGAACTCAAGCTCCGTCGCAGGGCGTGGACCGCATCATTCACGCTGGTAGCTGAAACTGCTGAAACGCCACTGGACAATCTTCGGCCAATGGGCAGTTTAGAGTTCAGGGTGGTGGAATGGAGGTCTATGGCTTTGACCATAGGCCTGTCGAAATTAGCCAGATTCTCAAATGATTTGATCCTCTGCTTTACAGAAAAAGAAGAAATGGGATCATGTGGCCAATTGAGTTCATAGTAGTAATAGTTCCTCCTGCCCTTTTTCAGTTTTTGGGCAACGGGGCTACCATTGTCACTGTTGGGTTTCAGGATGCCAGCAGATGTGGCTTTGGCATCCTGATTACTCAGACTGAGGTGGACAACTTTCAACATGCCCAACTCTGCATCGGAAGGGTTTGCGCTCGAAACATTACCCAAGGTATCCTGGATACGATGGCCTGGTTGATCCCTATCGTTGCTGTTTTCCCTTAAGTGATTGGATAATTGTGCTGGCACTGAATAGGTCCTTGTCACGGGTTTTAATGCACTGAGAGCATCTTCCTTATGGAAAGCGCTCTCCCAACAATCCAGTGCCTTGCTTCTGAGTTGGTTGGTCTTATTGTCATCCTCTTTCTTCTCTAGGGGCAAGTCAGGAATGAAGGAGGAGGAAGATAACCTGACTTCAATAAAAGTGCGCTGGATTTCCTGGTTGGGCTGCTCTTGCCAAGCAGGGGGATAAATAAGGCCGGAGGACTCCTTTTTAAAAAGCCCTGCATGGTCAGATTTTAATGGCTTCATTTCTAATCCATCATGATTCAAACTCATCCCCTTGTTTTCGGTTCTGTCATTCGGACAACAAGCTTTGGGTACGGCTTCAGAAGGTACATTTGACTGAGAAGGGCCATCTCTTGTTGGGCAATGATCTGTGCTGGCCTTCCCCCCTTTTTCACTGCTCACCACTTCCCACTTGGCAACCTGTGCTTCTTTTTCCATTTTAGGAGATACTGACATTCCAGTCCTGCCAAATTTTGGTTTGATGGTGGATTTATTTTTATTTTTCATAACGCTGCTCTCGCCATTCAACACGGGCAGAGTGGAGGCCTGGGGCTCCAGCAAAGAAGGTTGAACTTCCTCCTGCTGCTGAAATATCTTAGAACCCATAGAGAGGCTCCTGCTGGGTGGTTCCAGATGTGTGGCTAAGTTATGGAGTGAGGAACCTTTCTTGGAAAGGAGCCTGGGTGAACCTTGAGCAGGGAGGGTTATCTTCTTTTGATCAGTGCCCTCAGCTTTAGCAGGAGCAGGGCCAAGAGCATCAGAATGAGCCTTCGGCTTATTTTTAATATTGAGAGCCTTTCCTTTAGGCCCTGCTTTGTTTTGGTGATTATTTGAAAGAGTTTCTACCATACTTTTTGGTGGAGCACCTTTAGTTTCGTGATGTAATTGAGGGGAAGAAGAGGGGCTATATGTAATACCAAAACTCTTGCATTGACCAGAATTCAGAGTTTTGGTATTTGAGGGTTTCAAGACAACAGTGTTTGCTTTTTCATTTTTTCCTAGGAAATTGTGAGCAGAAGAGACCTTGCCCAAATGTTTTGGTTTGGGCAAAAGGGGAGATTTAGGACTGTTTACTATTTTTTGTATTGCACTCTTCATAGTATAACTGTCCGTTCTTCTTAACTGGGATGAACCACTGGTTCCTTTCCCTATCACAGCAGAAGGACTACCAATTACATTACTTCCACAGTCCACCACTAAATCATTTTCTACCTGCAACTCTTGGGTTTTCCCCGGTTCATCTTGGCCTAGCATGTTGCCATCCCAGCGGTTGATATTTTCTGTCGGACAGCAGTGTATATCTGGCGCAGAATGTTTGCAAATTTCCATCAGATTTCCTTGGTTCTGTAGACCATTTCCTCCTTCACTCCTTGAACAAACATTCTCAAGGGTAGACCAGACTGTCCTGTCTTGAGGCAAACTGTCCACTGCTTGTGAAGAAACATCTGGAGAAGATTGAAAAGCTGTTGACGGAAGCATATGTTCTGCACTGGAGTTTTTCGACAAGTGCGATTTTTCTAATCTAAATTTTCCTTTGGATATTTCCAATGAATCTATTTCTGTTTTGCTTTCTGCCTGCAAACAGTTGTTCAAAGAATGGTAAATTGGCAGATGATGAGATGATTTTATGGGAGATGTGTCCAGCTGTTTTTGAATACAATGTTGGTCATAATTCAGACTGCAAATTTCTATTTGCTCCTCATCTGATTCAACTAGTTTATGGATTGCCAAGGGATTATCACAAATAGATAGTAAGAGTGATGAAGTGTCTCCAGGATTCTCGGCTAAGGATTCTGTGTCTGAACTAGAATCTTCTGCAGCAGCATACATAGATTTTGGAACAGTGTTGCTTTTAGTTTCAATTTCAGGCAAATGATCATCACTAAGGCTGCTAAAATTCCTTGAATAGGTACTGAGACAGCTTTGGTTTACAGTTAAAATTTCCCTCGCATTAATGGAATCCAGGACAGAAAAACCCAAGGTCTCTTGTGTATTAGTAACAGAACTCGCAGCTCTTTCTATAAGATCATTTTTAATTATATATGATACAGAATTCGGCTGAGCTTCTTCTGCCACCCCAAAACTATTTTCTCTGGTGTGCCTGTCCTTGATTAATAAACAGTCACCATCTTTTTCTTCTGGGAAATTCCTCTTGCCAGAGAAGTCATCAATCCCTTCTAATAGCACCACAGAAGTGTCTTGAATAGAGTAAATTTCTGAGGGATCTGCTAGCATCACCTTAGTATTATCATCGGACACCAATCCTGTCCTTTCTGCCATACAATCCAGAGGAGATTCCAAAGATTCTTTCTGACATGCAAAGCTGTTTTCTTTGATCATAACAATGTTGCTTGATTCTTTCCGAACTGCCTCATCTGCCTCTGAAGACACAAAGAGATTTGCAAAGTTGTTAAAAGGCTGCATAAAGAATCAAGGAAATAATTCCATCCTCTCAATTAAACAATTATTAAAACTTTACACTAGCTTTTAATTTTAGAGGTTCAGCTGGATTCGGCAATGATTAAGATGTTGGAAAGTTAAGTTTTATTAACAATCTACTTATCACTATCTTTCCAGATACAATTCAGCATGCTGATTAAGACCTTTAAACATTCATTTTCTGGTCTTAATATGGGTAGCCTTCACTTACAACCATTCGTTTAGGTGTTCAAAGTTACAATGGTACTAAAAAAAAAAAGTGACTTACATCATATTTCTGATGTTGCAGCACCCCCACCGTCATATGATAAAAACTTGGGCGCTTGACAACTAGCATTTATTCAGTTGCACCACCCTGGGGTCCTGAGGTTGCCACTTGTGATCTTCCCAGCTAGCTTCTGACAAGTGAGGTCAATGGGGGAAATTTGATTTGCTTAACAATTGTGTGATTCACTTAGCAACCATCTTATATAGCAACGTAAATTCTCATCCAAATGTGGTCATAAGTTAAACATAAGTTTAAGCATGGTTATGAATACATGAAATGGATACAAATAAAAAGAAACAATAGGACAAGGATGGTAGGCATATTGGTGCGCTTATGCACGTTCCCTACAGACCTCCTAGGAAAGGGGTGAGGAGTTGAGGGCTACCTGAATATTCAACCAGTAAGACAGGTAAGACAGATTTCATTATGAATCCTTCCTCTCCTGAAGCATCTTAAAATCCATACACAAACCATTTCAGAAACTATTCCCTACTACTTTTTCATCTGAAACTCTTTAGCTCAAATTTTCTCAGTTGGGGCAACAAAAAAGTGCTTTTATTTTCATGGTTTTTCATATACTTTAACATTTGGTAGATTTCAATTTTTCAGTAAATATTTTCCTTGTATATATTGAATCCTCCTCTTGGTTTTCAATTATTTGTAAGGGAAAAAAAGCAGGATGCCCATATTTCAAATATAATAAAGTCTTCCAGGATTTAAGGATATTAATCATGCTAGCAGTGAGAATATATTTTGGTTGCAAAAGGAAGTACTACTTCCATCCAAAACTGACTTTTGATTATGGAGGCTACAAACTCAACTGTCCCGAACTCCACATTACTAGGTGGCTATAATTTATGCTGAGTCTGTCTAATAAGCTTAAGAGGTATCCTCAAGTCATTTGGTTGTTTTAAGTGAGACAGATCTTGGCCACAACAGCATGAATGACAGTAAAATATGGCATGCTTTGGTTCCTGTCCAGACTTGTGATTTCTCAAAAAAAATGTCTTTAATTAGTTCAGTGATACCTATATACATCTGCCCATTGACCATAGAAGAGAAAAGGAAGACAAAATCTTACGCAAAACGGCTTTCTGGATGTCCAGGGTAATGGAAGTGGGAAGACTTCTTACATATTGACAAGCTTCTTCATAAGAGAATCCATAGATGGGGATAGCATTGATAGAAAGGATCTCATCTCTTGGAACCAGCCTTCCCATGGATGCCTGTTAAGAATGCATTTATTAACAGAATACTGTCATGGTCTCACAATTTTAGGATGCGGAATAACATGAAGCTCAATTGCTTCACCAGGAAAGGGGAATGGATTCTATATTCAGGGTACTTCTGGCAAGAGCCCAGAGACTTTTTGTCATCCTCCGAACCAGAGAAACCACCAACTCCTTAACCTGGCAAAAGTCTAAGAGGGTAAAATCAAGTTGAGGTAATCACCCCTCCAATGTGTGGAGATTCTCAGTCATCCAAGTCATGGTTGTCCCAAAGGTGCTTTTTCAAGTGGTAGGTGGACTTTCTGGATTTTTTTTCTTTGAAGACATTTCACTTCTCATCCAAGAAGCTTCTTTAGCTCTGACTGAAGAAGCTTCCCCACCATCCATTTAGAGCTGAAGAAGCTTCTTGGATGAGAAGTGAAACATCTTCAAAGAGAAAAAAAACCAGGAAGTCCACTTGCCTCTTGAAAAAGCACCTTTGGAGCACCCCTCCAATTCTTTGCAAAATTGATTGTCTTGTAAAAGGCTTCAATTGGTTGCTATCTCTTAGGAAGAGATTTAGCCATCAGGAGTCACTCTTTACAAGCCTGTCTCTGCCTTTCTACAAGCCAACCTTGTTCACCACACCTGACTTACCTATCTTATCTACCTAGAGTACTAAGCTAAATTGACTGGATTTCAATCAGTTATAATGGGGCAGGCTTCCCCAACATTATGTGCCTCGGGAGACACAATATATAGGACAGAATCGCTGCAATGTTTATAAAGTTGTAGAAATATTGTTAACAGGGAAATGTGCAAATGGTAATATACCTTGGGTGGCTGAGATACTATCTAGGGAGGCAGAATACATGCAGACCATTCTCTGCAACATTTTGTCAGGTCTTCTCAAACATTCACTAAGGTCTCACCTTTTACCCATGGAGTAAAACTCATTCTTGTAATGCAAATGAGTGAATTGCCTTTACACCTAAACCTAATGAGAAGGAAGGACTCCCCGGAGAAGAGCCTAATGCTGGGCAAAAGAAGGAGGGCAAAAAAAGGAGGGCAAAAGAAGAAGGAGATGGCAGATAATGGGATGGCTGGATGGAGTCACTGAAGTAATTAGTGTGAGCTTAAATGGACTCCAGAAGATGGTAGAGGACAGAAGGGCCTGGAGGAACATTGTCCATGGGGTCACGATGTGTCAAACATTACTTTATGACTAACACCACCACCAACAATCATTGTTGAATTTTATGCAGTGTAATATTTAAGCGCTGTATTGTATTATAATCCAAATACTGTATATATACTGTAATATAATCCAAATAATAGGAACTGCCTTGTTGAATCAGATTACAGCAGAAGGAGCTCAGATAAAGAAATGGGATTTTCCTATTTGTTCCCATTGCAGAAATTCCTTTCTAAAGCCATCACAGATCATCTATGCTGTCACGAATAGAAATATTTTGACTTAATAAATCGGCTTCCCAAAAGATGCTCATTTTAAAATAATCTGAAAATCCCTGAATGGCAGTATAGTTGTTCTTTCTTGTCAACATGCTGCATACAGTACCTTTTAAAATGTAATGCCTTTTGTTTCTAAATGAGTTAAGTTTTTATAAAGTGAGCAGTATTTACTAATGAAATGAACAATAGTGTGGTCTCCCTACCCTGAGAATGTTAAGATGGTAGGGCGGGGAAGCAGGGCTCAATCAATTCATTGACTGCCTATTTGACTAGGGTTGTAGTAAAACATGAGGCAAGACTCACAACATTCACATTTCTCCTGAGGTTACTATATCCATTTCTTGCATGATCTCAACTTCCCTCAGAACTGAAATTCTCTGAGGGATAATAAAGACATTTTTTTTTACCCTTTCAGCTGCTCCACCTGGTTGCAAGCCTGTTATGATGATGCGCAAAGGGTTGGCATGAATTTCGAGATCTAAGCCAAATGACTCATTTTCATTCCGGGATAAAGTAATGGATTCCACATGGCTCAGCTCCAGGGGAACCTCCTGAGCTTCATTCTTCTGGATGGATGGAAGGACCTTCCCAATGGCTCTGGTGCAGGCAACGTGCTCCTCGTTCTTGGGTCTTGGGACTCCGTGGTATTCAATACTCATCAGGCTTTTCACTCGGGTGACGGCTTTATGTTCCAATTTGGGAGACCTCTTTGTTTCCAGCAGTTCATCCTGAAAGTCCTTCACATTCAAGTAGCCCGGATGAAGCTCTGGAAGATGAGGAAGCTCTTTAGCTGGGAGAAAAGGGGTATCCCCTGTATGCTCCCCAACAGTCTCTGCCAGATTCCTAGCAGCTAAGTTACTGCAGATATTTGCCGCAGATTCTCTCTCCTGGCTGGTATCTCCATTTTGCACCGAAGGAACTGCAGTAGAAATATTACAGTCATTGTCTCCTTTCCTTTGACCTTTCGACCTCGACCCTCTTTGGAAGGAGTCTCCATCTTGTTTGGCAAAGTCATCCTCATCACTCACGTCTCCATCATAAAAAGCAATCCTTCTCTGCCGTTGGAAAGCAGACTGGGGCCCTTTGGGGCTGTCGCTGAAACTAACGTGCCGAGCAGCTGTCTCCCTTGGCTTGCTGAGAGGACCCGGCGAGCTATTGCCAGTAGCTAGGGAACTGCACAGACTCAATTCTTTGGTAGCTAAGAATAAACACATGGTATATAATTTGGCAATATTTTCTTAGAACCTAATGACCTGATTTATCACTATTTTCCATATACCTCTCTGGTCTTACTATTCTCTCCTAAACAGCAATAAAAATGATTTTGTAAAAAGAAAGAAAAAAAGGAAGGAAGGAAGGAAGGAAGGAAGGAAGGAAGGAAGGAAGGAAGAAAGAAAGAAAGAAAGAAAGAAAGAAAGAAAGAAAGAAAGAAAGAAAGAAAGAAAGGAAGGAAGGAAGGAAACCAGAGGGGAAGGCATCTTTTTAGCAATAGTAATTGTACTCAGAAAGATCAGAAACGTTGGCAGTTCAGTGGTTCAAATCCCTAGCACTATGTAATGGAGTGAACTCTCATTACTTGTCCCAGCTTCTGCCAACCTAGCAGTTTGAATGCATGTAAAAATGCAAGTAGAAAAATGGGGACCACTTTGGGGGGAAGGTAACAGTGTTCCGTGAGCCTCTGGCATTTAGTCATGCCGGCCACATGACCACGGAGACGTCTTAGGACAGCGCTGGCTCTTTGCCTTTGTAACGGAGATGAGCAGTGCCTCCTAGAGCTGGAAACTAGCGTGTATGTGCGAGGGGAATCTTTACTTTTACCTTTCAACTGCACTCAGGGCCCCAAAACAGGCAAACCCATTCAATTGTAGGGTTCTATTTATGGAGATGGTTCCACCTATCTTCTCAGGTGCTTATTCTTGGGGACTAGGGTAACACACACATGATAATTTGTATGACATTATTTTGATTTTATGCAATGCTTTGTATTTGCCTTCAAGTTGGTGTTGAAGTTTCTTTAGTTTTCTTTTTGGAGGTGATTTGTCCTTGCCTTATTCCTCCAGCAGAGAGAAAGGGGCTTGGCTCACTCAACTGGCTTTGTGCTTAAGGCAGGACTAGAATCCATGAATCTTCTGGTTTTTAGCTTGGTGCCTTAACCAATATACCAAACTGGCTCTAACCCATACCCTCTCTTGTTGTGTTTCTCTCTATATAATAGTTTTTATTCATTTTTATTTGCATGCATTTTCACTGAGTTATTTAGACATATGCTTTACCCAACTGTTGTTTTATTTTTTTAATCTTGTAAATAATTCTGAAAACTACTTAGCAAACTCTAGTTACTGGGCAAATTAAGGCTAGGATGCTATATAGCAGGAGTGGGGAATGATGGTCCTTCTATTACTTGTGGACTTCAACTCCCAGAATTCCTGAGCCAGCCATGCTCCCAATTCTGGGAGTTGAAGTCCACAAGTCATAAAGAGTCCATCGTTCCCCACCTCTTCTATCAAATAATATTGCATTCTATGCAAAAGAAAAGGACAATAAAGTCAGAAGGATTACCAATGCCTCCTGTAGCTTACCTGGATTACCAGAAGAAAGAAGGCTCTCTTCTAGGGAACTGCTCCTACTCTTGGGCCGAAATTGCTCCTCATCACTGGATCCCGTCACAGTAGTCTCTGAGAGAGACAATTGGCTCACCCCATCTTGTAAGAAGTATTGGGAAAGCTCCATTTCAGAATTAAGAGAACTGTGCTGAAATAAAACAGAAAAAGAAAATGCCATATTGCAGCAATCGGTCCCCAAGACCAGTGGTCCCCTAACTTTCGAGCTTGGCAGTCCAGCAGTGGGGAGGAGGGGAAGTATTGTGGCCCACCAGCGGCCAATGGAGTTAGCAGCACACTTGGACAGTGAGGAGGTTGGGGAGGAACATGGGCCAGTCCTGGAGTCTAGGAAAGGCTCTGATGAGTGCTCTGCATCGGAGGCAGAGATAGGGCCGGGGCTGTCCAACAGTTATCAGCTGCCTTCGGAATTGGACATCAGTGGGGCAGAAGAACAGCTGAAGCCTGTTCCCGATGTGCGCATGAGCAGAGCTGCCAGGAGACTGCAACAGCTAAGGAACAAGGATTGACTTGGGAGTAAAGGAAAAAGTGGATAGTGAATGGCCCCTCCCATAGGGAATAAAGAGGAGCGAAAGGGGAGTGGTGTTTGCAGGAGACAATGAGTTCATTTAATTAGGGTGAAGATTTATTCCTGACTCCTTGCCAAGTATTTTCTGGTACAGCATTGCGCTTGGGAGCTATTGGCCTGGCAACTCTCCAAGCTTGATAAAGGTCTGTGGTTGTAAATCACTCTTGAAAGGCTGTTTGCAACTTCTGGTTTGAGCTTCTTCGGTGACAGACCAAAACCTCATCTCTGCGAGGCTTCTATCCGTGCTCGCCACTGGAGCGCCCCGAGCTGGCTGGTTTCGGGGGTAAGCCACCCCATAGAGGTGGTGAAGAGAGGGGAGACTGCCAGCAGGGTTGAAGAGAGCCGCATCTCTCCGCCCCAGCTGGCCATTACTCCCTTTCCAGAAGGCGGTTGCAGCGGTGATCAGAAATGGCCATCTCAAAGAAGAACTCGACTGGAAAAGAATGTGCAGGAGGAAGATAAGAAGAGAAAGTTTTGGTTGACCGGGTCAAACAGAAAAAGCAACAAATAAGGTACCCTGGAATTGAAACTGTTAAAAAACAATAACATTGTTCCCTAAGAAAATTTTTAAGCTGCGAAGAAGACAGAAAAGGGAAAAGATTTGGTTTTCTCTTTTTCCTATACTGACAGCTAAGAGACTTATGCAAGAAATTGGAAAAAAATCCACTTTGACATCAATAGTCATTTAATGCTGAAAATAAAAAGTCAAAAGGATAATAAAGATTTCTGGATAATTAAAAGCTTTTGAAAACAGGAAAGGAGAGAAAAAAAATAAAAGGGTAGGATCTGGAAGGGAGGAGACTGTCTGGAATTAAAAAAGAACTTACAGCAAAATCTCAACAAGACTTCCAAAAAATACATTCTAACTGAAATATCGCAACAAAAACCCCAGAAAGAGAAAGTGGAAAAAGAAATAAGAAGATATAACTCGGGACTATTTTGATTACTTGATGATTTCTGGATTTTTGGTTATTGTATTTGAATGACTAAAATCAATCGGGTGGTTGTTAAAATGGCTCTACTTTTAGAAGAACTGAAAATGGAACTTAAAAAGTACAAAGAAGATGCACAAGAAGGGAGAGGTTCTTTTGGCTTCATATTTCAGTTTTTAGAAATGGAGATTTGGAATTATGAGAAACAAAAAGAAATGCCTGCAGAACAAGAAGATTGTGACAAAGAGGAAGCCATCGTTAATGAAGAAGTAATCTTAGATGGGGGGGGGGGAAAGAAAGGGGGGAAAGAGAATGGAAAGTTTAAGATTGGGAAAAACAACTCCCCCCCAAAAAATATAGTGAAAAATAAGTATAAAATCAGAAAGCAACAGAAGAGGGAAATGAAGAAGAGAGAATTAGAACTAGAGAGAGAAGGGGGTAAAAAGGGGAGGGAGAAGATGAGAGGAAAGAAAGAAAGGAAAAGAAGTTATAAAGGACAGAAGCAAAATATAGAGAAAGAGGGCCTATTTGGAGATAATGGGTGAAAACTTAATGGAAAAAGGGATTCTGCAAAAGTACATAAGATAGTATGTTATATTAGAAACAGAAATAATTTTTGAAAATATGAAACAATGTATGATTAAAATGTCTGATAAAGTAGCTATCGTAATTAAGTGGAATGCTTGTCAATAAATAAATGTAACAAAAGGTATATTTAATGATTTATAAAACATATGTGAAGAGAAATAAGGGAAAAATTAATTATGGAGATTATATGTGTTTTTAAAGAAGTATATTTAATTGAAAAAAAGTGTTAAAGATGTTAAGATTCTAATGATTATTAATGATAGAACTGAACTGGAATGGCATGAGGGTTTATAACTACATATATTTACAATCTTTCTTTCTTTTTTTTAAAGAATATAGTGTGTATTATAAGAATGTACCAAGCAGAATTCGATTGGAAGTTATGTATTATGTATTATATTGAAGGTCATAAACTTAAGATATATATTGAAGTTTAAATAAGAGTTGAATGGATGTAATTAAAAGATATAAAGGTGTCATATTCCAATTAGTAACTACAGGAGAAAATTTGTTTAATGAGAAAAGATAATATGAAATTGAAACAGAACAGACAAAAGTATAAATATAATGATTTGAATTGAGATGAGATAATCAAAATAAAATTGAGAAAATTAATAAGGGAAAAACTATATAGAAAATGTAAAATAGTAGAAGATATGGAATAGAACACAAAAAGAAGCATGAAATTGAGTTTTGTGTCTGTATAAAGAAGTTCAACCTGGGACCATGCTATTTTCAAAAAAGATGTTTACTTGTATTTTGTATGTGTGAAAACCCAAATAAAACTTTATTAAACAAAAAAAAAAAGAAAGGCTGCTTGCTGGGACTTTGCTGGATGTGAATGAGAGGAAATCACATTAGCCTAATAAAAAGGGGTTTTGTCGGGATGAGGAATCTGTTTTTTGATTTTGTGAAGCCTAGGTCAGAACAGGAAGTGGGGATGGTACTGAGTGAGTGGCACAGACAAGTACGCACAGCTCCATTTACACGAGTGTGGAGCTTTGTGTTCTGTATAACTTGGAAGAGTCCAAGTTGAACATTCTGATTGGCCAGAAAGGCCGAAAGCGGATTGATTCACTAGGAACCAATCCAGGGAGCCCCTTGAAGGCGGCAAAGTTAAAGAAACGTCATTGGCTATAAGCTGCGTTTTTCCCGACGGAACACTTTGCATGTGAGCACTGCCGCTTGCATAAGTGGAGCTTACTTGCATGGCCGGCTTCGAACAGGCCGCAGCCCAGAGGTGTTATTCAGCAGGTTCTGACCAGTTCTGGAGAACGGGTAGTGGAAATTTTGAGTAGTTCAGAGGACCAGCAAATCCCACCTCTGACTGGAGATTTTACAGTCTCCTTCCCCTGTCATGCCCACCAAGCCACGCCCACGGAACTGGTAGTAAAAAATTTGAATCCCACCACTGCCACAGCCTAGAAGCAGGCTGCAGCCCGGAGGTTTGGGGATCCCTGCCCAAGACAGGAGATCATCCATGCTAAAAGTTCCTGCTCTATTTCCTATTTTCTTTCTCAAATGGTTCGTTCCTTTAAATCAGTCTTTCTCAACCATGGCAACTTTAAGATGGATGGACTTCAACTCTCAGAATTCCTCTGGATCTTTCATTCCATGCTGGCTGGGGAATTCTGGGAATTGACATCCACACCTCTTAAAGTTTGCCAAGATTCAGAAACACCGATTTAAGATTCCGCCACTCTTTTTTTTTTTCTTTATTACCATTTGATTCATTTTCCAAATTATTCAGTTACCTTTCACATACTATTGAATGTTGCTCAAGGAGACTTGCTCTAATTAGCAACATGAAACAAAAGGAAAAAAAGACTGGAAACCATAACGAAAAAACCCTGATTGCTCCTTAATGTGTTAAAGTCTGGCTTTTCCATTGAATTCAACTCTTTGTCAGCCTTCTCCCTGAACAGATGAAAACTTTAAAAAAATGAGGGCAGAGAGCAAGAATGAGAAAGCAGGCCCTACAATCTCTGTTTCTGACCCTGATACATTTTGCAGTAAAGGACCTTGCACATTTGCTGGAACGTGCCCAGAAACTTTTAGACAGACAAGATGACCTTCAGGGACTTTACTATTTGATGTATTGAAGCTATGAATAGGAAGAGGGACTCAGCTCTGTCATGCATGGGAACTTTCTGGCAGGTGTTGTGTTCCGATGTGTACTTTCCTCTTGTGAGAACGTAACCTCTGCAACAGCCTTTTAACAAAAGAAATCCCCTGTGGGACAATACAACCGATGAGAAAAGCCACTCTCCCTCCCCCATCTGTCCTCCTGCTCCTCCCCTCCCTGCTCTACCTACAAGACAAGAAGCAGAAGAATTACTGGACCTTCTTTGCCTTGAAGGACACCCATGGATGTGTGTGTGTGTGTGTGTGTATACAAGGAAGTCCCAACTTTTTCTAGGCCACAGAAACCACCCCTCCTTTAAAGTCTTGTGGTGGAATCTCAATAGGTTTACCCGACTCGCTGGCTCCAAGAAACGCTTCATTGTCCAGCTCAAAGGCGAGGAGGCTTCTGTCTGTTTAGATTTCACGCTTGGAGATGGACTTTTTGGCAGGTTTCCTGTTAAAAACAATTGGGTTCGGCAGAGAAGACGTTAGCATGTGACATAACACGCCCACAGGGTTTCCACATTTGACTTTACTTGGGAGGGAAAGCTAGCTTCTTATTATTGTCTTTCCAGAAATGACTATACAATTTCACATCGCTCGCTGACTTGTGGAGACCCAAAGGTGTTTTTTTTCTCAAGAGGCAACTGGACTTTCTGGTTTTGTTTTGAAGATGTTTCACTTCTCATCCAAGAACAATTGACTTGCAGAGAGTAGCACACAGATCACAGCTTGCACAGCATGAGCTTGTGGCTGTTCAAACCTGAAGGAAAATTAGGCCCCTTTGAATTCTAACTCTACCCAAGAGTATTTCAGTGTTGGATTAGTTCCTCCAAAGAGTCTAGAATCTGATGAAGCTGGCTAGCCAAGAAAGTTTTCTTCTCTAGGACAGCCACCGTCAACAGAGCCAAGAGTGCAGAACAAAGGCAAGCCAGAGCTAAAGACAAATGAGACATTCCTTTTCCCCGTTTCCTTTTGCTGCACTGACCACATTTTTCCCCTCTTGGCAGTAAGAACAGAAAGAGACAATATTGGCCATGAAAAGCTGGAGTACTCCAGCAACTTTTAACCAGGCAGCTCTGTTGCTATACCAGTGCACTGCTCTTTGATGAGTCCAAACTGAGCAGGCTTTTCAATTGTGCAACATAAAAAAAATGTCCATAAAAATGCAGCATGAAAAGAAAAGGATATGTTTTCTGTGAAGTTTGGAGGAAAATTCCTTTTTGCAGGAGGAGGAGGAGAAAGAGGAGGAGAAAAAGGAGAAGAAGGAGAATTCACCATGAATCATTTTGAGTCAATCTAGTTTTAGGAGACTGTGATCCACCGTGACTAAATTTTCATACCAGCAAGCAAGAATATTGCCCTGGATCAGGGATGCTTAGTCTAAAATGTCAGGGTTACGTGCTTCCTCCATAATCAATCGTTCATCTACATGTGATAATTTTTTATTTTTAATGTGACTAAAAGGGAAAGCTACTGGAATCCAAGTGGAATTATCATGTTAACTGGATTTATTTCTTTTTTATTTTCTTATCCCGATCAACCTGAGACATTTAAATATGTATAAGAGAAATAAAAGATCCACAAACCTCGAATTGACAAGCAGAGCAATAAAGAAAAAGTAGGGGTGGAAATTATGTTATAAAGAAGCCTTCCAGAATTTGTAGCCATATGTAATGTCAGTTAAATCTGATTTAGTTCTGTCCCTCATCAGTTAAAGGACAACTTTGCTCTCAGCCTGGAGAAAGTTATATATCCTCTAATTAGTTCATCATCCCTTGCTGAATACAGACATGCTTTCTATTTTATTCCACTGCTTTGTGATGAAAAAAGTTGGCACTAAACATGTGTGGACTAATAAATCAGTTCACCTTTTCAGCAAAGATAAAATTGGTCATATATGGAAAAGGTGGTTGCTAGGTTTCTAAATGCCTAACCAGAGAATTATGAGTAAATAAGAGGCAATTTTTCCAAGCTGTTGTGCTAAGGTAGAATTTAAGAGATCCAGAAGCTCCAATTATACTGTAGTTACAACTGATCCTTGAATTTTTTTTCTTTTTTTATGGTGTTTGTGTTTATGTGTTGTTGTTTGTGTGTATGTGTGTGAGGGGGGAGGTAGGGAGAGAGAGAAAGAGGGAGAGGGAGAGGGGGAGAGAAAGAGAGGGAGAGAGAGAGAGAGAGATTTTCAGTGGGACAGTTTGCCTCCTCCTCCTTTCATAGCTGGAAGTCTCCAAGAAAAGATTGGACAGCCATTTGTCTGGAATGGAGACCTCTGAGGTCTGTTCCAGCCCTATGACTCTATGATTGCAAAGCTATGGCTATCATATTGATTTATTTTTTTTGCTCCCCCAGAAGATATTTCTGCTCATTTGTCCAATTAATTAAAAATAAAACATAACATTCTTTTCATAAAATGTGTGCAGAACAAACTTTCTAGGGATATATCTATGCTGTAAATCAAGAGCCAAATCTGATGTCAGTTTAGAAACAGATGCATACCTGAGGAATGAGGAGAAGAGACGTCCCTGTTTTCTCTGTGGGTGGTTCGTGTTATGGCTTCATCCATCTCCTGTTCAGAAACCTATTATGAAATTGGGAGGGGGGGCAGAAAGGATCTAAAGGTATATTCAGGAAATAACAAAATATACTGCTTCAAAGTTCATGTATATTCTTTTAATATGGAAATTGGAAATCTTTAAAGTGCTGATGTAGGCTGTGTAACATAGATTTTCTTTCTTTCTTTCTTTTTTCTTTGCGTGATTTTGAAGTAAACCTTCCCGCTAACCACATTTTAAAATCTAGCGCTGCATGGAGTGGCATCAGAAGCCCCCCCCCCAAAAAAAAACCTCTCTGAACTAGAAGACAAAAATGAATCTATCAAAGAATATCTTGGCTTAGGCACCTTCAAACGTATAGCAGCTCTGAGAACAATTAGTTCTGCAAACCATTTACTCATTTGACACTATTAATTGTATGGCCCTTGTTTTTCAATTACAGTGGGATGGTTGCAACACTGTCAGACATAAAGAATGTCTCTATAAGACATTCTGTTAAGACTAGACACCAACAGGATGGTACATAATCAAATTAATCAATGGTCCTTGTTTGTTGTTATTGTCTACATGTTCTGAGGGTTGGGTTTAATTATGGCAATCATTTGAATAATGATGTACAAACTGTGGTATGTACCAGTTATTTTATCCCTGTGCCATTTTCTAAATTTGCGCAACTGAGGGTGCAGCAAAAGTCCAATTTTAGCAGTACAGTATTTACATCTTTTTTATATGTAGAAATTTAAATGTAACATGTTGAACTTTTCCATGTTTGTGGCTCTGGTGCAGCTGACCACATGAAGTTGAGAGTGAGGTTTTGTTCTCTTGGGCTTTGAACTTGAACTTCCTGTTCTTGGATATAATGCTTTTACTATGCCTTAGCTCCCCAGCATCAAAATATCAAAATAGAATAACAGGTCTTCTTGGACTAGAAGACCTCCAAGATCCCATCCAACTCTGTCATTCTTTCTATTAGTCCATGCAATTCCCCCAACCATCTCCCCCCAACCATCACATATCTTTTCTTGTACGTGTCTCCTAGATGCCACAAAGACTGCCATCAAAATAGATACTGCTTGTGGAACTTTCTCCTTCAGCCCTTTGCCCGCTCCCTCCCCAGATCTCCTCTAGGGAGTTAGTTGGTCTGGATCCTTGAGGAGGAAGGAGAGGAAGTAAATTTCCAGTAGATAAACACAAGCATATCTGCATAATGTGAAATTTTGTAAAGCTGTAGTAGAATTGATATATTTGTGAAGAGGAAAGACCGTGAAGCATGACTAAAGAATCTGGAGGTATACAACCCACAGAAAAGATGATTGAGGATGGAATTGCAGAAGCAGATGCTTTGTTGAAAATATGCTATCACAATGCTTGGAGATCTTCTAGTCTAACCCCCTGCTCTGGCAGGAAATCTTCTACCATTTCAGATAAATAGTTGTCCAATTTCTTCTAAAACTCTTCCAGTGTTCAAACACCCACAACTTCTGGAGGCAAGCTATTCCACTGATTAATTGTTTAACTGTCAGGAAATTTCACTTTAGTTCTTGGTTGGTTTTCTCTAGATGGTAACTGTCTCCAAGTCAGAATGAAATTCATGTTTATGATTCCATTATTAGAAATATTGTAATGGATTCTGCACTAGGAAGGGAGTTAGGTTAGTGGATTCCTAAAATATCATACAAATGTATGGAATTCTAGAAATAGCAACAGCACTTAGATTTATATACTGCTTTATAGTGCTTTACAGCCCTCTCTAAGCAGTTTACCGAGTCAGCCTATTGCCCCAACAATCTGGGTCCTCATTTTACCCACCTCAAAAGGATGGAAGGCTGAGTCAACCTTGAGCTGGTGGGACTTGAACTGTCAAATTGCAGGCAGCCGGTAGTCAGCAAAAGTGGTCTGCAGTACTGCACTCTTAACCACTGCACCACTGAGGCTCATTCTAATTGAATTTATCTGTAAAGATCACATTTGTTGTTATAGTTTCCTTTTCCTTGTCCAGCTGCTTTTAAAAAATGGAGGTGGGATACTTTAGCCTCCACCAAGCCATCTGCAGCATTTCGATTTAAAGGTGGCAACTGCAAAGGAAAGGGTTGTATATGTAGAACC
This sequence comes from Laticauda colubrina, assembly GCA_015471245.1. Lineage (NCBI taxonomy): Eukaryota > Metazoa > Chordata > Lepidosauria > Squamata > Elapidae > Laticauda > Laticauda colubrina. The sequence continues at coordinate 13,322,370 of BLBF01000010.1, forward strand.
AGTCTTTTTTGTTTGACTTTGGGGTAACTCAAAACTCAAGGCACACTCCTATAACTGAAAGGAACTGTATGCATTCCAAAATAAACTTAGTAGATTAAATCAGCTTTCAGAGTCATATTTACTCAAAAAACAATGAAAGAAAAATATATTCTGTGGAATTGGTTTTGGAAATACTTAAAAAAAGAAGAATACCAGGTAATTTGGGAACAAAATAATTCTGTCTGATGGAATGTACATTAGTTATAAAATATGTATATTAAGAAGGGTAGTTTGTGTCCATAAAATTGTGTATAAAATGAAATAGAAAGGGTAAGAACAACACCCCAAATTTAAAAAAGGAACAATGATAAGAGAGAATTTTATATGTACAAATTAAAGCAATTACAAAGTGCAAAATAGTAAAAAGTAATCTCTAAAAAAATAGGCCAAACTAAAACATTCAAATTTTTATTCATTAGCAGGATATGCTTTGGAAATCAGCCTGACATGAACTTCCTTTGAAAATTCCTTCAAAGGTATGAAGAAGAGTCCAGGCACCCCTCAATTAATGTGTGATCTTTGTGTTTAATGTTTTTTTTAAAATACTTATATTACAAAGTGCAGAACAATACCTATTTGTCTTATGATCTTCTGTAGAAAAAAAAAGTATCTTCATATTCTATTCTAGAACATCAAAGGATACAAATCCTTGAACAGAATAAGCCATATAACAGATAACAGATAATCAGAGTTGGAAGGGACCTTGTTGGTCATCTAGTCCAATCCCCCGTCCAAGCGGGAGACCCAACACCATTTCTGACAAATGGCAGTCCAATCTCTTCTTGAAAGTCTCAAGTGATGGCACTATCACAACTTCTGAGGGCAAGCTGTTCCATTGGTTGATTGTCTCACTGTCACAAAGTTTCTCCTGATTTCCAGGTTGAATCTCTCCTTATTCAGTTTCCATCCCTTATTCTTGTCTGGCCTACAAGTGCTTTAGAGAATAGCTTGACCTCTTCCTCCCTGTGGAAACCCCTCAAATATTGGAAGACAGCTATCATGTCTCCCCCGTCCTTCTCTTCACTAGACTAGGCAAGCCCAGTTCCTGTAACTGTTCTTCATATGTTTTAGTCTCTTGTCCCTAATCATCCTGGTTGTTCTTCTCTGCACTTTTTCTAGAGTCTCAACATCTTTTTTGTAATGTGGTGACCAAAACTGATGCAGTACTCTAGGTGTGGTGTTACTAAGACTTTATATAGTGGTATTAGTACCTCACTTGATCTTGATTGTATCCCTCTGTTAATACAACTTTATATGTTATGTTTATATATATGTTAATGCATATAAATAGTATAAGGGCAGATAGAGGCTTCCCTCCTCCCCTGTACTAGGTGCCTTACAACTAAATTCACACGATACTAAATCAGATTTGTTAAAAAAAAAATCCAAGTTTTGCTCAACCTGAACAAGCCATAGATGTTTTCTGGAATCTTTGGAAAACGACAGACTATAAAATAATATCAAATCAGTAAATAACCATGATAGGTTCATACACAAGCTTTAGAGTTTCATGTGAACCCAGCTGTGGAAACTATAAGTTTTGACCCACAGAAACTTGATAAGTCAGCTTTTGTATATAAATAGGCAAGTACAAATAAATAGGCAAGTAAAAATATAGAAAAGGCCCTTTATTATATATTAATACATGGGATAGCAATGGACTGTAGAAGTCTTAGTCTGGGGTATTATGAAGATCATATAAGTTACCTGCTTCTGCCTTAGGGGACCAGAATAAATCATAAAATGAGTGGTGTAAATTATTTACACAACAAAGAGCAAAAATGTTTAAAAGTATAAAACAGAGTAAAGTAGTTACTCTCTGAGATTTTACAGTGATAAGGCTGCTTAGGGTCTGAAAAAGCCTAACATGTTTATTTGTAGATTGTGAGAAAAAAATAAAAATATATTAACCCAGGTTTCCTAGATACCTGGGATGCCTTTTCTAGATACCTCAATTATCACAACTCCAGCCACTGTAGGTTTTGGCCATGTTAGCAGAATGTTAAGGGGGTTGATCCATTCAGGTATATACCAAATTGGGTATCCTGCACGAATCAGTAATACCAATTCTGCTGTTTTTTAAACTGGGGTACATCCATGCCTTTTTGTTCTAATATGTACTTTTTCACATATAAAACCATTGTGCAAGGCTCAGGGGGAAATGCTGCAAAGAAAAACTGAATATCTTCCATTCTGTTTCATACCTTTGGGTTAGGATGCCGGCTAACAATAAGGCTAACTGGGCCGGGTCCACATTCACTCAAGATAGCATAAGCTTCACTCAGCGCTGCGTGACGCAAACTGACCGAATCTGCTTCCAGGATCTGATCACCACGGCTAAAGAAAGATGGACATTAACTTTAATAGTGCCATTTCACAGACCGGATATAAGGAAAAAAGGAGATATCTCACCTCCAAAAGTTCAGACAGAAAGCATTTACAACTTAACTATAAATCCAAAATTCAAAACTGGAAAACATACATACATTCAACACTAACAACAATAGCTACAAAGAAAAAAATTGTGTACAAAAAGGGGGAAAATGATCCAAATATCAAATATGTTTAACATTAAATATAAAAAAATCCATCCCGGCTGGATTCTTAAAAGAATAAAAATAAAAATAAAAACAACAACAACAACAAAACAAAATAACAACAACAATAATACCTGATAAATTATCCTCCCCTTACATTATGGGTCTACAAATAGTTTTAAACTTTCATCTTTATTTAACAAGAATACTATATTATATAAACAAATTCCAGATGAGATCTTTATTTAATAATCAAATTGACCCAACATCTAATCAATACACACACACACACAAACACACACACACACATATAGCCCAAACATTACAACAGTTTTCAAATCCCTCTCACAACCATCAGTTATTGTATTTAACATGTAGAAAGTCCATAAGCAACTTCCAGTCTCTAATAAAGCTGTCTAGTCCATTGTCTCTAATCAAACCAGTTAGTTTTGCCATCTCTGCTAATTCAATTTTTAAAAAGAAACCAAATTCTAAAGATCTAATCAGAAGCAGAAGAATTTCCTCTTCGGTGGGCTTCTCTAATAGCCAGCTAAGCGACAAGCCAAAATCCTTTAAAATCGGAATTGAAACTCTAAAAATTGCATAACTAGCTAGAAATCACTGCAGCTGTGGAATTACTTTTCTAGTTGTGGAACAGACTGATCTACAGTCGTTGCTTTCATAAGCTGATCTGAGCTGTTAGGATCTTGTTTTGTTTGTGTCTATGTGATCCTGTCTGAGAGGGCAACCAGCTCCTGCTTTCCAATTAGTTTGTCAAGTCTTCCTTGTTTTCCTTTCTCCTTTGGTTCTCTTTTAACTTCTATTTAAATTCTCAACTTTTATGTAGGTAATAAAGACTTGATTCTGACCTGAATTAATGAATCTCACCTGAACTGATATATATATATAGTCTAAAACCCTTCAGAGTTAAGTAACCCAGTTAGGAGCATGGAAACACTGGCTGGCCCCAAGGTCAGAAAGAAGTCTACAAAACTTTTGCATGTAGCTCCCAATGTCCCTCTTAAGTTAATAATAGAGCTAATCCTTATTTATTTATTTATTTATTTATTCGTTCATTCATTCATTCATTCATTCATTCATTCATTCATTCATTCAGTGACCATTCCAATTTATGGCAGTGCTGAACAAACGGTAGTTACAACCAGTCCTCATAATTACAGCTGATGTAGCATCTTACAGTCACATGATTGTTATTTGTGACTTACCCTGCAGATTCCCACAATGCAAAGCAACAGGGGAGCAGACAGAAAGTCACAAGCCATGGTCAAGTGAGGTCCTCACGGTCCTTGCTTCCCGATGGCAACTAGCAGCCAAAACTGCTAACACTAAGTGATGCAATCATGTGATTTTTTTTTTGTACTTATGACTGTATTGTTTCCCAATGGGTTTCCAGTCCCAATTATCATTGTTAAGCAAGAACTACCTGAAATAGTCATTAAATGTGTATGCCACGAAGGCTTCCAGCAACAAGTTGTGGCTATCTTGTCTCTTAACATGATCCAAAACAAAGCTTAAAGAAAAAAAGAATGAAATATCGAGAGATAATCTAGAACTATTATTAGAACGCATTCATGGCCAAGTATGTTGGATTGCCACAAACTGTAAGAAGAGCATTTCCTAAGGGTTCAAAAACATGAACTGGGTTTCCTGTGGCTTTTTTGAGCGTAAAAGGAATCTCACTGCAGGCCCTTCCTACCACTGTGATAGCCCCACAGATAGACCAGATAAGGAAATCAACTCAAGGAAGCTACAATTACAATTGTTCTTTATCTCCTTCTCCGTCTTATAGTTCAGTGAATTAGGAAGGCATTTGGAAGTAAAATACTTCCAAACCATATCTTATAATAAAGGTAAAAGCTTCCCTTGTCCGACTCTAGGGGGCAGTATTTATCTCCTTTTCCTGGCCAAAGGAGCCAGCACTATGGGAAGATGTTTCTGCAGTCATGTGGCCAGCATAACTATATGCCGGGCTGCACGGAACACTGTTACTTTCACACCAAAGTGGTATCTATCTACATGCATTTGCATGCTTTTAAACTCTTAGGTAGGCAGGAGTGGCTCAAGGACAGGAGCTCACTCCATCACGCAGCACTTGGATCTTGTTAGTTTTCCAGCTGACAAACTCAGAGTGTTTCAACTGTCTACCTTGTGGTTGACAAGCCCAGCATCTTAATCATTAGGTCACCACGCCCTCCCTATGCCATAATTCTGAACTTAAGCTATGTTTCAGCTCCTTCTGCTAAGGTAACGGTTTTAACAAATTAACAGAGTTGGAAGGGACCTTGTAGGTCATCTAATCCAACCCCCTTGGCACAAGCAGGAGATCCTACACCATTTTTGACAGAAGGTAGTCCAGTCTTTTCTTGAAAGCCTCCAGTGATGAAACTCCCACAACTTCTAAAGGCAACCTTTGTTCCATTGGTTGATTGTTCTCACTGTCAGAAAATTTCTCCTTATTTCCAGGTAGAATCTCTCCTTGTTCAGTTTCCATCCACTGTTCCTTGTCTGGCCTTCAGGTGCTTTGGAAAATAGGTTGACCCACTCTTCTCCGTGACCCTAACCTTTGTTCCTGGTAGTTTACTGTTCTCTGCTTTTCATGTCATAAGTTGCTCAGAGTTTTGTGAAGCTGGGTGACCCCTAAACTGAATGACCAAATGAACGATGCATTGGGGCGGGACACTTTCTTTAAGAAAACAGTTCAGGACTAACCTTAATCTTCCATCCATTTTAGCCACAGATCCTGGAGCCAAGCTGTGAATATATATACCCGGAAGGCTGTTCTCCAAGGTGAGGCAACAAACACCAATGCCCAAGCCAACCCCAGGCTCTGTGATGAAATGAAAATAAAGTTGAGAATAGTTTAACTTATTGTTCACTGGAACAGCCATAAGGCATAAAAGTACTTCTTAAGAATTGTTCTTTGTAGGAACCCTCCTATCCTGGCCTCTTTTTACAGAGGCACTATTGAGAGTGTTTTTACAAACTGCATCATTGCCTCAGATAAAAAGTCCATACAGAGAGTGGTAAGGACATCCAAGAAGATTATAGGAAGCTTGCTTCCTGTCATTCAGGGTACTGCTTATAAGTGCTCTGTCAGCATTGTCAGAGACCCCACATACCCACTTTATGGTCTGTTTTGTTGCTCCTCTCTGGGAGGAGGTTTTGAAGTATTTCTAGCAGAACTACCACATTCTGTAGCAGCTTTGTTCCCGATGCCATCCCTCTGGTAAACTCTCAAGATTCATTTTTGTCTTGCCATGTACATGTATACATGCAAACTAGACTGTTGTTTCTCCATGTCATATAATAAATGTGAGTATGTGCATAATTTTTATTTATTTATTTATCTTATCACATTTATGTTTATATCAGAGGTGGAGACCCTTTGAGAGCTGTATGCAACATAATTTCATTTTAATGTATGCCAATTAGTGTACGTTCAAAGTGACAATATTCTATTCTATTTTGTTCTGTTCTGTTCTGTTGTTCTACTCTACTCTACTCTACTCTACTCTACTCGACTCGACTCGACTCTACTCTACTCTACTCTACTCTATTCATAGATCTTGAAATGGCTACTAAGAACCTTTGAACCAGATCCTAGTCACCCGCTGCAATGAGTCAGGGTGGATCAGAAGTTTCCTTCTTCTACTAAGGGTTTTAAGGATGACTTGAAAGCAGAGGTGGAGAACTATGGCCCCTTTATGACTTGTGGACTTCAACTCCCAGAATTCCTGAGCCAGCCATGTTTTAAAGCAATGAGAAGACGATGCTCCTCTCAGTTGCTGTATTTTCTTCATTTGGCTACAACTCTTCCCCCTCATCCCTGAGATCAAGACATCTTGATGACAGCTGATAGGAAGTGAAACAAAGTCACAGAAACATTTGATTCTGTGGTGATTCTTGCCATCTCTCCACCCCAAATGTGCTTATGCTCAGGAGCCAAATGTAATAAAAGAAGCCATTACAAACATCTTCCTTGTTGATTCCGTATATGTAACGTACCCTTCTTATTCCTCAGGCTCAAAATTGCGATGAAATATCTTTCCAGGGTCTAATTGTAAATTCTTCCAGTGAAAAGTCTTTGCGAAAGCTGGCAAGGATTATGTATTATAAATTTAAAACAGATTTAAACTGATTTTCTACTCAATGCTTGTCACAACATTAGTAAAATATAAAAAAATGGTAAATGCCATGTGAAAGATTCAAAAGGACAAAGGAGCCCATGGGAAGGATTGGGGGGAGGAGGGGAGGGCAGGAAGAAGGGAACAGGTTGAAAATCAGTTATAAGATAGAAAACTCCAAGAAAGATAAACACCCTAAAATTCCTCTAAATCTGAGAAGGCTATGAAAGCAATTCTGAAATGATTTAAGGAGCAGGGACCTCATTTTAACGGAGGCAGGCACATTTTTCTGCCTCTCCCAATTGCCCCATCATGATCCATTTGAAATTATCTGTCATAAAAATGAATGCAAGTAGTCCTCGTCTTATGACAGTAACTGAGCCCAAAATTTCTGTTGCTGAGAGAGTTGTTAAATGAGTTTCATCCCATTTTACAACCTTTCTTGCCACCGTTGTTAAGCAATTCCTCGCATTTCAATGCCTGGAATGCACTACCTGTCTCTGTGGTTTCTTCCCCAAACCCCAAAAACTTTAGCCTCAGACTGTCTACTGTTGACCTCACCCTTCTCCTAAGAGGTCTGTAAGGGGGCTTGCATAAGCGCACCAACGTGCCTACCGTCCCTGTCCTAATATTCCTTTTTATTCGTATCCATTTCATGTATTCATAATTATGTTTACACTTATAACTGTTATCTAATACTACAGTTCTACAAAGGAATTATTGGATTTGTCATCTGCACCTCTATAACTGTCTGGTTTGATTCTGCAACCCAACAGGACAGACACAGACTTCAGAGAGTAATTAGGACTGCAGAAAATAAAGATTACTACCAACCTACCTTCCATTGAGGACCTGTATGCTGCACGAGTCAAAAAGAGGGCTGTGAAAATATTCACAGACCCCTCACATCCCGGACATAAACTGTTTCAACTCCTCCCCTCAAAATGACACTATAAAGCACTGCACATCAGAACAACTAGACACAAGGACAATTTTTTCCTGAAAGCCATCACTCTGCTAAACAAATAATTCCCTCAACCCTGTTCAACTATTACAAAATCTGCACTACTATTACTATTAATCTTCTCACTCCTTATCACCCATCCTCTCCCACTTGTGACTGTATGACTGTAACTTTGTCGCTTGTATCCTTACGATTTATATTGACTGTTTCCTAGTATGATTGATTGCATATTGTACCCTATGACTATTATTAAGTGTTGTACGTTATGATTCTTGATGAATGTATCTTTTCTTTTATGTATACTGAGAGTATTTACACCAAGACAAATTCCTTGTGGGTCCAATCACACTTGGCCAATAAAGTATTCTATTCTATTCTATTCATCTGGCTTCCCCATTGACTTTGCTTGGCAGAAGGTTGCAAAAGAGGATCATGTTACACGGCATCCATCATAAATATGAGTCAGTTACCAAATGTCTGAATTTTGATCCCATGACCATGGGATGCTGCAAAGTATGAAAAATGGTCATAAGTCACTTTTTTAACTTCAACAGTCTCTAAACAAACTGTTTTAAGTCAAGGACCACTTGTAGATTGTTGGCCTTTTCAGCTTCCAGGGATGCAAGAGGGTTGAAATCCAGCTGATCCAAGAAAGTAGCTGTAAGAGGATATTTTTCCTGTCCCTGTCCTCCCACTCTCTGTTACACCTTTGGTGCTTTTTATTCATCAATATCTTTAAATGTATATGTCACCTATTTCCCTAACAATTTCAGATTTACAAGGAGAAATAAAAAACACCATCCCAAAACCCTGAGGAAATAAACATGGCTTCAGCCATAGTTCATCTTTTCTGGGCTATGCTAGGAAGTCAAAATAGAAATTCCCAGGAAGCAAACCACCCCTGGAACATTACCAGGAAAACTCAAGACATCTGTGCCTTTTTAAATAAATATGCTCTGAGCCTCCTTTTCAATTTTTTATGATGGGGAGGATTGTTTCAACTTCAGTGGCCATTTATTCCAAAGCTAGATAGTTTCTTAAAAAAAAACTTGGACATGGTAAATCCTCGGATTAGAGCCATCAAGAAAACCTAGCGAAATTTAGAAAATAAAAAACATCTTGCAAAAAAGAGCAAAGGCAAGCTATATTCATAACACGGCCAAGAAAACTGCATGGATACGTCCACAAAATCACAACGCATCAAATTCAATTTGAAGGAGATTTTACCAGAGGTGGTATTCAGCAGGTTCTGACCAGTTCTGGAGAACTGGTAGCAGAAATTTTGAGTAGTTCAGAGAACCGGCAAATACCACCTCTGACCGGCCGCGCCCCCATCTATTTGCTGCCTCCCGAGTCCCAGCTGATCAGCTGGGTCTTCTTTCGTTGCCCTGCACAGGAGAATGGAGCTGGAAAGCAGGTTAGTGAGGTGGGGTGGGAATGGAGATTTTGCAATATCCATCCCCTGCCATGCCCACCAAGCCACATTACGCCCACCAAGCCTTGCCCACAGAACTGCTAATAAAAATTTTTGAATTCCACCATTGGACTTTACATATTTAGGATTTCCACCTCAGGAACGACACCACAAGTCTTGCAAAACAGCAGCTCCCCACCTTTGGGGCACCAGGGACCAGTTCTGTGGGGACAGGTTTTTCCACGGTCCACAAGGGGTGTGGTTTTGCATGCGGTCTGAATCCCGCAGGTGGGGCTTCACTTGTTTGCATGGCCCAGTTGCTGACATGCCATCGACCAGAGCCAGCCCACAGACCGGGAGTTGGGGACCCCTTTTGTAAAGGATCTTCAGCACTAAACGTAATTCCCTACCAAATAAGTTGACATAATTCATCTTTGTGTCACAAGGTTTCTTGAATTGGCTTCTATCCTCCCCAACAGGAAGAAGTCCCATGTGTTTCTTTTCAGTGTGGTTAGACAAATACTTCCAGTGGTGTGCTAAATCTACTGATGCAGAGCTCTTGGTATATTATCAGCTTCTATGTTATTCTATGTGACTATTTTTATATTTTGCATGGAGCAGACAGAAGATAGCACGGGATTTATTTAATTTTTACATCTGATGTTGGAAATTTCCCATCCACAAATTTCATTGGAATTTCAACAAAACCAATTTGCTTTTATGGCATAGTTTCTATTCCTGTTCCCAAAGTCTTTCCCCCCATTTCAGTTTCATCTAGACATGCCAGACAAAAATTTTGATTACTAACCATCCCATCTCAGATTTACAGGAAAAGGAGTCCAACACTTACTAAAATCTTCATTGATTCTATTTCCCCCTGTTCTAAAATGTTCCTTAGGAGGTTTTCTCAGTCTTGCCAAAGCACTTTTGGCCCATGGTTATTTTCGCCAGAGTAAAAACAGTCGCATTTTCTCAAACCTTTATTTAGAGTGACTTCCATGACGATTCTGTCCTTTGGTCCCGGTCCTTTACGACTAGAAGAGGAAGTATCACCATCTTCACCACTGGGAAATGAGGCTCCTCCACTGGCATTGGAGCTGGGAGAACTGGACCGGCTCAGTAATATGGGAGTTGGGCACGGTGTAAGGCTTGGGCTGCGAAGTCTGGTTCGCACTGTGAGGGTCACCACACCTTTCTTGAGTTGCTAAAGAAGCAACAGGGTGGTTAGGTTTCTAATATCGCCACTTTTCCTTTCTCTCAAAAACCAAGATATCAATTACACATCTAGAACTTGGAACATGTCTAGAATCATTAAGTGGAACATCTGCTCTTGATTAAAAAAATACAGTACAGTGAGAATTGATCACCACAGTGGATCATTCTTTACAATTTGATTTAGAAGTTCTGTTGCTAATGTGTGTACAGGTCATCCTCGACTTTTGGCCACTGTTGAGCCCCAAATTTTTTGTTAAGTGAATTTTGCCTCATTCTACAACTTTTTGTGCCACAGTTGTTAAGTGAATCACTGCAATTGTTAAGTTAGGAACATCGTTGTTAGAGTAATCTGGCTTCCCTATTGGCTTTGCTTGCCAGAAGGTCGTAAAAGGGGGATCATGTGACCCTGGGACACTGCCGCCATCATGGGTCAGTTGCCAAGCATCTGAATTTTGATCACATGACTAGTGGGTGGGCTGCTGGGTGTTCGCAGGGGTTTGGGAGACCCTCTAGCTAAGATTCTGCACAGTTAGGAGAACCCACAAATCCCACTCCCGGCTGACCCTGCCCACCCCACCTCGCCCCTACCCGGAGACCCCATGTGGCCAGTTTTGGATGCTGGTAAATTTAGGGCAGGCACGGAGGCTCAGGGAGGGCAAAAAACGGGCCTCCCAGAAGTTTCAGAAAGCCAGAAATGGGCTCATTCCCGGCTTTCAGAGAACCTCCGGAGCGCGGGGAGGCTGTTTTTGCCCTTCTAGAGGCTTGAGAAAAGTCTCCAGTGCAGGAGACCGATTAGGCCATGCCTACCATGGCCACGCCCACCTAGCAACCAGGCAGAGAACCCGTTGCTAAAATTATTGAAGCCCACCCCTGGGCTTCAATGATTGTAAGTGTGAAAAACAGTCATAAGTCATTTTTTTCAGTGCCACTGTAAATGAACTGTGTAAGTCGAGGACTACCAGTCTCAACATATTCCTTTACCTAAGCAATATTTTTACCAACCTTGCCTAAGGTATCTATTACGGTTATAGAAAATGTTGATGCCAATGAAAATTATTGTTCTTTGTATTGACATTGCTTTGTCCAGGAACCATGAAACCAAACCACCACCCCCCCCCCCCAAAAAAAAAAAGATGCTGGAACAAACAATCTTTCTGAACCTGAAATTCCCTATCACTCAGTCAATTTGTTTTTAAGACAGAACAAATATAAAAAATAAAAAAGTGGACACTACAGCTTTCCCCACCCATCTGGATATACCATCCAGATGTGTGGTACCATAACTTTAATTTTTTCTCAGCCAACAAGATCAGACTGGTTCTGAACTTTGAGAGTTACATGTGGGAATGCCATGCTGACCAGGTGGCAGATATGTTTGCATTATGAACATACTATTAAATTTTGCAGACTTACTTAAACCCTGCAATTCTGTTACCTACTTTGAATGTTTGAATTGCCTCCTGATGCGTCAGCCCTTGTAATGATTCCCCATTAACTTCCAGAAGTTCATCTCCTGGAAACCCAAAGCAAAATGTATTATCAGCATTTAGATACAATGAAATGCTGTTTTTAGAAATAAAAGGCATTCTAGTTCTTTCCATATTATTATATTACAACATATTTTATCTCTTGCTTTGCTCGGATAAATTAAATTTTAAAAAGTGACACGTTACTTTTGACCTGGAATTTTCACTAGACTATACAGATTTGGACACATTTTGTAATTTAGTTATTTTGTGCATTTGGAATTTTGGAAGCCTAACAAGGGGGGAAAAGGCTTAGCAGTCATTCTTATCCATTAATGATAGCAAAAAGAGAATATTCAGGAATGAATGGCTCACAATACATGGGCCAGAAGCAGAACCGCTGAACTTTGTTGGATGAAATCTCTTCCAATTTCAGGATTCAGAATGATTTAAAGGTAGGAATGGGAGGTTGGATTATGATCTGGATCTTGAGTGAAGAACTATTTGTTACCAAATGTGATATAGCACCAACTATGGCTTCTGGATATGGTTTGTTACAAGATCATTACGTCACACTGCATTACACAACTATGGAAAGAGTTGTCCCCTACTCTCCCTTGGCAAGAAAAATTCTGGTTTATATTGTGTTAAAACATCAATATTTCAGATGTCTCTCCTTGGAAACATCTGAAATATCAGAAGGAAATATCTGGAAGGAATGAAGCCATGGCTCCAAAGAGGAGGGTTTATATTAACCACTTCTCCTTCTTTTGCTCTGGCCACAAAGGGGTAGCATCTCGAAAACCAGATTCTGTCAATTCACTATTCATAAGGTTTTTTTTCCCCCACTTACACGTTTGGCACGAGGAACAGGTAGAATAGGTAAATTTGGGCTTGGGAAGAAGTTAATTTAAACAAATTGCTAAGTTAACAAAAATCTGGCTTTTGCAAACTTACCTTCTTTTAACCTGCCATCAGCTGCTGCAGCCCCATTTGGAAAAATTGTCTTGACAAAAATGCCCATCCGACCCCGGGCTGAATCTTGCCCCCCAACAATGCTGAATCCAAGACCCTGTATCATAGGTACAAATTAAGACAGAGGGAGAGAAAGAAATCTATATATATAAAAGCGAAATACGACTCATACATCATCACAAAATCTCCAGAACCATAAAGCTGACAAATTTAAATTTGGCACTTATGTTCCTCTTGGCTTCTAGGGACTCACTAAGAAAGGATTTTTCAAAATGACCATTACAGCATTAGTATTTCGTATATTATTATTATTAACACGCTCTGATGCTAAGGAGTTCTACTCCCCCTCCCCTCTCACCTGAAAAGAAATCTCTTCCAAATGCAAAACACAAGCAGAGGAGAGGAATTTCAGATTCGGTTTCACAGCAGCAACCAGCTTTAGTGCAGAACAGTTGAGCTAAGCCACACCCAGGCTCCTTGCTGTCTCCTTCTTGCTCACACAGCAAATATTGCTTCAGTTTCCAAACAGCCCTCAACTCTCTCACACACTGACAAGACATTAGCCACATGAATACAGATGGATGCTGGTAGGTAGAGGCAGAATTCCCTCCCCCACTACTTTCCTCCCCCAAAACTAAATCCCACCACATAGTTTCGTACTGAAGCACAGGTATTGAACTAGTACCCCATAAGAATCTCCATAACTTCTATGTCTTTGGAGATTCTTAGCCACCCAGATCATGGTTGTCCCAAAGGTGCTTTTTCAAGAGGCAACTGGAATTCAGGTCTTTCTTTGAAGACCTTTCACTTCTCATCCGAGAAGCCTCTTCAGCTCTGTTGTTTGTTGAAGCGGAGCTGAAGAAGCTTCTCAGATGAGAAGCAGAATGTTTTCAGAGAAAGACCAATTGCTTGATAAAGTACCTTTTTGACCCCATAACTTCCCAAATCACAAAGAACAGGCATCTGACTGAGTAATCTAAACTAATTAAACTGGTTTTTTTTTAATCTTTGTTCTTAAACAGTAAGAACAGTAAAGAAAGAAGTAGTTTTGAAAGGAAGGAAGAATATATTATCTCCTCACAATGCTAAGTTTTAGAACTAGCAGAAGTAGCTGCATGCTGTGTTTTCAATGAGAGCCTGAAATACAGCTTTGGCAAAATATCTTAAGATGTTTTGGGCAGACTGCAAAAGGAAAAAAACCTGAAACGAATAGGCAAATATCCAATTAAAATTAGAGTTATGTGGGCAAGCCTTGTTGAATCTGTTAAAATGCTGGGAATCAAGTTATGCACTGAATTCCCTGACATTTCTTCAGAGGCAACCCAATTAAAACATACCCAATAATCCAGCAAGACAGCTTAACAGCATTCATTACCTTGCCCAAATGATATCCAACAGCTGGTCAACCAGAAAAAAATGATATAAGACATTTTGGACTATTGAGGCTGGGTTTTTTTTTTCCCCTGAGGTTTTCTCATCAAGATTTTTTTTTTTTTTTATCACCCTGAATCATTGGCCATTGTCTTCTTTCTAGGGCTGAGAGAAAGTGACTGGCCTAAAGTCACTCAGCTAGTTTTGCACTTAAGATGGGTCTAGAACCGTGATGGCGAATCTATGGCACGCATGCCACAGGTGGCACACAGAGCCATTTGTGCTGGCAGGCGGTCTGCAGGCAAGCTTACCTCACTGCACATGCATGGGTCTCCCAGCTGATTTTCAGCCAGTTTGAGGCCTTTTTTGGCCTCCCAGGCTTGAGGAAAGCCTCTGCAGCCTGAAAAATAGGCCAGTTTCATCACTTCCAGCATTTCCGGAAATACCGGAAGTGACAAAACGGGCCTATTTTTCAGGCTTCAAACAGGTTGAAAATCAGCTGGGAGGTACAGTGCAGGTAAGGGGATGGGGGATTGTATGCAGATGTGCAGGGGGCGTGCGCGCATTGCCTTCTGGGTGCTGGCACATGAGCATGCATGCACAAGCGCATGCACAATTTTTGGCACAGGAGCCCAAAAAGGTTAGCCACCACTGGTCTAGAACTCATGGTCTCCTACTTTCCAGACTGATACTTTAACCACTAACCAAAGTGGCTCTCAGCACTGATTAATTTCTAGTCACAAAGAGCGGGCTCTTCAGTGTAAAATAATCCTAAATGGGGTATACAGTATTTATAAAGACTCCAAATCTTTTACCATCAGTGACCCCATATTCTCAAAAGGTATGGAAAGCACCTTTTCCTCCTACACTTGTACCAACTATTATCATCATCATTTTTAAAGACCCCATAATCCCTTGCGGAGTGGAGTCTGTGCAACTGAAACGAAGCTAGCAGAGTGTTTACTGGCCAGATGCCCTTCCTGTCGCCAATGAGGAGTTTTTTTCTTCAGATATATTCTCATTGTGCCCAGAGAGAGAAATATCTACCTCTACCTAGGATCGAACTCACAGCCTCCTGATTGTGAGGCGAGAGCTTCACCTCTAGGCCACCGCACTATTCCACTGTATCAATTATGATGTGGTTCTAAATTCTGGAACAGCATCTATTTTGCTGAAATAGATTTTCTGGAACAGCCCTCTGTAACTTGGGTCCTCAGAAGAACTCTTGACTTAGATTCCTAGACAGATACACAATATTCAAGTCTCTTTTTTACTTTGTTCTTACCTTGCCCTGCCCCTTCATCAGAACAATGTTGGAAATAATAGATGGCTGCGTAAGTCGCCAGGGATATTCAACCTGAGCTGCACTCAACGAACGAGTGGATTTCTTAACAATGTGGTATTCCTTCAGAAATAAAGTAATTACAATAATTGTAAAAGAACCAGAATGGTTACATCTCAGTTATAGGTTCTCTAACTTTCTGTTTGGTAAATAGTCACTAGAACATGGTTACATTTTTCACATGTAAGTGCTTTAATACAAGAAGTCCACAACTGACCACAACTGAGCTCAAAATTTATGTTGCTCAGTGAGAAATTTTTAAAGTGAGTTTTTCCCCATTTTACAGCTTTTCTGGCCACCTTTGTGAAGTGAATCACTGGAGTTCTTAAATTAGTAACACGGTTGTTAAGTGAATCCCCATTGCTTATCAGAGGGTCACAAAAGGGGATCACATGACTTTAGAAAACAGCAACGGTCATAAATGCGAGTGACTTGTCAAGCATACGAACTGTAAATCACATGACCACGGGGATGCTGCAATGGTCATAAGTGTGAAAAATGTTACAAGTCACATTTTTTCAGTGCCGTTGTAACTTCAAACAGTCATTAAGTAAACTGTTGAGGACTACCTGTACACACACACACACACACACACACACATACACACACCAAAAAAAATCAGGTAGAAAATAAATCAAGAAGCATCTTCTAAAATTTTCTGCAATACATTATATTTTTTATTCAAATTAAATAAATATTCTACTGTATACAAATAAGCCATCCCAATAATCTTTGCTTGCACATGAATTACAAGTAATCCACACTTTAGATCTGTTCATCTGGCAACTGTCCGAAGTTACAACAGCACTGAAAAAATGAGTTACGACCAGCCAAAGTCCCCATGGTCACATGACTGAAATCCAGGCATTTGGCAACTGGTGTTTATTTACCATGGTTGCAAAATGTTCCAGAGTCATGTGATCTCCATCAACAAGCAATGTCAGTGGGGAAAGCTGGATTCACTTAATAACCACACAATTCACTTAAAAACTGCAGTGATTCGCTTAATAACCATGGCAAAAAAAAGGTTGTTAAATCAAATGCGACTTACTTAACAACCACGCTTGTTTAGCCACAGTTGCGTTCCTAATGGTGTCTGTAAGTGAAGGACTACCTATACAGCATTTGCATTCTGGCTATATTTCTTTTAATCTTATATTTCTTTTAATCAATTATCAATAGTTAAAATGAGGAATTATTTGGCTGTAATATCTCAGATGATGCTATATATTTGTTTTTTTCTTCTCCTCACCTGTCTGGTTCCTGTGTCCAAATGCTGCGGTAAGGAATGCTTTCGGCCTCCCCGGGAATATTTCATTGGTATTTCATAATTCACATCTCCATTTTCTACCGTCAACTCATCATCTTCTCCCACAGACTCTAAACGAGTTGCCGCCCCTAATGAATAACCCAGAGATACAATTTATTATACATACATCAAAGCCTCTTTTAAGATTGTCAGTTCTAATGGAATTTAGAATGTCCATGGAGAAATGATGGATGGATGCATTTCTTAAAACATCTATACAACTGTAATAAATTTTATCTTTGTGTGTGTGTGTGCACAGGCATGCATGTGGATACATGGGCAGGGGTAATTTATTAAAGCAATGACAGAAGACACTTTTTTATCGAAATGCTTATTTAATCACAAACAGCACTATTTATTGATTTTTTTAAAAAAGACAGAACTCTTGTATTGTATCTGAGTTCCAGGTAAACAAAACAAAAGGAAAAATAGTTTATGCATGCTATCAAATCAAGTGCAGGTTCATATTTTTAAAATCCTCAAAAGATAGACAGTGAGAAACTTTACGAATTACTTTGTCTCATGCCTTCTATCCTGTGCACTTCAATCAGCACCAATATTCCAATTCTAAATCCTGCTGCCAACCAGAGGACGATAGAAGAACACATGTCAGCATTCCAGTGAAACTCTCCATTTCATTCAGCATTCAGAAACAAAGTTCATCAAAGTAAGAATTTATTGAAGAAGTCATACTGCCACATCTGGGAAAACCTGAATTTGAATATCAAAAAAGCATCCCCTGAACCGATCAGTACATCACATGTATTGGATACATTCCTCCAGCCACTCCTTCCCGGGTGCAGGGTACCTTGTCCTTGACTTTATGAGAATAATGTTGTTGAGTCTGCAGTAGCTGCTGACCAGCTACTGTAAAAGCTGATGCAATGAGGATGAGTCAACAGAGTTATTGCCTCTTTAAGACTGAGGATGGGTTCCACCGGGTTTTATCACTTTAAGAAGCTGTCTATATATAGGAGGCCATGAGAGGGTTTATTTTCTCTCCTCATGTTGTATCTCCATTGTGGTTCTCCATGCAGAGTAAAGATTGATTGATTGCAAGGTATTTGCCTTCCATGTTTATGTATGCATATAGCTGTCTTGTATATAAACCACTGTTAAAAGATAAAGCCTCTGTGTGTGCTGTGTTTTGCTCCTGAATTGTCTCACAATAGTAGTCATGCTGCAAACACTCTGACACTAATCTTCAACCACTCTAGGCAATCCCCCTTCCCAAATTCCCAGGCATTAAAAATGTGGCAGCTTTGAGCTTCTAAGTAAAAATATGGCTAATGTCAGCCTTCAAGATCTTCTACTATTGCTTTGCACCTTTCGACTGCCATAAGTAACGGGGGGAGGAAGGGAAAGTCTGGGAAGTGAGCTGGAGGTGTTAAATTCTTCTGTTGTGTAAATGGGGGTGGGGGAAGCATACAATAGAGTTAGGTTTCTATTCCTTGCTTAGCTTTCTTTTCTCTGCGCAATGGCAACCCGTTATCAAAATATGCCAAGGTCAACGGACAGAGGCCTCATCATCACCTGAAGATGCCCACATGATCATATTCACAACTTCTAATTGGAAGTGTCATTTGAACTATTGGGGATGGGAACATTTCCATCACTTTGTATATGTGAATTGTGTGCCTAATTTCTCAGATTCAGAATTCTTTGGTTGCTACCACTTCACTTTCAGTAAAAGATATCTTTTCTCTAAACTAAAGAGTCTAAGTATTTCTTTCCTGGATTTTGAATGGAGCTCTGCCTGACAGCTTCCAAAGATGACACCTTTCTTAATCACAGTCCTAAAATTGTGGAGGACCTGCTTTGAAGAGGTTCACCTGATATAGTCTCTGAGAGCTGCCACCATTGATGAGTTTCTCTGTCCTCACAAGGAAGACCAGCGAGATGTTTTTTACACCCTGATGGCTCTTTTTAGACAGCTTCCATAATTATCTTTGTGTTTCATCTTTTTAAAGGCTTTGATCCTTCTCATTATCATTTTATTAAAATTTTATTTGAGATACATGCTCTATCTGTTAAAGATTGCAAATGCAGAGACCATAAATACCTCAAATAACTAAAGGAGATGGAAAGGAGATGACTTGGCGAGGAACATACTAGTAACAAGGAAAAAATGTAGAGTCTTTTGGTCCAGTGCTACTTTTAATGTTAAAAATCTAATTTCAAAGATAAATGTAGAGCTGTGGTCTCTCGTCTTTCTGGCTCGGCATATTAATGGAGGAAGAAAAAAGAGAATGGTTTTGTACGCCGCTTTCACAAATGCAGTTTCATGCATGTGCTCACACACATGCTCATACACCACTTCCGTGCCCCAGTTCCAAATGGGCTACAACCCAACAGTGAGCCTCAGACCAGGAGTTGGGGACCTCTGGTGTAGAGGAATTTGCTCTTGCATTGGTAATGCAATGAAACACCTATCTAGCTCAGTATGATTTAGTTCTAAGTGCCACACACTTTTAAGAACTCCAGCAGAAGTATTTCTCATGGATATTTTTTCTTTATTCTTCCTCTGAACGATTCTCTTTTCTTAAGGAGATACAGTAACCAGGGATAGGATTCAAGAATCCCAGCAATCAGTTTGCTGCCCAGTTGCTGGGTGGACGTGGCCTACCGGTACTTCCAGGAGGGCCATTTTTTGCCTTCCCAAGGGTCCGGATGCTTTCCTTGGGTCTCTGGGAGGGCAAAATTGGTCTCCCCCGGGCTCTGGAGGCCTTCTGGAAGCTGAAAACAGGCCTGTTTCCAGACTTCTGGTACTTCCAGGAAGACCGCTTTTTGCCTTCCCAAGGGTCCGGAGGCTTCCCTCAGGCCTCTGGTAGGGTGAAAACGGCCTCCCCAGGCTCTGGAGGCCCTAAGAAAGCTGGAAACAGGCCCATTTCCAGACTTCCAGAAGGCCCGTTTTCCCCTTCCCAGAGTCTCCGCGCAGATCCTGCACTTACCTGCATTGAAAATGGCCTGCGTGGAGACTCCTGGAAAGTGAGGGGTGGAGTGGGCAGGGCCAGCCGGTCAGTTCAAAAACCAGTTTGGTGAACCGGATGCAAATTTAACATCCGGTTTGACCAAACTGATCCAAACCAGTAGAATACCACCCTGTACAGTATGCTGGCAAACCTGACCTCAACAGTCTTCTAAATCTTCCCATGCTTCTTCATCCAATTAAAAAAGAGGAACCTTACCTTGAGATCGGCTCCTGTACTTCAAAATACCACCTCCAAGAGTTGGGCTCTGACAGTTATCTTTGGAGCTCTCTTCTTCTGTAAGATCTGAGGACCTGTCCATATCGGTCATGTGTGTCATCTGAAGGAGAAGGGATATTTTTAAAAAGTCCAGCTACATTATCTAGGATGTGTCATCCTTTCCATAGCTAAATTACATATTATCCCAAGGAAGCTATAAATGAGGATCTCAAGCAGAATTGTTGCAGCTTATTTGCACTGGTATTTGTAACCAGGAAAAACACACCAGATTTTTTTTTCCTTGTCCTAGATTTTAGGACACCGGAATCTACTGAAAGACACAGATGCTTCTTATTTTTTTCAGATGGGAGAACTTCATAGTGAGAACATCAATGCAAAGAAAGATCAGTTTTGTAAATTATTGTGTAGATTATTATGTTCCTGCATATCTTTTCTGTTTGTTTTCTATCGGTCTGTTTTAACAAGGTGGTTTTGGAAGAGGATTTTTATTTCTTAGTTGCACATAGACATATTGATGCTTATTTGTAAGCTGTTTTCAACATTGCAGATTAAAACAGAACAAATAAAATCAAGATAAATGGTATCAAATCTGATTCTCTCCCCAACATAGCCCTTGACTTCCATTCATTGCTAAACCTTGATTTCATTCCCATCCCAAGGACTTAATTTTCTTTCCGTAATACACTAGATGAGACCTCTAGGAGTTGGAAACCAGGGGTGTGGAGTTTGTCGTTGGTTTCAATAGCTTGCTGAAAGCATACTTTTTATGTTTCTTTTATTCAATTTGCCAAAAGGATCCTAAGATGAAAAACTGATCCTGCAATATAAAGTAAAAAAGGTATAATTTTTATTTTCCAGAGAGAAGAAAGAATTTTTCATTTCCTTTTAGAATAAATTACTTTGTAATTTATTTGAGAATAAATTTGAGAACATCAAGTCTGGTATTAGAAGGTGATCTGCAGCACCAAATAATGGACAGATTACAGTTGACAGCCTATGGCAACAAATAAAATATACTCTATACATTAGGAAGCTTTATTTTTTCAGAGTAAAGAACCAAATCTTGGAACTGGAGAAGGTAAATGTTTCCCTCCTCTCAAATATATGACAATTTTCTGATTGAAATCATTCCTATTCTCAGGAAGGGCTGATAATATTGCAGGGACAAGGCACATGTGATATGAAGGGTTGTGGGGTAGTCAGTGGCAGAATCCTTTACATACAAGCAATCCTTTACATACAAGCAATTAGACTTTCCATTTCTGATATTTCTAGCTTTTGTGTGTGCATCTGTCTCTTTGAATCACCACTGACTTCTACTTACTTGTAGGTTTTTTGGCAAGATTTTCGGAAGTGGTTTGTCCTAGTCTCTCTCTTAGGACTGAGGGAGAATGACTGGCCAAAGGTTACCCAGCTGGCCTTGTGCCTAAGACAGGAATTCATGGTCTCCTACTTTCTAGCCTGGAACTTTAACTACTACACCAGACTAACATTTGGGGCAAAGGAAGAAAACCTGATGATGAGAAATTATAGTGACCGTAACTTGGTAGCCTGAAGCATCCTAATTTCAAAATACTTCAACAAATGATTAACTTCCTAAGCTGGGGTGTCAAACTCGATTTCATGGAGGGCCGCATCAGGGTTGTGTTTGACCTCGGAGGACCGGGGTGGCTGTGGCCAGGGTTAGGCATGGCTGGGGTGGGGTGGGCGTGGCCAGGGTGGGCATGGCTAG
Organism: Laticauda colubrina; assembly: GCA_015471245.1. Lineage (NCBI taxonomy): Eukaryota > Metazoa > Chordata > Lepidosauria > Squamata > Elapidae > Laticauda > Laticauda colubrina. The sequence continues at coordinate 13,344,088 of BLBF01000010.1, forward strand.
CTTGCCGTAACTCGTGTTGGGGCCACCTGCGATGGCCAAGTGCTAAGGCAGGAATTCCCTCAGACCCTTCTCACTCTCATTATAATCTCCTTCCTTCCTTTTCTTTTTCCTTCCTTCTTCATATTCTTTTTTTCTTCCTTCTCCTCTTTTCCTTATTTTTCCTTCCTTGCTCTCTTCCCATCTTCCCTTTTCTTTTTCTTTGTCTTTCCTCTTTCCCTTTCTTCTTTCCTCTCTTTTCTTGCATGCTCAAATGCAAAAGGGCAAACATTTCTGTGTTTGTTTTATTTTTAGTTTGTTTTGATAGCCCTCTGCCAGTGAAAATAGAGCTGGGATGTGTCTGTGTGCAGCCTCCCTCAGCCCCTGTTTTCAGCCATGGTGGCCTCCTGCAGCCCTCTGCTTCCCTCCTCCCCGAGCTCCATTTTTTCTAGCTGCAGGAGGCCGGCAGCTGAAAATGCATGTGGCCCTCCTGAGCTCCACGGGCCAGTCCTTTGTTGTTTCCAGGGCGGCCTCATGGGCCAGATCTAAACTCCCCATGGGCCGGATCCAGCCCACTGGCCTTGAGTTTCACACCTCTGCCCGAAGCAATTTCTGGGGGGGGGGGAGAATTGGAGAGGGGAGGGAGGGGAGGGGAGGGGAGGGGAGGGGAGGGGAGAAGAGAAGAGAAGAGAAGAGAAGAGAAGAGAAGAGAAGAGAAGAGAAGAGAAGAGAAGAGAAGAGAAGAGAAGAGAAGAGAAGAGA
>BLBF01000010.1:13349924-13360616 GCA_015471245.1 Laticauda colubrina
TCTCTGGAACCGTCTGGAAGGGTGAGTCGGCCATTTTACCGCCGCCTAAGTTTCTTAGGCCGGCGGTTCTGCCGCTCCCTCCCGTTTCCTCGGGGCAGGTCGAGCTGGCTTGGCTGGCCCCTTCCGAAGATCTCTTTTCGTGGGTCTCTTCAAACGGTGAGTCTTTTGTTGGCTCTTTTTGGTTATTTTGAATGTTAGTTTTATTTTTAAAAAGTTCTTTATTCGTTTCTCGCCTTTCCCCCCCCACCTCGGTTTGCATTTCGCCGTGTTCTTTTGTGAATGTTTTTAAGTCCGCGGTTCTTTCCACAATTCGAGATCGAAGCTGGTCTATATGCCGCTTCCATTCCCTCCCATCGTCTAATTTTATCTGTGGGGTGGATGCCCTCTCCGTCTATTGAGTAGCCCAGGAATTCGACGTTGTTTTTAACTAGACAGCACTTCTCTCTTTTAACCTTGAGGCCAGATTCTCTAAACTTAGTCAGAACCTTTTTTAGTCTGTTCCTTAATTGTGTTTCATCTCTGGCCGAGATTAGGACGTCGTCGAAATAGGGAACGACTCCTTGTATGTCATTTAGAAGGCGTTCCATTAGACTCTGGAAGACGCCAGGGGCTACGTTTACTCCAAATTGGAGTCGGTGGCATTTGAATGCGCCTTTATGGGTGACAATAGTCTGCGCTTCTGCTGTTTCTGGGTCTACTGGGAGTTGCTGATAGGCTTGTGCCAAGTCGAGTTTGGCGAAAACTTTGCCATTTCCCAGGGAATGGAGCAAATGCTGGACTACGGGCACCGGGTATGCGCTTGGTTGTAATGCGTGGTTCAGGGTAGCCTTATAGTCACCACAGATTCTGATGGACCCGTCTGGTTTAATGGGTGTGACGATAGGCGTTTCCCACTTGGCATGGTCCACAGGTTCTAACACCCCTTGGGCTACTAATTTTTCCAGCTGTTCCTCTATTTTTGCCTTTAGTGCAAAAGGAACTCGCCTGGCTTTTATTCTTCGTGGGGCTATTTGGAGGTTTAAATTGAAAGAAATAGGGTTTCCCCGGTACTTGCCCAGTGATCCGTCAAACACGTCGTGGAATTCTCTGACGAGGTCGTCTTCCCAGCCGGCTGTGGTCACTCGATCGACCCCGGTCATCCCGATGCCCAATGGCGCGAACCACTCGATGCCCAGGAGGCTTGGTCTGTCTTGGTTGACTATGGTCAGCGGAAGCACTTTGATGTGGTTTTTGTAGGCAACTTGAAAATGTCCTTTGCCCATCACAGGGATTTGGTTTCCCTGATAGTCTTTGAGGGTTAGGTGCTGCTTCATCAAGTCTTTGGTCTTGATACCTGGGACTAACTGTTTAATTGTGTCCCATGATACCATGGAGAGGAAGGACCCCGAGTCCACTTCCATTTTGCAGTGTTTTCCCTCGATTTCTACGACGATTTTAATTTTTCTTCCACTTTCCGTCTGGGAGCTTTGGATAATGACAGTTTGGTGTGTATTGGCTCGCTTTTCTTGTTGCCATTTTCTTTCGGCTCGACTTGGCTCGGCTCGTGTTGGGGAATTTCTGCGTCTCGTCGGGCTGTAAGATTTTTTATTTCTGCAGACCTTCTCGATGTGCCCTCTTTTTCTGCAATGTCGGCAGATGGCATCGAGGAATCTGCATTCGGCTCGTGGGTGGTTTCCTCCGCAGCCAGCGCATTCCCGCCACTTTCTCCTTTCGCGCTCTTTCTTGTTTGTGAGCAAACGGTGGACCTCGTCGTCCTCCTCGCTTGATTCGTTTGTTTCACCCGACTCTTCATAATGGGTCGTTGTGGCAGGATGCTTTTTCTCTTTGGTTGATGTTTCATCGCCGTGCGTGTTCATTTTCTTAAATGTTACTGCGGATTTTTTCGTAGCTTCAGCGGCTGTGGCTTCCGCAATGGCTTCGGTAACGGTGATGTTGGGCTTGTTGAGCATTTTACTCTGTGCAGTTGAGTCTCTCAGGCCCAACACCACGCGATCTCTCATTGCCTCGTCTATGTTTGAGAATTCACACTCACCCCCAATTTGTCTGAGTGCAGCGACGAAATCGGCAACGGTTTCTCCCTCTCTCTGGTCTCTTCGGTAGAAATCATGTCGCTTTATTAAATTAGACACCATTGGGGCGTAGTGTGCTTTCAGGAGTCTCTGTAATTCTGTCCACGTTAATTGTTTAACGTCCCGAGGCTTGGCGAGGGCTTTAGCCATTTTAAAGACGGTTGTTCCGCAGTGCGTCAGGAACACGGCTCTCTTTCGTTGTTCGGAAATGCCTTCCATTTCGTTGCTCTCCAAGTACATTTGGAAGCGATCAGCATAGGAATCCCAATCCTCTTCGTTGGGATTGAAGGGTGCGGGCGGTGCATTGTTTCCAGACATCTTAGTTGCAGTCTGGGCTTCTATCACCACGTGCAGGTTTTTGTTCCATTCAGGACGATCCCATCCTCGTCGCCAGTGTTTTATTCGGAAAACACACGAGGTAGACCGGGTTCCAACAACAAATACTTTTATTATTAACAGTTAGTAACGGAACCCGGCTGAAGCCGGGGCCAGCCCTTTTATACAGGCTGGCTTGCCTGCTTGCAGCCAATGGCAGCTATTTAGATTTGCCGCCTTTTTGGTATCTCTTTGGATTGGTTCCTAGTGAACCAATCCACTTGTCTTTTCCTTAGCCAATCAGAATGGTAGGTTTGGAGTCATCCACTTTACATACAGAACATATATATATGTATGTATGTATGTATGTATGTATGTATGTATGTATGTATATATACCCGAAGGAAGCTAAACAGCACACATGTAAGTACCCACGAAAACCTAAGAAAACAAATATATATATATATATATATATATATATATATATATATATATTAATAGGCTTAGGAATAAAACATTCTCATATTTTCCTGTCCAAACAAGGACCATTTTTCCTGCCAGAGAGGTTTTAATCTCAGCCATTAATTATTGTATTCCCCATTACTATACATTACTTTTTCTATGGATTGTTGATTATCAGTACTTATTTATGGCAGCTAGTGTGGTGTTGTTAAAGACACTGGACTAGAAGCTGAGAAAGTGTTAGTTCTTGTCTTGTATTAGGCATGAAGCCAGCTTGGTCCAGTCGTCGTCCTTCAGCCCTGGAAGAAATAAATGGCAGAAACGATTTCTGAAAATTCTGCCAGGAAAACTGCATGAATTTGTCCAGACAACCACCAGGAGTGAAGACTGACTTGAAGGATATATGTTTCACTAATAGAAGAAAATATTTGTAGCTCATGGTGAAACTGTGAGGTTCTTGGTGCTCTCTGAGCTTGGTTGTTTTCTTGCAGATGTTTCATTACCCATCTAGGGGGGATCCAGATACAAGGGAGAATGGGATTAGCTCTTAATTAATCAACCACCTCCAGTATGATGCTTCCCCATTGAGGTCCCAAGCCATCTGGGAGCACCAGATCTTAAAGCTCTTGTGAAAGATCAGAATGGTGAGAGCTGATCTCACCTCAGGAGGTAAGATGTTCCAAAGAGCAGGATACTGCTTGGGGCCCATTTGATTAATTAATTAATTTTAAAATATACATTAATCAGCCTTCATCAAGCTCGAATATATATGATAAACTGGGAACCATACAGAAGGAAGCTTAAGATCCAACTGAACTAAGTCATAGAGGCCATCTCTGCTGTATATGCAGAATATTCCACATAGGGTCTCTCAAATTTCCTCTGGAATAGGATAGATTATAAAGAGAAGATTAATTGCCTAAAAATGGTAGAGGAACCAGAACTGGCTCTTCAAATCACCTGTGGCAAGCTTCTTTACAGTTCTTCTTTGCCTGCTTTCTAATAAAAGTCTAAATTACTTTGTGTACTCATATGATATCAGAGAATTTAAGAGTTCTCTCTGTGGGTGTAGGAGAACTCATCGCGGCCGACTCACCACAGCCGACCTGCCGTGGCTAACTCACAGCGTCCAAGTTGCTGTATGACAACTCGCCATGGGACAATTCAATGCAGGATAACTCAAGAGAGGAGCAAGTGAATTGCAGCAGGTCTTGTCTTCTTTTAGATTCAAGCAAGTTAAAGCAAGGCAGGGTCTGCTAAAATTCACTTGTCCCACTCTTGAGTTATCCCACATTGAATTGTCCCCTGGTGAGTGGTCCTGCAGCGAGTTGGCCATAGTGAGTTGTCCCATTGCAAGTTGGCTACCATAAGTCAGCTGTAGTGAAATAGCCAGGGTGAGTCAGCCGGGACAAGTTAGCTGGACTGAGTTGGTCCAATTCCATCTTTCTGTAAATCATTTCTGTTGCAATAAAGATTTTCTTTGCATTCAGGACAGTGGTGGGATTCAAAAATTTTTACTAACAGTTCTGTGGATATGGCTTGGTGGGCATGGTGTGGCTTGGTGGGCGTGGCTTGGTGGGCGTGGCTTGGTGGGCATGGCAAGGTAAGGATACTGTAAAATCTCCATTCCTTCCCCACTCCTGGGGGAAGGTTCTGCAAAATCCCAATTCCCTCCGCACCCCACTAATCTTCTTTCCAGCTCCCCACTACCTGCTTTCCAGCTCTGTTCTCCTGCGCAGGGCAACTAAAGAAGACCCAGCCAATCAGATGGGACTTGGGAGGCAGAGAACAGATGGGGGCAGGGCCAGCCAGAGGTGTTATTTGCTGGTTCTCTGAAGTGCTCAAAATTTCCACTACCGGTTTTCCAGAACTGGTCAGAACCTGCTGAATACCACCTCTGATTCAGGACCAAACTTGCATTTAGACTCATAGAATGAAAATGACAACGTCTTGTATTTGTTGAGATTCTTAAATGAAAAGCCTGGCTGAGCCCATCCTAATGTTCACCTTTCCAAAATGGCAAACTACAAGAGATCACTAAATGATTGGATTTGGATGTATTTAATAAAGAACCTAAGTTCTGTACATTACATAAGAAAATTCCCATTGAGTACCTTTATTCAAAGGTATCCATACCATAGATGTATTACAGTGGCAACTATATAAGAAGGTAGAAATAATTTTGAAAAATGCAATCTGTTCAGTGAAAGTTAGCAGCCTGGAGAGAGTTAAGATGATACAACTAATTCTTGTCAAATATAAAATACACAGCAAAATCCTTTGCTTTTTCTATAAATGAATGGTCGCTGTTTTAAAATATCATGTTTTAATGCTGTTTTAATGCATGTTAAATGACACATGTATATCTTAGAATTTTTCAACACCTGCAGCAATATTATATGGTATTTTTTGCAACTCCACGTGGAAGTAAAATGTGATTTGCTCACTATCATTTTGTGATCAGAGCTTTCCATGTGCAGATCTTCCCAAAATTGATTATTCATATGATTAGTTTTGAAAATATGCCTTTATTATTTGCAAAATTGTATTAAATGGATGGCCAAAGGCCATGTTGGTTAAGAGTTACAGTAGCTGAAGTCCAACACATTTGGAAGGTAAGAAAACCTCAAGGCATAGGGCCAGGCTCGCCCAGAAGAGCCAAATTAGAAAATCCCACAAACAACTGATACTTAAAAATATGTTACATTAAGAAGTTAAGATTTATTGATTTTAAAAGGCATCCAAAATTTGTTGCTTAATGGTGGAGATAGCTTTAAAAATAATCTACAGTAAATTGGCAATGTTATTTAAATCAGTCTCCTGAAATAAAAAATTGGGGGAAATCTGGGGTCAGTATGGAAGGATTTATATTCCTTTTAGTCATCTGGTCTCTGTTTTCTTTCTCACAAAGGCTGCTAATGGCTTGCCAGGATTAGTGTGTTGTCTGAATGCAACTGAATGTGTTCAGCAGGTTCTTCAAATTCAACTGCAGGTAGTCCTCAACTTAAAACAGTGTATTTAGTGACTGTTCAAAGTTACCATGGCACTGTAAAAAGAGACATGACATTTTTTCACAGTCCTGAGGTCATGTGATTCCCTTTTGCAACCTTTTGACAAGCAGAGTCAATCGGGAAGCCAGATTCACTTAACAACCAGGTTACTAACTTTTCAGCTGCAGTGATTCACTTAACAACTGTGGCAAAAAAAAAGGTTATAAAATGTGGCAAAACTCACTGAACAAATGTCTCACTTAACAACAGAAATTTTGGGCTCAATTGTGGTCATAACTCAAGGGCTACCTGCATTGTCTTAACATGTTTCTTTATTTGGGTATTTGTTTATTAAATTCATATGCTGCTCCTCTCGCTGCCATGTGATTCTGTGCATGTTCAAGTCAATCTACTGCATCACAAGTGACCTATTTTCTGGAAGTAGAAAAGAATAGGCAGGTGCTACCCCTTAGCTGGGCATAAATCTATTCAATTACTCAATTATAAAATTTTAATGCTTGGACTTTAATATTTTATTGTAATTATAGACTTGCCTTTCAGATTCTGATTCAATTAGACAGTTAGATCCAATTTGTGATTTCAAATATGTGCTTGCTCTATTGTATCTCATTCCCTGAACTAACAGAATAATTCCTGTAAAACCCCTGTGGATTGATCTGTCTCTCTGGGCAGTTCTCATTTCTACACAAAATGTGAAGGAAGTTGCCTTAAAGGGTGAAACCACTAATCCCCTATCTCAACATTGACAATGCTGCAGTAGCTGATCAAGGTTTTAAAATCCTAACAGCTGTTGACACTTTTTGGAGCTTTTTGTACTTTTTCTGTTACAGAATATGCTTGAATCAGAATCAGAAAAGAGCTGGAAGGGACCTTGAAGTCTTCTAGTCCTGCTCAAAAAGAAGACCGTATACCAGTGATGGCTAACCTTTTCGTCGTTGCATGCCAAAAGTGCGCGTTCACACATGTGTGCCTGCACCCATAATTCAATGCACGTGTGTGCTCCCCATGCCATGCTACGCATGGGCGTGTGACCTCCCGTGCTCCCCCACCCCCTACACATGTGCGCGCATCTCTCGTATGCGGCCTTCCCCCCCATGTATGTGAGGCAGGTACCCGACAATCAGCTGGCGGGAGGCGTGCGCACATGCAGTGGAACTGAGCTGAGGTGACAGTTCAGGTGCTGGCAGAGATGGCTCTGTGCGCCACTTCTGGCATGTGTGCCAAAGGTTCACCATTCCGGCCCTATACCATTTCAGACTTGTTCAGTCTTTTCTTAAAAACCTCCAGGGATGAAGCACCTACTTCAACTGCCTACTAAAACATTAATTCACTTGCTTTATTGTTCTAACCATAAATCTCCTATCTTCAAACTCTTATATTAGTCACCTGATCCAGGGGTGGGCTGTTATGAGTAGGCCTGGGTTTGGGACAACCCATAGCTAACATTATGGCCGGTTTAGAGAACCGCCAAATCCCACCACTTGCTGGCCCTGCCTACTGCACCCTATCCCTTCCACCCCACCCCTCCTAGGAGTCTCTGTATGGCCTGTTTTGGATGTGAGGTAAGTGCAGAATCCATGCGGAGGCTCAGGGACAGCGAAAAACAGACCTCCTGGAAGTTCCAGAAGGCTGGAAACGGGCCCGTTTCCGGCCTCCAGAGGGCCTCCGTAGCCCAGGGGAGCCCATTTTCGCACTCCCAGAGGCTCGAGGAAAGCCTCCGAAGCCCAGGGAGGGCAAAAATGCCCCCCCCCCTGTAGTGCAGGAGACCGACTAGGCCACAGCCACCATGGCCACGCCCACCCAGCAACTGGGCAGACAACCTGTTGCTGACATTTTTGAAGCCCACCCTGACCTGATCGCTCCCAAATCTAACACATCCTAACCTTTAAAGAGTTCTATATTCTGCACCAGAAACACCACTGTGTACACTGGGAAAAGAACTATTAATGTTGTGTATAGAACTTGGTAGACTCCAAATATCTTAAACTGATTGGCCGAATAGGCTGTTCTCGGATTGGTCAGTTAAGCGCCATTCCGATTGGCCCACCTGACGGCGGGAACACTTGAGCAACTGTCATTGGCCACAAGTCGCGAGCAAGTCACTATAAGAAGGGCTGTCGCGGCTTGGGTAAATGTTCCGTTACAAGTCACTATACTGTTTTAAAAAAGAGCTGTTTGTTGGAACACGGTCTCGCGCACCTTATTTCCAAATGGAACAATTAAGAAAATAAGTTATGACATTGTGCAAGGAGAGCCACTCTCTATTCCTCATTAAAGCCACTGCCTCTTTTGTTATGTACAAATCGGCAGCTCCTTAAAGGGGTGTTTCATCTGTATTTTTAATGGGATTCTTGAAGAAGTCTGAAAAAAGATGTGGCTCTTTAATGCGTAGCAGAAAGATAATTGTGCAAATACCCAAGCACTTCTGATCATTTTCCAAGCATGCTTAACCCTACAAATAGATGGCTAAAATGGTTAATGTAAATAAAGAAGCTAGGTTTTTATCTTAATTTATTCCTCTATGGTTAGATGTGTTTTATCTTCCAGCTCTAATCCCTTCAATTACCCAAAGATATCCTGCTCTCTTTTGTTTTTCTGCCCATAGTCGGTTGCTTGGAATTTGAAATAGCCACAAGCAATTATATATTATAGGAAAGAAAATATTGGACCAGACAGGTTTCCAAACTGATCAAGTGGGGGCTTCCATATCTTCCCAGGTCCCGTTTAATTCTTTGGAGCAGGGATTTCTATAATATTTACCTCAAACTGAAAAGCTCCAGATGGTAATTGATAAATGCATCATTAAAACAGCCATCAACAGCAGATCCAGAATAAATATATTGCATAAAGAATGAGATAAGAAGAAGCTAAGAAAGGAACCGACTTATTTATACAAAGTACAATATCTTTTACAAAGGTCACAAGGAGTTCATTGGGAGTTTGGTTAAAATGAAATATTAAATATGAAAGTAATCCACATTGACACACTGAAGTCCAATCACTGAAAGTCGATAAACGTTGGTTTAAGTGGACTGAAATGGAACTATGCTTATCTGCTCCCTTCCTCTTCTTGTCAAATTAAACCAGTTTCTTTTGTGAGGGAGAATTGTGGTTGATGCTAGCCATTTTTCATTATGCTTTATAAAAACACAAGAGCATAGTCAATCTTGATCTAATAAGCCATCATGATTTATTTAGCAAAGAACATTATGTCTGAATTATTTTTTTAGTAAATTGCAATGATCATCTTTCTGAAGAAAGCAGAATATGATTCTCTGATATACCTCTAAAGCAGCTGCAATTGTTAAAAGAGATGACCATCTTGTTGATCAACATTTGTTCAGATAGCATTCCAGGGAAGTGATAAATGTCATTTGACTTGCAATTTTAAACAGCTTTTGTATCATTCACATTTCCTAAATTCATATGCAGATTTATTTCAGTTTTCTGATACAAGGCTCCATACATGCAGACAAAATACATACCTCCAAGAATGTGTACACGTACATAAATAAAATTTGCCTATTCTTTAAAAACAGAAGATGTTTGATCGCGGGAAAAGACACTTGAGACCAGCGTGACTTTTCAGCTCTTTATTTAGTTGCTTGAATCTGTTCTAGCTGCAGAGCCGCAGCAGCCTCTTTTATAGCGGCTGCTAACGGCTCGCGGCCAATGATGGCTCTTTGAATCCCCTGCCGATCCGGCGGGCCAATCACAGGGTAGTAACGCGAACCAATCAGGATCGCGTTTCTGGACCAATCAGCAAGTAGTATTTCTGGTCCAATCAGAAGAGGGTATTTCAAGTATGTTAATATAGAACAGAAGAATTTGAGTGAAACTGACTTGAAAAGAAAAGTATCTTTTCAATAGAAGTTGACTCCTCCTTATGATGTCACATAGACATCTATGTAGCTTTGTTGGCAACATTATGAAAGTGATTTGTCACTACCTTCTTACCGTCTTCAATTTCCCAGGTTAGCCTAGAAACCTAGCTTGTAATGATCGTCAAGTACTAACCATTTTCAACTTTCTGATTTTGGAAGCCAGCTTGTTTAACTTTTTGAGATCAACCACATGAGATTTTTAGCTATGCAATGCTGAGTTGGGCATATCCCAATATGGTTTCCTGTGAAAGTTCATATTTACAGTCCCCAAAGGGCTGTTTCCAAAAGGCAACTGGACATTCTTGTGGTGTTGTTTTTTTTTCCTTTGAAAACGTTTCCTTTCTCCTCTAAGAAGCTTCTTCAGTTTTTGGAGGAGAAAGGAAACATTTTCAAGGAAAAAAAACAAGGAAGTCCAGTTATCCTTTGGAAAAGCACCTTTGGGACAACCATGACTTGGATGATCGAGCACCTTCACAGACATCATACTTACAGGTTCCAGAACTCCTGACTCTGGAGCCTTTCCATCCTCCTCTTCCGGTGCTTCATTCTCCTTATTGTCAATCCAGGTGGCCGTATCCTGAGCAGAACAAGTGCTAATAAGGTCTGGCAAACTTGTAGATGGATAATTCAGAACATCTTCTTCTGCTCTTTCCTACAAGAAGGGAAGAACAATACATGCTATTACACATATGAGTATATTCATTCAATAGTTGGGACCACAACTATTGAATGAATATTCAATAACTACCATTAAGTGTGTAACCTATGACTATCATTAAGTGTAATATCATATGATTGTTGACAGATGTATCTTTTCTTTTTATGTACTGAGAGCTTATCCACTAAGATAAATTCCTTGAATGTCTTGGCCAATAAAGAATTCTATTCTATTCTATTCTATTCTATTCTATTCTATTCTATTCTATTCTATTCTATTCTATTCTATTCTAT
>BLBF01000010.1:13360626-13376074 GCA_015471245.1 Laticauda colubrina
ATTCTATTCTATTCTATTCTATTCTATTCTATTCTATTCTATTCTATAAAATAAGCATCACACTACAAATAATGATCAGTTGCCAAGATTTCCTTTGGCTGCCATAGTAATACTGGAAAAAAGGTTGTTGTTTTTTTAAAGCTATTTTCCATATTTGATGCATCTGTGGAGATCACTGGACATGTTGAAGATCATTCAAATATACATAAAAGCCTTGTTTAGGGATTGTTTGCAATTGTGATTTAAAAAAGTAATTTTGTGACCAATTCCTGCATTTATGATGTTTACACAGCAAAGCAAAACTGAAGTAAGATCATAAGCACAATCACAGTTTCACTTAGAGACTGCTTCACTTAATATCAAATTGTCCGACCCAGTTGTGGTCCTAAATAAGGATTACCTACAATCCTTCCATACTTGTAGGCAGCCTATATCCATAACACCAACACTTTGTTGTAACCTGCCTAGAGTTGCTGCTACGTGAGATGGGCACCAAATAAATTTCATAAATAAGCAGCAGTTTCCTTTAGTTTCTTTTTTTTTAAATAAATTTTATTAAGTTTCCAAATTTTAAAACCATAAAATAAAACTTAATACATTGTGATCAACATAAAGACATCTTTTGCATCTCTTCACATTTTTCAGTATATGTACTTACTTATTCCTTTACCATTACATCTTACTCTTACTATAAATCAATATCTTTTATCCTTACATCTCAATCTTCTTCATAGTATATTTACATATTCCCTCATTCTTTTCCTAATTGCCATTTTATTTTATTTTTATTTCTAAACCACTCATACCAGGCATCCCAGGCCCTATAGTAAATTGAATCTTCTGTGTTTTATTTTCATCGTTAGCCTATCCATCTCCATACAATCTATTACAAAATAATTACTTTTCATATAGTTGCCATATAGTAGGTTTCCAGCCTCCTACTTTGCTATTTCTAAAATATTTTAGCTGGTTTTATAAGTATTATTTTGGAAAATGACTTTAGGACAAGGGTATAAAACTCAATTTCATTGAGGGCCACATCAGGGCTGTGGTTGACCTTGGGGTGCTGGGTGGACATGGCTGAATGGGTGGCCATGGCCAGCTTAACACCATTCCCCAAACGGCTTGCATGTTTCCACTTTGCATTGGGTAAACTGGGCTGAAGCCACGCTGGCCCAATGTTTCCTTTTCTCATTGGTTAGACTAGGCCGAAGCAACATGCGTACACCAGGCCAAAGTAATGCGGGTAGACCAGGCTGAAGTGATGCAGGATTGCCCTTTACATTTTCCAGGCCCTGTGGGCAGGATCCAGCCACAACACGGTCCAGATACAGCCCACAGGCCTTGAGTTTGACAGCCCTGCTCTAGGATAAAGGAATTGAAAGACTGCATCTGAAGGAGTGGATATCTTGACTAGAGGGTAACCCTTGTTTCCAGTATTACCAGCCAAACATTCATAGCTCTTTCTCTATCAGTACATTCACTACACAGTACGGCTGAGAATTGTCTTTTCTATGGCTTCCATTTGACAAATGCCATTCAGAGTCAACAGTTGATTCTCCAAATGATAGGAGATCAAGAACCAAACAAGTTTTGGGCAAAAATTCTCTTTGGTTTCACTTGCAAAAATGGGTGCCACACTGCTTTTAAATAGTTTAGTTAGCTTTGTGCTTTTATTGCATAACTGACGTATAACTGATAAAATGCATATTGTTATCCACCCCAGTTGCAATAATAAAAGAAGTGTATGTTTTTAGTTCATATAAAACATGTTTTGGCAGAGCTACTTCCTCCAAGATTTTAAGTCAGTTCCACAGAAGGTGTAAGTGCAGGAAGAATTTATGGAAACATGGAGCAATTTGGCAAGGAGTCAAACTCCATCAGCTAAGAACAAGCTTACTGACAGCTATTCTAAATGGCTTTAACTGATACCAATGAGAGACAAAAGCCAAATATGTTGGATAGTTAATCACTCCAACTGTTGCTGAAGTTACTTTAGTGTTGCACACCTTAAGACTTGCTCCACTAAGCATAAATGCAATTGGATAATTGTTCAATTATAGGACTAGAATTTGAATTTATACAGAATCATCTATAGAAGGTCTCCAACCTTGACAACTTCAAGACATGGCTGACTAAGGAATTCTGGGAGTTGAAGTCCAGAAGTCTGGACTTCTGGACTTCAAAAGTTGCCAAAATTGGAAACCCGTGACCTACAATACATATCCATTCTGAAAATGTACTTGAACAATTGAAATATTTAATTATTTTTATTGTCCATTTTAAGGATTGGCTATTTTTGACCTTCTAGCTGTTGTTGGAATACAGTTACCACCATATTGCCATCTTTTAATGACCCCATAATCCCTTGCGGAGTGGAGTCTGGGCAATTGAATGGAGCCAAGTGTTTACTGGCTGGATGCCCTTCCTGTTGCCAATGCAGAGTTATATTCAGCAGATATATTCTCATCGTGGCCAGAGAGAGAAATATCTGCCTCTACCTAGGATTGAACTCGCAGCCTCCTTATTGTGAGGCAAGAGCTCCACATCTAGGCCACTGCACCACTCGGACTACAGTTACCATCATTCCTGCTAATTAGTCAACCTGATGTGAGAGGTCAACAATAGCTATCTGCTGGTTTCCCATTCCCTGAGTTATCGTATCACAATATAGTAAGCACCTTCTCCGAGAGTCATAATAGGATTCAATCAATTTTACATATAATTTGATATGGTTGATTAGATGCCTACAGAACAGGGAAATGGAGCTTCTAGCTGGCTAAACGTTGATTTCTATACCATGTTGAAAATAAACTCACTGCAAGAATGCCCACAATTGCTGGGAGGAAGTTTCAGAATTTTTAAAAAATAAAATGGATGCTTTAACCATTTAACTTCAAGGTTTTAAAGCATCCATTTTGATCTACATCAAGGGTCTTCAAACTTGGTAAGTTTAAGACTTGTTGACTTCAACTTCCAGAATTCCTGAGCTAACATGACTGGAGGAGGAATTCTGGGAGTTGAAGTCCTCAAGTCTTAAAGCTGCCAAGTTTGAAGACTCCTGATCTACAGTATAACATCCTGATTTTAAAACTAGTCTAATTCCACCTGCTATCAGCTCAAATTCTCAACTGATTCTCTCCATGGTTTTTATTGGTCCTTCATAGAAAAAAAAGTTTTTCAAATCCTGAGCTAATTGATCAAATCCTCTCATAAGGTAGATTCCTAAAGTTGATGTCCATCCAGCCATTATTTTTTCTTAAGCAGTTTTGCATTTTCAATACTAAAGGTGATGATATCTTATAAAAAAAGAATCTTGTAATCTTCTATGTTTTGTTCAACATATGAAATCATATACACAAAATTACTTACCCTGCTTGCCACCACTAGGTACACAAGGCCTTCCGCTGACCGGAGTAGAGCGACAGCATCTTGATGGGACAGGCCAACCAAAGACTGGCCATTGATCATGAGAAGCTCATCGCCCACCTTCAGCCTGCCATCTCTAAGAAAACAGAGAACAAAATAGGCTTTATGCCATCCAAAAAAGAAAAACTTGCCTCGCGTGCTTAGCTTCTTCAGCCTTAAAAGAGGACTTGACAAGCTGGAAAATTCATGATGGTATCGGAGGTCAAAGACAATGCTGTGGGTTGTAGCTAAAATATTCCTTAGTAAATGTTTACCTCCATCTCAAAATTGAGACATAGACAAATAAGTGTCCATGGTTGATCTGAAAAATATGGCTCTATTCCATCCCCTTCAGAGGGAAATTTCAAGGTGAATATCAGAGGCTATTTCTGCATTTTGTTAATAATGAATATTTAACTTCATGTTTACTTAACACTTTCCTCTGGAGAGTCTCAGAGTGCTTTGTAAACTCGAACAGCTTCACTAGTAAGTAGGTCAGCTCTACTACTGAATTATCACTCATTTGTTTTGGATAGTTAACTCTGCAGGGACTCATTCTGGTCTTAGCACTTGATCCTTCCCAGTATTAAATACTGAGGTGCTAGTCTTAATGGACAAGTCCCTTTAAGCATTTTTTTTTTTTGTCAGTGGAAAAGTCCATGCTAAGATTCCTAGGCTTGATAATTTGATCTAATTTCTCATTTGGGAAAGGAAGTCCCACAATCCACTGGCAGAAACTAATGTCAGAAACAAAAGCAAAGCAAACAAACAAAAAAATCCTTCCCAAGAGAATTCTTAAATACAAGAATTCCCACGTATCCTTTTTCTTTTAAGAACTTGCCTTTAAGGTTTAGTATTTAAAAGTCAGATTGCACCCCACCCAACATGGATTGTATTTTCAATACTTTGATGGGCTGCACCTAGGTTGGCTAATGCCAAGAATTTTTTTTTCTGGACGTGGGCATTCTACAACTCCCAAAAGCTACAACTGTGTAAAACGTCAGCAATTTTTTTCCTTTCTTTCTTGCATGGTTTTGGGCTTGGATGTAGAGCAAGCTAATGACCTTGAAATCTAAGTTATATTCCTTTTCCAGTGCTAATGAAAGTTTTATTCCTTATTATTATCATCTAACAACTAGACACAAGAACAGTTTTTTTTCCTGAAAGCCATCACTCTGCTAAACAAATAATTCCCTCAACACTGATCAACTATGTACAAAGTGTGCACTTCTATTTCTGTTAATCTTCTCATCACTCCTTATCACCCATCCCCTCCCACTTGTGATTGTAGGACTGTAACTTTGTATCCTTATGATTTATATTGACTGTTTCCTAGTATGATTTGATTGTTGATTGTGCCCTATGACTATTATTAAGTGTTGTATGTTATGATTCGTGACTCTTAATGAATGTATCTTTTCTTTTATGTACACTGAGAGTATTTACACCAAGACAAATTCCTTGTGTGTCCAAGGAATTGTCACGCTTGGCCAATAAAGAATTCTATTCTATTCTATTCTATTTATCGCAGGCCAGACAGATTACATGCAGTAAATTATGCTATAAAAGGTTCGCTTGTTTTCTTTTTCTTTTTAAACTTACAAATTCTTCCATTCTGCAGAAAGAGGCAGAATGCTGATTCCTAATGCTGGGAGTGAGAATATATTTGCCACAAGACAAATTGAGTTGAAGAAGGAAACACTTAAGTTGTAGTCGTATTTTGGCTTTAGATTTGCAGAAGGTCCTGGACTAGGTGCCTACTGCTGCTTTTCTCAACTGGACTTGGAACTAGGAGTGTCAAAGTGGTGGCCCGGGGGGCCAGCTGTATCACCTGCAGGCCATGCCCACCCAGTTCTATGAAGATGTTGTCGTTAGCCGGCAGCAGGTGCGGACGGTGGAGGAGAGGAAGGACTCTGATGAGACGCCAGGACCATTAGGGAGTGGATTGTTGCCTTCAGCGATTGTGGGGGCTGGCAGCAGTGATGAGGAGGTTCCCGAGGAGCCTGTGCCAAGTGCACGTGCGCACATGATTGATCGTAGGAGAGAGCAGTTATAGTAGCACAAGCGACTCAGGAGTAAGGCTGCAAGGTAATGGCCCCTCCCTCAAGAGGATAAAAGCCAGGTTTGTGGAAGTGTTCTTTGCAGACGGCAAAGATGCTCTGAGACTCAGCCTCGTGGACATCATAGTTTGTTTTTGGAAAATCCTGTAAATTAGTTCTTACCTCTGGGTTTTTGGCAGCCTTGACAAACAACTTGGCAAGGCTCTTTCTTGCTGGAGCTAATTAGTGGGAAGGAACAGAATTTGTGATTAAACCTTAAAAGGTGGGGGTTGCTGCCTTTGTCTGTGTTTGCTCCCTTGGAACCCGGTTGGGTCAGAACAGAAGGGGAAAAAATGTCATTTTATGTCAAAAAACAGCAATTGATGCGGCGAGTTTTACACCCATACAATGGGAGAGTAAGAAAGTGGTGAAGGCAGACTGGCTTAGTTGTTGAAAAGCACCAGATATCCAAGTTGTGCAATCACAACAGAGATTTTTTTCCGCCAAGAAATAAGTTGCCTCTGTCCTTCATTCATTTGACAGATCTCCAAAAGAACTTTTTCTTTCATTCCTCTGTTCAAAATAACTTTGCTGAGAAAAAAAAGATCCAATTACCCTGCAGATACCTTGGCTCCATCCATGTTCAAGAATGCATAGAATTAAAAACAAATATGTACAATTATCTGTAGAAAGATTAAAAAGATGAATATAGGGAATCCTCAACTTACAACCATTTGTTTAGGGACCATTAGAAGTTATAATGGCACAAAAAAAAATGAACGAGTGTTTTTCACACATATGAGCACTGCGAAATTCCCATGGTCACATGATCAAAGTTTGGATACTTGGCAACTGGCATGTACTTTGACGGCTGTAGTACCCCACGGCCATGTGATCACCTTTTGTGATCTTCTGACAAGCAAATTCAATGAAAAGCCAAATTCACTTAACTATCATGTCAATTATTTAACAACTGTACTAATTGACTTAACAACTGTGGTTAAAAAAGGTCAAAAAACGGGGCAAAATTTACTTAGTCATGTCTTACTTAGCAATGGAAATTTTGGATTCAACTGTGGTTGTAAGGTAGGGACGAGCTATATGTACCAGTTAGCATTGTCCTTTTAATATATTTGAAGTCTTCAACTTTCCAGAAGCAGCCTGTTCAAAACTGTTCAATTTTCTCTAACTTTAAATTTATTACTAGTAAAACAATCTATGTAGAGGATTCAAGAACCTAAGGGGTGTGGGGTGTGGGGGAGAAGCATTATTTACATTGAATCTGCCACAGGCAGGAGGACACTCCATCAAAAGGATTTTATCCCTTAGCAGGTTTTGTTTTGAGAACAAAGCAAGTTTGTCATTTTACTTCCCTATTTTTCAAGTCTTACATTTAATATTCTTGCTAAATCTCTAGATAACAGAGATCTGTTTCTCTGAGGGTTATAGCAACAAGAACAAGCATGTTTTTTTTTCTACCAATAAGCTACTCAGGGTTACTGGGACACCTTAGAAAAAAATATTTCTGAGAAAATATTTCCTTCTGAGAGGAAAAGCTTAGGAAATATTTTTAGCAAGGAGTTACTCTGGGAATGCAAAAACAAAAACAAAGGCAACATGATAAATTCAGAAGATTGAGCAAATGGATCCCTTTACCATCAAGATTGCCAAAGTTTTCTGGCAACAAGGTAGAGAAGACATTCTTGTCAGGAAAATGTAATGATAATAAAATTATAACAATAAATCACCTCTTCCTTCTGTAGAGATCCTCAGTTATCCAGGTCATGGTTATCCCAAAAGTGCATCTTCAGGACGCAAATGGACTTTCTTGGGGTTTTTTTTTGTTTTCTTTTGAAGATGTTTTGCTTCTCATCCAAGAAGCTTCTTCATCTCTGACAGGATTCACTCCCCGTTCCCCATTCCCCACCATCCTGTCAGAGAAAAAGAAGCTTCTTGGATGAGAAGCGAAATGTCTTCAAAAGAAAAAAAAACCAAGAAACTCAAGTTGCCTCCTGAAAAAGCACCTTTGGGACACTCCCTTCCTTCCTTCCTTCCTTATTTCCTTCCTTCCTTATTTCCTTCCTTCCTTATTTCCTTCCTTCCTTCCTTCCTCCCTCCCTTCCACACACTTTTCTCAGCAAGATTGTGGAAGTGGTTCACCATTGCCTTCTTCCTTGGGTGGAGAGAAAATGGTTGGGTCAAGGTCTTCTAACCAGCTTTGATGCCGAAGGCCAGACTAGAACTAAAAGTCTCCTAAAAGTTTATTTATTGATTGCTGTTGTTATATGTTGGATTTTAATACTGAAAGTTACTTTGAGAACCAACCCTGGTCAACAAGCAAGTATAAATCAAATAATGTACATATGATATCTCGTTTTATTGTCCTTGAGCTTTTGATCCCCAAGTGTATCTAATTAAAAGTCGGAAGAGACAGACTTGCATTGAAAGACCCACGCAACAAATGCTACCTGTGAGCTGATCCACCTTCTTCCACCCGGGCAATGATGATGGCATGAGGGGAGCGCTTAGATCCACGGCCTCCAGTGATCTGGATTCCCAGCCCGTCGGTTCCCTTCATCATGGTCATCTTCCATATCCGACAGCCTTCTCTCTGGGAGGAGAAATTGAAGAGAGTCCCTATAGTGTTTATTATTGGGAGTAAGTTGGTGGGAAATCCTTCTAACCGCATCTATTTATGAGCCACGGTGGTGCAGAGGGTAGAGCGCAGTACTGCAGGCTACTTCTGCTGCCTGCAATTTGGCACTTGGAATCTCACCAGGCTCAAGGTTGACTCAGCCTTCCCTTCTTCTGAGGTGGGTAAAACGAGGACCAGATTGTTGGGGGCCATTGGCTGACTCTATAAACTGCTTAGAAAGGGCTGTAAAGCACTGTGAAGCGGTATATAAGTCTAAGTGCTATTGCTACCTATGGGGGTTCTGAGTCATCCAAGCCATGACTGACCCAATGGTGCTTTTTCAAGAGGCAACTGGACTTCCATTGGGTTTTTTTCCTTGAAGGCATTTCACGTCTCATCCAAGAAACTTCTTCAGTTCTGACTGGAATTTTTTCAGTCAGAACTGAAAAAGCTTCTTGGATGAGAAATGAAATGTCTTCAAGGGAAAAAAACAAAGAAAGTCCAGTTTCCTCTTGAAAAAACACCTTTGGGTCTAACTGCATCTATTTTATCCTGGTTGAGAGGTAGCTTTTGCAACAAGAAAGGTCATGAAGTTGTCAGCCAAGAAAATCCATGTGTTGGCACAACGAGGAAGCACCATTAAAGCCAGTAATTCTGATGACATCTGCTCAATGTCTGCCACCTAAAAAAATTATGAAACAGCAGCAAGTTGTTTTCTCTGAGGGTCTTAGCTAAGGTTTTAGGTCAAAAGATGTGTATCTTTGGTTTATAGCAACCATGGGAATTCCAAAGTAAGCATTAAAAGTATCTGATGTGGGAGCTTTCCAATTCAAAGTGATTGATACTAGCTGGGCCTGGAGCCATAAAGAGACCTACCACAGTCAGGCATAATACAGGAGAGCCCATTCCTTGAATGGTACGGTTTTTCTATTGTAAACAATACTCTATACTCACAAATATACAGGTAGTCCTTGACTTACAACCACACCTGGGACTGGCACTTCTGCCAGTGATTGATGGAGTCATTAAGTGTGTCGTCTCTGATTTTACAACCTTTTTGCTGTGGTTATTAAGTGAGTCACAGCATTATTAAGCAAATCTGACTTTCCCCACTGACTTTCCTTGTCAAAAGGAAGGTCACAAATTATCCAGGTCATGGTTAATGGTGATCACATGACTCTGGGACATGCAACCATTTCAATACTTACCAGTTGCCAAACTTTCAAATTTTGATTATTTTGATTATCTTTAATTTGATTTGTCAATTGTTTACAAGGTAATAGGTATAAAAATAAACATAGTTATGAATACATGAAATGGATACATATAAGAGAAATAAAAGAAACAATAGGACAGGGACAGTAGGCACGTTGGTGTGCTTATGCATGTCCCCATATGTGACCACAGGGTTCACATATAATTGAAATAGGGCAACCCTCCCTGGCCGACTCCTCACAGCCAACTTGCAGCAGGATGACTCGCCATGCGACAACTTACCGCCAGACAATTCAATACAGAATAACTTGAGAGAGGGGCAAATAGAACTGCAGCTCACCCCAGCTTTGAGGACTTCTAAGCTGAGATGGTTCATACCTAAAGAAAGACAAAGTCTACTGCAATTCATTTCTCTCCCTCCCCCCCTCCCTCTCTCTCTCTTGAGAGTTATTCTGTATTGAATTGTCCCATGGTAAGTTAGCTGGGGCGAGTCGGACAGGACAAAGTATCCTATACCCAGGGGTGGGCTTCAAAAATGTCAGGAACTGGTTCTCTGCCTGATTTCTGGGTGGGCGTGGCCATGGTGGGCATGGCCAAAACAGCCTCCGGCATCATGGCGGGGGCGGCATTTTTGTCAGAGTATATTCATGAACTGGAATAGAGCATGACAACAAGGTCAGCCAATGAATAGGCACAGCAACTAAGTCAGCCAATGAGAAGTATTTGGAAACTGAAACTAAAAGTAGCCTAGGCGGGGCTCTTTATTAAGCTCTTCAGCTCTGCTGAGCTCTGAGTCGGTCGACTGAAAATGAAACTGCTTCTCTCCTCTTGCTTGCCTGCTGAACTAAAGTCAAAGAGAAACTAACTTGCTTGCTTGCTGAAGACTAAAGCTCTGCTCCGAACCTGTAACATATCTGCTTCTGTTTGAGTTTGCTCCATGTTGAAGAATCTACAACTGGTATTGTAAAAAAATTACTTGTGTTTATAAAGAAGTTAAATGAAGCATCAGCCATCTGCGTTTACTTTTCTGGCACTGAATTAATGCTGCAAAACGCTGAATAATTTTCACCCTCCCTGGGTGTTGGAGGCTTTCCTCCAGCCTCTGGGAGGGCGAAAACGATCTCCCCAACCTCCAGAGGCCCTCCGGAAGCCCTCCAGAGGCCAGCAATGGGTCCGTTTCCAGCCTTCTGGAACTTCCGAGACGCCTGTTTTTCACCCTCCCCAAGCCCCAGAAGCTTTCCTTGAGCCTCCAAGAGGATGAAAATGGCCTCCCCCAGACTTTGGAGACCCTCTAGAGCCTTCAGTAGGCCCATTTTTTGCCCTCCCCGAGTCTCTGCACAGGCCTTGTACTTACCTGGCATCCAAAATGGGCCATGTGGGGACTCCTGGGAGGGGTGGGGTGGGCAGGACCAGCCAGGGGTGGGATTTACTGGTTCACCGAACTGCGCACAATCTTAACTTGAGGAGTGCCCGAACCCATGCAAACCCACAGCCGCCCACCCCTGCCTACACACCACTGCAATGGTTGTAAGAGCGAAGAGCAGCTGTAAGTCACTTTTTTCAGCATTGTCATTGCTTTGAATTGTTATTATACAAACTGCTGTACGCCATGGCATACCTGTATAAACAATGGCATGAAAGACAGATTTTTCCTAATGGCAAACTAAGGAAGAAAATAATCCACAAAGGTGCAGTTATGCATACACCTCCAAAAAACCCTGTCTCCACCAACACACACCTGAGAGATTTACTACAAAATATGTGCACAACTTTCCAAACTGAATCCAGGAGGAAACCTGTAACACATCCCAAATGTTCTGAAGTGATCCATTTTAGCCCTTAGAAATCTGCACAAATTCCTGGCTCTAAGCCCAGCAGGCTCTGGTGAAAAGCAGCACACCTTGCTTCCGGATACCGTTTTTCTTGGCATTTCCTTTGTGTTGAAAAAAAGAGACTTCAGTATGCTTGGAATGCTTGAAAGAGGGTGGGTTATTGGTGGGAAGAGTACAAGAGGGGATGTTTTTCCTACATCTGGCAGAGGCTTTTTTTCTCAGTAACAGCACAACAGTTGCTCCATAACTTCCTTGTTAGCGATATTTTGCAGGCAACAGGCCCCAAGGACTTAGCCTAATATTGTTTTAGGAGGAAGAGCAATATGTTTGCGGTAATTGAACAGATCAGCCTACAGATGATAAAGATTTCAGGGCTAGAAAGCTTTTTCTCCCCTTTTTAAAGGTTTTCCACTATTGAGGGCAACTTACTCAAAATGCTGATGCTTATTATATTGCATTCCAGCTCCTTTTATCCTCTCCCACTGATATTCATATACTCTACAGAATCAGACTTAAGAGAATTACAGTACTATTAATGAGAAGAGTCATTAGTCACATGCCACACTGTTTCTATATTACATCTGGGATTCAAAAATTTCTACTACTATAGTTTTGTAGACGTGGCTTGGTGGGCGTGGTGTGGCTTGGTGGGTGTGGCAGGGGAAGGATACTGCAAAATCCCATTCCCTCCCCACCCTACTAACCTGCTTTCCAGCTCCGTTC
Source organism: Laticauda colubrina (assembly GCA_015471245.1). Classification (NCBI taxonomy): domain Eukaryota; kingdom Metazoa; phylum Chordata; class Lepidosauria; order Squamata; family Elapidae; genus Laticauda; species Laticauda colubrina. The sequence continues at coordinate 13,372,479 of BLBF01000010.1, forward strand.
TCCTGTGCAGGGCAACAAAAGAAGACCCAGCCAATCAGCTGGGACTTGGAAGGCAGAGAATAGATGGGGGCGGGGCCAGTCAGAGGCGGGATTTGCCAGTTCTCTGAACTACTCAAAATTTCCGCTACCGGTTCTCCAGAATTGGTCAGAACCTGCTGAATACTACCTCTGCATCTGCTTCATAGTACACATTGTTATGTAAATCGAGAAATTGGCATGGATGGAAGAGAATATTTGGAGCTCAGAGTTGAATTGTACTGTCCTTGATGCTCCTCTGAGCTTGGTTGTTTTCTTGCAGATATTTCATTACCAAGCTACGTCCCATCATCAGTGCTAGAGGAGATAGGGTTTGTTAGGCTGTTGTTTACTATTAGTTTATTTGGCTTTGGGTGTCAGTGTTCCAACTAACCAACTCCAAACCAATGAACTCTGAGACAAGTATTTCCTCAAAGTTCCATTTTATTGGAGTTGTCATATTGGCACGTCTGGGAAAACCTGAATCTGAGAGTTCTGGGTTTTCCCTTCCCAAAAGAGAAATCAAAGATCCATCTCCTGCATTCATCAGTCCATCACATAGCCCAATCAAATCTTCATCCCAACTGGAGACATCCCCCCAGTCACTCCGCTTCAGGTGCAGGGTAACATGTCCTTGACTCTCTGAGAAAGAATGTTGTTGTGTCTAATCTTCTACCTCACTATGAAATTCCCTCTCCCAAATTCCTAGGCACTAATTGTGGCAGTCTCAAAGCTTCCAAGTAAAAAATGGCTTCCAAGGTTGACATTGGGAGAGAAATAAAACTATTTCTTGCAATGCTGTTCCACTTCTTCACTGGCTGGAAAAGAAGATAGAGAAATAGAGAGTAGGAAGAAGCTACCTTTTTTCTCCTTTCCAGTTCAATAGAAATGTTGAAAGAAATTATACAAAAGGAGAGCTTAGAAGTCTATTCATCCCTTGGCAGGATAATTCTTGCCAAATTGAACAGAGTAGGATCAAATGTGATACAGTAAGAGAAACTGGGGAAAGTTGGGGAGTTGGAGAGAGGCTGTAAAGAAAATCCAGATTTATTGATGACCTGTGCCAGAACTAGCATGAGGGTGGTAACTCAATCCTATTTTCTCCTTGATCACTCATTGATTTTCAGGACCATCAACCAAGGTATCCTTTTAAACCACCTTTGATGGTAGGGGGTTAGTGTTTTATAGGTTCTCTCCTTTCTCTGGCTGGTTTCAATTGAAGTTCACAGGCATGGGGAGATTTTACCCATGGCCCCTTCTGTGTGGATTGCTACAGAATTTGGCATTTTGTCCCTGTCTGTAGAGTAGAGTAGAGTCGAGCAGAGCAGAGCAGAGCAGGATAGAGTCGAGTCGAGTTGAGTCGAGTCGAGTCGAGTCGAGGAGAGGAGAGTAGAGTAGAGTAGAGTAGAGTAGTTTATTGGCCAAGTGTGACACACAAGGGATTTGTCTTTGGTGCAAATGCTCTCAGTGTACATAAAATATATTCTTCATGAATCATAAGATAGAACACTTACTAATAGTCATAGGTTACTGATAAGCAATCAATCATACTAGGAAACAAATGGAACAATATTAATTGTAAAGATAAAAGCAACACAGTTATAGTCATAAGTTGGAAGAGGAAGGTACTAGAAAGGATGAGAAGATTAATAGTAATATAATCTTAGTAAATTTGAAACTGTTGTGGGAATTAGTTGTTTAGCAGAGTGATGGCATTTGGGAAAAAAACTGTCCCTGTGTCTATTTCATCTGGTGTGCAATGCTCTATAGCATCTTTTGAGGGTAGAAGTTGAAACAATTTATATCCAGGATGTGAGGGGTCTGAAAATATTTTCACGGCCCTCTTTTTGACTCGCAGAGTCTACTGGTCCTCAATGGAAGGCAGTTTGGTAGCAATAGCTTTTTCTGAAGTTCTAATTATTTGTTGAAGTCTGTCTCTGTCTTGTTTGGCTGCAGAGCTAAACAAGACAACTTACAACCATTCCTTTAAAAAACATTAAAAAATCTGTAGCTCCTTTGAATAAACATGCAAATTTATCACTTTCCTGCTTTCAGAAGTATGGGAAATGGTTACTAGCACGGAACAAGCCAGTATATGAAGCCATAGACTGAGCTTTGCATAATATCCTGGTTTATTCCCAGTGATCGCTGCAACTCCACAGAGGCAGTACTGAACTATCTGAATCAATCAATAAGCTCTCACTCAAGTCTAGTAGAGCAAATGCTTAACTTTGGATGGATTCCCCCACCACTTGTTTCTGAACTTCCCTTCTGTTTGCATCACTTAAAGAGATCTAGATGAAATTTGCATTTAAAAGAAGCATAAATGTCTCTATGCATATGCTACAAAGACAATTAGGCTGGAGCTGGAATGTAATTTTCTGTCTCATTATGTGTGAAAAATGGGTTATCTATCTTATACAACAGGCCCCAAATGAGAATAGCATTTTTTTAAAAATAATCATGTTGCTTCTAGGAGTTATTTGCCTGCGTCAGGAAAGCATTGGCTATGAAAAAGATGCATTTATACTGGGAGCAATCTATATCTTGAACTGCAAGTCTATGATGCAACTTTTGAGAGACAGATCAGGATTGTGCCAAAAACCTGGGTTGTAACCCAGATCAGACAGGATGCTTATATTCTTTGCTTTTGCACATTCTGCAGCTTCATCATTAATGAATCAAAACGGAAGGTTGTTTGTTTATTTCCACAAGCAAAAACAGAGTTTATGTTGTCGTTTGCAATTCAATAAGGTCTAAAAAAAAACCTGTACAGAAGCAATGGGAATTGATTTGAAGAAATCCTCGGCAACATAAAATTGACAGCGTGTAAAGTTTATTCATTTGGGAAGCCTTCATTAAGCTCTTTTTTGTTGTTGTTGTTGCCCTGATTTTGTGAATATTGTGTATTTTGTAAGACAAGTTTAAACAGTCTTTAAATTATAAAGATGGCATATTGAAATAAATAAATAAATGAATGAATGAATGAATGAATGAATGAATGAATGAATAAATAAATAAATAAATAAAAGTTTTCGGTGAAAGTGCAGAAATGCCCAATTCAGCATCTGGAATTTACACAAATTGTGCCCTATTTCTGGAGCTTTGGGTAGCAGCTCTGCATTAAGTGTAATGAATTATATGGTTTGTGAAATGACTTGCTGCAGCAAGATTGTTCACATTTTGGTTAGTCTCAAGAAAAGAAGAATTAGAGGTGACATGATAGCAGTGTTCCACTATTTGAGGGGCTGCCACAAAGAAGAGGGTTTCAAATTATTATCCAAAGCACCGGAGGGCAGAACAAGAAACAATGGTTGGAAACTAATGAAAGAGTAAAGCAATCTGGAATTCAGGAGAAACTTCCTAACGAAGAGGACAATTAACCAATGAAACAGCTTGCCTCCAGAAATCACGGAAGCTCCATCACTGGAAGTTTTTAAGAAGAGACTAGACAATCACTTGTCTGAAATGCTATAGGATCTCCTGCTTGAGCAGGAGGCTGGACTAGAAGACCTCCATGGTCCCTTCCAGCTGTATTGTATTGTATTGTATTGTATTGTATTGTATTGTATTGTATTGTA
>BLBF01000010.1:13376084-13389071 GCA_015471245.1 Laticauda colubrina
TATTGTATTGTATTGTATTGTATTGTATTGTATTGTATTGTATTGTACTCTACTCTACTCTACTCTACTCTACTCTACTCTACTCTACTGAAATACATCAGCAACCTTCTAGCCAAATATGACTCTGCTGGTCCAGTCCAAACTTTGCAAGAGGATCTGATGAAGATCTCACTCAGGATAAATAGCTGGTCTTTTTGGAAAACTCTAGTCTGGAGATACAGTTGTCTTCTGGTCCTCTTTGGATTTTCGCAAGACCATATTGGTCATTAATGCCTTTAAGTTGTGATGATTACAGGCAACCTCTTTTGTAATCTTTTAGTAATTTTGTGACTTTATGTCCTTTGCTTTGATGTACACTACTTAGAATTGGTTATAATTACAGTTGGTTATAATATAACCATATATAGAATTGGTTATAATTACAGCTGGTTATAATATAATTATTGGTTATAATTATATTGGTTATAATATTTATAAAATATTATAAATCAGTAAAATGGAAAGAAATGGTTGAAGAATAATGCTACCTCTGGAGCTAATAATAACAATGGGGCCAGGATACACCTTTGCCTTACCCCTTTATTTGTGTGAAACCTCTGGAGCTAGTAAAACTCTTTACGCAGAGACTGGATTGGCATACTGTGTAAATATCATGTGTTTCTTGTCACCTGGTTTTGTGTTAATCCAGCATTTGTTTGTAACTAAACCATAGTTTAGGTCATAATGTCTTGCATGAAGCCTATTATCACTTGTTAAGCAAACAAGTTTGCTTGCTTAATGAGAAATGTTATCCCAATCAATGGTGGATCTTTTGCCATCACTATTAATTACACTCTGTTTCATTTGGACTCTGTATATTGTGTAAACGCAATCATACAGAGCTTATAATTGAAGTTTTATACTTAACCAAGTGTAGTTTATTCAGGAAAGCACAATTAAATAAACTACGATATGAATCCAGTCAGACTGCTAGAATATTCAGCCCAATTTAACTGCTGACAAGCTTGTTGCCAACAGCTCTCTAAAGCAGATAGCTTACAAGCACGCTACGGAGATGAGACTTTCTCTCTGCTGAAGCAGATATGACTTCATAAACGACATGGAAAGGGGTGAGATTTGATTCCCTTTCCAGAGGAAAAGCAAAATACAAGTAATCTTTGGCTTATGAGGACAATTGGGACCACTATTGCCATCACAACATCATGTAACCATGTTGCTTAGCCACGGCAAATTCTATAAATCCCCAGTTCTCAGCATTAACAAGGACTGCACAGGTTGTTAAGCAAGGACCTCATATGACCGCTGTTTCCAACACTCCCGGAGGGTTTCCCCCACTGATTTTGCTTGCAGGAAGCTGACAGAAATCATAATTGGGGACTGTGGGGATACTGCCGTGGCTAGAATTGTAAGGACCAGTGCTATGAATTGTAAGGTGGTATGCTGTTGGTTCGCACTGGTTCTAGCGATCTGGTAGCGTCAGTCAGCTGTTGGCCCCGCCTACCTGCCCCCACCCTTTCCTGTCCTATATTTGTTTGTTGCTCAGCTGATAGGCAAGGCAGAGCAAATTGCCACATCTTGCCACAAGTTGCGAGTTAAAATATTGCAATATTTGATTTAGTGTGAATTGTAAATTGATACCAGGTGAAGTTTAATGGACTCAAAATGCAGTTAATGAGATGTACACAGTTGTGGTTGGAATTTCAGTTGCTGCTAATCTTCATGTGTGGAAAATAGAGAAAAAAAATCAGGAAAACAATAAAAATTTTAAAAGTTATAACATTAGAACAAAAATTTGATACAACTGAACAACATGAATGTGAACAAAAATTAGGACAAAATGTTGGAATAACTTGAATTTACGGTAGAATTTTTTTTCATTTTTATTTTGCTTTACTCTCTGACATTATTAACCATAAATTTAAACTGTAAAGATATTCTTTTTATCCTTTACTGTAATGTTTCATTAAGATAGATATAAACATTATGTTTAAAAAAATTTATTGCCTGTTTCCATCAAGTTGGAACCAATTATTCTATTTTCCATAGAAATGTCACTTCAGGTGTTTTGAATTCAAACAATGCGGCCATTTCATAGGATTCATTAAACACACTAATTGAGAACTATCTGTACTGACCACAGTAGAGCTGAATGTGATTGTGATTTTAGCACAAAACTGAGAAGCAGGAATGTGAACTATCTTATGGGTTGCATATAAAACCACAGCTTAGCTAATTTGTAATATGGGGCACCAAAAAATGATTAGATGATAAATAACATTGCAACTTCAAATCTTCAGATTTGCCAGAGGCGTCTGCAATTATTCTGTGAACAAAAGTATAAATTTAGCCTTTAAGTGAATCAAACAATCCATTATTCATTCCAGAATATAGGGCTAAGGAAATAAACCCATTGTGGCTACAACACAATTTGGGGCGATCATTAAAAGGCTCTCAGCTTTACACACATGCTTAGATCTATGAATGGTGTTATTGCTTCCCTTTTATTCTGAAAAAGACATTAAAAGATTTTTCATGCGATGATATATTTCCCAATATGCTTTTACAGAAACCACTCTGAATGCTGGGAGAAAAATGAAGAGAATAAAGATTATATTTTATACAATTATTACAACTCTGCCCAAAATTATAATTCAGAAGTGGTGTTCAGCAGGTTCTCACCAGTTCTGGAGAACTGGCGTGGAAATTTTGAGTAGTTCGGAGAACCTGCAAATACCACCTCTGACTGGCCCCGCCCACATCTATTCGCTGCCTCCCAAGTCCCAGCTGATTGGCTGGGTCTTCTTTTGTTGCCCTGCACAGGAGAACAGAGCTGGAAAGCAGGTTATGGGGCAGGGAGGGATGTTGCAGTAACCTTCCCCCAGAAGTGGGGAGGGAATGGAGATTTTACAATATCCTTCCCCTACCACACCCACCAAGCCACACCCATCAAACCACACCCATCAAACCACGCCCATAGAACCGGTAGTAAAAAAATTTGAATCCCACCACTGGGATAATTAGTTCCAAGTAACTAGTGCAACTATTAGAGAAGTGTTTGATTAAATTCTTAACTTCAAGGTAATTTCATATCCATAAAAAGATGAGACTGAGGAGGGGGAGGTCAAAAAAGTCAGGATAAAAAGGGTGGAGTCTTGATCATATAGTTACAGGGTAATTGGGAGGTGAACTGCTGGTGGGTTGCTAACAAAACACCCTCCCGGACTAGCAGTTCACCTCCCAATAACCCTGACCTGATGTAGGTCTCTCTATCACAAAACCCATCACAAGACTTGCTGAGGACTCACACCTGACCCATCACAAGACCCTCACTTGACACACACACACACACATGAAGCCTTATGGCCAGAAGCACATCAACATCCCCTAAACTCCACTGGAGAGGTTACCTAGCCTGGTAATGAAATGTTCGGAAACCAACCCCCAAGCTCATCCTACAGATAACGCCACTATTGCAAAGTGAAAGTAAATGCTAGAATTTGGCAGAACTGTTGTAAAATTGCAGGACACGATGAATGGTTGTAAGTGCAGAATGCAGCCTGGTTGCTGACTGCCCACAGTGAAGTCACATGACTACATGGGGAGGGGCATAATCACAATCAAGTTTGAATCCAGGCTGTAAGAATCCGCCAGGAAAATCCATTGGAACTTGGAACCAGTAAGTGACAATTTGGGAGTTAAGGACTATCTCTATGAACTTCATGACATCTTCCCAGGGTGGAATTCAGCCAGTTCGCACCAGTTCGGGAGAACTGGTTGTTAAGTTTCTGAGCAATTTGGTGAACTGGTTGTTGGAAGAAATTGTTAGGGCAGAGAACCAGTTGTTAAATTATTACCACTGCATAATTATTACCACTACCACTGCATTATCCACCACTGCATCATCCTATAAATTAACATAGTTATATTGCATGTCACTTGCCCTCTCCCCCCCCCCCCCCAGTGCAAATGCAAACTGGGAGGCATGACTATCAGTAGCTTCTTACTCAACTGCACTCAGTCATAAATCTAAACTTTTCTTTTGTAGAATGTGCAAGATCAGCCCTTCAATGTTTGAGCAGGAAATAATATCAGTCTACGCTTTATCTGCAGTGAATTAATTCTACCGCTGGTAATCTATGGGAAGAAAAGCATTCCTGCAGCTTTCTTCAATGTAGTAAGATAAGCTTTCAAAATTAGGTTGAATATAATGAGTTGTTGGAGCAGAAAATGACAGGAATAAGAAAAGCCATAATGGGGGAGCCAGAGAACGCATCCAAGGCCTTTGAAACAGGCCATAAATCTTGGTTAGGAATATATTGTCATTCTAAATCACGGTTTGGTTTAACCACATTAGTTTGGTTCACAAATAACATAAAGCAGGGTGTATAATTTGTTCCAGGATAAGGATTATATTTGGCCTTCGAGTAGCATCCTGGGACCTATATTCAAAAGAGAGAAAATACTTGGAACAGGGACATCCCCTAAACAGGATTTCCATTCATGAAAAGAAACTAGGTTTGAATGAAAGTTCATCTCAAGAGGAATGTTTCCTTTCAAATCAGAAGAATGAAGATTCATTCACAAAGGAAGACCCCAGGAATCGGGGAGTTAACTTCACTATTCTATAATTGTTAATTGAGCACTTGGACTTCACTATCTCTCCTGTGTAGGCTTAGGAAAAATAGCAAAACTGCCATTTTATAGTCCAAAGCTAAATTCCAAAAAGTTATGCATAGCTAACGAAACAAACAGAGAAAGAATCAGTGAGTTGGTCTAGAAGTCAAAAGTCAAACCAGCCTCAATCCAGGTCATAGTTTCAGAGAGAGAAAAGACTAAGAGCAAAGGTCAGTCTCTGGTTCAGTGTTTTTCAATCTTGGCAACTTTAAGACCTATAGACTTCAACATTCACAATTTCTGAGGAATTATGGGAGTTGAAGTCCACAGGTCTTAAAGTTGCAAAGGTTGAGAAACACTGCTCTAGATAGTGAAATCATTACTCCTACGGGGTTTTGTCGATTGTATGCCTCTACCTCCAGCCACCCTAATGAAGCTCTCTACCTGGAGGCTGGGAATGCTTAGATGGGGAAGAATGGGTTTGAGTTTTGACCATGGCAAGGCTGAGTAGCTGTGGGTCTGGGGTCCTTGAGACCAAGGATTGGATAATCCCCACCTTTGAAATTGATCTGGGCGATACTACCCGGCTTAGACTCAGTATGCAATTGGGGAGCCTTCTTGAACTCCTAGCTCCTGCTTGAGGAGTATTTAGCAGGTTTCAGGAGTGGGATTCTACCAGTTTGGCCCGGTTTGACTGAACCGGTAGCTCTGAAGATAATCTGGGAGTGAGCCAGTTCGCTCCAACTATCAGCTGTTGGGCCCATCCACCAGCTCCGGCTCCATATTGACATTTATTTCCTGCTTTTGATGCTCAGCTGCATCACGCGGTCGAGCTGATTGCTATGCGTCAGCTGTTGAAGACACAGGGAGAGCGAAGGAGTGCAGGAGAAGGTCAATAGGAAAGCCTCTGCATGCACACAAAGATGCCCACCAAGCCACGCCCACTGAACCAGTGGTAAAACAATTTGAATGCCACCACTGGCAGTTCTGGCCAAGAGGATCTTTGTATAATTTTGTCTTACGTGCCTGTTGCTGGCCCTATTTTATTCTCTCAGAACCTTACTTGCATCCCGATAGGATTACTGCAAAGCATTCTATATGTGGCTGCCACTGAAGACCATCTGGAATGTACAACTGGTCCAGAATGCAGCATCATGGGTGATTGTGGATCAGAATCAGAATAGAGCTAGTAGGGACCTTGGAGATCTTCTAGTCCAACCCCCTGCTCAAGCAAGAGATCTTATGCAATTTGAGCCAAGTGACTGTCCAGTATCTTCTTACAAACTCCAGTGATGAAGCCCCTACAAATTCTGAATGCATGCTGTTGCACTGGTTAATTGTCCTCACTGCTCAGAAATTTCACCTTAATTCCAGGTTGTTTCTCTGATTGATTAGTTTCCATCCATTGTTTCTTGTCTTGTCTTCTGGTGCTTTGGAAAATAAGTTGACCCCCTCCTCTTTGTGGCAGCCTCTCAAATACTGGAATACTGCTATCATGTTCCGGTTCTCCTTTTCTTTAGACCAGCCAAACCCAAAGCTTGCAACTGTTCTTCATATGTCTTCGTCTCCAGGTCCTTAACCATCTTAAGGCTAGGTCACACTGGCTGACGGATGCAAAACGTATGTAAAAAGGACACAGCAGACGAGCAAATTTTCCATCCGTTGTTTTCCGCTCTCAAAAGTGCCCCAAATTTGCATAAACAGAGCAGATAACAACGGAAAGGAACGGACGTGGGGAGGATGTAGCGGGGATGTAAAGCGGATATTCGTAGGAAGCCTCGCGGATGGAAGCGGATGATACATCCGCAGGGCTTCCGGGGGAGAACAGCAAAGCGGAAGGAGCGGATGCGAAGTGGATGACGCGGATGCATCACGGACGCCTATAGGATGCATAGCGGATGCAAAGCGTTCACTGCGCATGCGGGGAGGATGAATTGTGTAAGCTCTGTGGACATAAAAGGATGCAGCTTGCAAGCAGTCAGCATTCAGAGGAAAGACCTGCTGCCAGAGACATCTTGAGAGAATACCATGGGGAAGAAGAGGAAGCCTGTGCCTACTCCTGCCAGCCCTGGCAAGAAGGACAGAACCACCATCCCACCCCCTGGCGCTGACTCTGAAGCTGCTGGTGCTGCTGCTGGTGCTCCTGGTGTTGCTGCTGCTTCTCCTGCTGGTGCTGCTTCCCCTGCTGCTGCTTCTCCTGCTGCTGCTTCTCCTGCTGCTGCTTCTCCTCCTGCTGCTGCTTCTCCTCCTGCTGCTGCTATGATGGACCAGCCCCAAGGCCCTCAAAGCCCTGCTGCTGAAGGCCCTGAAGCCCCTGCCAGAGGGAGGAAGAGGCAAGGCAAGGAGAAGGGAGAGAGGAAACAGTACTCCATTTCTGAAGACCATGAGAAGGAGGTGCTGGAATGGCTGAGGGAGAATGAGTACCTGTGGAGGAAGGGCCACAGGCTCTATCGCGACACCCAGCGGAAGCAGGCAGCATGGAGAGAGAAGGAGGAGAGCCTGGGCTACACTTCAGATGTACTCCTTGGATGGTGGAAGCACATGCACACCTAGTATGGCAAGCTGCACCTGAAGAGATCCGGGCAGGCCGCTGTCAAGCTCACTGACCGGGAGACCTATGTCATGGCCAGGTGCAGCTTCCTGGAGGAGCAGCCCCTCTGTCAACCCTCTCCCTCAGACAGCCCACAGAGAGCCACTCCTCTTCCAGCCAGGAGACAACTACCGTGTCCAAGCAGGTGTCTTTGGAGGGCCCCACGACAGAGACCCCCCCAACAGCTGCACTCCCCATGCCAGAGGACGTGGAGGATCCCCTGTCCCAGATGGAGCAAGAAGAAGTAGCCACCAGAGACTAACCCACACCCACCCCCAGCTCCACCTCCACAGAAAGGAGGCAGAGAGGCAGACCGGAGGGACAGAGCCACACTGTCCTCTTGGAGATCAGGGACACAATCAAAGCCAGCACAGATCTCTCCCAGCTGGTCCACTTCGACATACCATCCTCTAACCGCAAGCCCTTCATCACGGACGTGAGCCAGACCTTCATGGACATTCCCGAGGCCCAGTACCAGGCGATGAAGGAGAGGATCACAGCTCTTCTGCACCACCCTCCAGGCCCAGCTGAACCTGCTCCTACCCACTCCAGGTCTGCTCCTCCACCCCAGGCGATGTCAAAGCCCTTCCACGGATTTCAGCAGCCCCTTGTCTACCAAGCCTACCACTATCAGGACTTCCCACAGCAGAGGCAGCCCTTCCCAGTCCAGACCCAGGTTCCTCGGACGCCACAGACGCCTCACCTGACCCAGCTGCAGACCAGACAGCCCCACTACACTCCTCCTTCCTCCACCCCACAGCCAAGCCCTTCGTCAGAACATCTGTCATCAGTCTTGGGCCTCACATCCCAGTTACTTGATGAAGGGCCTCTCAACCTCATGGGACTGAGTCAGCTCTCTGAGAGCTTCCTGCACACACCATCTCCTGTTGTACTCTCGGGGCCAGGCACCCCAATGGCGCCTCAGACCAGCACTCCAGCCACAGCCACCTCCACAGTCCCTGGCCCCTTTACATCTGAGACCATGGGCACACCTCAGAGTGACTGAGAAGAGTGCCAGAAACTGAGTTGTTACCTGTTCACTTTATCTTTGCTTAAGAAACTTTACTTGGGTCATTTTGCTTTTTAATAAAGTCATACAGTTTGTTATTAATAAAGGTTATCTTTGCTTCACACACTTGGTTCATTTTTTTTTCTGAATAAACTTTTAAAAAAGGGTTAAGACTTTGCATGCTTGTGGGATGGGTAAGGATAGTTGTGGGATGGGTAAGGATAGCTGTGGGATGGGTAAGGATAGTTGTGGGATAGATAAACCTCCAGTGCAAGCATAGTGGGACTGTATGGTCCACCCTCCCAGCTACCACACCTATGACCCTTTATTATCAATAACAATTTATTCATTGATCAACATATTTCAAAATAAACAAAACTCTTTATTAATGCCCTATTCATTGTAGGGCCACTCAACATACATGGCACAATCTCATCCATGTGATGAGACAGGCTCAAGGAAGCATCCATTAAGCATCTACCATCCTGTCTTGCCACTCCACTGCTCCAGCTGGGGAGTTGCACCAGTGTTTCAGGAGGTTGCGCTGCTTCTTCCCTTCAAGCTTCCCTTGAAGCTCTGTTGGGGCCTTGCACATCCACAGTGTCTATCAGGTTTTGTCTTTGTTCCATTCACCAGGCTCCATGTCCCCATTGCCTTGTTGATGGTCCACAAGCCTGTTCTGCAACACTGGGTAGCGGGTGTGCATGAGATTGTGCAGGATGCAGCAAGCTTCCACGATGCTCCTCACAGTCTGTGGGTGATGCTGCATGGTGGTGAGAAGTACCTGGAACCTGTTGGCCAGGATGCCAAAGGCGTTCTCCACCACCCGCCTTGCCCTGAACAGCCTGTAGTTGAAGATCCTCTCTTCATGGGTGAGGTATCTTGAAGTGTAGGGCTTCATGAGATAGGTTCTGAGGGAGAAGGCGTCAACACCCACAGTGAAGTAGGGCACATCTTGTGTGTCGTTGGGTAGGGGGTCTGGATCTGGAAAATCCATGATGAGGTTGCGTTCCAGCCCATCCTTGAGGTGACTGGCGTTGTATACCTGGGCATCTGAAGCTGACCCGTTGCCTGAAGCATCGATGTACATGAACTTGTAGTCAGCATTAACCATGGCAAAGAGGATGATGCTGAAGAAGCACTTGTTGTAATAAGTGGACCCTGAGTTGGCTGGAGCTTTGCAGGCCACGTGCTTCCCATCTATGGCTCCAACGGTGTGGGGAAAGTTCCACCTCTGATACCACTGCTCTGCAACTTTCCTCCAGCCTTCTTCAGTGATGGGACACTGGAGGAGCTCCTCCACGTATTCTTCGATGATGGCCTGCACCACTTCTCTGACCACAATGCTGATGGTGATGTGTGGCACCCTCCAGGCATACTGCATGTTTCTGTATGTGGTCCCAGAGGCCAGGTGGCGCACAGTCAGTGCCACCTTCAGTCCAGGGTCCAGGCTGGGATGGAAGTTGGTGCTTGGCTTGGTCAACCTGGGTCTCAGACGCTCCACAACTTCGTCAAACATGGCTGGTGGCATCCTCATGAAGTGCTGGAATGCACGAGGATCTTCATTCCTCAACTCCACCATCAGCTTGTCATAGAGTCCAAACTCCACTCTTCTCCCGATCCATCTTCGGACCCACACAGCTCTTGGACGTCTCCTTCTCCTTGCGTAGAAAAGGTTAAACAGTCTGAAGAGGGCTTGGTTCTGGTTTTGAATGATGACGGCCACCAAAAGGTGTGTGCGATGATCCATGGTGGACATCAATGGATGATGTGGAAGAGCAAGAGCAAGGCTGAAGAGGTCTGCACACCACGGCTGCTGGACTGATAGTGAGATCCAGGTGATTTCCTCCCCCTTTTTATAGGAAATGTCGGTTTTCCGCTAGGTGTCCTTCCACATACTCTAGACATCCTCCAGACATCCTAAATATCCGAGATACGTCCTATATATGAACGTTTTGTCCTTTTTAATGCTTTATATCCGAGCTGCATCCGCTTTCATCCTTTCTATGTCCGTGCTACTAATGCTGTGTGGACGTTCCGCATACCTTTCACTTCCTCCCTCTTTCCGTTTTCAGCTGCAGTGGATGTGAGTTGCGCGGATGTCCAGAGGATGCCGAGAGGATACATCGGACGTGTAACGGATGACAACGGATGTAGAACGTTTGTTGCCCGTATGTGTCATGGATGTAGATCGTATGCAGCGGAAAGTTCATCCGCTCAAAAAGTTTTGTGCAGCTCAAAACTTTTTGAGCGGATGAAATAGCAGTAGACGGATGCTCGATGGATAGAGCGTATGAAAGACATACGCAGTGAGTACACAACAGATGCATCACATTTTCCAACGGATGGCAAGCTTTTTTGTCCGTTTTACATCCTTGTTGCATCCATTGGTACAGTGTGACATGGGCTTTAGTTGCTCTTCTTTGCACTTTTTCCAAAGGCTCAATATCTTTTTTGTAATGTGGTGACCAAAAACTAGATGCAATATTCCAGGCGTGGTCTTACTCAGGCTGTATAAAGCAGTACTAATACTTCATGTGATTGTCAAGCATCCAGAAATTATCTATGATATCAATCACTCTAAGACATTATCTCTCCAATTTCACAGGCAAACAGCATTTCTAAATAATATTAAAAACAAGGATCATATTAGCTTTTTTGCCTGCTGCCCCACACTTGCTGACTCATGTTTATGGATGCTTCTCACTAAGTCTGTATGGTTGCCACCACCCGATGAGCTGTACTGGTTCCCAGGCAGCTTCCAAGTGCAACTCACAATGCTGCTTATCCATTTTGCATCCCTAATCTTCCTACACCTTATGCTCTGATAGGAAAGGCATGATTCAGATCTCTTCATTAAAACAATGAAACATTTAGTTAGTATATAGGGTTGCCAGCAAAAGGAGAACATGTATTAACAGGCATAGTGTTAAAATCAGGTATTGTCTGGTGTGTTTTTTTAAAATATCTACAAGCTATCTCTTCCTGAAAAGATTTAATCAGTGACACACTGAAAGCTTTTGCCTCCTAACCAGCTCTAACACATTCCTGAGATTGTAAAACTAGTCTGACGCCAGCAAGTCATTCCTTATACATGCAGGCCTCTCTCTTTTTTTCTTATTGCATGCAGTTTTCCACTGTAATTTTTCTTGCAGATGCCAAAATAGTTAAAAAGTTAATGTGTTCTCTTCTCCCCACCTCCATTTGTCCTTCTTTCTAATGGCCCACATCCTCCTTTGCTGATTCAGATATCTGGTAGCTCTAATCTGGTGGGTCCCAGGAAATATTCAAACAAGTTCCTGAAGGCAGGACAAGAAAAAAATGGATGGAAACTAATTAAGGACAGAAGCAACCTGGAACTAAGAAGAAACAACTTGCCAGCAGAAGTTGTGAATGCTCCAACACTGGAAGTATTTTTTAGAAGAGATTGGACAACCATTTGTCTGAAATGGTATAGGTTTCCTGCCATGGCTAGGGGTTGAAATAGAAGGCCCTCAGGCTTCCTTCCAACTCTATTGTACTGTTCTGTTTTGTATGCATTTGGTAGTGGTCTCCCTCTCCTGGCATGCAGTTGGACCAACTGTCCTGGTCTTCAGGAAGCCTGCTGAGACATGGCTCTTTCCCTGAGCCTTTGGTTGTGATGTGCTGGAGCCCCAGTTGGATGTTGGTATTATTTCTGTTGGGATCACCATTTTATTTTATTTTATTTTAATTGTTTCATTATTGTTTGTAGAATTGTGGCTTTAAAAGGATACTTTGGTTGATGGTCTTGCAAACCAATGAGGGATCAAGGAGCAATAGGATGGAGTTACCACCCTCCTGCTAGCTCTGCCACAGGCCATCTAGAAATCTAGATTTTCTTTACAGCCTCTCTCCAACTCTCCAACTTTCCCCAATTTCTCTTACTATATCACATTTGAAGGTGCCTCAGTGGCTAAGACGCTGAGCTTGTCGATCAGAAAGGTCAGCAGTTTAGCAGTTCGAATCTCTAGCATCACATAACGGAGTGAGCTCCCGTTACTTGTCCCAGCTTCTGCCAACCTAGCAGTTCGAAAGCATGTAAAAATGCAAGTAGGAAAATAGGGACCACTTTGGTGAGAAGGTAACAATGTTCTTTGTGCCTTTTGTGTTTAGTCATGCCGTTCACATGACCACGGAGACATCTTTGGACAGCGCTGGCTCTCCGGCTTTGTAATGGAGATGAACACCGTCCCCTAGAGCTGGAAACGACTAGTACGTATGTGCAAGGGGAACCTTTACCTTTATCTTATTCTTTCATGTTGTAGGTTTTGTTGAATTTTTTGGGACCCATCCAGAGTTATCTTGGTTTGGACAGCTCTAAAAGTATAACTAGAATACAGATGTGGTTCTACATTAGGCATATATATGAAAAGCCCCCTTATAAAAGACAGGTTCTACAAGCCCACCTAAAACAGCGCAAAAGCAGGAAGAAAAATTTCAGCTTACAAACCATATAGAGAATGTTGACTTTAAAGAAGACACAAAAAGGTTTTGAAAATATAACATGGCTTCAAAACAACTGAAAGTCCTCTTCTAAACTGGATAAGATAATGTTGTTCTAGTGCACAGACGTCAAACTCGCCACGTCACATTGGTGTCACATGATGTATTGCAACATTTTTTTTCCCTTCACAAATCTGGGGTGGGTGGGAGTGGTTTGACACCCCTGTTCTAGTGGAAAGAAGAAGGAAGAGAAATGTCAAGGTTGTTAGGGATAACATTGTTTACCCTAACTGGTTTAGGTGAAATAATA
>BLBF01000010.1:13389081-13405805 GCA_015471245.1 Laticauda colubrina
TGTTTAGCTTGTCTACCTAACCCTGGTTGGGGAACCCAGGCTTAACAAAGGTGACACTTGACAATGTTTGAGAGACCAATTAAACCTCACTGGAGAGTAAAAAAAAAAAAGAGAATTGTAATCTTTTGCAGCCAT
Organism: Laticauda colubrina; assembly: GCA_015471245.1. Lineage (NCBI taxonomy): Eukaryota > Metazoa > Chordata > Lepidosauria > Squamata > Elapidae > Laticauda > Laticauda colubrina. The sequence continues at coordinate 13,389,217 of BLBF01000010.1, forward strand.
CATATAAAACAAGGTATCATAGATGATGGACATCCCACAATCTGATTCTTCTAACCCAGCCTAGTCAATACGACTAGGTGGAACTGATATGAACATGTGAATAAAACTTTTAATTCAGAAGATGAATAAAAACAATAAACCTATTTTTACTTCTACAGGTTTGTATCTTTAGATAAATAAGTATCCCTGCAGGTGCTTTCTGACACAGGAAAAGGTATTTTATAAAGATTAAGATGTGCTGTTTCTTGTTGATCTGCTCCATGTAGTATGTACGGTTGAGTACTTATACATTAATAAGGTCAAAGGCTTGAAATGAACTTTAGCTTAGATGAAGGCAAAAAGAAGATATGAGCAAGTGAAGAGAGAACCAGCTTTGAAAAAAAGAAAATCAGTCCAGGCAAATAGTGTTTCTAAATAATTTTAAAAACAAAGGGGGATTATATTTATTCAGGTGGTTGCAATAACCCTGAAAAAAGTTTAAAGGTCTTGCCAAGGAAATTATATCAGGAGCTTGAGTGTTGATGGAAGAGCTAGAGCTCATTTGGTTTGCAAACAGTTATGCCAACATTTTCAACTCTTGGTTTGCAAGATCTCTCCCCTGTAATCATGAAGATTCATCAGGTTTTGTGGTCTCAGCAGGTGTCCCTCCACCCTCTTACACATGGAAAACAAATAAAATCCACTTGCTTTTGTTAAGGAAAACTAATGAGAACTGCAGCATGATGCTAGTCTTGCAGTGAAGATCTGAAAATATTCATAAATACCCATTTGAACTGCTCAGTATTTCTAGTCCCTGCACTGCAGATCTGCAAAATGGGCTCGCAGTTGCACATATAGCTACGTTCTAATCAGATGGAATTGCCCTGTATGTTTTTAACATATTTTCTGGATCTACATGATACAATGAGTATTTATACATCAAGTTTAGCCACAAAAAAACTAAGCTCAAGACACAGTGAAAATGCAACTGGGTTTTCGTATATTTGTAAACAGCCTGCAGAAGCAGGAATTATTTCCATGCTGTCAGTTCAGTTTTGCCTGGAGCATTAACTGAGCTAAAAGCTTCATATTTAGCATTCAACATTTCAATATTCAATATTTTGCTTCAAACACACAACACTTCAGCTCTTAGCTCAACAGCTTGCCTCTTATTGCCACTAACTTGGCACTAATGATGAACATTAAACACACAAATGTATACAATGATTAGGTCGAGGGAAATAGCCTCTGCCTTGCTCACTTTGCCAAAAATTATTTTTCAAATAGCATGCTTGAATTGTTAGTGTTTACTTGTGGAGTGGCAATTTGAAGCTCCAGTCCAGAATACAATAAGCAGTGCATTTGCACTTTGTGAAGTGCACTAGTACAAGGAAAGACCTAATTTTAAAGCACTAAAGCAGCCATGTCCTCCAGAAGGTTCTTGAAAATTCATAGCTACTTGAAAATTCTTCCATATTGTCTCCATATGTACATGATGCACAGAGCACATTTCCACTGGAACCATCAGCAATGTGAAATATCTATGTAGACATACATGCAAAAATAACCAAAGAAGGTATTCGAAACAGTCTTACTGAAAAGATGTGGTTGGTTTAACATTCAAGCATCCCACCCTTGAACTGATTCATTTGAGCAGTGTTTCCCAACCTTGGAAGTTTAAGATATGTGGATTTCAATTCCCAGAACTCCCAGGCCAGTAAATAGCAATAGAAATTGCACTTTGATTTATATACCACTTTATAGTGTTTTACAGCCCCTCTCTAAGCAGTTTTACAGAGTCAGCCTATTACCCCCAACAATCTGGGTCCTTATTTTATCTACCTCAGAAGGATGGAAGGCTAAGTGAGATTAGAACTGCCAAATTGCAGGCAGCTGTCAATCAGCAGAAGTAGCCTGCAGTACTGCACTCTAACCACTGCGCCACTGCGGCTCAATGGACCATTTTAATCTTTTTAAATATTCAATATTCAAAGAAGGTTTAAATATTGAAGGAATAAGTACGTCTTTTTTAATGTATACACACACACAAAATTTATTTGTTTCTGGTACCCAAGTACTAAAAGTTCTTAATGTCTTTACCTGTAAGGATAATTCACTGGAGTTGAGGTCTAGAATGCCTCCATCTGAAAGACGGGAGTGGTAATGGTCTCCTGGAAAAGGGAAGTCTGCTGTGAGAAATTGATCATCCCCTTGATTCTCTGCTTTGGATGCCACTGAATGCAACCCATCCAGGGTGCAATGTCCATTCTCCTGCTCAGTTCTGGAGGTGCTCTTGTTGTCCTTACCCCCAGAAACAGTTCTGGTAATGACCCCAAACTTTCTCGTCCTTTTGCCATTTTGGGTGGTTTTCCCACTGGGTTCGGAGGTAGGCCTGGCTTTGGGTTCGGTGCTCTTACTGTTGTTGCCATTTGACGGAGGAAGTGGGGCCTTGCGCTTGATTCGGCGTAACATGATCAAGTAGATGAAGCCGCCATTCCAGCACTGATCAGCCAGATAACTGCAGGAAGGAGAGAAGAAAGAAAAATGCAAGCTTTTATATATTTGCTTGGGAAAGGTAGTTGTTGTTAGTTGCAAAGTCATGTCCGACCCATCGTGACCCTATGGACAACATTCCCCCAGGCCTTCTAGTCCTCTATCATCTTCTGGAGTCCATTTAAGCAGTAAAGGCAGGATTTCGAAGAGGCAGAGGAACTAGAGATCAAATTGCTAACGTATGCTGAATCATGGAGAAAGCTAGAGAAAGGTAGACAGGGACCTAAATCAATAAGCACCCTGGATCTTGAATGTTCCAAAGGTGCTTTTCAGGAGGCAATTGGACTTTCGCTTCTCATCCAAGAAGCTTCTTCACCTCTGACAGGATGGTGGGGAATGGATCCTGTCAGAGCTGAAGAAGGTTCTTGTCTTCAAAAGAAAAAAAACAAGAAATTCCAGTTGCCTCTTGAAAAAGCACCTTTGGAACAACCATGACTTGGATGACTGAGAATCTCTACAGCAGGGATGTCAAACTCACGTCATCGTGGAGTCGTCACGTGACAAATCAGGACCTTTCCCCCCTTCGCTAAACCAGGCGTGGGCATGGGCAGCGCCTGACACATCCAGTTGCAGGCTGGGAGTTGGACAGCCGTGCTCTACACACTGAATCTGTGTTAGAAACGCAAGCTTAGAAGTTTCATTTGGATTATGTCCAGCGTTCCCCATGAATTTCTTGTGTTTCATGTAGAATCAACTCTTCAGAGACCCGTTCTGGATTCCATATAAGTTGCAACAATGCGGTTTTTATGGTTTCACGTACGGAAAAGAACAACCCCTTACAGTCTGATCCATTTGGAATGGAGACTTTCTTGGGGTTTAAGAGACATTGATGTGAAGCCCTTCCAAATCCCTCATGGAAAGTTGCCAAATAAACTTCCCAAAAAAAAGACTAAGAACAAATATAGATAGTCCTTGACTTATGACAAGTCGCTTAGCAACTGTTCGAAGTTACATCCTGGGAAAAAGGGAGTTACAACCCAATTCTGAAGGTTACCCACCTTCCCACGCTTTGGGTGCTCAACAACCCAACTGCATTTACATCTATTCGCAGCATCCCAATGACCACATTTTGTGATGGTTTTGCTGAAAACCAGCACTAACTTAGAAATTTTCAGTAAAACCACGCCATATCAAATAATGGGTTCACTGAATGTTCCCTGTGTTCACTTTATGACTGCCTGGTACATCTGCTGCACAAAAGGTCATAAACTCATTTTACCATTATCACTTAAATGACAGGCTCCAAGAAGCCTGTAGGTAAGGATTACCTGTAGAGATAGTCCTCAAACTATCCTTGTAGTCCTTACGACCACAATTGAGCCAAAAATTCATATTGCTAAGTGAGAAATGTGTTAAGTGAACCTGGCCCTATTTCATGATTTTTGTTGCCACATTTATTAAACAAATCGCCTGGCAGCATTCCTGCAAACCTCCATTCCAATCAGTAACTCCGAGACAAGCATATCTCAAAAGTACTTTTATTAGAATAGCACCTGGCACATCTGTGAAATCCCGAATTTAAAAGTTTTTGGGCTTTCCACAATTTCCCAAACTATAAATCCATCCTCCCTTGGTTATCATCACATCACATCCAAAAGTATAAGATCCTTATCCTCCCTTGGTCGTCATCACCCAGTCATGATCCATCCAAAAGAATCAGATCCTTATTTCATCCTGTGCCATACTAAATGACCTTGAACTAACAGAATAATTTTATTTTGTCGACTTAGAGCTACTTAATTGAAATCACCCCTCTCCCACTTTCTCAGACACTGTGACAGCGTGGAATATGGCTTCCAAAACTGACATTGCCGCAGTTGTCAAATTACTAACAGGATTGTTAAGTGAATCTGGCTTCCCCATTGACTTTGCTTGTCAGAAGGTCACAAAAGGGGATCACATGACTCGGAGGCCCTGAAACCGTCATAAATGTGAGTCAGTTGCCAAGCATCCAAATGTAAATCACGTGAGATCATGGGAATGCTGCAATGGCCGTAAGTGTGAAAAAGAGTCATAAGTCACTTTTTTCAGTGCCGTTGTAACTTTAGACAGTCATTAAATAAATGGCTGTAAGTCGAGAACTACCTGTACTGCATTGTAATGAATGCATGAATGAATTGTCTCTGCAGAGACCCCCACAGGATCTACAATAGTCTGAGATGTTTAGCATGATATGGAAGGATCATAAATATTCCAATTGCTTACTGATCATAACACAGAAACTTCACAGGACTCATATTAAAAAACAATTATTACCAACCTGGGATGCTCACATTGCATCACTGGTCAAAAGGGCCCAGCAGAGCTTATACTACCTGAGACTTCTCAGAAAACAACAACTGAATGAAAAACTGCTGGTGACCTTCTATCGCTGCGCCATAGAGTATCTTAACTTACTGCACCTCTCTCTGTATGGCTTGTCCATTGCACAGTGGCAGATAGGAAAGCAGGGTTAACGTCATTGCCCAGAAGATCATCGGTTGCCCTCTCCCCTCTTTGGAAGAGCTTTATAGCTCCCGCTGCCCTATGAAAGTTCAAAACATCCTCAAACATCCATCTCATCCTGGGCACCCTTTTTTTTTTTTTTTTGAACTATTACCATCTGGAAGATGGTATAGGATAATAAGCACAAACAGGCTGAAAAACAACTTCTATCCCAGGGCAGTAGCTTTTTTCAATTCTGTATAGTATAGTATTGTATTGTTGCAGTGTCAGGGGGTTTCGGTTCAATGTGTGGAGGGTGAAGGATGTGTGTTTGTGTTTATTTTCATGGTCATGATATGCACTGAAGATGGTGTTTGATTTTGTTGTATGAGATGCAATGACAATAAAGTAAACTAAACTAAACCTGCCTTCAATCGAGGACCTGTATGCTGCACGAGTCAAAAAGAGGGCTGTGAAAATATGTACAGACCCCTCACATCCCGGACATAAACTGTTTCAACTCCTTCCCTCAAAATGATGCTATAGAGCCCTGCACACCAGAACAACTAGACACAAGGACAGTTTTTTTCCTGAACGCCATCACTCTGCTAAACAAATAATTCCTTCAACACTGTCAAACTATTTACAAAGTCTGCATTACTATTACTATTAATCCTCCCATCCTTCCTTTCACCCATCTCCTCCCAGGTATGACTGTATGACTGTTAACCTTGTTGCTTGTATCCTAATTGTTTTTATTAACTGTTTCCTAGTATGATTTGATTGCTTATTGTACCCTATGATTATTATTAAGTATTGTACCTTATGATTCTTGACTCTTGACAAATGTATCTTTTCTTTATGTGCACTGAGAGCATTTGCACCAAGATAAATTCCTTGTGTGTCCAATCACACTTTATTGGCTAATAAAGAATTCTATCTTCTATTCTATATATATTCCATAAAAGATCCTAATAGTTTGATACTATATTTACTGCAGAAATGTTATTCAGCCATTTCAGATAGGTTCTGGCATACTCGTAGCGAAAATTTTGACTAGTTTGCAGAACCGGCAAATACCACCTCTGGCTAGGCCTGCTCACCCACCCCTGCTCTTTCCTCTGCTATATTCTGTTGTTTTTTAGCTCAGCTGATTTGCATGGCAGAGCGGTTTGCCGTGCCTCAGCTGAGCTAAAAAAACAGCACAGCTCACCAGTGTTGATACAGAGGCTGGTGTTTGAGCCCTGAGTGCGAAGCGAGCTCTTTGAACCAATAAGAAACTTTTTTGAAACCCACCACTGATTTACTGCCAGGAACAGCTAGTTGAAGAACACAGAAATTGCTTTCAAACAGGAATAGGCAATTTGGTGTGCTCTTGATGCTTGACTTAATAATTCCCATTTTCATTGCAACCCTTCTTTTATCCTCAGTCACTCCCATTTATAATAAGGTGCTACCCTATAATAACATACAGCAAAGGTCTACTGAGCAAATATAAGTGAAATATGAGAACAATGTGTACACATGTAAATTTAATTTCTAAGGAAAAAATGAATTTCAAATGCAGTGGTTCTAAGGAAAATTGGAATAGTTAGTTTGGAATTTCTCATGAGGAAAGTGTTTCAATTATTTCCTTACAGAATTTAAAACTGACGTGGAATCGGGAGCAAATCTTCATTATATTCACTCAATCTACAGGGTTAAAGATCTCTGTAAATAACTTCAGGGATGTGTCTATGCTCACAACTGACTCTGATTAAAGATTTAAATGTAGTTACACCAAGTAGGAAACCTTGAACAAATAAGACCAGGAGAGAAGCCCAGGGAATGGAGATCTTGACAGATCTTAAGTGAGAAAGCAAGAGAAGCAGAACTGCATAGATGAGAGATCTTCTTGAAAGCCATTGTAGAGTTAAGAGGCTTGCTGATACCTGAAGCTATGCTATCCTGTATCAGCTCTTTCCCCATCTACCCTACTTGGTATTTGTTGTTGTTGTTCAGTCACGAAGTTGTGTCCAACTCTTCACAATCCCATGGACTAGAGCACACCAGGGAGCCCTGTCCTCCACTGTCTCCCGGAGTTTGCCCAAATGGATGTTCATTGTGTTGATCACCATCTAACCATCTCATCCACGACTGTCCCTTTTTTCTTTTGCCTTCAGTCTTTCCCAGTATTTTCCAATGAGTCCTCTCTTCTCATTAGATGGCCAAAGTATTTGAGCTTCAGCTTCTCCAATATTATATTCAATGGTTTTTAATATTTGATGGTGGCGCAGTGGTTAGAATGCCGTATTGCAGGCTAACTCTGCCCATAGCCAAGAGTTTGAACCTGAGCAGCTCAAGGTTGACTCAGCTTTCCATCCTTCTGAGGTCGACAAAATGAGGACCCAGATTGTTGAAGGCAATATGCTGACATTGTAAACCACTCAGAGTGTGAAGTGGTATATAAATCTAAGTGCTATTGCTATAAGTATTTTTCACTTTCAATACTGCCACCGCTGCATGACAGTTAAAGACCCAAAGCCTTCCAGGATGAGAAATTCGATTTGGCTTAAGAACAATGTCTCAGGTAAGGTCCAGGTTTTGAGAGAGGAGCTTCAATGGGATGTGTTTTGGCCTCTCAGCCACTGATCCCTCCAACAGCTGAATTAGAGGAGGAGGAGGAGGAGGAGGAGACATGGGAATCAGGATCAGCATCAAGGCAACCTGAGAGCTCGAGGGAGAAGAGGGAACAGAGCTGGCACAGAGAGAGAGAGAGAGACGGAGCCTGGGCCATCCATCAGCCCTCAGATGGAGAGTCAACAGCCCCAGGTATGGAGGTGGCTGATGAGGAAGAGAAAGAACAGCTGGATCCAGTGCCTGACAAGTGGATGCACAGAAGGCAGAGAGGAGAGGAGAGCAGTGGAAATCTGTGGGCTGATCCTTGGGACAGAAGAGCCACCGCTGCTAGCAAAGCCCCACCCTAGCTCTGGGAATAAAAGGCAGTGGGGGGGGGAGATGAATAGATGTGGCAGACAACTATTCATCTCCCTGCCGGACAGACTTGTTAGCCTGCTGTAAGAGAGAAACTTTTTGGAGAGGCTACTGGCGCTCTTAATCAAGGATTCATTGCTTCAACTACAGAGGGCTTGTCGTGTTTGGGGAGCTGGGTGAGAGCAGGATGTCTTCAAATGTTAAAAGCACAATGATTATAAAACTTTGTGAGGTGACCAAGCTAAGCCACTGCAGCCCTGTTGGAGATATGAGAAGACTGAGAAGGTTCCTTTTCCAAAAAGACTATTCATGCAGATAGAAGTTCCTCCATACTAAGGTGAATCCTGGCTAAGCATTGTAGAATCCTATGGCCAAACCAGAACTTGATTCACTTGCTCGTGGAATGGCTGAGCTAGGAGGCCATTATGGCTTCCTTAATCAACCATAATTTTAAAAAATCTGATCTAGCATTATTTGTGAATGACACCAATGTATCTATATGAATATGCCTTCTTGGCAGTTGCTGAATCCACACCAACCCTCTTTGAAATAGCAATAGCAATAGCACTTAGACTTACTTACAGTGCTTTACAGCCCTCTCTAAACAGTTTAGAGTCAGCTATTCCCCCCAACAATGTGGGTCTTCATTTTATCCACCTTGGAAGGATGGAAGGCTGAGTCAACCTTGAGCCTGGTGGGATTCGATCTGTCAAATTGCAGGCAACTGGCTGTCAGCAGTTTACAGTACTAACCACTATGCCACCAAGGCTCTTATGGTTTGCACAACCTTGTGGCACGTACTGTTATTGCTGGTGAGATCTGTTACCTCTTCCTGGAGCCCTCTCTCCTATCTTGTGGGCTTCTTCAAAGATTGGACACAGATTGCTATGCCTCCCCATTCAAGGCAAAAATAGGAGACTCCAGGCTATAACACCCTGCCAATAAAGGCTGGATTCTATCAAATCTGTTTTGTTCTGGCAGCCAGCAAGATAAATAGGACCCCAAACCCCACTTTTGGCACCTTGTAGAGTGCTTGAAATGAGTCAAACTTTCAATAAATTTAGCCTCAGAATATTCAGGAGGTTTTGTGCTTTATTTTCAGCATTTAAACTCCATATACCTTCAGGATTTCAATCCAGTTTATATTCAAATTTGCCACACCATTCTCAGGCTGCTTGTGTTGTTCCTCTCATTTTCAGCTTGGAAGCCCTAGGCTCTGGTGGAAAACGATTGCTTTCATATTTTAAGCTATTCCCCCCCCCCTTTTTTTTTTTTTTTTAGAAAAAGGAAAGGAAGAGTATATTGCTAACCAGATTTCAGTGGAGCTCTGATATTGAAAACAGAAACTGCAGTAATCACTGTTGTGTAACTGGAACGTTCACTCTGGCAAAGGGAGGATTCCACTGCTTGAAAGTAGATTCAGTTAAAACCCTTAAGAAGCTGGTAACAGATTCCACTTAATTAATTCATTCAGTTTTTAAAATCTCCATGATAATTATTTTACCATGGGGTTTGAATATTTCCTCTCATGACACAAAGTCACCAGTACTAAATTTCTTTACTTGTTGTGAGAAGGTCTCTTGGGAAGCAGAGGTCAACTGAGGAAACGGTCAAAAGAGGCCTTCGTGCTTCTTCAAGAACCATACACAGCATTCACTTCCCGACGGCACTGGCCTTTGCAACGAAACGCGGTTACAATTTTGGTAATGGTTGGATTAGACTTAAATTCTTGATTATTCTGAGCCAAAACTTTGAGCCTGAAGAGCAAGTTGTGTGGGTGCAAATCACAAGGATAAATAGGATGCAGAAAAGCAGAAGCTGAGATAGAATATCTTGAAAACAGCTCAAGATGTGAAAAGGCAATCAACTGAATACGTTGGGTGGAGTGAAGTAGTGTAGAAGATTTAATAAGCTGAAGAATGGGGCTTGATCATGGTTTAAGTAGGGAACAAGGGTCCAACATAGAGGGGAGATGAAACAAAGTATAAGGTGGGTTTGACTATCAATATATACAAAATAACAGGGTGGAGTGGAATTTTCTTTCGTTCAGATTGCACCCTATGACTATTATTAAGTGTTGTACCTTATGATTCTTGACTCTTAATGAATGTATCTTTTCTTTTATGTACACTTAGAGCATTTACACCAAGACAAATTCCTTGTATGTTCAATCTCACTTGGCCAATAAAGAATTCTTTTCTATTCTATTTTATGCAGAAAGGCAACCTATAAAAAGGAAGCTGAAGAAAAGCAAAATGTGTTCAAAGAAAAACCAGAAAGTCCAATTGCCTCTTGAAAAAGCATCTTTGGGACAACCATGACCTGGATGACTGAGAATCTCCATAGAGATATAAAAAGGAAAATTATTGACTCCTACCTGAACTGCATCTTTTGGCCCCTTCACCTTAAGTCTTAACTATAGCATCAATTATAATCGTGTCTCTTTGATGAATATAAGAAGTTGCCACTCTTTGATTCATGGTACTGTGGTTATCATAATACATTTGGAAAAACAAATCTTAAAAGTGCCCTAAATAAATCCTACTCTGTGCTTTCAGACAAGATGGGATTTATTTAGAAAGGGAGCAAGGTATAGTAAACTGCTTTTTAGAATTATATCTCACAACAGGAACATCGATTGACGGAATTAATCAAGTAGAACAAGAAAACACATATAATTGTCGCTGTCCTCATCTCACTGTCCTCATTTAAGTGAAGTTATTCTGTTTTTGTTTTGTTTTTTCATATTGAAGCTTTCGTTGTCAGGCAGCTGAGTGATTTAATTAGTCATTTACTTTGAAACACTCCTGCCTTCTCTTTCAGCGTGTAAACTGACCTCAAACAAGATGGACAAAAATAAATAAATAAATGACAGCATTGCATCTTGGAACAGCCTTTCTAAACCTACTACTTTCCAGGTGCATTGGGACTACACCTCCCAAAATTCTCAGATAGCATGAACCATGGTGAATTTGGAAGGAACTCAGTTATGGAAGATGGATGTTTCAAAAAAGATGCAATTTACTTGACAAAGTTCTGGTATGAAATCTTCTCTAGCATACATAAAAACTTTTAGAATTTTTTTCCTGAAAAAATTAGCTTTTCTTTAGAGAATTAACTTTCCTTTAGAGAATTATAGTTTCCATATTCATCTTCTAAATCAGATAAATGTTTTAAAATATGGTAAATGTGAGGCATGCAATCACCACATCACTGCTGTGACAATAAAATGAGGCAGGGTTCCTCTGTGCACTATTTTGTGGTCTCAGAGTGAAAGCTGAATATAAATTGGATGGATGGATTGACAGATGCAAAATTGGAAAAATGTATTTAAGAATCTGGATCCCTTTCTTTCTCTGTCATTATCCCAGTCTAAATTGCCCCCAAATCCTTAAAACAGAAATGAAGAATGGAAGAAGAAAGTGAAAACAGACAAAAATATTTTGACTGTAGATTATTATTTCAGATGGGTTGCAAAATTGTAAATTTCCTCTCCTCTACCACATTATACGATATGCATGGTGTAACATGCATCCTTCTCAGAAATGTCTACATTTGTAGACAACCAAGGTGTACAGTACATCCCTTCTTTTAGATTCCTTAAATATACTTCAGTGGGTTTCAATTTCTACAATTCTCCAGTAAAAGTCCAACATAGAGAGCATACGGCTGGCGAAAGCTGCATTACATCACCAACCATCATTGTGTACCCACAAGGCGTACTATATCCTTTCATTTAAGCAAACAAACTCAGAAGGTGAGTATTTGACACAGGCCAATAACACTGCAATAAAGGAAGCTGCTATGGTATGTGGTAGACTTCCTCTGCTTTCCATATGTTTTGGATTACAGCCCCATTATTGGCATGCTGGCTGAGATTTATTGTCTAACACATCTGGAAGGTAAAGAATGCAGGAAAACTGAGCAAAAATCACTGACACTCCATGTGGACAACATCTGTGTTGGCAGTTTGGAAATTAAGAGAACCCTGTGTGACAAATTACTGTCATTTCTCTTTCCCCAAATTATTTTTGTTTCCTCAAAGCAAGGCTTTTACTGCAGAGGTGAACTTCACCTATTCAGATACCAACACGAGTTTCCTTGTCCCTTTGGGGTTAGTAACTGTATGTAGGCCAAACTGGGAATAAAAAAAAAAACCACCATTCTGAAGAAAGAAAATGCCATCCACACTGTGCCCAGAAAACTGGATGAAGCCACCAAGAGGTAGGTTCAATTTAAAGAGAATGCTGGTTTTTACTGTGCCATAAATTTACATAGGCCACCTCTAGCGTAATGATGATTGACTAATCATTATTAAGTAGGTTAATCCTGAAACTTCCACAGTTTGCCATACAGGTAGTCCTCCCTCACAACAGTTCATTTAATGACCGTTCAAAGTTACAATGTCAATGAAAAAATTGACTTATTGCTGTTTTTCACACTTATGACTGCTGCAGCGTCTCCATGGTCATGTGATCAAAATTGAGATGTTTGGCAGAAGGTAAACTTATAACCGTTGCCACATGACCTTCTAGGATCATGCCATCCCCTTTTACAACCTTTGGGCAAGCAAAGTCAATGGGGAAGCCAGATTCACATAACAACCTTGCTACTAACTGAACAACTGAAATGGTTCACTTAACAACTGTGGCAAGAAAGGTCGCAAACTGGGGCAAAACACAACATATATGGCAATGTAAATATTGGGCTCAATTGTGGTCGTAAGTTGAGGACTATCTGTATTTGTTCCTCCCAACAGCTAATTTCCTTTGAGGAGAATAGCAGGTACAACATTCTATTCTATCTATATATATAAAAGCGAAATACCACTCACGCATCATCGCAAAATCTCCAGAACCGTAAAGCCTACAAACTTGAAATTTGGCACATATGTTCCTCTTGGCTTCTAGGGACTCACTAAGAATTTTTTGAAATGACCATCAGAGCATTAGTATTCCGTATATTATTATTAACACGCTCTGATGCTAAGGCCACAAACATAGCTTAGGAGATGTGTCACATCAAACCCAGCCTGCTTTTAACACTTTGTTGCTATCTCCTAGCATTGTTACCTGACCCTATTCAGTGACAGGGCCAGCACTGCTCAACCCAAAGAAGAAAATTCAGATTGACTAAAATAATTTATAAAAATGACTCCTGGAGATCAAAACATCAACCCAAGCATTGAGACCTTTGAAAGTCTGGTTTTAGAATCCTGCCATTAATGCAAATTAGCAGTAGCCCAAGCATTACCTAAAACATCCAGCACTGATGTAAAAAGACGAAAGATAAGAATACACTAGAGGAAAACATGCTGGGCAAGTCACTCAGAATTGACATCTTTTTGTATCAGATTGGCCTGAAGGTTTAACTGATGTAACACAATGAAAGGACAAAAGTACTTGTTATTAAGTACTGGGAGGCACCATAGTATCTTGTTTCTAAGCCACTGGCAGAAGAATAATTCATGCTTGTTGCTGGTCATCAATCAGCAATCCAACCCCTTTTGGATTTCCAAGCTAGAACAGAGAGTTGTTTACTTTTAATGGCGTTTCAGCAATTAATTCATTCTGTCAAATTCTGGTTCTCAAGCTTGCAAGAACTGGGCAAGCCAGCAACACCTGTTTGGAAAGATAACATGAACACGCTCCAAAATAACAAACTAGCAGCTAGTACCTAAGCTGCCACGATAATTACTTCTAATGAGTGAGTCACATTACGAGCCTAAACACAAATAGCACTCCTGTTTGGCCAAGTTTGACAGATGTCTTTCAACATCTGTGAATGCCTTCTGAAAGTTGAAGCCTTCAGGTGTGTTGGGATATTATCTCTCAGGATTGCTCCATGGGAGATTCCCTATTATTTACTGAAGGGGTCAAGACTGAGGAGATGCGGGTTCAAGTCTTTTCTTAGCCACAGAAACACACCGGATGATACTCCCCCACAGCCCAAGCTACACCCCATGGTTGTGGTGGTGATGGAGATAATATAACAAATCATACTTTACTCATATCTTGTGGGCCCTTCAGAGCCTGAGTCCATGGAGGATGATGAGTTGGAGGTGGGGGTTAATGGAGGTCGAGGGGGGTGGCCTCGTTGGCTTCAGAGGAACACGGGGAGAGCAAGACGAGGCAGCCCTGGGTCCCTTGGGCTTGGGACTGCTTGCCAGCAGGGAAGAACAGGAGAAGGATGACCAAGAGAGGAGGGGGAAGAGAGGGCAGGCAGTGGAGATGAGCAATGGAACTCAGGGAATGGGCAAGGACCACCCCCCTCCTGATCCCCAGGCATGGAGAATGGAGAGAAGGCAGGAACAGCACAGGCTGACCCAACAACTTGGGAGGAAAGTGCCTCACCCCTCTTCACAAGGCACACCTGGGAACTGAGACTTAAGGAGACGCTATAGGGAGGGTGCTTGTCGGAAACAAGTAAGCATTCGTGGAGTTTTGTGTGCCGTTGCTGACATCTGGAGTTCTCTGGACTTCTTGCCTTATAGTTGCCTTGTTCCTTTGCTTTGTGTACTCATTGCTTTATTCCTTTGCTTCTTTGAACTCCTTGCCTTGTTCCCTTGGCCGCTGGACTTCTGGCCTTGAAACCATTGTGCTGACAGCATTTTGCTGGGCTGCTTGCAGCCAGAGGCTGCTGGAGGTGTGTGTGTGAGCACTTTGCTCCAGGACTTGCCATAAATGTGGGAGTGTTTGGGGGGAAATTGGGAGCAATAAAGGGGAGCTTGAACTATCAACTGACCATGTTGCCTCCATGCCTTTCCCCAGGTCATCACACCATATGAGAAAAGGCAGAATATAAAACTATCAGATCAATTAAAGAAAATGCAAACAAATGGATGAAATGGAGAAGTTTGGGCAGATCTTCAGAACCAAATCCATGCACATCCCCGGGGTACTTATAGGGCAGGCCTAAAGCAATTTTTATAAAAGAAATAGTAAACAAGTCTTAGTTTTTTTTCACATCCACCATCACATCTACGACATTGCTGATTCTGCAATATGAACTGGGAGAATACTCAAGCTGCATTCAAAAGGTGTTAAGCGGATTTGAAATTCATGACAGCAGTATAGGATTTCCTGAGCTCCATGGCAATTTCTTCTTATGCAAATATTTATGAATCGCATCCACTGCTTCTCATGGCTTCTTTCATCAAGGATTTTCATAAGTAATTCTGCCAGACCGAGTGGCTTTCATAGAACATGTTTTTTTGCACCAAGGAAGAAAGCCCATCTTATTTCCGCTAGAGCAACATCAAACAGCCACTGAAATATTCACTGTCTTTTTAATTTTTATTTGGATTTGATCAGTCTATTATCTCATTATGAGTTCCCTCCTGCAATTCAAGCCTTTAGTTCCTTTCTCTTTCTTTTCTTTGGTTTTGCAAAGAACATTGGGGGGGGGGGGGGGGGGGGGGGGAGGCAGTGAGTGAACTTTTTTTTTTTTTAAGAAGACTTATTAACTGATATAAGAAAGAGTGAATGCACCAGTTGTTTGAATAACTTGACAGCATAACTAGGATCAATGAAACTGGAAGACAGCCTAAGCCAGTGAAAGAAACTTTCATTTCTAACATGTTGAATCGTGCCTTGTTATAAGTTGGGACAAGCTTTACTTTGATTCATTTGAGTACATTGTGCTGCCTCTACCCAGCATAGAAACCAACCCAAGGACATAATCAAACTACAGTTGAATATAAACCTGATACCCTGAATACTAACTTATCTGGGAGTTTGGAAGATGTAAAATATTAGAGAACTTGGTTAAGTAGTGAGATCTTAACATTAAATCAGAATTTAAATCAATGAAAGCTCAGTCCCTAGGAAATGCAGCTTTGATTAGTAGCCTCAGTTCTATTGTCTTCAGTTGAAGAGAGAGAAATACGTGCTTGGAAACAATGAAATGTTAGAATATTTTAGAATATTTCTGGGATAAGCTCCTTTAAAAGGATCTACAGCACACATCAAGATATTATAATTTATCCATTCATTGACAGCATGACTTTGCAGTACATCTAAATTAATCAAAGCAGCCAACTTGATACACACTCCCTTAAACTTCTATAGTTCTTGTCTCCTTTGTCACCAACATGGCAGATCTCCTGAAAACAGAATTTAGCTCTCTGAATGTCAGAAAGGCTCAGGGCTATGAAGAAATTTTGATGAATGAAAAACTATATAGATGCAAATAAAGTTAAGCTTCCTAAGTATCTTGGACTGCATTTGCTCATATTCCAAATTGCATTTTGTCTTTTCTTTTTGAAAGCTCTACTGGATGACCAAATGGAGGAAATGGTTTTGCTTGTAAATCCGTGCACAAGTGAGTGTATGTGAAAATTAAAAGCGATTGATCTGTAATTTGAAGTGAAAAATAGCACTGCTAGAAGATAGAAGCATACACGTGTGTGCAGGCACATGTGTGTGCGCATGTGTGCATATGTGTAGGCGTGTCTAGATATGAAAAGAATTTGCTTCCTGCCTGCAAAGATTTTCATGCTGTTCTGCCGGAAAGAACTGCAACTGGCTAGCTCTTATTCTTAAATTATTTATGTCCTTAATGTATTAAATTTTAAATATATATACAGTATATCGCCTGCGCTCTCTCTCTCTCTCTCTCTCTCTCTCTCTCTCTCTCTCTCTCTCTCTCTCTCTCTCTCT
>BLBF01000010.1:13413236-13445316 GCA_015471245.1 Laticauda colubrina
GATAGATAGATAGATAGATAGATAGATAGATAGATAGATAGATAGATCAGTAGGTAGGTAGGTAGATAAATAGGCAGATAAATAGGTAGATAGGTAGGTGGATGGATGGATGGACAGACACTCAGATAGATAAATGTTCTATTTTATTCATGGATAAATTGGCCCCCAAAGGGCATCTGAATGATTGGTTGGTTTGTTTTGATGTAGAAGCTGCCCAATTCAACGATGACTTTGGGCAACTTTCTTTTTAAAAAAAAAATTTTTTTTCTTAAGCAGAGGACCAGATGGAATATATACAGAGTTTATTCAAAGACATTCCAGCATAAAACATCATTTCTTGTTGTTGTTGAAAGCATGCATATCAAAATTTGAGAATAGGAGGGAGGAGAGGAGGAGAGAGGAATCTGTATCACTGATCATAGCCAGGACTATGACACAAAAATTAGATCAGTAAGACTAAAGATTCATATCTTGGCTATTTAGATACGCCTAAATGCTAACATGCAACTTTAAAGAGATGGAATTTCACAAGCTACTAATGTGCTAATGGACAACCTCCAAGATATGCCAAATGAAAATAGGTCCACTTATCAACTGCAAAGGAATAGAGAGCATGATTTAAAAAAAAAAATCTTTATGAACTTTCTCAATAGAATGCACTTTATTGAGGGGATTATTCTCAAGCGTAAGTATTTTTCTACAAGTTAGATTCCTGTAGATGGATGCTAGCATTCCATGCCTTTGGAATGTGTGAACGTATAAATGCTGAAATCCATTTCACAAATGGAAAGATTATGGGGCTCCAAATATATTGGAGGGGGCTGTCTCCAAGGCATATATTACATATCAAAATCAGCATGGTTACCTAATAGTTCTTGACAGCCAAGCATTGGTCTTTATTCAGCTGGCCTACTTCCTCTTCTTCTCCAAAGAGAAAAAAATTGAACGATTGCAAAATGTAAAATAGCTGGTTTGAGCAAAAGTTGAAGGCATCAAAATCAAATGAAAGACTAACACTCTGCTCTTAATGGGAAGTTTGGTTTTTTCACATCTAATTTGCAGCCAAGCACCAATCAGAGAACAGAAGTCCATTCATAGGTTGATCTCAAATGAGAAAAGTGTTTCTGCACATCAAAGACATCTGAAAGAGGCATGTCATAATCTTTCGACAATGTACGAAAGTTGCATTCATTCCGATATGCCTGGGAATGGGAAAACCAGATAGAGGAAGACTGGTTTAACAGCCAGTTAATGGAAAGGATTGGGAGCTAAATGTACAAGGAGGAGGTCAACATCATTAATCAATAGTTATGTTCGTGTAATATAGTAAAGTCCCCAAAACGCCTCTATAAGGTTATCAAGATATCAGTTGATAATTAGGATAAGATTCTTATGTAAGAATAGATCAACAAGAGGTGGTCCACTACCTTTTGCTGGATGTATAAAAATCAACTCCATCAATTAATAAGATGAAGACTTTAGGCAGAAGCTGGACAATTAGATATTTTGATATAGATTCTTGCATTGGATGAAGTTTAGACATGATAGCCTCAATAGTCCGTTCCAGTGCCACATTTCTTTTAATGAACAGAAGTATGATCCATGGGATACATCTCTCTCCCCCCTCTCTCCTCCCTCCCTTTCTCTCTCTCTCTCTCTCTCTCTCTGTTTTCTGTGCAGTTTCACTCCCACTATTTTCCATGAAAAGAGACAGCAAAGCCATTCAACTTGTCCTCTTTTGTGTGGGGAAAATGCTTCCACATCTGAAACAAGAAGGCCGATCTGATGATGCAAGAACTTCATTCCTGTTTCGATTTAACAGCTGCATCATCCCCAATGTGTTGATTGGCTACTCAGAGCTGTCAATTATTTGCTGAAACCTTACCCCTTTAAATATTCATCTCTTGGAAATTGGTCATCACAGGGGCTGGGGATGGCCCTACATTCCAGATATTACCATGCTACTGACCTCTGTTTCAGTATATATAATACAGAGGCTCAGAGGAGGAAAAACACTTTTCCTAGCACTCATCATGTTATCTAGTTTGGGTAATGGAACATCTGCAAGAAAACAACCAAGTTCAGAAAACACCAATTTCAGCCCTGAGTTACAAATATTCTCCTTTATTTGGGGGGGGGGGGGGAGAAACCTTCAGTATCTCCCTTGCTGCAAGAAGCCATTCACATGATTGGCATTCCAATAGCCTTAGTGCCTCCACCTATTCTTCTGAGCTGAGCTTTAAACTTGCTTCAGCCCTCCCACCCCCTCAAAAAGGCAGCTCCACCTTGAAAAGTATGTCAAATAACAACTAAAACCCCAGGAGTTATTGGGAACTCAGAGTGGTTAATTAAACAGTTCAACCAAAGACAAGAGGGGTTGTTTGCAGCTTTCCCTGAGTGTGAGGTCAACATTTTCACAGCTTTTGGTTTATACTTGAAGGACAGCCAACCTGCTTCTGTAGGGGAAAAAAAAAAAAAAAAAACCTTCACCAAGTGCATCTTTCCTTCTTTTCTGCAATCTCAAAGAAGAAAAGGAAAAGAAAAGAAAAAGGAGAAGGAGAAGGAAGGAAAGGAAAAAAGACAAGAAAAGACACCCGTAGAATATATGTCTTGGAGATTCATGACCGCGATATCCAAAACCAGATTGGTGGTGCCAGAATTGCTCCTCATTTGCAAGCTACAGAAGGATTTGTGCATGTGTAAGGCAACAGATGTGCATTGTCTTTCACTGATTTGGCTACGGCACTGAATGAAGCCTACAATCCATATCTGTGTCTTATGCATTACCCTGCTGTGCGGCCCACAATTTAATGTGGGAAGGAGAAAAGGTTACACTAGTAACACAGCATGCAACATTATTCCTGTCAACACTCTCAATGACAGCAACTTCGCAAAAGGAGAAACCCTTGCAAAATCCAACACATGCACCAGTAGATTTACTATACGGTGGGGTTTTTTTTTCTCTGTATAATTATTAGTGTCAGAGAAATGCAAAGGAATACACACATGCAATTAATTCTTCATTCAACAGCTTGAATTGAATATGTTGTTTTTAACACAACAAAGTACAGGAAGTCCTCCACTTATGACTACAATTCAGCCCAAAATGTATGTTGCTAAATGAAACATTTGTTCAATAAATTTTGCCCCATTTTACGACCTTTCTTGCCACACTTAAGTGAATCACTGCAGTTGCAGAGGTGGTATTCAGCAGGTTCTGACCAGTTCTGGAGAACCGGTAACGGAAATTTTGAGTAGTTCGGAGAACCAGCGAATCCCACCTTTGACTGGCTCCGCCCCCATCTATTCTCTGCCTCCAATTGGCTGGGTCTTCTTTTGTTGCCCTGTACAGGAGAACGGAGCTGGAAAGTAGGTTAGTGGAGTAGAAAGGAAATGGAGATTTTACAGTATTCTTCCCCTGCCATGCCCACCAAGCCATGCACACAGAATCAGTAGTAAAAAAATTTGAATCCCACCATTGTGCACTTGTTAAGTTAGTAACATGGTTGTTAAGTAAATTTTGCTTCCTCATTGGCTCTGATTGTCAGAAGGTCACCTTGGGACACTGCAACTGTCATAAATATGAGTCAATTGCCAGGCATCTGAATTTTGATCACGTGGCTATAGGGATGCTACAATGGTCGTGTGAAAAACTTACGTGTACAATATGTGCATTGTCTTCCACTGATCACTTTATTTTTGTTTAAAATTCAAACGGCCGCTAAATGAACTGTTGTAGGTCAAGGCCTACCTGTACTATTTTGCCCCCCAAAAAGCTACAAAGGCCCAGATATGTGAAACCAACCGTCTTTTTTGCAGGTCTTATTTTCACAATCACTTGATTGCTGCTCAGTATTAGCAGGCAATTTTGTTGAGCAGTGAAGGTGAGTCAGTTGTGCACGTGTTACCCAACTTCAAATGAAATTAACACAGCCTCCCCATTTTCCACAGTAAGCTCTTAGAGTGGATGAATCACACATCCTCTGATTTATAACCCAGGCCACCCCAAAGTATTTTTATCCCACCAAATAATGGGTGAGTGTCCTCTGAATTACTGTAATGCACAGATTGGTTGCAATTTCCCTCCGTATCCAGTCCATAGTACTAATAAAAACTATTATTTCAAGTGTTCTCTATCTGTCTCCCTCTAGGTGCTTTGGAATTGCAATATATCTGGAAAGAAAAAAAAATATTGTCTCCCTATAGAATTATAGGTTTTCCAGTGTACTGTATGTCCTTTTGTTCTGAATTACAAAAGTAAAGAGTACATTTTTCACATGCAACAATGACGAAGAAAAAAACATTTTTAATGTTCAATGAACACAAGATACAGAGGGAATTCCAGCCTGCCCATTCTCTGTTCCATACGCAGTCTCTCCTGTTTCAGCAGAAACAAGCCAACTACAACCTAACTTTGGTAGAAACGAAATCTTTTCCTAATGCACAATTTTTCAAGCTGTCCATAAATTAAATTCTTAGAAGGAGCTGTCTGAGCACATGTTTAGCAAAAGTCACAGGAACCCTTTTACAAGTTGCAACACAGCTGAAACTTAGCACGGTGAGCATCGAACCCGCCTCCTCTTACCTGCAAAACTCTATTCTGACAATTTCTGTAATGTGAAATCCAACCGGTTCAGAAGGAAATGCATTCGTCTTCCCTTTTTCTTACTGTTCCACCTGCTGTTTCCCACGATGGCTTTCTGTAGAGAATGCAAAATAGCTCAAAGCCCTGCCTTAGACTTCCTGCTAATGGACCGTGCTACAAACATGTCCCACGGTTGATTCCGCCTCTCTATTCTCCACCTTCTACTTCACCTCCTTGGGCACAAGCGGGCCCCACCCAAATCCATTCCATGTATTTTCATTTCAAAATGCTCCCAGCTAAATGGAGTCCTCAGAAGAATTATCTATTGCTTTGGCTGGGCTACAAGAGAAGACATTTGTTTCCAACTATTATTTGGCATGAGCGCAGCAGACATTTTTCAGAAATGCAAACAGAGTTGAGAAGTACAGGGAAAGGAACAGAAAAATAAACACCTGGAGACAATTTAGTCTAGACACAAGGCAAGGAGATATTAATGCCCAATGAAGTGGGAAAAATAGAGTTGTACCTGAAATTATTTGACCGATTGCATATTGTCAGGTCCTGTTCCATATCATGGAAACAAACCAAACCGCACTTCCACATAAAAACTAGCTGACTAAATTTTCTCCAGAATAAACATTTATTGCAGGATAAATGTTTGAGAAGATCTGTTCTTTCCAAAAGTCAAGAGACTGAGGTCCTTGATTTTGAAACTGATGCAAAAGATCCAAAGATCTAAACTCCCCAGGTCTATCTCCAGATGTCCTGGAGGAACCCTTGGGATGAATTCCAAGTCAAAGGGGAAGCCAAACCACTTTCCAACCTTCTGGCAAAGCAGTAAACACTTTAAGAGCTCAATGTAATTTATGAATCATGAATTCCTAATCACTTGCAGCAATATCAGGGAAGCTTCCTTAGTATGATCTGGCAGCAAATAAATTAAAATACATTTCCAATCTCAAGTTCTTGTAGTTTAGTTCTAAAGTTGAAAAAAGACCACAAAATATCAAGATCTGAATGGCAGAAGTCAGCGATGGTGGTCTCTGGTTATTGGCAATTAGGATGTCCTATGCAGAAAATCTGGGATGCTACATAGAAAATTTACTCATTAATAAAAAGTTCATTCATCAATTACAAAAAGCTATGCTGCTTGGATTGATACACTAAAACATCCTAGGTTGTTCAATGTATATGAAGGCAAACACCAACTAAAGTACTGGCAGTTGTGGTTTCACACTAAAACATGCAAAAATGGGACCTGTGGAGACAAAAAAACCTATTTTGTTCTTATTTTCCTTTTCTAAACCTAGATGCATCTTATGGTCCCAAAATACGGTAATAATATTAATATTTAAGTTCATATGCATTAAACAAGGACTATCTGGATCAGAATATGAATCAATGTCTCAAAGGTGCTTTTTCAAAACGCAACTGGACTGGATTTTCCAAGAGGAAGAGGGAGGGAAAAAGAGAAGGACAAGGACAAGGAGGAAAAATAAGAAAGAGAAGGAGAAGGAGAAGGGGAGAAGAGGAGGAGGAAGAAGAGGAGAAGGTGGAGGAGGTGGAGAAGAAGCAAAACACAGTTTTCTTCCTCAAGGAAAAAAAACAATCCAGTTGCCTTTTAAAAAAGTGCCTTTGGGACAACTTTGACATGAATGACTGAAAATCTCCTCATACAATAATATCACTAATTCACAATATCAGCAAGATAAGATCAAAATAATGCAATAATCAATGTAGCAGTAAAATACTTTGCTTTGGTAATATCCATCTTATGTAGATTCAGGTATTCAATTCGAAGTATAGTGGTAACCAGAATCTGCAGCTCACAGGAACAATCACTGCCCTTCATAAAAAAAAAAAAAAACTAAGCCAGGTAGTGTTTGAAATAGCTGAAATTGCCACATCTCTCTGGATGGCTAAAGACCTTAAGGACTAGCAGAGCCACATGGGAAAATCATGGGAGTATTGGGACAGCTTCATAGATTCCCCAACCATGCCTTCTGCTAACAGCCTCATTGAGAGCAGATGTTGCCCCTACTTGGTCCACAAGGAGAGAAAACAATTGCTCTGCACTGATACCATGCTGAGAGGGAAAAGCAATATTCACCTATATTATCCATGACCATGTAACTCAAGTGGGAAAACAAATCTGTCTGTGAAAAGAAAATGCATTCAACACAGCATTGTTTCTCAACCTTGAAGTTGTGTGGATTTCAATTCTCAGAATTCCACAACTTATTGGCTATGGAATTCTGGGAATTGAAGTCCACACATCTACAAGTAGCCAAGATTAAGAAACAGTAAACAACAGGTAAACAATCCAGGGGATATTTGTGCTCTTTCCCAATAGTATATATTAAAGAAAATTATTTTGAGTCAAGCTTAGTTATTTCATGAGGTTCATAAAATTTTCTTGGCAACAGCGTGAAGGGTTTAATCGTTGCTTTCTTTGCGGCATGTCCTATCTCAAATATAATCACAGTATTTCTTGGAGATCGCCTAGGTAAATATTTATCAGGATCAACCCTGCTCATTTTCCAAGATTGGCCAAGATCCTTTATGTGCTGTCATCTAGCCAGGCAATATTTTGTATTAGGGGTATAATATCAATTCATCACAGGTTTATTTTAGTAATTCCTCAAACTCAGTCCATCATTACATAGTTTCCAGAGACCCAGATACATGCATATATTTGTGGTAAAAGTTGTGTCCAAAAACAATGTATTTGCAGAAGCCACATATACAAAAGAGCCTGTAAGGATTGGTTATAAGGTTACTTTTTTCATCTAGCTGCAAACCGTCTAGAAATGAAAATCACTAAACAGGGATTACCTGTAACCAGCAGTTTCATTTATTCCTGAAACCAAATTGGTAATTGCCACAGCACCTATTTACCATAGGTGTCACATGGCTGAGTCTGCTCTCATCATGGTGACCCATTCATAAATTCATAAAGATTTGCATCAGTTTCAAAGAATGTGACCAATAAGGAGAAATGGTAGGAACCAGATTCACCACAGTTATAGAGATGAGAAACATAATTATGATTCGTGAAATACATGACAGGCTGTAATCTGACCTGAACCAAGAACCAAGAATCAAGCTAGTAGACAGATTTAGGACTAAGCAGCATATTAGGTCTGAGGAATAACAATCTAGAACTGAAGGGTATTTAAGAATGCAGCAATCCCTAACTCTGAAACAGATCTTATTGTCCAACTAAGAATCAGTTACAGCGGGAAGCTGAGCAATCTGGTTGGGTAAAGCCAATCAGAGACTGAAGGTACTTTTCTGAGAATGTTACACTGCACCTTATGAAAGTTGTGCTTGCTTTGACATTTCAGCCACCTCCATCAACTTCTTCAACCATTCTTCCATAGTAAGAATGGAAGTATCCTTCCCTTTCTGTGCCTACAATAGCCTTGCTTCTGTCAACATACATGGTGCCAAAGTTCCAGATTTTTTCTCCAGTTCTTTTTTATTAGACTCAAAAGGAAAAAAATTATTGTTTCATTTTTATTTCCATTTTCAGAATGTTCTACTTTGGTTAAAGAAAAAACATGAGTATTTTTGTTTCCACCTGGAAACCGCTTCTGAACTTCACGCTTGATGTGGAAAAGAATGAAACTCTGGCTTTGCAGATTAGACTGATAGATCTTTACAGAAATGGCTTGTTTATACTATAATGGAAAAGCCAAAAGTTCTGATTTGATGTTAATGCCTTATTTTACTGTAACAGAGAGCGTCAGAAGTCAATGCTTCTTTTTCTTTTCTTTTCCCCCATCTTTCTTCATTTCTCTTCCCCCTCCCCACTCACTGCTCTTCTATTTATTTATGTATTTTACCTTTTATAATACTTTATAACTTAATAAAAAGGTTTTTAATAATGGATGGAGTTGTTCTTGCCTTTGGAGCAGATGCTCTCAGATTCATAAGCATCTGACACAACGGTCGCTAATCTTTTTGGCACCAGGGACCATTTTCATGGAAGACAATTTTTCCATGGCCTTGGGGGGTGGGAGGAGCATGAAATCTAGATCACATGCACAGTTTCGCTTGCCTGCCACTCATCTCCAGCTTTGTGGCCTGTTTCCTAACAGGCTACTGACTGGTACCATTTTGCAGCCCTGGTGTCATGCCCCTGTCGGAGTCTGAATCCAAGGAGGAAGCCAAACAGCTGAGAGGGAGTGGGAGTGTGGCTCCATTGGTGTGGAGGAAACTGAGGAAGGGCAAAATCTGGCTGGGCACAGCAAGGCATAGGTAGAGCAATGGAGAGGGAGTTCAGAGGAGGACCCAGGCCCACCCTCGCTTCATCCCAGGGCACACAGGGAGGAACGGAAAAGGGAGCAATGTAGGTTGCGTGGCTTACGAAGAAGGAAAGGGTCCTGATTCCCTTCATTAGCCAAAGTCGGGCATAATTAGGGCAAAGTTGGAGCTAATAAGGGACTCTTATTGATTATCTAACTATGTTGCCTTTGTGCCACGCCCCGGGTCATCACACCGGGGGCTGGAGACCCTGATCTAACATAGCCAGCATATTTAGTCTAAGAATGCATTTACTAGTGAAGAGTTTAAACCTGAAACTTTGTGTCTTATACCACAGGTGTCCAACTTTTGAACGAAGAAGAATTATCTTGGGTCACATATGAAATATGTAATATAGTTGAATAACAAGCTTCTTTTATTTTTTATATTTTTTAAGAACTCATAGGGCCACATTACTAGCTGTCCAGTGTCAGGCACAGAGAATCTGGATCACTTGTAAAGTTGCAGCATTGAAGATTGATTCCAACCTATACAAAAGAATCTGGTCAACTAATGGTCAGCTCTAAATTGGCACTAGATAAAGAGTCAACAGAATTCAAGAAGGGGAGGACTTGGATCTCTTGTGGCAAAGCAAGGAGTCTAAACTGATCTTGAGTCTTAATGATCAACCAGTTAAATATGAGCCAGCAGTGTGCGGTGGCAGCCAAAAAAGCCAATGCAATCCTAAATTGTATTAACAAAGGGATACAATCAAAATCAAGTGAGGTACTAATACCACTCTATAAAGCCTTAGTAAGACCACACCAAGAATACTACATCCAGTTTTGGTCATCACAATATAAAAAAGATGTTGAGACTCTAGAAAGAGGAAGAGAAGGGAAACCACGATGATTAGGGGATTGGAGAATAAAACATATGAAGAATGGTTCCAGGAATTGGGCAAGGCTAGTCTAGTGAAGAGAAGGACCAGGGGAGACATGATAGCGGTCTTCCAATATCTGAGGGGCTGCCACAGAGGGGAAGGGGTCAAGCTATTGTCTAAAGCACCTGTAGGCCAGACAAGGAATAATGGATGGAAATTGATCAAGGAGAGATTTAACCTAGAAATAAGGAGAAACTTTCTGAGAGTGAGAACAATCAACCTATGGAACAGCTTTGCCTTCGGATGTCGTGGGAGCTTCAGCAATGGAGGCTTTCAAGAAGCAATTGGATTGCCATCTGTCAGAAATACTGTAGGATCTCCTGCTTGGGCGGGGGGGAGTTGGACTAGATGACTTTCAACAGGGCTCATGGTCTGCGGGCCGCATGTGTCATGCACTGGCCGCACCCATTCCCAGTTCAGTGAAGGGTAAATGATATGTCACGTGACGACGCTGTGACGATGCGAGTTTGACACTTCTGACCTACAAGGTCTCTTCCAACTCTGTTAATCTGATGATGTGGGCCACAGGTTGGACATGCCTGGCTGATTCCCTCAACATGGTTTCTCACAGCATCAAGCCTTCCAAGGGAAACGGCAGTTCCTTATTGCTGGATCTGTCAACTGCCATTTTATATCCAGCCACAGCTGGTCAGGTAGAAACCCAACATTTCTAGCAGTATGCTAGAAATCAACTAGCCTACAACAGTTGATATTTTTCAGATGTTTAAATCTATCAACAGCAGACATGTTCAGCAACAGAGACTGATAACCCTAAAAAAATTGACAGGGATGCCAGAAAAACATTTCATTGACATTCTTCATTGCACAGAACATTCTTGGTTAAGGAATATTCAGCAAGATAAGAAAGCCTCTCTCCCATCAGAATGTAAACAGGAAATTTTTTTTAGATGCTCATTTTGCAATCCTGTAATCAAACGAGTGAAATTTCTGCCCTGTTTGCATCTCTCTTGAGCTCCACCTTATGGAAATTCAGAAGTTCAAAGCTTGTCTTCTTGATCATGAACACTATACAGAGAGCAACTACTGACAGTGAAAAACTAAATGAATGCAACAGTCCACAGCAACAGGAATATTCAGATAAGCAAAAGCACAAATGTACATAGGGTCATATGCATCGACTTTGGCAATCAACTGTCTTCATTTTCTTCAAATTTTGCTTTCGTCATGTGTTCTTCTATGGAATGGTATGTGCTTATTAAAACAAGGCTGAAGTAAAGTTTATACTAGCTATAGTACTGTGGCTTCAAATAGTTATTTATCAAATGCACTTATTTACTAGGTTAGGGTAAAGTGCGAATAATTTTGGAGCTGGGTATGCATTAACTTAGTTACTACATTAACAACTGCCTGAGTTTACACAATACACTGAAGTCTAACCTACTCAAAAGAGCTACTGTATACCAGGCCCAAAAAAGATCTATCCAAGGTTAACATTAAGCTATGCAAATGCATTCAGGTAGTCCTTGATTAAGGATCCCAATAGAGACCAGAATTTCTGTTGCTGAGCAAGGAAATTGTCAAGTGAGTCCCCTTTTGTGATCCTCTGACAAATAAAGTCAATTGAGAAGCCAGTTTCACTTAACAACAGGGATACTAATTTGAAAACTGCAGCGATTCACTTAATAATTGCGGCTTGAGAGACCGTAAAATGGGGCAAAATTCACTTAACAAATGTTCCACTTAACGACAAACATGTCGGGCTCAGTTGTGATCGTAAGCTGAGGACTACGTGGTATATATCACTTAGAATCAAAAATCGTCTCATCGGCTGGGTTGTCTCCCCTATTCTCTCTATCAGCATTTTTCCTTCTTCTTGCCCTCCATTCCATAATTTATAAAGCTGCAAAGGCTCATTCTTGCAGATGATGACAAGGACACACAGCCTGAAAGGTCAGCGGTATTACAGGCTTAATAACAACCACTTCTTAATCA
This sequence comes from Laticauda colubrina, assembly GCA_015471245.1. Lineage (NCBI taxonomy): Eukaryota > Metazoa > Chordata > Lepidosauria > Squamata > Elapidae > Laticauda > Laticauda colubrina. The sequence continues at coordinate 13,424,966 of BLBF01000010.1, forward strand.
TTGCTCCTTAATTACATTATAGGCTTGTTTATACTCTGGAGCTCTTTCGACAAAAATAGAAAATCCTCCCATTTCTATATAATGTGGAAGAACGTAAATAGAAGGCAGAAAAACCAAAGAAACCCTTTCCCAGAGTTCCCTACACAATATTTCTATTTTAAACTTTCTTTCTACCCTCTGGATTTCTCTGGATGGTGAAACCACAAAGTATTTAAAAGCACAGAGTGGCATATTGTCATGCCCCTGTCAGAATCTGATTCAGAGGGGGAAGCCGTGCAGCTGACAGAGTGGGAGTGTGGCTCCATTGGCTGTGGAAGAAACTGGGTAAGGTCTGGTTGGGTAGAGCAGGGGAGAGGTAGAGGGAATTCAGAGAAAGATCCAGGCCCACCCCCCTCTTCATCCTCAGGCATGAAGGGAGAAACAAAAAGGGAGCAATGTGAGTTGCATGGCTTATGGGGGAGGAAAGGGCCCTGATTCTCTTCATTAGCTGCATCTGGGAACACCGTGTTTAAAAAGGGAGGTTGTGCACAGCAAGTTGTTGGGAGCAAATCATGAGTTATCTGGTATTGTCAAGGCTTATCTAGGAAGCATGTCTTTTCCAATATAGTCACTGCCCTATGGAACATCTTGACCCCTGAATTTCAGCCATCTCTTTGAAGCCTTCCATAAAGCTTTAGAGACCTAATTCCCCCTCCCCCCAAAGTGTTGGGAGATTAGATGATAGCACATTAGCTGTGTTAGGCATCATGTTTTTCCCTGTTTTAATGTTTCATGTTTTACCTGGTTGCATTTTATAGCTTTTAAAATGATTTTGTGAGCCTCGGTGGTACAGTGGTTAGAGTGCAGTAGTGCAGGCCGCTTCTGCTGACTGCCGGCTGCCTGAAATTTGGCAGATCGAATCTCACTAGATTTAAGGTTGACTCAGCCCTCCCTCCTTCCGAGGTGGGTAAAATAAGGACCCAGATTGTTGGAGACAATAGCCTGACTCTGTAAAACTGCTTAAAGAGGACTGTAAAGCACCGTGAAGCGGTATATAAGTCTAAGTGCTATTGCTGTTGCTGTTGTGCCACAGTGGCACACTGGTTAGAATGCCATACTATAAGCTACTTCTGCTGATTGCCAGCTGACTGCAATTTGGCAGTTCCAAGCCCACCAGGCTCAAGGTTGACTCAGCCTTCTGTCCTTCCGAGGTGGGTAAAATGAGGACTCAAATTGTTGGGGTTGACTCTGTAAACCGCTTAGAGAAGTTTGTAAAACACAGTGATATATAAGTCTAAGTGCTGTTGCTATTTGTAATCTTTGATGGGGAACCATCCAGCATTGGCTGAAAGATGGGCAGCTTGATAAATGTTTTAAATACATAAATAATTGTGAAAAAGGGTGATTGCACTTCACCTTGTGGATGAGTCAGACCTATGTATCTCAGTGAGCAGACTTCCACATCACAAAGAGTGAGAGTGTAGTTTGTTTGCTACGAAGTGATTCAAAGCCAATCCAGCCAGTCTGACTCTGAATTATAAGTAAACCAGCCAGCCTAGCTTTTTTAAAAAATGACCTAGTTTACATCTGAATTCAATGAATAAAATGATTTCAGTAGGAAAGGTAGAAGAAGTAGATGTGCAGTGTGACTGATCTGATTCATAAGACAGGACCAGCTCTCCTGGTATGGCATACAAAACAATCTCCACTGAAAAATTTCAAGGACGTTGAAAATTAAGCTTAATACTGTAAATGCAATCAACATTTATTAAATGGAATCAAAGATTAATCGATGAAGTGAATTTATTATTATCTATATTTATCATCGATCTTAATAGAGACATAATCAAATGTGTGTCTGTATATGGCAGAGGTCTCCAAATTTGGCAACTTTAAGACTTGTGGACTTCAACTCCCAGAATTCTCCAGCCAGCATAGCTGAAGTCCACAAGTTCTGGAAGCTGAAGTCCACAAGTCATAAAGTTGCAAGTTTGGGGACCCCTGGCATATGGTTATGTCTATAACCATTCATAAGCCTGAATGGTTCCATATCCTCTTCCAACCTTGTCTTTTCCATCTAAAACAACTCAGGAGCGACATAACTTTTTCCACCATCAGCCACCAGCATTTAAATATCTTATTTCCTGCTTGAGTGTGAGAACTTTTATTCCTTTCTTAGCACCGAGGTTAGATCGAATACAGTACCCATTGATTTTCTTTCTTTCTAAAAGTAATTACCACCTTGCTTTAGTCCACTTTTGTGTTTTGATGCAATGTAAATTAAGATCCCTTTAGTCTGCATTTCCAGCACATTGATCTGGGCTTTTGTGAGGGTTCTTTAAAAAAAAACAACAACATTTTTTCTCAACATATCTTGGAACACACAGCCTATTAGTCCTTTACGGATGCCAAAGAGTGCTTAAACCAATGGTGGTTAACCTTTTTGGCACTGAGTGCCGAAACTGGAGCATGTGCGCATCAGACAGCCGCTGGTCAGTGTGCATGTGTGCAGCAGCCAGTGACACTTCCGGTACCATCATGTGCATGCGTGCTGGCCTGCTGCTCTCTTCTGGATTCCGTCACTTGCATGCGCACTGGCGAAGATCAGCTAGCCACCATGCATGTGCGCGATGGAAACCAGAAGAGAGCAGCTGACCAGTGCGTATGCACACCAGACCAGCTGGTTGGCGCATGACAGAACCCACCGCATACATGCATGCTGGAACCCGGAAGGGCAGCTGGCAACAGCAGGTGTTCCCACAGAGAGAGCTCTGCATGCCACCACTGGCAGACGTGCTTTAGGTTCACCATCACGGGCTTAAACCCTCCCTCCTAAAGATACCATCCTAATGCAGCACACAAACCAACACACAGCAAGCATTTTGAATGGCACAAAATACCATGAATTCTGTAAAGCTTCTCATTTATTTTAACCTAACCTCCACATTGTTCCCTCCTGCTGCTCCCCATGACTTCCTTTCCTACAAATCCATATTTTCTAGGACAAATCTTGACTTGACGTAAAAGGAAGCATCTTTCCTGACAGCAGGCTAGTTTTGTCTATAAGCAAGATATACCACAGTCAGGTCAAACAAACTTAAAAATATCTTCCCTGGTGCAGATTCTCTTATCTTCCCCAGCCTGGTGCTTTCTCTCCAAATTCTCATTCGGCCTGTTCAGAGCTGAAGCCTGATTGCTTTGCCTTCCATTTCATTCACAGCAGTGAGTAAGCTGGTGACTCAGAAATTCTAAATGAGATGCAAAGGCTAATAATCTCTCACGGTGTTATTTGCACCTACCATCAAGCATTTAATGTCATGTAATCGAACTACCTCAGTTAACAACGGTAATTGGGATCCTAATTTTTGTTGCTAAGCAATGAGGATATGAAGCGTGGTGCCACGTGAACAGCTTTTCGTTTATTGACAACCTTTGCAAAACCTATTGGTGTCATAAAGCAAAAATCCCTCATTAGGCAAGAACCCAACCTCATGGCTGAGTCCCTTTAAGTCCTGAGATTCCATAAGGTAAGGGACAGCTTCCTCTTCAATTCCTCCCACCCACCTATCTCCCCACAATCCCTGCCCTTTTTATTTATTTAATTTTGATAGCCACTTATCTCGCACTAGGACTGGCTGCCCTGCATAGTGGCACTGCTCAGAAGTGGCCACCAGTGGTAAATAGAGCCTTCTCTTTCAACCCTGGCAACACCACTATTGCTGAGGAGTGCCACCACAAGCCCCTTGCCATGGCCAGCCACCTTGGCACCCAAGCACTAAGCCCTAGCCCCAGATCTGAGCCACTGCCCTGGGTTTTGCTGGTTCTCAGTGATCTCCCACTCAGTAGTAGGATTGAAAATTTTTTACTCTGTGGGTGTGGTGTGGCTTGGTGGGCATGGCAGGGGAAGGATACTTTAAAATCCCCATTCCCTCCCCACCGCACTAACCTGCTTTCCAGCTCCGTTCTCCTGCGCAGGGCAACAAAAGAAGACTCAGCCAATCAGCTGCGACTCAGGAAGCAGAGAATAGATGGGGACGGGGCCAGTCAGAGGCGGGATTTGCCGGTTCTCCGAACTACTCAAAATTTATGCTACCGGTTCTCCAGAACTGGTCAGAACCTGCTGAATACCACCTCTGCTCCCACTGCTACTGAGGCATGCTTCTCCTGGCCCTTTGCTAGAAAGCTGTTGGCTGCACACAGACTTCCTAGAAGAGTTTTGGAAGGGAAGTTTACAAGCAGGAGGAAGGTGCACAAGTGAAGAATGCCGCACACAGCCTCAGAAAGAAGGACTTGTGTGGCCAGGTGCACTTAATCAGCTGCGGGAGGAAAAAGATAGTGAAGGTGAGTAGGGCTAGCAGAAGACAGGTTGGCAGGACTGGCAAAAGCATCATGGAAGGGGAGTGGAAACATTTCTGCAAATACATGTGTTGGACTGCCAAGGGCATGAATTTTGGTCTGATGACCACGCGGGCGCTGCAGTGCAGCAGAAGGAAGGCAGTTATGCAGCTTTAATGCTTGCATTAATCTATCCTTAACAGGCAGTAAAATAAATCCACATTTGTAGGCACACATGAAATCTATTTCTCCAACTCAGTTTGAATGAAAGAGGCATAAACTAATTGCCTGGAAATTTCTCTTCTCTTATTTCTTTTAATGTTTGAATCAGCTGGGTTACTCTACAATCCAGCCCATTATATGGGAACAGGCATGTGCTCTTGATACCTACCAAATGCCTTCTCCTTGTTTCCAGTGATTCTAAGCAGCCACAATAGCAGTGCATGTATAGGAATCCAGAAGTTGGGGCATGAAACATTATGTGTGTTGTGACATTGTTGCACAAACAACATGAATTAATCCCGTGTATTGCATTTGCAACATGAATCGACAGGCACAAATTACATCATTCGCATGAGTTGTGAGATAATTTATCTGATGTCACCTGGACTGAGAACAGATACACAGCTGTTGTGTTTAGACATATACAGTCTAACTCATATAGGTAAAACTGTCTATTTGGAACTGGTCTATGGACAGTAGAATTCATCCGTAAAACTAATAATGAAATTTGCATTGAGATGGAAACAACGATACACATTTGGCATACCAAAAAAAGAGATATGTTCTCACTGCCATCCAAAGTATAGGCGATTCTGAGCAGCAAAAGAACACAACAATCACAGACTTATTTAGCCTAGTTATGTCCTCCACAGTGGACAACTATGGAGGTTTATGGAGGCCTACCTGCACATTCACAAAGGAAGTTCTGATGTAACCTGATCCAAAATTATCTCCACAAATGTTAATTACCACAACTTTCTTAGATAGATCTTCATCCAGGCCCTGAATGAGGCACCGGATAGACAGGTTTGATCCTGGGGATCCATACCAATCCAAATCCCATTCAGATTGATTGACCTATCATTAAAAGAGATGGACATTCCAAGTTTAGAACCAAAGGACAAAGAGCCAGATGAGAGCTACAAAAAATACCCTGGGAATAGTGACATATTCAGAAATATATTTTCCCAGTGAATCAGTTTCTGCAATTAATAAACTAGCTGGACACTGGGAAATCCAAAAGAAACTGAAGTTTTAACCTGAGAACAGAAAAGTTCTGAAGCAACTTCCAGTAAAGTATATTATTTATCCCTTGAATCTAAGCCTTCCCAGATTATCTACAACCCTGATTTTTTGTTTTGAATGTGATTACACTTTCTTGCTGCATCCTATGTGTAAAAGGCTGTGAGAATGATCTTGGGAGACAGGAGGAAGAATTGCAACCTAGAAAACAGTCTGATAACCAATATCTCAACCTTCAGAAGAAATTGGAAGAACAGGAAACACCACAGAAGGGACCTTTCTTGTACTCTGGAAAATAAAGAGGGAACCAGTTTGGTCTAGCAGTTTAAGGCACCAGGCTAGAAAGCCAAGAAACTGAATTCAAGTCCCAGCTTATCTATGAAAGCAACCTGGTTGACCTCGGGGCAACCACTCTCTCTCAGGTCAACTCACTTCACAGGATTGCTGTTGTAGGGAAAATAGGGGGAGGAAGGTGTGTTGGATTTATTTGCCACCTTGAGTTATTTACAAAAATTATAAAGGTAGGATAAAACAAACAAAGGCAGGGGAAAGGGGAACGGCTTTCCTACTTGCAATATACTGTTACTATAATCTTTATTATTATAATAAAGGTATAACAGCACCTCAAAGGGCTGACATTAACCCAGTGTTTTTCAACCTTGAAGATGTGCGAACTGCGCAGGCAACACAAGTTGGGGAATTCTAGGAGTTGACGTCCACACCTCTTAAAGTTGCCAAGGTTGAAAAACACTGCTGCTACCCTCCATTGGCAGTATAGAATTTTTAAAATGATGTCATCAAATTTGGTATGTCACCCAACAGCCGTGGATGGCTCACAGTGACTAAAGCAAGGAAAATGCTAACCAGTTAAAAAATAAAATAAAATAAAGAATGGCAAATCAAGCAAGGACAAAGCAAAGGGTCTTTGTTGCTTGAACCAAAGGTCTGGCTCAAAAGTCAGGTTTTCAAAGCCCTTCTAACAACAGAAGGGTGGAGCCATTCTGGTCTTGGGGTGGGGGAGGGAGACCCTCATTCCAGAAAGTAGATGCTGCAACAGAGAAGGTGCACTTCTGAATCTTTTGAGCCCAGCCCAGATTATGTAAGGCAATCGCTTCCATTGAAGTGACTCAAATAACATTAACCTTGGACAATTTAAAATATAGAAGACAGAGTTTGAAAGGATCTTGGAGGTATTCTAGTTCAACCCCCTTCTCAAGCAGAAGACCCTAGACTGTGATGGAGGACCTACGGCACACATGCCAGAAGTGGCATGCAGAGCCATCTCTGCCGCTACGCGAACCATCACCCCAGCTCAGTTCCACTGCGCATGCGCGCACACCTCCTAGCCAGCTGATTTTCGAGTATCTGCAGCCCATCGTGGGGGGGCGTGGGGCGCATGTGGGAGATGCGTGCGCATGCGCAGAGGGGAGGGGGAATGCAGGAGAGCACATGCACATATGTAGGGGGTGGGGGGTCATGCGGGGGGATCGCACGTGCATTGCATTACAGGTGTAGACATGCGCAGGGGTGGGATTCAAATTTTTAAACAACTGGTTCTGTGGGCATGGCTTAGTTGATGGGCATGGCTTGGTGGTCATGTGACTGGGTGGGTGTGGCGATTTATTCATTAATTACCTATCCATTAAATGTTAAAAGTTCCTGAGACAGGAAGTCTAGTCCTGCCAAGAATGCAAGAAGGGTTAACAGAGAGACAGTTTCTGTAAGCAACACCAGAATGTTTCCTTCCTGCCATCCTTACAGGATTAGGCCAGTAATTTCTTCTAACAACCGGTTCTCTGAACTGCTTAAAATGTTAACAACCGGTTCTAGCGAATAGGTGAGAACTGGTAGAACATGAACCCCGGACATGCAAGCATGCATTTTTGGCATGCTACGACGAAAGGGTTAGCCATCACTGCCCTATACCATTCCAGATGGGTGACTGTCCAGGTTCTTCTTCAAAGTCTCCTGGGGTGAAGCACCCACAATTTCTGACTGTAGGCTGTTCCATTAGTTAATTATTCTCAGTGTTAGAAAGTTTCTCCCTAGTTTTAGGTTGCTTCTCTTCGTGATGAGTTTCAATCCATTGTTGGAAACTAATCAAAGGAAGAAAATGGCAACCAAGAACTAAGGAGAAATTTGCTCACTTGAGAACTGTTAATTTGCCTTCAGAAATTATGGGTGCTTCATCAGGGGAGACTTTAACTCAACCTTAACCAAAAAAATTGCTCAATTTTCAACTCTCTTGTATAGGACATGGCTTTATTTCATTCATAACTCATTCTTGTCTCATTCCTTCTCAGTGAAAGAGGAACTCCCTAAATGTAAATAATCCTAGATCCAAAAGCCCAGCATTTTCTCTGCTTAGAGAATGGCAGTGATTCTCCACCGATGAAAACTTTAGAGTTTCATGCTTAACATAGTTTGGGAATTATGATGATAGAATTTCTGTGAGATTCAATTACTCTTGTAAGAAAAATCCTTTTATCATCTTTTGATTAAATCCGAGAAAGGCCATCAGGAGTCAAATTAAATGATTTTGCTGATTGTCCTTTTCCTAGATAGTTGAAGTCTTTATAAAGGAGGTTATATCCTTCTCAGAAATAAAACAAAGTGACAACAGTATTAGTATGACTGAGCTTTGATGAACGAGTTCAAAAAGTTCCTGATACCTAATCAGGATTTTGCTTTCTTTACCTACCAGTCTCTCAGCCAGCTCCAGCCTTTAAGTATTTCTGGATACTGACAGCTGCAGTCCCTTGTTGTCTTATTTAGCTTTATTTTCCCATAGCCTTCTCCAACAATGAATTGTGTGTGATTTCCGTTTGCCTCAACCAGCTTGTGAGCTCGATGAACTGGCAGTGACCTCAGAAACAAACAGCCAAATGAGGAACTGCTGAAACAAGCAAAACTGTGAACTGAATCCTGGCATGAAAAGCGCGGGGGGGGGGCGATATCCCTGAGCAGGTTGCATCTGGTACAGCTGGGATGCTACAGAAGCAAAGGTGGCTTGTACAGGATGCAATTTTCTGCAAAGTCTGAATTTTTTTTTTTTTAACGCTGGAGCCTGGGACTTGATAAACACAGCCCTTGTAGAGGTGGCGTGATTCATTGTTCAAGTTGCTCTGCCTGAAATTAACATTACAGGTAGCTCTTGACTTACAATCAGGGGTGGGCTTCAAACATTTTACCAAAGGATTCGCTGCCTTCGATGTTGAGAAGGGTTGCTGGGCAGGCATGGCCATGGTGGGCGTGGCCTAATCGGCCTCCTGCATCACGGTGGGGGAGGTGTTTTTGTCCTCCCTGGGCTCCGGAGGTTTTCTTCGATCCTCTGGGAGAACGAAAACGGCCTCCCCGAGCTCCGGAGGCTGTCTGGAAGCTGAAAACGGGCCCACTTCCGGCCTTCCCAAACTTCCAGGAGGCCCATTTTTGGCCTCCCTGAGCTTCCACACGAGCCCTGCACTTACCTGTATCCAAAACGGGCCGCATGGGGACTACTGGGAGGGGAGGGGGGCAGCCAGGAGTGGGATTTGGGGTTCTCCAAACTGCACAGAATCTTAGCTAGGGGCTCTCCCAAACTCCTGTGAACCCCCAGCAGCCCCCCCCTCCTTACAATGAAATATATATGTCGCTCAGGGGTTAGGATGAAGGTGGGAGTTTGTTCCTTGAGCTTGTGGATTGGTTTCTGAATAATTCCCCTAAATTCTGATGAAGATGTAACCTAGCCTGGTAATGAAATGTTCAGAAATCAACCCACAAGCTCAGAGAACTAACTCCTACCTTTACAGTCTTTGCTTTAATAATGGTTTGGAATTATGACAGCCATTGAAAAAGTAATTTGTGACCTAAATTTTCACTTAAGACTGTTGCATTAAATATGGATAAGAGTTGCTCAGAGTTTTGAAGCATAAATTCAGCACCAGAAAAGTAAACACAGATGGCTGAGGCTTCATTTAACTTCTTTATAAACATGTTAAGTAAATTTTACAAGAACAGTTGTAAATTTTTCCAACATGGAGCAAACTCAAACAAAAGCAGACATGTTACAAGTTTAGAGCAGAACAGCAACTCAGGAGCTCAGAAACAGACATTAGTTTCACTTTAATTCAGCAGGCAAGCAAAAAACACAGCAGAGGAGAAAAGCAGTTACATTTTCAATAGACAGACTCAGAGCTTAACATAGCTGTAGAGTTTAATATAGAGCCACTCCTAGGCTACTTCTAGTTTCAGTTTCCAAACAGTTCTCATTTGCTGACTTAGTTGCTATGCCTATTCATTGGCTGACCTTGTTACCATGCTCTATTCCAGTTCATGAATATACTCTGACAAGAGTAGTCATATTTTAAAGATCAGCAGAGGTCCCCTTAAGTTATACTTAAGGATACATTTCCTACACAAAAGACAGCTATTCCCCTCACTAGACCAGAGGTCTCCAACCTTGGCAACTTTACGACTTTTGGAGTTTAACTCCCAGAATTCCTCAGCCAGTGCATGCGCTGGCTGAGGAATTCTGGAAGTCCACAAGTCATAAAGTTGCCAAGGTTGGAGACCCTTGCACTAGATCTTGTCTACTAATTAGGGTCTTTCTCTATAGTTTAAGAACCAGAGACTTGGTGGTGGCACCATGGATGGAGGCAGATCTTTTTACAATGATAGGCAGGGGAAATTTCTTTCACCGTAAATTCTTGAGCTTAACTCAGTCAGGGCCTTTAGTCAATATTACCAAAGTAATATTGGGGGACATGGACTCTGTTTTCTGTCCCTTTTCATCCACCAAAGAGCCGGCCTGACATTTTAAATTTCAACAGACCTTCAAGTTATCTGTCTGAACTTGAGCTATCTACCTATAATAAAGCCTGACTTCTACTATGACGAAGCCAATCATATCCAAAATCTGCTATATAACCTTTACCATCTCATTAGATAGTAAATATCAGAAATGTTTATGTATTTCCATCCGAACTCTGTCAACCCTATTACAAAATTGTACATATGTTGTATGTAATAAAGAAAATTGTGCCCATGTGATTCCCTACCAACGCTTTGCTTTGCAACATACCAGCTTTAACATTTTATTTAATTAGAAGAATAAAACAAAGTAAAGATGGAGGAGAGTGAAAATGTAGCAGATTACCTATTTTGGATATGAATATTTTAGGCCACCTGAGCAAAATCTTGTTTTTCCACATTTATCTGCTCAATTGTCTTCTCAAACAATTTATTCTTCCTCCTTGTATGATGTCATTTTTAACTTTTTTCAAGCGTGCCAGCTGGGGAATTCTGTGAAATGAAGTCCACAAGTGACAAGGTTGATTAAGAAACCTGGATTACTGCAAAGAGATGTATAAGGACCTACCTTTTAAAATAATCTGAGAAACTTCAATCAATCCAGAACAGAGCAGCAAGACAACTAGGGCTGAACTACATGGTCCCATAAGACCAGTGTTTTGTCATCTCTGCTGGCATATGCTTTGTTTCTAGCCTGTATTAAGAATGCTGGTATTCAAACTCTGTCTACTCTAGCATGGCAATCTTAATTTTGCATGTCTTGTAAAACCTAGGAGGACTCCATAAACCCCCTTTTCATGAGAGATTGGAGGATTAAGTAATTAACGTTCACACTCTGCTATACACTCTGCTATATGAGAATTTCAGAGAGACAGAATAAGAATGCATCTGCTTTAATAAAGTGCTACGCCTGACTGGTTTCCCAGGCTAGTATAAGTGGCTAAAAGGGAATATTGTGTGCTTGCTTTGAAAGCTGTAACAGGGATGCTAAGCCGTTCCAATTCTCATTTAGCTAAGCTCTTTGAGACTGCATATGGGCAGGCAAGCTGGCTAATCTTAGCTGTGTTTGAGCATGGAAAGCATCCCATTCATGAAAATTAAAAAGGCAATTAGTACGTATTGGGAAAAGTAATATTCTTCTTGTTTCACTAAAATACAGAAAAGATAAATGGATTCTGGCAAGGAGCCTAGGAGACGTTTCACCCATAATACACACACAAACACACACACACATACACATAAATCAAAGTTTTCCACCAAGTGCCTAGTTGGCAGGACTTTCTCATGAGTATCCTTATGGAGCATGGAACCTGCCATTTGCTGGTGAGAGCTTGTGCTCCACATGTAAAAAAACCTCTTCCCTCTGATCAGCCTCTGGCACCTCCACATGAAAAGCAATCTGAAATAATGGATGATGGAAAGGGATGGATTCTGCTCAACTTCTTGGAGAGAGATGTTGTTAAGGGCAGGTTTAATAGACTAGCTATAATGGACTGCACAGTATCAACAGCCCAAAGAGCTGTCCCACTTTGCTGGAGAGAAGTTCCCTGAAGAAGGGCTCCAGCACGAGTCCAAAAACTCAAGACAACAAAACCACTGGTTTGCAGACTGGATCCTGCTTACCCTTTCCAATTTCTCTCAGGTTTGAGGTTAGAGTTTTAAAAAATGGTGTGGATTTTAGAGTGCAAATGTGAGCCAGGGTTCTTCAAACTATGTTCCATGGAATTTTATGAGAACTTGATGAGCTTCTGAGAGAGGTTAAGGAGCAGAGGAATTTTACTCAAGCCACACTCAAACACAATCAGTTATCTATCCCTAGAGCAGTGTTTCTCATCCTTGGAAATTTGGTTTACAGATATCAGAAACACAGCAGAGACTGAATGTTAATTATTTAATCCCCAAAGCCCTCCTGAAAAGTGGGTCTATGGAGAATTAAATTTGCCATGCTAGAGTACAAAACTGTGTGCCGTTCTAATCAGACTATGTAGTTCAATACTGTTGTCTTGCTGCTCTACTCTGGCTTGGTTGAAGTTACTCAGGTTATTTTAAAAGGCAGGTCCTTATGCATCTCTTTGCGGTAACCCAGTGTTTCTCAACCTTGGCACTAGTGGACTTCAACTTCCAGAATTTCCCAGGCAGCAAATTTTTAAAAAGTTAAAACTGACATCATATAAGGAAGAGGAATAAATTGTTTGAGAAGACAGGAAACCTTCAACAGATAAGTGTGGTGGGTGAAATCTGAGTGACACTTAAGCAGGGGTAAGCAGGTAAAGATGAGAATCCAAAATATAAAACAGCCCTTCCAAATATGACTAAAGGACCATCAATTATCGTGCCATCTTTACCATCATGACCAGTTTGGTGTCTTTGTGAAAGTTCCACGGGACCTAAGCGAATAGCATCTTCCTACACCTTATTCAGAAATCAACTCCATACAACTCTTGTTTTCTGTGAATCAATCAAGTTCTCTTTAAAACCACCCCAAATGGACACTTCAATGCTTAGAAGGGAATTCCACTGTTCAGATACACTAAAAAATTCTTCCTTTGATCTAATTTAGCTCTCTGATTGTTCAACTTCATTGGGAAGTCTGATGTTTTATGGTACGACGGGCTCAAATCTTCTCTGAATTTTCTCCATACCCTGCCTAATTTCATTCACTTTTTACCGTATGAACCAATTTGTTTTCCTTCCTAAACAACAAGGTTCTAACCAGGGGTGAGATTCAAAAGTTTTAACAACTGGTTCTGTGGGCGTGGCTTAGTTGGTGGGCATGGCTTGGTGGTCATGTGACAGGCTGGGCGTGGCCAACTCAACATCACTCACATCGAGGCATGCATCTCCTTGCCTGGCCTCTTGTGACTGTGGAGATGTTGCAACAGTCGTAAGTGTGAAAAACGGACATAAGTCACTTTTTTCAATGCCACTGTAACTTTGAATGGTCACTCCACACAAGCAAAGTACCAGCAAAGGAGGGGAAAAAACTCCAGAGAAGTTCCAGAGACAGGAACTCTAGTCCTGCCAAGAATGTAACAAGGGTTAACAGAGAGGCAGTTTCTGTAAGCAACACCAGAATGTTTCCTTCCTGCCTTCCTTACAGGATTAGGCCAGTAATTTCTTCTAACAACCGGTTCTCCGAATTGCTTAGAATGTTAACAGCTGGTTCTAGTGAATAGGTGTGAACTGGTAGAATCCCACCCCTGGCTCTAACCATATTAAAATGAGTTTTTCACTGCATATGGGAGCAGACAAAAAGCAAGTGCCGAGTTTTAATATATATGTTGGTGTGGTTTGTTTTGGATAGCAATGCCGTAGTGGAAGACCAGAAAGGATGAAGTTACCCTAATAAAGGTGAGAGATTATTTGTAACATTGCAAAGAGAGATGTGACAGGTAAAATAGAAATAGGCATAAATGAGGGGGTCACCAACAAGATCAAACTAAGAGGTAAGTGTCCAGAAGATTAACTACCTGAAGGAAGCTCTCTCACAAGAGCATAGTGATTTATAGGTGATCCTTGACTTACGACCAGAATTGAGCCCGAAATTTTTGTTGCAAAGCAAATTATTTGTTAAGTGAACTTTGCCCCATATTATGACTTTTCCCACCACAGTTGTTAAGTGAATCACAGTCGTTGATGAGTTAGTAATTTGGTTGTTAAGTGAATCTGGCTTCCGCATTGACTTTACTTGTCAGAAGGTTGCAAAAGGGGATCACATGAAATCGGGACACTGCAAACTGTCATAAATACGAGTCAGTTGCCAAGTGTCTGAATTTTGATCATGTGACCGTGGGAATTTTAAGTGTGAAAAACAGATATAAGTCGCTTTTTTCAGTGTTGTTCTAACTTCGGTCATTGAACGAACTGTTGTAAGTCGAGGACTACCTGTATTTATATTTCAATTATTGCGGGGAACATTGTCTCTTTTAATTTTTAGTGTAAATATGTTCTTGGATGTGGAAGACATGACATATACAAGGTGAGTCATTTCAAGTTGCCAAAGAATGGACTTGAGTAATGTACCTCCCAAAAGTGAAAAACTAACCAGCAACATTCTTTACTTTAGCAAACAGGTTCCAGCTTGTGATAGGGAAAAGTCATATTACTCATGTTGCAAGCCCTAATTTATTAGGAGGATCCTAGCCAGTTCCTGTGTCAGCAAGGAAGGATTGGTGATTTCTGAGTATGGAGCAAGCGAAAATGCAAAATCAGAACCAACAAAAGGCTCTTGTTTGTTTGTACTAGTTCTAAAAGTATTAGCCAAGATTTTCTCCCAGGGATGAGCAAACTCTAATGTCTGCACTTAATTAAGCAAGTCTGTCTTTGCCAGGGATGAGAATGTTAATAGTTTTGACAAATATAAGACAATGAGAAAAGTGTGTGTGTTGAGTGTATGAGTGGAAGGAAGGAAGGAGATATATTTGTGCAGACCTCGAATTAAGTCACAGGTTGGGTCAGGGGTGTCAAACTCATATTGTTATGGCAGTGTCATGTGATGTATCAGGACTTTTTCCCCCTTCGCTAAACCAGGGGTGGGCGTGGCCAGCGCGTGATGCATCAGACCCGCGGGCTGGGTGTTCGACAGCCCAAGTCTAGGTTGCAAGACTTACGCCTATAAATAAAGAGCAGAAAATATAAACTAGCATAAACTTACAGTCACTCTCTCTCAGCCCAATCTACCTCACAGGGTTGCTGTGGAGAAAATAGGAGGTGGAAGGAATATTATGTATATTCGCTATCTTAAGTTATTTATAAAAACAATAAAGATGGGAAATGAGTATCCTTGGAGATTGCTCTTCTCCTCCCCCCCCCCCCAAAGACACAGTTTACCCTCATAACAACATTGCTCCCTCATTGTCATGAATTTCCAGATAATAGTGAAAATCTAATTTTTCCAGAAAGTCTTTGGTCTTCAAGCAGCTAGAGGAAGATCCATGCCATTATTCTTACAGTTGTAAATTTTTTTATTACACTGTTCTTTAGTGAGACAATAAATGAATAAAGCTAACAGTATTCTATAACTTCTTAGAGAAGTGGATTCTGCACATTTTTCTAGCAGAAGAACAGCAAATCAAAATGGTGCACAGATTTTCTAACCTTTTACCTCCAGGAGTTATTAAGTCAATGACTAAGAAGCAAGCATTGATGAAAAGAAAAGTAAATCCTACTTGTGCAATATTTTGCATTTTCATGTGCAACCAAAGACAGATAGATATCTAGCAGTTGATAATCACAACGGCCAACTACGAAATGTCATTTTTTTTTTAGTATAATGTGTGCTTTTGTGTTAAGGATTTATATTATCAGCTTTTGGAGTCAGGGATATGAGTATTATAAAATCAAAGAAAAGTAGGTCAGGTGAATTTACTTCCTAACCTGATCAAACCTACAATCCTTCCTGGAGAGATTTTTAAAAAGAGATGTGAGTTAGACGAGTCCATCAAAGGGCAGAACTAGGAAAATAAAATCCGGAGCAAAAAGCTGGTACTTGTACAATATCAAGTTTTTTGTTTTTTCTTTTTTAAACACAATCTAGACCAGGTGTCCATGGTTGGCTGAGGAATTCTGGGAGTTGAAGTCCAAAAGTTGCCAAAGTTGGACACTCCTGAAGTAGTTTCTAACCCAGAATTTAGAATAAGCCTTTCTCTAAAGGTGAATTTATATTAAAGTTTTTTAATAGGGAACTTCAGGGAAAGAATTTGCCAAGAGGAGATCACTGATTAGTCTCTCCTCAATAAAAAGGATGATACAAACATTTTGTGAGATGGGGAGGAGATAAATAAATACCTGTTACCATTTTAAAATGGGATGCCTTTTTTAGGATCCTGAATTCCAGGAGTAAAATAATTCAAGAATATATTTGGTCTTATCACAGCTAATACAAGAGGCCCACTTTATGTCCTGGAATGAACTATTTCTGCAAGTTTCTAGTTTGCACATTTCCCAGGAAAAAAGAAACTGCTTCAGAGGGCACCATTTAAGTAACTGTCATCACCTCAGCACCTTTTAAATCTTTAATGCCACTTTCAAACTTTTTTCCTTTGGAAGGGGAAGGCTGCATAAGAATACGTTCAGCCTCTGACACGTAGCAAGATAGAGATAAATGTGATTTTAAGAATAGATCAATTCTTCAATGACCTAAAAGCTGGCTCAGTAAAGGCACCACTGAGCCGGATAGTCTTCGAGAGAAAGCTAACTTAAGCAAAAAGGATAACAGCCAATTTTCTCATTCCTAGGCTGAAGCCAAAAGTTGGGTTTCAAACAATGTCTGGGCTGGATCAGGAGATGGAAGATGGTGGACAAGAGTATCAACTCAGAGGAGATGATCCATAAATTTCTTCCCTCCATCAAGCAGGTATAAGCTGATATGATTATTCTGTGCCAGTTGAGATCTCTGCATTTCATTTATTCCTTTTGCAACTGACAGTGATTATGATATGGCGGAACTTAGAATTGGGAAGCAAGGGCCAATCAATGCATTGGCACATATTTTTTTCCCCTGGTCCTGATTAACTTACCCTCTCCTGGTAATGCAGTGACAGTTAAAGGGAATATACCCCTTTCAAGAGCATGGCAGTCCCTTGACTTACCATCTCTTTAGACCAGGGGTCGTCAAACTTGACAGCTTTAAGACCTGTGGACTTCAACTCCCAGAATTCCTCCTCCAGTCATGTTAGCTCTGGAATTCAGGGAGTTGAAGTCTACAAGTCTGAAACCTGCCAAGTTTGAAGGCCCTTGCTTTAGACTCTAAAAACTTGATTTCCTGTCTTCAGAATCCCAATATTGGCTGGATTTGTCTCAAAGTCAAGGTTGTTGTACAAAGTTCTGTTTTCACTGTGGCTGTTTGTGTACTTCTATGAAACCCAACAGAAGAACCTAAAGGCAATTTTAGTTTAGCTCAGGGATGTCAAACTCAAGGCCCATGGGGTGCTTAGATCTCGCCTACAGGGCTGACCTGGAAACAGTGAAGAACCAGCCTGTGGTGCCTCTGCCAGCAAAAATGGAGCTTGCAAGGGCTTTGCACAGCCCTCCTAAGCTCCATTTTTGCTGGCAAAGGGTTGCAGGAGATCGTCCCAGCTGAAAACGGAGCTCAGGAGCCTGTTTTCACTGGCAGAGTGATTGAGCCACCAACAGGTGTCTTCCTGACACGAGTGATGTCATGCTGGCCGCGTCCATCTCTGCCCCCCGAGGTCAAACACAACCCTAATGCAGCCCTCAATGAAATCAAGCTTGACACCCCTGGTTTAGCTTATCCTGAGAAGGAAACACAACCATTGTCCTTGGAATGAAAGCCAGACAAGAAGACAGTTGTTAGTGGCCCATCACCTCTTGAGACAACCTGTGGAGTGCCCTGAAAAGACTGTTTCATGGGCTACTGCTCCTCTATCCATCTTGTTTCATTGGTAAGGTTCCTGCTCTTCCAGCTGCCCTTTTTAAAGCCTTAAAATCAAAAGCAGATGGCCTGTCAGAGTTTTCCTGCCAGAATTTGAGGATGCTGTGATTAAAGTTGAAGAGCATCCACTTCCAAAGCTTTCCAGTACAGAGGATTGGGGGGGGGGGGGGGAGAGAGAGAAAGGAGGAAGCACCAGAACAGGTTTGATTTCTCAAAGAAGATGTGACATGACTGCAAAATATTCCGGTTAAGGCATTTATTATATATTCATGCATTCCGCCTATGAACAGGATATGCTTAAATGCAGCAGAACATCACTTTTAGTTGTACCAGTTTCATGCCCTGGGTGAATCCCTTTGGCTTATAGCTAACATAGGAGATCAGCTCCTGATTTGTAAGCCCAGTTACTGAGATTTCAAATTCATATAAGGACTCTCTGTGACTGGGTTCACACACATATGATATGCTTTACTTGAACTACAGTTAATGGAAACTACAGTGGTAAGGTAGTTTAAGAACAATAGTGATAGGGTTCACACAATATGCTAAGTCAAAATTAAACATTAGACTAGGGGTGCCAAACTCAAGGCTGGATCTGGGGTGCTTAGATCTGGCCCATGGACCCACCCTGGAAACAGCAAGGACCAGCCCTCCTGAGCTCCATTTTGGCTGGCAAAGGATTACAGGAGACTATCACCGCTGAAAATGGAGTTTTCATTGGCAGAGGGCTCGGGCCCCCACAGGAGCCTCTCAACACAAGTGATGTTGAGCTGGCCACACCTGCCCTGGCCACGCCCCCCAGCCCCTCCTCCTGAGGTCAAACATAACCCGAATGCAGTCTTCAGTGAAATAGAGTTTGACAATCTTGCATTCGACTTTAACGCAGTGTGGAAATGAGTGGTGGGATTCAAAAATGTTTACTACCAGTTCTGTGGGCATGCTTTGGTACATGTGGCAGGCTTGGTGGCCGTGGCAGGGGAAGAATGCTGCACAATCTCCATTCCCTCCGCACTCCTGGGGGAAGGTTACTGCAAAATCCCCATTCCCTCCCCATCCCACTAACCTGCTTTCCAGCTCCGTTCTCCTGTGCAGGGCAACAAAGGAAGACCCAGCCAATCAGCTGGGACTCAGGAGGCGGAGAATAGATGGGGGCGGGGCCAGTCAGAGGTGGGATTTGCCAGTTCTCTGAACTGCTCAAAATTTCTGCTACCGGTTCTCCAGAACTGATCAGAACCTGCTAAATACCCACCTCTGGTGGAAATCCAACCAATGAATTCCAGGGACTTATAACTTTAGGCCAGACATGGCAGAGTTACAGTCAATCGCCAATAAATGACTTGGTCTAAGACTAGACCTGTAACATTGCTAATTCTTTAACTGCCCTTATGGTATTTATTTTATGAAAGTTGTTCACAGGACTCTTGTTCTAATTCTGAAGAAGGAAAGGATGTTGCTTATATCTTATAGTGCAAATGCCCATATTAAATCACGATAATGGTCCACATAGCTGAATCAGAACTCATGAGCATCAGCTGAGGGGAAAACACCTCAAAGAAGATACAGACATAGCAATATTCACAGGTCACTAGAACACTGTATTGATTTGTCTGGGGTAGGTTGCAATTTTGGCATTGGGTTAGGTGAAATTGTGGTGGGGGAAATAAAAAATATTAAATATACTGAGCACTTACCACTTGTCCTCCCCTGTATCTTGTCCTTTTCTGTCTCTTTGGTTTCCCAAATAGAAATAGCTACAAACTCACACAGGCAAGAATTTGTTCCTTACCTACATGACCGAAATATCATCAAAGCACCTGATTAATGTTTAAAAAAATGTCTAGAGGACTGCTTTACTCCTCCAGCAGGAAAAAAAAAACTTCTGGCATTTTGAAAATACGCCAATGTACCACCAATATATATATACAGGCATTAGCCTTAAAGGTGCCACCAGATTCTTGCCTATTTTTTTGCCATTAAAAGAAAAAGCAATTCTAAGTCATGAAAAAGCAGCGTGACAATAAAGTTTTGCTAGATACAATACTGGGAGTTTCTCATCATGCAGGGAGTTATTCGGCAGCCCGAGGAAATAATTCCTAACTATAAACTCAGGCAAGGAACACCCTGCTAAGGAGTTTCATTACCATTGTATGACAAGGTGACCCCAGATAAAAGGAAAATTATCACAGGGCAATCAAGGACTGTGTCATGCTTGGAGAAAGAACTGCGAAGCGTGAGATCTGCAAAGTCGACATAATTAATTTCTTTTGAAAAGGCAAAAATTTGTTCCCCATCCTGGTTGGAAATCAGTGACACTTTTGGACCTCTCACCCACCAGTACCAAATTATTCACAAACATTAATAGTGGACATTCAAGTATCAAGGTAGAAGGAAGGGATGGATAGCCAACAAAGACAGGGGTATTTTTTTTTTTTTACTTCTAATCCTAGACCAAATTATTTAAGCCCTGGAGATACCTAATCTATTTTTTAAAATTTATTTATTTAACTATCTACTATTTATTTTATTTTATTTTATTTTATTTTATTTTATTTTATTTTATTTTATTATATATATATATATATATATGTTTTCTTAGGCTTTCGCGGGTACT
>BLBF01000010.1:13465316-13523828 GCA_015471245.1 Laticauda colubrina
CCGCTGCAAAGAGATGAAGAAGCGCGACCGAGGCAGCTAAGCTGCTTGCGGCGCTTCTCCTCGGGGCTCCCCTCCCGCCTTGATGCCAGAAGCGGCAACGCTTTGGTTGCTTGGAGATTTGCCTCACGGTCCCGCTGCGGGCTGGCCGAGGCGGCTCTCCTGCAAACTTTTTTCTTTTTTTTTTTTCAGGGCTGGGCGACCTGGGCGACGAATGGCCAAAGGGTCCAGGTCCTCCTGGCCCAAGAAACCTGAGCATCCCAAGCCCTCGCCTAAAGTTCCTCACAGGCCTCCTTGCTGGACTTTCTGTCTGGAGGGGGAAACCAAATTCCCCAAATGGAGAGGGCTGTGGAAGGTCAACCTTCTGGTTTTAATTTATGATTATTTTTTCACATAACTCACAGGCTCGAGATACAGAGTTGGAAGGTCATCTAGTCCAACCCACCTCCACCATTTCTGACAGATGGCACTCCAGTCTCTTCTTGAAAGCTTCCCGTGATGAAGCTCCCATAACTACCAAAGGCAACTTCTGTTCCATTGGTTGATTGTTCTCACAGTCAGAAAATTTTCCTTCCTCCTCCTCCTCTTTAACCCCGGGAACAACAACCCTGTGAGGTGGGTTGGGCTGAGAGAGAGTCCATTGGCACAGGGTCACCCACCTGGCTTCCAAACCTAAGAGGGGGATTAAAATTCACCATCTCCTAGCGATAGGGCCAAAGTCACCCAAGCAGCTTTCATGCTTAAGGCAGAACTATAACTCAGCATCTCCAGATTTCTAGGTTGATGCCTTAATCCAGGGGTCCCCAATCCTCCTGTTGGTGGACCGGAACTGGTCCACAGCGTGTCGGCAACTGGGCCACAGAAACAAATGAAGCCCCATCCGTGGGATGCAGGAAGCATGCAAAACCAGGCTCCCTCCAGACCGTGGAAAATCCTTTCTCCACAGAACCGGTTCCTAGTACCCAAAAGATTGGGGTGGGGGGGCGCTGCCTTAACCACTAGACCAAATTGGGTTTGCAATCGGTTAAAAGCCACACTGTGTGTTCAAGAGCACTACTCTTTTTTAAACTTCCTGTGATTGAGCTACACAAGCAAGCCTATAGGCTGGATTCACATTTGGGATTAATCTAGGGTTTGCTTAATAGTGGTTTACTCAAGCTGTCCAAATGACTTGGATCTGTCCAAAATGCCAGGTGATGAAAGCATGGTTTACAATTATTGCATTCCTTTACTACACTAAGCAATACATACAAACATACATACATACACACACATACACACACACGATCACACTATTTACTCATTTATCACATTGTTGAACTGTCTCACAGTATCTTTTCTTTTTATATACACTGAGAGCATCAAGACAAATTCCTTGCGTGTCTAATCACACTTGGCCAATAAAGAATTCATTCATTCATCCATTCACAGAGGGACTTTGAGCGATGTCAGTAAAATATTAAAATATTTTTAAAAACAGTAAAAAATCTAAAAAGGCAAGGATGATTAAAACTCTGTTAAAAATTAATCTCAAGGCAATGGGAGGGCTTTTGGGATACTAACTGTGCACTGCGCAAGCCCATTTATGACCCTGAGAAAATAGCCAAGAGCACAAAATCCCTATGTGTAATTAGAATCCAGCCAGAAACTAAACACTGCCTTCAACATATCCTTAAACTACACAGTGCGTTTAATTCTGGACACTGCGCTTCAAGGAAGATGTCAGTCAACAGAGGATAAAAATGGCCAAGGCTACAAAAACAAGATCTGTAAAGAAAAACAGACGTGTTTGTCTCAAGAAGACCAGAGATAGGGGAACATCCCAGGGTGTGTGTCTCAAGTAAAATGGATGTGAGACTCTGAAATGCAAAAAACTGGGCCACCAACAGGTGATCGCAAAGACCTAGAGATTTCTGTCTCCTGCCACCTATTGGTAATACAGAAGCTCTCTTCTAATTTAAACAATGATTGAAGATGCATTAAATATGCATATTTACCAAACATTTGGATGATAATTGTGGCAGGAATGCATTGCTGTTTGGTCTGCCTTTCAGATTGGTTGATGTAACTGAGACTCTCAAAAAGAAAAAAAAACACCTCCTGTCTTTTAGGATAGCTGGTTTAGGGAATTGTTTGTAGGCGGATAGCTTTTAAGACAGTTTTAGTTGTTCTTTTGTAAACTATTCTGAGGCCCTACAGAAAAATATCACAGCGTCGACACTGGCCAAGAACTTTCCAAGTCTAGAAACGGATCATCTGGTGAAAAGAAATATAAATTGCAGGATTGTTTAAGACCAACTAATTTTAGAAGTACAGGGCTACTTCCTGCAACTGAACTAAATCATATCCAAGATGAGAACTAAGGGCATCCAAATCCATTCCCTTTTGGCCAAGATGTCTAAGGCTGTCAGACCTGCCTCAGCTTGAACCTCTAAGTAAGAACAATCCTTGATTCCATTTATTGATAAAGGTAGAGTTTACTAGAAGTCAAGTGAATTACGGGACTACATAGCCAAAATGGAGAACCATGTGCCAAAAATACCCAAGTCTAACTTTTCCTTCTCTTAATCACTTCCCATTAGTGGGGGCCCATGTCCAATCAAATTCAAATAAGATGTTACAACAGTCACTTCAAGTGTATGTTTGGTGTGCAACTGTGTTCCACTGCTGGCTGGTTATCTTTGAAGCCCATCTTGGAGAGATAAGGTGAAATTTTATTTCCCTCACACACATCCTCATCCAGTCCCCCTTGAGCTCATGGCAGCTGATACCAAACAGTTGCACAGCGTGAGCATGAGGTGGCAGCTGACATTGGCTGTAAAAAAGAGGCTGAAACAGTTGCACTGTTGCCCTAACACAATTATTCCCCCTTAATTTCCCTGGCCTGGTTGCATACCTGGTTAAGGATGCAAATGTACAAGGCCAGAATTCAGTGACAATTCTTCTCTCTAGATATACATGCTCCGCTATTCCATAGTCTTCAACAAGAACTGGCCATAGCCTCCCAGAACTCCAGACCAGGTTTCTGAATTTAATATGCCTCAGTTCAATTTCGTACTACAGTAAAAATTGGTGCTGGATTTTCATAGTATAGGATTTCTACCTTTGGTATGGATAATCATCTGTTGCATGCCTGAGCCTTGGCTCGATCTACAATTGATTTTAATCTGCAGGATTTAGGAGCATAGTTGAGTCATCAACAGCTTGATTTGCCTTCTGCCCATTTTTGGGCACGGATCATAAACCCACTTTTTAGCACCATCATAATTTCAGGCAATGAACAAATGGTCATAAGTTGAGGACTATCTGTACTTTCTAACTACTTACTGTAAATCTTTAGGTCAAAGGTGAGTAACATGGTACCATTTACATCAGTACCTCTGTTGATACATCTTTTGACGTCTACTGGCCTCCATTCCCTATTTTACTTCATTTTATTATGGAATCCTTTTTTTATTTTTAAAAAAGTAGAAGTCAATGTTCTACAAAGCAAACTGCTAGATTTGGTATTATTTCATATCATTATTTACAGGAATACAACTGGGCCCTGTAGGCATTTTTAGAAAATAAAGGGAATTAAAACTTGGAAATGTTGTGTCCATCTGTCTCAAAAGAAAAAAAACGACAATAAGCTGAAGTTTTACAAGCCATTTCTTGGAGTGATGAAGCTTATTTGGGTTTCTTTTACTTTTTCATGTTGTAACATGTTTTTCACCTGTGGCCACCTTGAAATACCCTGGCCCCAACCTGGTTGAGATTTAATGGCTTAGATTATTGTTCACAGATCTGTGATTTCCTGGAAATGTTGGACTGAACATCTTACAATCTCCAACCACGAGGCTTTCTGGAAATGATGAGATTTGTCATCCAGTACACCTTCAGGATTGAGAAAGGCTGGCATAAGAAAGACTAATAAATATTTACAGAAGTCCAAAAACAGCTGCAAAATCTTTATTAGTGGATAGAGCATGGTATTACTGGTATGTTATCTATGCAATTCCTTTAAATATCACCAATTAAAGATTCTTAGTTGTTAAACATTAACTATAAACTCCATAGAATTTCAAGCATGGGTAACTTATGACTTACTTACTTACTTATAATACCATTGAGACTAGAATTGCCACTGCTAAGCAAGGTAGTTGTTAAATAAGTCAGATGGGGCAAAGTCCCCCAACCTAGCAGTTCGAAAGCATGTGATTGCGAGTAGATAGATAGGTACCACTTCGGCAGACACATTAATGGGGACATGTAAGGAGCCTTCAATCAGGCATCCACCAGACAAGGATGATGTCACCACCTAATCTTTTAACCAGGAAGCACTCATGTGAAGCCAGGACATTGCAACCGCCATAAGTACATACTGATTGCAATCACCTAAATTTTAATCATGTGACCATCGGTATGTTGTGATAGTCATAACTGTGAGGATTGGTCGTAAGTCACTTTGTTCAATGTTATTGTAACTTTAGTCACTAAATAAATAGTTATAATTTGAGGACTACTTGTACTGAATTACATATATTTTCAAACATTGGCTAAATTTGCGTAGAATAATTTTCAAGATAACGCCTCAAGTGAGGTTTAGCAATCTCTTTTTTAGCCTAAAAGTTTATCCTCTCAGCACATGAAACTATATTGTATTCGTATTCCATTGTTGTTTAAACTTGGTGCAAACCTTGTTTGCTTGCATTAGACCTAAAAGAGAAAAACATGAAACCAGCTTCAGAACTGGAATGCATAATGGGAGAGAAGAAAGAAAGAGACATACAGAACATTTCCATGGTGCAACCTAAATAATGCATTATTGTACGTGAATTCTTTGAAAGATCTATTGCCAATGAAGGCTGACAAGAAACAGACATGCAGAAACTTCCTCTTATCTGGACCTGCATCTGGAATTCACTATTTTGAGTCCATGATTCATGTGTCCCGTGAGAAGAAGCCAAAGACCATGCATGCAAATGCTGGACATCTCCAAAATAAAACTCTGTCTCCATTTTTATTTATTTATTCATTTGTATCCCACTTTTATTATTTTTTTACAAGTAACTCAAGGTGGCAAACATATCCAACACATCTTCCTCCTCCTATAGTTGTGAAGAACAACCTCCTTGACTTAAACCCTTGAAGAGTCTCCTCCAACCTGGTGCCCTTCAGATGCATTAGTCTTCTATTATCCTCAATTACATAGTATCTTGAAAGGTAGTTAAAAGAGTCAATTAATCATTAGACTCATATATGGTTGGACCATACAAAGTTTGCTTGTACATTATGACAAGCAAAGGATGGATACTGGGGATGGAGGGCAGGGGCGGGCTTCAAAAATTTTAGCAATGGGTTCTCTGCCCGGTGGCTGGGTGGGCGTGGCCATTGTGGGCGTGAGCTCGTCATCCTCCTGCACCGGGGGGGGGGGTTTGCCCTCCCGGGCTCTGGAGGCTTTCCTCAAACCTCCAGGATGGCAAAAATGGCCTCCCCAGGCTCCAGAGGCTCTCTGGAAGCCAGAAACGAGCCATTTCCAACCTTCCCAAACTTCTGGGAGGCCTGTTTTTCGCTCTCCCCAAGCCTCCACATGCCCTCTGTGTCCAAAATGGGCTGCGTGGGGACTGCTGGGAAGGAGGGGCAGGGTGGGTGGGGCCAGCCAGGAGTGGGATTTGGGGGTTGTCCAAACTGCACAGAATCTTAGCTAGGGGCTGTCCTGAACCCCTGCGAACCCCCAGCAGCCCACCCCTGGTGCAGGGTCTCTTCTGGGTTTGGAGAGGTATGCTGTACTCAAACATAATTTTTACTAATTTAATGTTCTACAGCTTTGAACATGTCATGCATATTCCAGGAAGTTTATTTCTTTTCCTTGGAATACATTGGAAAAAAAGGAGAAAGACCTAGATACCATGACTCAGCTTGCTTCCATTCTAACCCATCTACAGATATGTTAACATTCATGAAGATCTTCTGAAAATCCCTTTCTGTGGTTGTTGGTGTTTTTTTTTTGTTTTTTTTTTTTTTTTTTTTGGAGAAGTAGGAAACAATCAGAGCTGTGTCTGAAATAGTCACATCACACATTAAGACAGGAGACCACAACGCATGGGCTCGAATGACCAGCCACACAATATGCTACCACCACCATCCATCCACACTGTATAAAAGGGACTGAGGCCCAAGGAAGGGTTTCATTTTCATTGTGTTATGCCTATTTTAGGATTTATTTTAAAAAAACTTTTTCATCATTTTCCCCCTTCTGAAATAGTTTTTTGGGTGAAAGATGCAAGCCTTCAGACATTCTCTAACACAAAGGTCCTCAACCCATGGTCCACAGCCCTGACCTGGTGAGTGGCCCATTAGGAACTGGACTGTGCAAGCGGCAGATGCGTGCACGAAACAACTGCCTCTCCCACTCCCCCCCCCCCTTAGCTATTGGTCCACAAAGCCAGAAAGGTTGGGGACCACTGCTCTAACAATTCAGCTTTTACCCCAAGCTCTGGAATATGTCTGCAATATGTTCACTTGATGTATTTGATACTTCAATAAGTGTTTCTTCCAATGAAAGATGAACTTTCTGTTGTTATAGGTACTGTACCAATCAATCATTTTGAGTTGAAATGATAGATAGGATTTGGAGGCCTTGAGGGATTTTGGCTACAGGTTCACTACCTCTATACTAAACCATAAGCAAAACCTACCAACTGAGTTTACACAAGGCACCAGGACAAATGTGTGAATGTGAACGGCCAATTACTGGCATAGTGTGCCATGCAAACACAGCCAATAACTTATATGTGTTTGTTTCTGTTTTGCTACTTTAAAAAAAAATACTTAGTTCCATCATTTCTTTAGTTTCTTCCGAATATTTGTGTCCCTGAGAGTATCTTTTTTATTCAGTAAAAAACATGCACATCACATTCTTTGTTCATCTCATGCAAAGGTCAGGATTGCAAAAAAATAACCCACAGACATTTATTCTCGAAAGAATAATTTCAACACACACAAAAACACTATTTTTAACTCGGGTTCTGTTTCAAGTTAGAAGTCGCCTACAGAACGCATATAACCAAAGGGACCACAGCAATCGAAAGGTTATTTGCATTTTTGCTTTTCCATTATAGAAAATAGTAATTGTAATTTGTGCTCTTCAAGAAAATTTCTTCAGACCACACACATGCTCTGCTCTCCAATTTCTGCCTTACATTTATCATTGCCAAGGAATGCTTTAACTTGAAGACTGTGAACATCCGAGGATTCATGGGACGAACCTTGGTCATTTCCATCAAGAAAACATGAGGGAAAAAATATTCAGTATTCAGTACCATTGGCCAAGTGCCCCACTGCATGGCAGGGCATCCCCCGATGGCTTTCTCACCTGTTTCTAGGCAAAACTGAATTATTGGACACTGTTGTGTTTTGCTGGCAGCCTGTGCAGACGGCAGCGGAATCAGACAGTGGGGAAGAATGGGGATCAGTCCAAGAGACGGGAGAGGACTCAGGCGAGGGTCCTGCACCCGATGCAGAGAAGGAGCCAGGACCATCTGGGAGTGAGATGCTGCTTCTGGAGCTTTCAAAGTCTGGCAGCAGAGAGGCAGAGGACCCAGGGAAGCCTGTTCCCAGTGCGTGTGTGCACAGAGCTGCTAGAAGGCGAGAGCAGCTGAAACAAAAGGGGCGACTCTGGAGTAGGGCTGGGAGGTGATTGCCCCTCCCGTAAGGGATAAAGGACAGGCAAAGATGACAAAATCTTTGCAGGAAACAAAGTAGCTCCTTCAGTTCAGATTCATTCTTGAAGCTCTTTGTACTTCAGTTGGTTTTTTTTTCTAGTTCATTTGACACTTCTATTATTGGCAGCACTTCACAGAAAAGAAAGTTGGGTGCTTATCTCGAGGGACTGCTTTGAGATTCAATTCCATATGGGAATGAAAACAATTCCCAGTGTTGCAATAAAATAAGACTTGTTTAAGTGTGTGCGTAATTACGGTCTAGGAAGCCTTGGTCAGAACAGATACCAACTTGCCTGTCTCATCCCAATCTGGTTCATATTGGTCTGCTATGAATTCCCATTCCCCATCCCTTCACGAAGAGCCCTTCTCTCCAAAGCTTTCACATAGAAATAGCGGTGAGTTAAAAACTTCTTATGTTAAAGCAACCACTCTCATCCTGATGCCTTACCTGCTAGGACTACAAATCCCAAGATTCTTAGCATCCACAGTCATTCTGAAGCCTATTATCAGGCTCAGTGAATCATCAAAACCTTAAAGGGCCACTGGATTTAGTACTTAATACTCTGCTCACCTGACCCTCAGTTCCTGCCGTGTACAATCTACGTCCTGATCGTTGAGAGCTAGAATGGTAAAAAGAACATCTGCAAATATACAGCAAACCATGCTAATTTAAAGCAGGGACAGAAGTAGTTTTCAAGTTTTGTTTTTGGAAGTTGTTGAGTATGTGATGTATTAAAACCCTCAGCCTGATTCTGAAGGTTTTGCCATCTGAATACCATAATTCTTTGGCACCAACTCTAATTTTTTTTTAGCTATCACTTTCACTGCAACGTAAGTAATGAATGATTTAATTCCGTGGCTCTCTAACCACATTATCCAGTTCTATTTGTATGATGAATTTATGATTCAGAATTTCCTGCTTTCCCTGAGCAATGTGCTTCTTTCCTAAACCTTCAATTCCACTCTATCAAAAGGAAACATGTGCCAAACATTTGCTTCCTGCCTCCCGCCTCAATCTGTAAAGTCCAACTGGTGTGGTGGAAATTCAGTTGTATGACATTCCACCAGCCATCAAAGGTTAAGATACAAGAAAAGGCAAGAGATGAGTCAAGTCATAAAAACTCTTCAAAATAGAGGGTACAGGTAGCCTCAACTTACGACCACAACTGAGCCCATAATTTCCACTGCAAAGCAAAACAGTTGTTAAATAAATTTTGCTTCATTTATGACCCACAAAGCACTTGCCATAGAGCTTAAACAAACCACTGCAATTGTTAAGTTAGCAACGTAGTTGTTAGGTGAACCTGGCTTCCCCATTGACCAGGCTTGTGAGAAGTTCGCAAAAGGTGATCACACGATCCAGGAGACTGCAATCATCATAAATGCATGCCAAGCTTCCAAATTTTGATCACATGACTGAGCGGATCCTGCAACTATCGGAAGTGGGAAAACCAGCCACAAGTAACTTTTTTCAGTGCCATCGTAACTTAGTACTAAATGAATGGTTGTCATCTGTTCACTAAAATGAATGGTTTTAAGTCAAGGACTACCTGTGAAACATTCCTTAAGTCAGGCTTTTCAGTTTTAGGAAAAAGAGACCAACATTGTCTGCATCCATGAATAAATTGTGTTACATTATGATAATCAGATAATCCCACCTTCTAGGATAATCAGGTAATTTGACCTTTCTATCTCATTTGATGGAAATCTGCCTTTCTGTCTTGCTTGTGCTAATATGACTCACTCATACGTTTACAATAGAAAGATTAAAACAGAAAGATTAAAACAGTTTGTTGGCCTAGTTTGGAATCAGAGAAACTGGCCAAGTCTGGCGCCGTCCTGACATTTTAATCCAGTAAGTGACAGCATTGCATTATCCCATCCAACTTTTTAGTTTGTGTTTCACACACACACACACACACACACACACACACACACACACACACACAAAAATAGTGTGGTCTTTAGATAGATGGAGCTTCAAATGTGATTGGCATAATTGGAAAGTTTAGAGTAAATGAATCCATGATGAGTCATTCTTCTGAAACCCATGGGTTATTTTTGGCTCATCAAAGACAGAAACGACAAAGCACACACCCTTTCACTCCCAAGCGCCATTTCCCATTAATTTCAGGGTTACAACCAAACCTACAATCTAAGAAAATTATGTGTGGAAATGTCCCTCTCAACTGAAGTGGAAGGAAATACTTCTGAATAGAAGAAGCTCTAAGAAACATCAAAGCACTTACCACTGTAAGTGGCTTTGGGGTCACCCTGATGGAACATTTTCAAAAGCGAAGGCTTCAAATCAGGATATTTTGCATTTGTATATTCCATGTGGTCATGTGCCGTTGTTCTCTGTGTGAGATGTCTCTTAGACAATGGTTTGTTTTTTTTCATTTTAGAGTTGGAAGGGACCTTGAAGGTCCTGCTGACCTTGCTTCAGCAGGAGATCCTATACAATTTCAGACAAATGGTTGTCCAGTCTCTTTTCAGAAGCCTCCAGTGATGGAACATCTACAACCTCTGAAGGCAAGTTGTTCCATTGGTTGACTTGCTCTCTCTGCTAGGGATTTTCTCCTTAGTTCTAGGTTGCTTCTCTTCTTGGTTCTCATCCGTTGTTTCTTGTTCTGCCTACTGTTGCTTTGGATAATACATCGACCCCCTTGTCTTTTTAGAAGCCTCTCAAATATTGTAACACCGCTCTCATGTCTTCTCTAGTCCTTCTTTTCATTAGACTAGACATACCCAATTCCTGCAACCACTTTTCGTATGTTTTAGCCTCTAACTCCCAATCATTCTTGTTGTTCTTCTCTGCACTTTTTCCAGGGTCTCAAGATCTTTTTTATGTTGTGGTGACCAGACCTGGATGCAGTATTCCAAGTGTGGCCTTACTTGAGCTTAATGTGTTGAAGTCTCATACAAACATTGTCACTCAAGGTGATCATTAAACTGTTATGACAATGAAAGTTTCCTGTTTCAATCAAGCCTTAACCAAGCAATTACTATTCCCACATTCTGGCATTCTTCTGTACTCTTTGATTCCTCTCCAATTTTGACCGTCTTGGTTCATTAATCCTTTCTAGACTACTGGCATATTTCCTGGTTCCTGGGGTTTATTTGTGTCCGCAGCTAAACTTAAAAAAAATATTGAGAGGAAATGCACAACAAAGCTTTCTACTACTCTACTGTATTCTTTCAAAGAGGCACTGGAAAGGAGACAGGAAATTATTCCATACGAGATCAAACTTTTACTCTGAGAGATCCCAGAAGGTCCACTAAAGCCACCAGGGGGGGACCTAGTCACAGAGACTACCAGCTTCTTAAATCAGATCCTGCTTACTCCTGCATAAGGCTGAATGGATTAAAATTCTCAGCATGGGTGTGTGAGGGTGTGTGGACATGACCATGAATGATAAGGGTAGGTAGAACCTCAACTCAATTGTGCATGGAGATTTCCAATTGTAAGCTCCTCTGCAGGATCCTTCCCTTGCAAATCAGAACTACTGGGGTCATATTCAAGTCTACTGTCAACTCATAAAATATTTTTATGGTCTTTTTAAGAGTTGCCAACAGGAAGGGAGGTGAGAAAGTTGTTTGGTTTGGCTGCACCCAGACAATGTGGGACATGTTAACTCCCAATAAATCCTTTTGAAGTTTTGGAAGTTTGGCTCGAGACTCATGATTTAATTGGGATAACTGCCGGAATCCTGACAGCTACATTCTGAATAAAGTACAGGTGGTCTTCCAATTATGACCACAACTGAGCCCAACTTTTTTGTTGCTAAGTGAGACCTTTGTTAAGCGAGTTTTGCCCCATCGTACGACCATTCTTGCCACAGTTGCTAAATGAATTACTGCAATTCTTAAGTTAGTAACATGCTTGTTAAGTAAATTTGGCTTCCCCGCTGATTTTGCTTGTCAGAAGGTCTCAAAACGTAATCACATGACCCCAGGACAGTGCAACGGTCATACATATGAGTCAGTTGCAAGCATCTGAATTTTGATCACATGACTATGGGGATGACACAGCAGTCATAAGTGTGAAAAATGGTCATTAGTCACTTTTTTCAGTGCTGTTGTAACTTTGAACATACACTAAATGAATATTTGAGAACTACCTGTATCAACTTAGAAAGGAAGCAACAACTTTTTGTAAACTTATTCATTATCAGTGATATCATTTTAACAATTCAATGTGAGTTGAAGCATATTCCCTGCCATTCTGGCAACCCATCCATCAAACTTTTGTATTGCCACAGGCATAAATCTCTTTTGAAATATATGCTATTTGCAATTGTTTAATATTCATACCTGGCAACAATAGGGTACCAGGTGCTTTAGAAAACACCCAAGCAAGAGAGTTCCCATCTGAAAAATATTGCCAAATAACACTCTCCAAATAGCAATCAATTGCCATCCAGCTGGAAACAATGAGAAATTGTTGCATATAGCTTAAGTCATCACATTGCAAATCTAATACATATAGATGTGTCATTCTAATCATAAAGGCTGCCTTCATATCCAGTTTTTAACAGAAAGGTGCCCAACCAAGTCATTTAATAGTAGCTAAACAATCTGAGAAAACAAGTTATTCAATTGCTCCAACAATTGTCTTTAGTATTCCAGATGTAGATCAATTGCTATAATCTCATCATTCATTCAACTTACTTGCATACTATGAATCAACATGGACTCACACTAGTTTACACAAAACAGTCAATAACAACAGTTAAAAAGCTGAAATAAAATATAAATAATAGCAACCAATAACTTATCAAAGTGACAACATACAAGGATAAATTATAATAATGAAATTGAAAATGAAAGTTTAAAAATTAGAAGAAAACAAAAGAATATCAAGAAATCATAGAATAATAGGATACCTTGGAGATCTTCTAGAACAGCGGTTCTCAAACTTTTCTTCATGTTGACCCCCTTTAAATACCTGTTCTACACCAGTTCTTTCTTTGGGGTAGAAATCCTCATACAGTCCAGGCAAATGGCTAACCAAGTCTTTGCTTGAAAATCAGTGATAAGAGCATCTATAACTCCAGGAAGCAAGCTATTCCACTGCCTAAGAATGTTTATGGCCAGGAAAGTCTTTATTTCAAATTTAGATCTCCTGCACACTAACCACTGCAGGGGTGGTATTCAGCAGGTTCTGACCAGTTCTGGAGAACCGGTAGCAGAAATTTTGAGTAGCTTGGAGAGTCGGCAAATACCATCCCTGACTGGCCAAGCCTCCATCTATTCACTGCCTCTCGAGTCCCAGCTGATTGGCTGAGTCTTCTTTGGTTGCCCTGCACAGGAGAACAGAGCTGGAAAGCAGGTTAGTGGGATGGGGAGGGAATGGGATTTTGCAGTAACCTTCTCCTGGAGTGGGGTAGGAAAGGAGACTTTGTAGTATCCTTCCCCTGCTATGCCCACCAAGCCATGCCCACAGAACTGGTATTAAAAATTTTGAATCCCACCACTGATCCACTGGTTCTTGTCCTGCCTTCATTACCTATGGAAAATAAATCTATATCCTCTTCATGTTTTTGAAGACTGCTGTCATGTTTCTCCTTATCCTTCTCTTCTTTAGGCTAAATACATCTAGTTCTTTTAAACACTCTTCTTAAGATTTAGCCTCAACTCTCCATTTTCATTGTTCTTTTCTGCACTCTTTCAAGCTCCACAGCTGGAACATGCTAGAAGCAGCATTCCTATATATTGTGGTCCCAAACTGTCAGAATAGTGTAAGTTAGTTTTGAGATGAGCAAACTGGGAGCCTGTGAATACCAAGATCAAAGTAAATCCCAGTTATGGTCAATGGTTCTTGTGGCAATTTTTTTCGTACTACCTGAAGTGTCTGTACTCACAACAACGCCTTCCCATGCATAATGTATTCTAACACATAACAGAACATGTTGCCATGGGATGGATAAAGAGGCTATTTTTACTGAAGTAAGGCCATAACTAGCACATAATCTAAAGTGGAAATGATTCTGTTTGATGCAGATTTGCCTCTAATGGCAAATATTATTCAGACACTCTCCATCCCCTCAGAAGCTATGACCTTGATCTTTTAGGGAGAAGACATCTTCTTTTGAACAGGTTGAATGCTATAGGCAGATAAACCATCCACTAACAATATGTAAGAGCCAGTTTGGTGTAGTGCAGGAGTGTCAAACTTCTCAGAATATTCATGAACCGGCAGAGACATGGTAACACAAATGGGAGCTGAATTAGAAACTAAAATTAAAGGCTAGGTCCCACTGGCCAATGGACGCAAAACGTATGCATAAAGGACACAGAGGACGAGCAAAATTTTGGAGGTGGCTCCATCCATTGTCATCCGCTCCAAAAAGTGGCAAAAATTTGCATAAACAGAACGGAAAAGAACGGAAAAGAACAGACGTGAGTAGTATGTAGCGGGGATGTTAAACGGATGTTCATAGGAAGCCTAGCAGACGAAAGAGGATGGAAGCGGATGACACCTCCGAAGGGGTTCCGGGGGAGAATTTCAAAGCGGACGCATAGCGGATGAAGCGGATGCATCACGTACACCTAAAGGAAAGAAAGGGGATGCTGCGCAGATGTATATCAGATGCAAACGCATCCTTTCTATTTCCGTGCTACTAACGATGTATAGACATTCCATGTACCCTTTCTTTCCTCCCTCTTTCCATTTTCAGCTGGAGCGGATGTGAGTTGCGAGGATGCCCAGAGGATGCAGAGGATATAGCGGATGTTTAACGGATGATAAACGGACATAGAACATTTGTTCCTCGTATGTCGCAGATTTACATCGTACACGGCGGAAAGTTCATCCGTTCACAAAGTTTTGTGCAGCTTAAAACTTTTTGCGTGGATGAAATCGCAGTGGACGGATCCTCGATGGATAGAGCGTATGAAACACGTATGCAGTGAGTACACAACGGATGCATAGCGTTTTCCAACAGATGGCAAGCTTTTTTTAACATTTTACATCCTCTTTACATCCGTAAGTACAGTGGGACAGGGCCTTTAAAGAGAGAGTCTGGGTGTGGCTTATCTCTGTGCTCTAAGCTCTGAAGCTGCAAACTTTTCTGGACTTGTCCAGAAAACTGAACTTTTCTGGACTGTTCTCTGCTTGTGTTACATTGGAAAAATCTACTATTGTTATTGTACAATTTACTCGTATATTATGTATATAAATAACGAATCCTGCTGAATCAGTCATCTGTGTGTGCTTTCTGGATTTTATTTCTGCAATAAACTCTAAGAAAACTCAAGGAGCAGAACTGGCCCGTGGAATGCTTAGATCTGGCCCACAAGACCTATGTAAACAGTGAAGAACCAGTCTGTGGTGCCTCTGCCAGTGAAAACGGAGCTCAAGAGAGCCACGTGCAACCCTCCCAGGCCCCATTTTTGGCCACAATGCCTCCTGCAGCCCTCTGCCTGTTTTTGCTGGCAGAGGACTACAGGAGGCCATTGAGGACGAAATTGGAGATCGGGAGCCCATTTTCACTGACACGAGCGGTCAGGCCACCACAGGCGCCCCCAACACGAATGATGTCAAGCTGGCCACATCCATCCAAGCCCCCGAGGTCAAACCCAACCCTGGTGCGGCCCTCAATGAAATTGAGTTTGACACCCCTGGTGTTGTGATTAAGACATCAGGCTAGAAATCAGGATATTATTAGTTCTACTTCCACCTGAGACACAAAAACAGTTCGATGACTGGGCAAAAGTCCCTCTTTCTCAGCATCAGGAAAGAGACAGTGGCAAACCACTTCCTAAATTGTTACCAAGAAAATTGCATGGACTAGTCCAGGAAGTCACCAGAAGTCAACATTTATGAGTCAAAGGCATTTTAAAAAAAACATCAATGATATCTCTTAGTTCCAGGGCCAGTGTTTTGGCTTCATGTAGTTCATTAATACAGCCGAGCAATGATTTAGACTCTGATGCTGCCCTATTTTGATCTGATAAAAAGGACCTATATTGTATATCATCAACATATTATATTGATAACATTTCACTTTAAATCACTGGATGATTTGACATAGTGGTGCCATATAATTGCTGAACAGCCTAAGAGAGAAAATGGAACTTCACAAGAACTCATAATGAAAACATCCAGAAGCACCACTGGAGATGGCTATCGAGATATATTCAGAACCTCTCATATCCAATAAGCTCTCCAGAAATACATCACAGAGAGATGGTTTGGCCTACTGGTTAAGACACCAAGCTAGAAAAGGAGAGGTATGTGTTCAAGTCCCATGTTAGTCATGAAAACCAGCTGGGTGACTCTGAGCCAGTCACTCTCTCTTAGCCCAATCCACCACAGAGGGTTGTTGTTGTGGAGAAAATAGGAAGAAGGTTATTTGCAAAAAGAATAAAGGCGGGATACAAATCAATAAAGAATCATAGTTGATGGCATTACTAAGCCACAAAAAGGCTCAGGAGAATTTCACAATTTCACTCTTTCCAGCAAAGATTATCCCAAATGCAGGAGTGGGATGCTACCAGTTTGCACCTATTCTCTAGAACCGATTGTCAGGGGTGGGATTCAAATTTTTTAATAGCCAGTTCTGTGGCCATGGCTTAGTTGGTGGGCATGGCCAACTCAATATCACTCACATCAAGGCACACATCTCCTCGCCTGGCCTCTCATGACTGTGGGGATGCTGCAATAGTTGTAAGTGTGAAAAACGGTCATAAGTCACTTTTTTCAGTGCCATTGCAACTTTGGTCACTCCACACAAGCAAAGTACCAGCAAAGGAGGGAAAAAAAACTCCCAAGAAGTTCCTGAGACAGGAACTCTAGTCCTGCCAAAAATGTAATAAGGGTTAACGGAGAGGCAGTTTCTGTAAGCAACACCAGAATGTTTCCTTCCTGCCTTCCTTACAGGATTAGGCCAGTAATTTCTTCTAACAACTGGTTCTCCGAACTGCCTGGAATGTTAACAACCAGTTCTAGGGAATAGGTGCAAACTGGTAGCATCCCACCCCTGCTCTGGATGCCACTTCCGACACACATTCACCAACACGGATATAGTCAATGTATATAAATATCTGTACAAATCACATAACAATGTTAAAAGTTCACGATCTTGTGGGGGACAATGTTACTAGCTGTCCAGGGCTGCATAAAGCTCATGGGTCATGGGTTGGGCACACCTTTTTTGAACGTCATGTCAGTCAACAATGTCTGGAACTGACAAGTATGCACTCTCTTGAACATCCTGTCCATATTATACTTATGAAGAACTTTTGGGTGGTTGAGACTGGAAGACTCTTTCATATAACCTCCTAACCTTAGCTGAACAATTCTTCCTAGCAGAAGCAATAAAATCAAGTGTCAGACAAACAGGTGATCAGCTGAACTATTAGAGTACCTTATCCTCCTCAGGCATTAGAACCTGTAAGCATCTGACCAGACTTTGCCCGCGACATTTCTGAAGAATGACTAGCCAAAGCTGCAGAGCCTACTCTTGGGTATAATATAAATATTTTTACACTGATGAACTGGTTAACACATGCTGAATGGGGTTACGCTATTGCTGGGCCTTAAAACTTGCTTGTAGGTCACATTAAATTGCAACATGATAGTATTAGATTAATTTTTTTTAAAGGAAACCTTGCAGGAACAAAGTCATAATGTGACTTTGCTAATTGCATTCAAGTATTTCTTTGCAACCTTTCAGTTTGAATGGTATTTTGTGGATTTAGTCATATGAAATGACAATAAATTTTTAAAGTGACGTAATCACTTTATGTCACCACAGGTCCATTACTTTTTCAACTTCGTACAATTCTTTGCAACATGGGTTAAAACAGCAAGAACTGGCTCTGGTGGATATCACAGCCTATGATGATGTACGAAAGTTTATTTTGCACCTGAATGCATTTGCAAAAACTTCCAAATCTGCTGTTTATTGAAAACTAACTGAAGTACTATGTGAGTAATCCCACAAAACCTCAGAAGGAACACAGATTGCCCAACTCATAACCTCACAATTTCAAAATATGACATTTCTGGGAACAGAAATGTCCAAAATTGAATTAACTGCTTTTTCCTGTTTCTGAACAAAATAGTTTTCAGTCAGAAACCTTGCCATCTAAATTTCGAGAAAAAAAATAATGCACATTTGTGCGCATTTTACAAAACACGTGGTTGGTATATATCAAAGTTGCTCTGTTCTTTATGAAAGTATATCTCTGACTTTTAAACTGAATTTCGAGTCTATAAATAAGATCCAATTTTATATAGCAAGAAAGATAATAAAAGGCTATTCAATGAAGAGCCTAAGAAGATGCTAATCTACACAGTAGTCAACATTTTAGAGTTCAGTAAAAGTTAATTTAAAACCAGCATGTGTGACGTTCAAATCTAACAATTCCCCTATGCACAAGATTTTTTCAGTAAGGTTTCAAAAAATTCAAGAAGCAATTCATGAATGAGATGTCCACTTTCTAGAGAGATCATCAAAGCATTCTTATGTTACAGTAATGACATGTTAGCTAGGGCTAACCATGACTCACTTTTTTGAGAGATGGATGCTTATCCTAGAGAGAGGGAAAGAGAGAGAGGGAGGGAGGGAGAGGGAGAGAGATGGTAGCTTCTTTAGGGAAGTTTCCACATAGCATGAGTAATGAAGTGAGCCTGAGACTTGGTTCATACAATGTACTTCCTTCATGTTAATGGTTTGGGTTTTTTGGCTTGGCATATTGTGTGATTCCAGTACAATGATTTGTAAACCATAGTTTGAGTTAATATGCTGTGTGTGCAGTCAACTGTAATTTATTTAATTAATTATGACTACCTAATGTCCATATATTAATGCAATATAATTCCTGGTGCAAAAGCCATACTTGAGCGTTCCGTTCTTTCTTGTGTATACCTTCCCAGGTAGACCAGACAGGAAACACAACCAGATGAGCTAATTCTACTTTATTTCAAAACTACATTAACAGAATCTTGCAAGTCTGGGAGTACAAATCTCCCATCATCTCTTACAGCCTGAGAAGCTAGGAAAGAGATCTCCAAACTTGGCAACTTTAAGACTTGTAGACTTCAGTCTTGGGGAGTCCTGAGCTAGGAAGATGCTCTTCTGAGCCTCTTTTTCTCCACTCATTATGAAATTATGGGCTATGCTCTTTGTTACTTGAGCATCTCTCAAAGTTTACTCCATCTCTCAAAGTCAATTTCACATACTATTAGACTTGCTTACAGTTCTGCCGGTGGCAGTGGTGGGTACAGAGCACAGATTTAGATGATTCTTTAGTATGATCTGGAAGTAGCATCTTTAAAGTAGCTGCAGGTACCTATGATCCCATGAAAAGATGCAGCTGCTTTAACAAGACTGATGTTCAGGCTCAAAAGCACTTTTTTTGGATCTGAATCTGAAACACAGAATAGCAGAAGAGTTGGAAGGGACCTTAAAGGTCTTCTAGTCCAACCTCCTACTCAAGCAGGAAGCCCTATATCACTCCAGACAAATGGTTGTCCAATCTATTCTTTAAAACCTCCAATGTTGGACCATTCACAGCCGTTCCACCAATTAATTATTTTCACTGTCAGGAAATTTCTCCTTAGTTCTAAGTTGCTTCTCTCCAGGATTAGTTTCCATCCATTCCTTCTTGTCCTACCTTCAGGAGCTTTGGAGAATAAATTGACATCTCTTCTTTGTGGCAGCCGCTGAGATATTGAAACACTGCTATCACATCACCCATAGTCCTTCTTTTCATTAAATTAGACATACCCAGTTCCTGCAGCCGTTCTTTGTATGATAATCCTCCAATCCCCTAATCATCTTTGTTGCTCTTCTCTGCACTCTTTCTAGTCTTGACATCTTTTTTACATTGTGGCGACCGAAAGTGGATGCAATATTCCACGTGCAGTCTTACCAAGGCATGATAAAGTGGCACTAACATTTCATGTAATCTTGATACTAACCCTCTGTTAATGCAGCCTAGGACTGCATTGGCTTTTTTGGCAGCTGCAGCGCACTGCTGGCTCATATTTAAGTGATTGTCCACTAGGACTCCAAGATCCCTCTGGCAGTTAGCACTATTGTACATCCCTAGTCAGGTTTTCTATTACTGATTTATCATTTTGCCCTCAGGCTCTCTATTACTGATTCATCATTTTGTATTTATTCTAATGTCATTTCTTCTTGCTCCTTGTCTGGATATAAGCTGCAGGGGTTTTTCTCTTACTGAGATCACTCTGAAAATAATAAGGTAAACTTGGCTTGCCTACTACTCTAGGATATAGATATTTTGGGACTGTAACTCCCAGAATTCCCAGCCAAAAACTAATAGCATCAAGGTGAAAAAGGCAGACATCAGGGATGGAGGTCAACACTAAATGAAAAAAAGACTTATCTGTTCTTTTAATTAACACTAATTTAAAATAATGCAGTAAGTTCTAGTTTGAGGATTTGAGTTAGTGTTGAAGATTTTGTGGGGAAATCACTCACTTTCCTCTCTCAATAAAAGAGATACAAACCTTTCTCTGGACAGACATTTATTACAACCTGATCCAACAGCCACGAAACTGAAAGCAATTTTAATAATGTGTTTGACGAGAGTTCTCTTTTTAAAATTGCAAGGAAAATCCTAAATTGCTGCTGTTCCAGTTAACCAAGAAATTAAAGTGTGTTAAGATAGTGCCCTCCTAAGGCCAAGAAGTGTAAATATAAAAGATTCAGTCCAAATGCACTGCAGTCTCAGAGAGGTTTATAATTTAAAAAAAATGGCCTGATAGAAGGCAACACTAATAAGAAGCCACCGGATAGCTAATATACTGCATTTCTTCCTTCATTCCCTTGCTACATTCATTTTTAAAAGGGGGAGGAACAGGGAGGGGGTGGGAAACATCAGATACCCACAGCAATGGCTCTAAGCCTAGAAGAAAGTGC
This sequence comes from Laticauda colubrina, assembly GCA_015471245.1. Taxonomy (NCBI): domain Eukaryota; kingdom Metazoa; phylum Chordata; class Lepidosauria; order Squamata; family Elapidae; genus Laticauda; species Laticauda colubrina. Next base: position 13,485,919 of record BLBF01000010.1, read on the forward strand.
CAAACCAAATAATTAGAAAGCAAAGCTGTTCAAACAGGAAGGACTTTATCCCATAAGCATACAAGCAATCCCTTCTTTCGAACTGCTTACACTTTTTCCCCCATTCCCTGCACCTGAAGCAAGCTAAAGAAAGAACAGAAAAAATTAAATAGAAAGAAGATAATAAACACCCATAGTGGTTCTCCTATTGAAATGAATCCGACTCAGAGATTTCCACTTTCCTTCTTTTTAATGGATGCATGTATCGGCCCCACTTGGTACATTTCAAGGTTTAATCCATGTGAGTTGGAATGAAGCTTGGTGAAAAGTTCCTTGAGATGTTGACTACTTTTCCTCCTACCAACAGAGATTTTTCAAGTTAAGCCTAAATACAGAAAGCCAAACATGTTTACCATCTAGAAAAGTCGTTGATTCTCATACTTCTTAGCTCCATCTCCATCTGCTTGGGATTTGTAGCCCTGTTCATTCAGAATGTCTCCTTGTGCTCCATATCTCACATGCAGAGGTGATGTTTAGAAAAATCCTGCATATGTGCAAAGATTCCCCATAGTTGAAGATCTTGAGGAGTCCTTGTTAATGCAAAAGAATTTTCATGAATATGGATTAATTCCACTCCCATTACTCATCCCTCCATACCTGCTACAGGGCTGAAAGCTGCAGCAAAACATAGGGGACTGGAAGCTAAAACATATGAAGAACAGTTGCAGGGTATGTCTAGTCCAGTGGGGAAAAAAAAACCACTAGGAGTGACATGTTAGCAGGGTTCTAATATCTAAGGAGCTGCCACAAAAAAGAGAGGTCAATCTATTCTCCAAAGCACCTGAAGGCAGGACAAGAAGCAATGGGTGGAAACTAACCAAGGAGAGAAGCAACCTCGAACTAAAGAAAATTTCCTGACGGTGAGAACGATTAATCAGTGGAACAACTTGCCTCCAGAAATTGTGAATGCTCCAACACTGGAAGCTTTTTAAGAAGAGCTTTATCTGAAATGGTTTACTGTAGGGTTTGCATGGTTGAACTAGAAGATCTCCAAGATTCCTTCCAACTCTGTTATTCAGTTAGGGCTAACATGAAGAGAGCCTCCCTTTCCTCTGCCTGCATTTCATCTATGGTTTGTTATTATTTGGACCTCCGACTGATTCAAGATGTCTTTCAGCAGTATCTTCCTCAGCAAACGTAAGACAATATTCTCCATTCCACCACATGCCGTCAATTGACAGAAAAATCATGTTTCTTTCTTAAATATAGTATTCAGTGGAGTTAATGTGTGCCATCAAGAGATGTCTACTAGAATAACAGTCTTCTCCATCCAGCCCTTCAGTTATGCGAGTCTCTGCAACCACATCATTGCCACTAACTCATTACAGATGCACAAGTTTTCAACTGAATCACTGATGCTTCTAAAACACTATTATTATTGCTATATAAATCTGAGAACCAATAAAAAAATGATTTCACTTGGATTCAGAAGAATTCACTTGCATACTTTCTCCAGATGATCCAAGTTCTCTTGAACATTTTTATTCTTCTTCAAGAAACAGATATGAAGATTTTGTTTTCGGAGCAATCATACCACTTGCTGGTTAAGCTAAGAACTGAATGTAGGTTTTCTTCATATAGATATCTCACTGTTAGTTATTTGGATAACCCTTCTGAAACCTGAGTTTGTCAGATGAGAGCCTGTGGATACATTCCACATTCAGTTAGTTATTCCCAAGACAGCAAGCATATATTTGTTATGAAAAATTATAATGTGTGATCAGTTTAGTTAGGGCTTAATGTCAACCTAGCCATTACATTTGGCAAGCCATGGTACAAAGTATAACTCCAAACATTAAACACATCAAAGTAAACTATGATTGGATGAATATATCACATTAAAGAATGTATTGCATTAATTATGATTTATTCAACCAACCATAATGACCCAATTCACGCATAATACTAATCCATAAATCACAATTTACAGACTGTAAAATGGCTGGAATCACAAATTAGACTAATATGTTTGTTGTGATGTACTGTTTGAAGCAGCTTCATTGCTAACATTTCATGGAGAGGTGGAGGGAGGTATCTTTTCACAGAAAATGAAATATTCCTTGATTCAAGCTATACAGAGACACCATGGATTCATGAAACTAGATGAGCTAGATACTTGGTTATCTGTCCCTTCCATTCCTCCTTCTGCAACAAGCTGGTTATATGCAGTGTTCCTGCTGCATTAAGTTATACTTTCCCGAGTTGGATAATCCTCAAATGGGTTGGATTCTCAAATTCCTAGTTATTGTGCTATGTTGGCTAAGAATTCTGGATACCATGACTCAATACATTGCTGTATCAGGCTGGGAAAGATTACTTTAAGCTAGGTTTGGTTTATTGAGAGACTAATAATTGATTGGGTACATACAACCAATTAGCCAAAATCCATCAAATCACACTTCAGCGTGGGGTGATTTATAAACTTCATTTTACATACACATGTTCATCTCTTCTAATCTCAAAGCAAAACCATCTTTTTCTGACTAATTCTTTACGCAATCAAAACATTGCTGAAAAATATCCAAATAAATTTGGATCCTTCAAGCAATCAAAGCATTATTGAAAAGAATCCAAATAAATATCCAACCATTCCAACTTTGGGAGCGGCAAACAACCGCTGACTCCATCATTAACGGCAACAGATGTAGGAGTCCAAAATAAGCAAGCAAGCAAAGAAGAAGGGGAATTATGCTATTGTTTGGGGGATTTAATACTCTTCACCGTGCATCTTTTCTTCTCGCAGACCAACAGGACAGAGGCAGGTGTTCCATTTTCCCAAGCAATTTCTCTCTGTGCAACATTTGGCTTGGCAGCCAATGCTTAAAATCCCACCAACAAAAGTGTGTTAATCCTTCCCTGATTCTTAGTGGGCTTAATACCAACCAGAACAGAGATATTTAGAAGCCAAATTGACTGCTCACTCCCTATCTCTGGTATTTGGCAAGTTCAAACTCCTGTTTGGTTCCGGTAGTAGACTTAGTTTCCAGGCTTAGTTTTCATCAAACACCTGCACCAACTGTTTATCCCAATATAATAACTCAATACTAAAGACAATCTTAAGGAAGCTGAAAGGTGATTTTTCGTGAACGTATCTGCCAACATGCTCTACAAAGAGGGTTAGTCCAATAAACTCGGCAGTACAGTAAAAACACATATCCACTGCTTATCCCTTCTTTTAAAGTCTGCTCCAAAGAAAAACAAATCCACTGGCTCCACATGTTACATATTTACATTGCTCCTTTCCTTTTTCTTTAAACAACACTGTGATTTGTATCATTCTGCACAATTTACTGTAGCTCTACTCATTAGCCAAGAAGTACATAAGGCTTGACCAGAGGTAAATGACAGCGGGCCAGAAAAGCTCTTAAGCCTCACTTCAAATGTTGGCAGCACAAACAGGCAACATTTTCTGACCAAAGAAGATAACAAATAAGTGCAATAAGTCCCTGATAAGTTTTATATATCTATTTTAGTCAGGCCACAACTACCATAAAAATGATAAAACATTCCCGTGCACCCACCCCAAAAAACTCTAGCTCTCTGCAGAGGCCTCACTGCTTCAGTATACTTGGGGGTTACAGTGTGGTTTTAAAGAAGGAAAAAGGACATTGGATTATCCCTGTATCCAAAAATCCACTTGGGATTCCAGTAGTCTTACCATTAGGTTGGGTAATGCTGGCTTTGTTCTAGCTGGTATCTTCCATATTGCTATGGGTTGCGCTTCCCAATATCTCGACACAGAGAAACGTGATCTAAAGAATTCCCCATTAACGTGAAATCCCAAAATACCAATGATTTATTCTTATACAGGTAGTCCTCCAGTTACAGCCACAACTGGGGCCAAATTTTCCATTGCTGAGCAAGAAGGTTGTTAAGTGAATTTTGTCCCATTTTACAATCTTTATTGACTCAGTTGTTAGGTGAATCACTGCAGTTGTTAAGTTGGTGACGCAGTTGGTCAATGAACCTGGCTTCCCCATTGATTTTGCTTGTCAGAAAGTCGCAAAAAGTGATCCCATGATCCCGGAACACTGTAACCATCATAAATATGAACCAGTTGCCGAGCAGCCAAATTTTAATCATGTGACCATGGGGAGGCTACAAAAGTCGTAAGTGTGAAAAATGGTCTTAACTCCCTCTTTTCAGTGCCGTTGTAACTTCCAACAGTCACCAAATGAATGGCTGTAAGTCGAGAACCACCTGTATCTTCCATACTGCTCGACTACATTTCCCATCATCCCAATGCAGAAAAACATGATCTAAAACAGGGGTGTCTAACTCACATCATCATGGCAGCATTACATGATGTATCAGAACTCCCCCCCTTCGCTAAATTGGACATGGGCGTGGCCAGCGCATGATGCATCTGGCCTATAGGCTGGGAGCTTGACTGCCCTGATCTAAAGAATCCCATTGAGGTCCCATTAAGCTAAAATCAAAAAGCCAAAGATTTAGTCTTATATTTTGCTGTAAACACCAGAACAATTGGATTTGCAAGTCGTGGGCTGCTTCTGAATCAGTTGCGTTTCCAATTACGCAATTTGAATCGCTCTAATTTACATTAGATGACTTACAGAACACAGAGATGTATAGATTCTGAGCATGAACTCAAGTTTCCCTTCAGCCATCAGTGCGATTAAACTTTGGATTAGAAAATTAAATGAATTTTGCTCACTGTGAAAGAATACAGAGAATCAAATCAATCCCATTTCCAAGCATTAGAAGCTATATTGTCAATCAAATGACTAGAACAGTTTCAAGACAAACAGAATGAAGCATGGCAAAACTGCCAGGAGCTGTAAATTACCAATATCTGGAAGATTTCACTATGAGCCTCCATATCAATCTTGAAGTATTCTTCATCACGTCTTACCTTGCACCACCAATATCCACTCCAACCATTAGCTGGCCATTCAGCGAAAGGATCTCATCTCGCAAGCGAACTTTTCCACATTTCCCTGCCGGACTGTTTTTTTTCAAATCAGTGACCCAAATGCTTCCAACATCAAGCACTGGGCCTTTATGTCCCCTCTTTCTTCTCCCCATTCTCCTTTTTTCACCATAATCCCCAAAAGCAGGGATATTGCCAAAACTTAGGCCAAGCGGATCTGTCGTTTCTGGATCCTTGGTTAAGTAAAGCGTACAGATTTCCATATCCACAGGACTGGGGCTGTAGTGTAGCTTGCCCTCTTCCATTGGGAAGTTCAACTGGATGTACTCTCTCAGCTTTTTAATGGCTGAATGACAAAGACTGTGCTCAGGTTCCTCAGCTTCCCATTTCAGGTGGCCCTGCAACCATCGATAAAGGATGGGAAGAAACAGCATCGCGTTTTCTGGAGTGATGGGCATTGTGGTCATGCCAGGATTCCATTATGTCAAGAAATGGTTCTTCTTCAACTGGGTCAGATCAATGTTCCTTTCCAAGCCAAGGTTGTTGGGTGTTTTTTTCACAGCCATCTTGATAGGACCAAGAAAATGCAGGAAAAAAACACACAAGGACAGTCAAAACTAATAATAATAATAATAATAATAATAATAATAATAATAATAATAATAATAATAATAACAACAACAACAACAACAACAACAACAACAACAACAACAACAACAGCAGCAGCAGCAGCAGCAGCAGCAGCAGCAGCAGTAGTAGTAATAATGGCTTCTTCTTCCACTCCCAATTTGGCCAGGACAACAGAGGGCCTTTATGAAAAGGAATGAACACTGTTGCTCTGGAATCCATAGCAAGAGAACAAAGGAAGAGACCAGAATTTCATGCTTGCCTCCTTTTACAGCTGTCCACACAGAAATGTATGATCACCAACCTGGAATTTCTCCTCCACACTCACCAACACCTGCTTGACCTAGAAAAAGGGAAACAGCCCAATTAAAACCATAAATCTTTTTCAGATGCAGGATTAGAAGCTTATCTGCAATGCTTAATAATGAGAAGATTTTGCCTAAGATTATTTTGTTTTTTTGGTTAATTCTATAATCTGTTCATTTTGCTTTCTGTTAACTTATATGGGTTATTCATTATTTACTACAAGGACTGCAGGCAGGAAGAAGAGGAGGCATCAAAGACTAATTTCTAATTATGCAGATAGTTTCACAGACAGAGGCACATTTTACAGTTAACCTCTTCATCTACATAGGATAAAAAAGGAAGGAAGGAAGGAAGGAAAGAAGGTCTGGTATGTCTTTTAATCTTGAATATTTATGCTCAAATTCTCCTTGTTTTTCAGACTGGTATAGTGGTTAAGATGCTGGCCTAGAAACCAGAAGTCTGTGAGTTCTAGTCTTGCCTTAGACATGGATGCCAGTTGGGTGACTTTGAGCCAGTCCTTCTCTCTCAGCCCTATCCACCTCACAGGATAGTTGCTATGGGGAATAGGAGATGGAAAGAGTATTATGTATGTTTGCTGCTTTGAGTAGCATTTAATGTAATAACGTCGAAATAAAACTATTAAGTAAAATATTCTTTAAAAAAAAACCCAAACTAAGTTTAGATATCAACAAATGTTCATGTTTTATCCAAGATTCAAAGCTTTAAAAAGTTTTTAAAAGAGCATCTCAAGAAAATGCAGCCTTTTGCCAAGTTCATCCATTGTACTGAATCACAAAACAACCCTTCATTTCATTTCGGTTAAATTCAGACATTCTGATTTTCAGGCAGTTGATTATGGATTAGTGTGAGATGCAAAAGCAAGCCATTCACACATTTCACTATGCCATGGTTTGAGAATTTCTGCCCTGGACAAGGGGTTGAACTACTCCATGGTCTTTTCCAACCCTATGCTTGCATGATCAATCATGGTTTATTGAGTAAGCTACAATTGGGTTTGAACATACAATATCCTTAGTCATACATCATGACAGACACACAATAGATATTAAGCCAAAATACAAAAATGCCACTTTACAGGTCGGCTTGGTTCACTGTACAAACTCAAGTTATTTAATAATGACAGTTTTCAATTCAAACTTGTTCTCTTCTCTTTTTTCATTATTCTTAATTTACATGCCATTCAACTTTCAACAATTTTTAATTATTGTTAATGTTAACGACTGAACAGTTTCATAAAACTGTTTGATTTTCTTCCAAGTCTTTCAATGTTTTATTCTGTGGCTATATTCCTTATCCAATGTCTGTAAAATAATGAATGAATGGCCTAAAAAAATCTACCCAGTTGGTTTTGAATCTGAAAAATGATACTCTGTATAGATATCTAATGAAGTCAGAATCATCATGAAATCTCTCTTAAAATGGTTTCTTAAGAAGGGTGGAGTGAAATACTCAAGAATATTATACAAATATTTTTCTGGATTCACTTATCAAACCTGTCCTACAACATTTTGTGATATCCTGATTACATGCAAACATTTATTTCATTCCCTAACAAATTGTGCTTTTCCTTCCTTATATGTCCTTCCCAATGGAATTTATAAAAAGCCCTCAAGACCCATTTCCTGACTTCTACAAAAAGAAATAAAAGGGTAATTAAAAGAATTCCATTTGAAACTTTCAGATGTGGTTTTCCATTATCTTTTTTAGACGCTGTTTTTAAAGACCTCATGCTAGACATTCTCCAGTCCCATCCAAACAGTGTTTTATGACCTTCCTTTTGCTCAAAAAAGCACACTATCATCTTTTTCTTTGGATTCAATGTTAGTGGAAATAGAGTATTATCAAAACATTTTTATCCAGTTTATTTTCATAAGTGTTTCTCTTTAATCCTCAATAAAATGAGACAAGATTTTGGCATTTCATAGCCTTAAAAAATTTAACAGATTGAACTGAATAACAGCTGGTCCATTTCAACATCAGATTCATAGGGTTAGGCCCACAATGAAAAGCATCTGAAGTTGAATAAGGTTGTTATTGTGAGAAGGCAAGACCCTCATACCATCCTTGTCACCAAGACCACTTGCCCAGTGGTGGGATGCAACTAGTTTAACAACCGGTTCGGTGAGCTTGCACTTTGCACGCTTGCACATACACGTTGTGTGCGCAAAGTGTTCAAAAAACACTCATTTTAAGTTTAAAAATTACCTTCTATGTCAGTGCTGGTGAGTAAAACAGCTGACGCATGGCCATTCGCTGCGAAACAGTTGAGCTAAAAAACAGGGAAATGTTCCCATTTTGGCTGGAATAAGTGCTGCAGGAGGCCATGAGCATTCCCCCCACTCCAATTTGTCTGTCCCGCCTCCCCCACACTCCCCGGCTGGCCCATGGAGAACTACAATGCTAATCTGGCCCTCAAAGAAATCCAGTTTGACACCCCTGGCCTGTATTGACACTTGGTCTAAAACTGAGTATTTAGTCTCTTTCTCTAGGAAATTGGCAAAGATCAGCAACGGAATCAAAGCCATTAAAAATCCCCTTGAGATATGGAAATCTTATAGATATATAGTAAGATTCCCCTGGAACTATCACTTGGGATCAACATCGGGGCACACAAAGAGATGAAGATTATCCCACCACTTTGGTGGGAAAGTAACAATGTTCCATGTGCCTCAGCATATAGTCATGCTGGCCACATGACCACGGAAGAGTCTTTGGACAATGCTGGCTCCCTTGGCAAAGAAATGGAGATGAACACCTCCCTCTAGAGTCAGACATGACTGGGCAGGGCAAAGCCTTACTTTTACCATGGTGGTGCGATAGTTAGAATGCAGTATTGCAAGCTAACTCTGCCCATAGCCAAGAATTCGATCCTGACTGTCTTAAGGTTGACTCAGCCCTCCATCCTTCCGAGACCGGTAAAATTAGGACCCAGATTGTTGGGGGCAATATGTAAACTGCTTAGAGAGGGCTATAAAGCACTGTGAAGCAGTATATAAATCTAAGTGCTACGCTATGCTATGCTATACCATGTCATGGTGGTGCAGTGATTAGAAAGCAGTATTTCAGACTAACTCTGCCCATTGCCAAGAATTTGATTCTGAGTGGCTCAAGCTTTCCATCCTTCCAAAATCAGTAAAATGAAGATCCAGGTTGTTGGGGGGCAATGAGCTGACTCTGTAAGCTGCTTAGAGAGGGCTGTAAAGTATTATGGGGTAAGTGCTATTGCTACTTTTATCATTAATTCACTCTCTCTTGCTGATAGGGACAAGATCAGAGTCTCCAGAAACTTCAAGCACTAGATGACAAGACATCTCAAAATAAATGTTTGACTCTTCTGGGCAACTGGAAGCAATGGGCATGATCAGGAGATATACTGATTGGGGAGTGGAGTCATGACCATTCTGAATGCTGATATGCTTCAATTAATAGAAACTACAGTTCCCTAAATTCACACACCACTGGAATTAGGACCCAAATGAAAGCAAAGGTGTCTCTCTCTTCCAGGTGGGAGAATTAGATATGTAATCAAGGGTGGGCTGCTATTGGTTCTCATCAGTTCAGGCAAACCTAAGTAAGTAAGTAAATAAGTAAGTAAGTATGTATGTAAGTAAGTAAGTAAGTAAGTAAGTAAGTAAGTAAGTAAGTAAGTAAGTAAGTAAGTAAGTAAGTAAGTAATCAGCTAATCCCCTACTTTGGAGACCCCACAAGTGAGAAAGTTTTCTGATTTGGATCAAGCTGTTTTCTGAATAAGGTCAATGTATTACTGAAATCTGGAGAAAGAAGGAAAAGGCAAAACCAAAATAACTGTGTTCATGTATTTCCTAAGCCAAAACGGAACAGGTATTATGACTTACCCAATGTATATAAGCCAGGTCAAAAGGGTCTGATGCCATATGTGCATTTTTAAAACATAGAATATCTGAAGACTTGTTTGTAACCACAACATGCATACATGTATTGCAGCTTTTCAGATACAGACTCCTTTGTCCATTGAAGTACAGCATTTACATCTGACTATTCCCAGTTCCTCATGAGAAACCAGGAAATCGAAGACATTCAGCAAGATGCTTGCCCATCTGAAAATGTGATTCATTTGCTTCCCTAGTTCCTCCTATGGGAAATTTCTTTGAAAAGAGAACTGGTCAGAAAGCAAAAAGAATCTCATTGTGACCTGACAAATCTCTTCCAAGGTCTGGAATCCAAACACAAAACACATCCTGTATGGTGCATGTGCATGAGCATGCATGCATCTGTCCATCTGTCTGTCTATCATCTATTTATCTATCATCTATCTCTCTATCATCTATCTATCATCTATCAATCAATCTGTCTATCATCTATCTATATCATCTATCAATCATCAATATAGTCTGTCTTCATCTATCAATTTCTATACTCCATCTATCTATCTATCTACCATCTATCTATCATCCATCATCTATCTATCAATTAATCAATTTGTCTATCATTTATCTATCTGTATCTAAAATCTATCATCTATCAATATCTATCATCCATCTATCTATCTATCTATCTATCTATCTATCTATCTATCTATCTATCTATCTATCTATCTATGCAATGCTTTTGATTTGAACGTTGTTTATGGCATACTCAAAGAACTGAAAACAAAGAAGAAAGACAAAATAGGGACTGCAAAAAAAAAATGTTTTGGGGTACCATAGCCAGTCTCTCCTATATTTCTTAGAAACAGTGAACGACCTGGGTTTTCAACCTTGCATCTGCAGAACAGGATGGACCAAAAATCTCACCAAAGACCTCATCCTAAATCTCCTGGGAATCACTTGCGACCCTCTGCCTTATTCCTTCGGGCATTTCAGAACACCACCTGGGGCTTTAAGTCTCCTTAAGTTCTGATGACCATCCTACTTTATCCTGCAATTGACAATGCAGACCCATTGCAAGACTAATCAATAAAAGTTCACTTAATGCAATTGCTGCAGCGATTATGTTCTCCAGATGGCAGCTCGTTCCTCCTTCCATCCTTCCTTAAGTATAGGGCAGAAGAATAAAATGGTATAGCAGAAATGGGTTTCTTAGCATGGCATGATGGAGTAGCAAAATCATATTTTGAGCCAGAAAAATCAATATATTAAACAAGATAATTGCAAACATAGTGTGGCCAACAACTTACCCACTAGTGGAAATTGGAATTAGATGTTTCTAGCACTCAGTATCCTTTGTTATTGTACTTGGTTCTTGTTTTTTAAAGATACAGCTCAGCTATTTTTACTGATGTTCTTCCATACCTGTCACTGCTGCATAATTTTCAAACTACACTCTGCTTCGCACATTGTAGTAACTTCTGATTTCCTTAACCATAATTTAACTGGATAAATTACAATTGCCCTAAACTGCAAAAATATTACTCCATGGACCATGGTTTACAATTCATTAAGCCATAACTAAAATGATTTCATGATGGCCTAGTTACCAGGACCATTTACAGCAAGGTCTTCAAACTTGGCAGCTTTAAGACTTGTGAACTTTAACTCCCAGCATTTCTCCTCCAGTCATGTTAGCTCAGGAATTCGGGGAGTTGAAGTCCACAAGTTTTAAAGTTGCCAAGTTTGAAGACCCTTGATTTATAGTATAAAAGAAATTCGCACTATAGCTAAATTACAGGTAGTCCTTGACTTACAACACAACCTTTCATTTTGTGACCATTTGAAGTTTCAATAGCACTAAGAAAAGTGACTTATGACCATTTTTCACATTTTTTGCAGCATCCCCATGGTCATGAAATCAAAATTCAGATGCTTAGCAACATATATTTATTTATGTTGGCATATATTTATGAAGGTTGCAGTGTTCTGAGATCATATGATTACCTTTGCCACTCTCTGACAAGCAATGTCAATGAGGAAGCCAAATTTACTTAACAACAGTGTTATTCACTTAATAACTGAAGTGATTCATTTAACAATTGGGGCAAGAAAGATTATAAAATGTGGCAAAATTCACTTATCAACATTCTTGCTTAGCAACAGAAACTTTGGACTCAGTTGTGGTCGTAAGTCGAGGAATACTTAGGATAGAGTTAAAAACAGATTTTACCTTTTTTTTTTAAACAGATTAACAAGAGTTGTAAGGGGCCTTATAGGTCATCTAGTCCAGCCCCCTGCCAAGCAGGAGACCCTACACCATTTCTGACAAATGGCAGTCCTTGAAAGTCTCAAGTGATGGCGCTCCCACAACTTTCAAAGACAAGCTGTTCTATTGGTTGATTGTTCTCACTGTCAGAAAGTTTCTTCTTATTTCCAGGTTGAATCTCTCCTTGTTTAGTTTCCATCCATTATTCCTTGTCTGGTGCTTTGGAGAATAGCTTGACCCCCTTCCTCTCTCTGGCAGCCCCTCAAATATTGGAAGACTGTCATGTCTCCCCTGGTCCTTCTCTTCATTAGACCAGCCACGCCCACTTCCTACAACCATTCGTCGTATGTTTTAGTCCTCAGTCCTCTAATCTCTCAAGCCTTTAATATTTTAAGGCTTTAACATGAAATGCTTATTTGTTTTGTAATTAGAGTTTTATATGTCCTCAATATATTTGATTGTCCTTATGGTCTTTCCATAAGCAGTGGCTGTTTTAAAAAAAAATCACAAACCCAGGGACTATTTTTTTTTGCCCCACCCCTATATAAAGTATCTGTAAAGCATTGCACTATATCTATTTTTGTTTTGTTTTTTACAGGACTTCCAGAACAGCTCTTTAAAACAACACAATCTAGCAATGTTCAGCAGAGCTCATGCTGAAAAGATGCTGGCTACCCTCCAAACAGGCCATTTTGACACACTTACCCAAAGATATGGGCAGGTTTTATGTGTTTATTTCTCATTCTGATCTTTAAATTCTCCTATTTCACCAATGGTCTTAGAACTTTCTCTCTCTTTCTCTCTCTCTCTTCCCCACTTTTTTCAGGCCAGTTGCTGTAAAGAGCAGGGCTGAACTCTCAGAGTTCCCAATTTTGAATCCTGAGAGTCCCAATTTTCCCCAAGGCCAGAGCAGGGCAGGCCACACTGGTAGGGCTGACCATCTGGGTCCCAACCCTTTGAATTCAATCAATACCTTAAGCTTGTGATTGCAAAGACTCACAGAAGTTATTACCAGCTGCAACAAGGCAGGGCTTCCAAAATAAATACTTCCCAAAGCTATTGAGGTAATTACTCTCAATTTGATCCAATCATCACAGAGCCAGAAAGAGATTGCAGGCAATGTGCTGCTCAGTATCCCTCTGCAACTATGCCAAACTAGATTTTTCAAAGGAATAGCTAGACTGAAAGATGCAATCTTAATATACAATCTCCAGTGGGTTCTTCCCCTTCTGATGGAAACATTACACTCTTTAATGCTTATTTTAAAAAATCTGTGTAAGGACTCCAGGAGATATGTCTCTAAATTAGCTCAACGTTGTTGCACTAATGGCACAAAAGTATGCTTTGTACAATGATTAGTTTGACCTCTTGCCTCATCTTCAAATCGAAATTTGGCAAAAGCTAATGTTTGCAATAAATCATGTCCTTGAATCTTCATGTCAAATAATTATCTAAACTGTTACCCAGATACATCATTGTGAAGGCAAAACTGTAGACCAGGGGTCCCCAAATTTGGTAACTTTAAGACTTGTGGACTTCAATCCCCAGAATTCTGGGAGTTGAAATCCATAAGTCTTAAAGTTGCCAAGTTTGGAGATCCCTGATATAAACCATATAAAAAGCTAAATATAGTTTTTTAATGCATTTTCTTGGATCAAGGCCATAGAGCTGGCTCAACCCTTTGATGGATCTGTGTTGATGTGGACAACCAACTGACAAAATCTTTACATAGTAGCCTTTCACACAGAACCTGGTTCATATATCATATTAATCCATAACACAACTGTTTTCTTTTGATAAACAATTCTTTTGTTTCTTTTAAGAAACAAGCCATGGGTATGCCATAACACACAGAGTGTAAACTTTACTTGAGGTTTTATTAGAGCTATGAAGATCTAGTAGCATTGCCCGTGTGTTGTCCTGCACTGCAATAGTTAGCTTTATGTTATTAAAATGCAATCTCTTGGTATACCTATCAAGCTGCAAAGATTAGAGTGAGCAACAGATGGCAAACAATAGTTGAGAGGTTTCTATATCTGTTTGGTCGCATCTAGCGGTCATTTTTGTAAGACAGACTAAGTAGCCGCAGTAACTGTAAATTTTCTTTATATGCAGGAAATAGATGGGAAAAATGATTATTGAGATGTCCAGGAAGCAGCTATGAATTGTCCCACAATTTCAAGTTAGAATGGTGGGTCTTTGTCTATGCCTTCACCAGGAGTCAAGCCCAACTCAGAGGTCCCTGATTTATTCTGATTTATTTACATATTTAATTTTACTTTGAAAATCCAGAGTGGTGTTAAAAAAAATCTTTACTGAAGTTGGACAATCAGACAAACTTATTTCCAAGTTATTTTCCTGAATGCAAAAACAATTTCTTCCTTTTTTACTTTTGATGATTTGTGATTCTCAAAAATTATATAACACAGAATAACAGAGTTGGAAGGGACCTTGGAGGCCTTCTAGTCCAACTCCCTGCTCAAGCAGGAAACCGTATACCATTCCAAACAAATTGCTGTCAAATATTTTCTTTAAAAAAATCTCGTGATGGAGCACTCACAAGGAGGCAAGGCGATCCGCTGATAATTTCACAGATAGAAAATTCTTCCATAATTGTAGGTTGAATCTCTTTTTATTGAGCTTCCATCTATTACTTCTTGTCTTACCCTCAGGTGCTTTGGAGAATAAGTTGATCTTCTCTGTGAAAGCTCCTCAAATATTGGAAGAATACCAACCAAGACAGAGTAGGCCTAGCATTCTAGGAATAATTGGCTGAAATTATTGTTATATATAGTGCCCAGTTTTTACTGCTACTTGCTCACAATATAAGTGTCACCTTAATGAGGTGTGTCTTGCTTGGAGAAAATGCAGACTCACTGATTATCTTGGAAGCCCTCAGACCCATCATTAGACTGAACTAAAATTCTCTCAAGACTAGATTTCTGTCAATTGGTTTAATAAATGGACTAAACCAAAGAAAACCTACTGATGAATCAGCAAAGACCTGTTTTAAATGCCAAAGATTGGAGGGATAGGAGCAAGCTGTTCAGGAGATTTGGCTTCTGATGCATCATGCGACTGTAAAATGAAAAGAAAAAGTGAATTGTTCCTGATATTTTAAACCATAGATTGTCTTTCTAATGTCACAAAAGGTTTTACATTTTAATTATATTCAGATTCAACTGAGTTTAAATAAAGCAGCTTAAATATTTGTGCCTGTGTTTTTAAATCCTCATTATTTAACATATTTTGTTGAGGCATGGCAGTTGCCTTAAAGTGTTTCCAAGAATATGCAGCAATTAAGCCCTAATAGGAACTCTAAATTTGTAGAAGACGAGGATACCATCCCCAACATTCCAGTGGAAGCAACTCAGTTCTTCAGCCAACATTCCCGCTGATGTAGGTTCTCTTAGCTTGAGCTGATGCACTTGTTCATTTAGCTGCCAGAAAACACATCAGCAGAGTTCTCTTTGGAGACATGCTGGAAGAAATGTCCATCTGGTTCAGTTCTAAGTGGGGCAGAAAGACACTGGAGGCTGACTGAAAAGATGGCTTATTGATGGACAGGACCACATGGGTTTGAGGTCCTGGGAGGCTGCCCACATGGAGTTTAGAGTGGGGGGTAGTTATACCTTCTCTTAGGCCTTGCTTCTTGAGCTTCCTGTTCCTGTGGTAAGGGCATGTATTCTATTGATTGATGTCAGACTCCCATGGGGCCATGTGGGGGATCATGTTTGTCCTGAAGTCAAGTTTCGTTGAAGTGTGCTGATGCAGTGAAGGGGTTGAGGGCTAATCCCACCTTTGTTCAGACCTTGCTGCTGGGAGTAATGGATTACCAAATCTGCATTTCTAAAGGCTGGCCTCAGCTTAGTATCCGCTTGGGGCAGGGAGCTGAGGCTCTGAGTTTCTGTCTTTAGAAACATGTTTCTCTTTTCAGAAAAATATAATATTCTGTCTTTTTTAATATTTCCTAAAATATTTCATTCTTCTACTAGAGGTAGGTGCTAACTTTCTACAGACACATCCACTCAGAATAGAAGGACCCATCAGCAAGTGAGCAAAATCTTCTGAAAAACTTGCTCCTATCCCTCAATCTTTGGCATTTTGGTCTTTGCTGATTCATCACTAGAGTTTTCTTTTTGTTTAATCTATGTACTGTATTAAACCAATTGGCAGAAATCTAGTCCTGAGAGAATTTTAGTTCAATCTAATGATGGGTCTGAAGGCTTCCAAGAGAATCAGAGAGTCTGCATTTTCTCCAACCAAAACATACCTCAATAAGGTGATACTTATATTGTGAACAGCTATCTGTCAAGGTTCTGGCGGTTGCCCTCATTAAATCATGAGCCTTGAGCTAAGCTTCAAAAAAAAAAAACTCAAAAGATTTATTAGGAGCAATATGACAGCATTAACCTAAATGAAGCCAACTCTGGCATACATAATTCACAGTCAGCTGTGACCCTATTCCCCCCCCCCCCCAGGTATATCATAAATCAGATTTTCCAATGAAGCATGTTCACGGCCCGGATGTCATCAATCACATTCTCCAATGAAGGATTTTCCTGGGCAGAAGATCCAGTAAGCGAGCTGCAATCTTTTTAAGATAAGGGTAGGATGTACTTCTGGTTTTAAACTGTTGTACTGTTCCTTCAGATTCCCCCTCCCCCTTGTTTATGGCAACTTGAAAACAGGCATAGGAAAGTTTTACGAGTTGACAGTATCAGTAACAACTGGGCTGAATATAAAACAATAATTTCAGCCAATTATTCCTAGAATGATAGGACTACTCTGTCTTGGTATTCTTCCTATATTTGAGGAGCTTTCACAGAGAGGAGAGGATCAACCTATTCTCCAAAGCATCTGAGGGCAAGACAGCAGAAAACTAGAAAAATTGGTGATATTCTCACCACTGGCTCCTCTTTGTTGTTGTGGAATTTACCCTTCCACCTAGGATTCAATTGTCAAATTCTTACAACCACATTTTATGGCATGGCATCAATGTAAGAGATGTCTAGACAAGCCTGGATTCTCACACAGTCATAATGTAGCATGCTTGACATTTATGTTAATATATCTTTGTTGTTTCATCCCATCATGGTTTATTTGGAAAAAAAAAGTTGACAAAACCATTGTGATGGATAGAATATGGTACAGAGTCACAGGAAGAAAGGAGTCCAAAGGGACTAAGAGACAAATCACCCTGGAATCCTTGGTATGCAGGAAGAGAGCTGGGTTAGATCTTCCCTAACCCTTAACAGGGTTTATCTAAGACAGGGGTGTCAAACTCAAGGCCCGGGGGCTGGATCTAGTCCATGGGGTACTAAGATATCGCCCACAGGATTGCCCTGGAAACAGCAAAGGTACGGCCCATGGTGCCTCTTCCAGCGAAAAAAAGAGCTCAGGGAGGCAGTGCAAGACAACTAAGGGGCCAAGCTATTTTCTAAAGCACCCGAAAGCTAAACAAGGAATGATGGATGGAAACTGAACAAGGAGAAATTTAACCTGGAAATAAAGAGAAACTTTCTGACAGTGAGAACAATCAACCAATGGAACAGAAGTTGCCCTCAGAAGTTGTGAGAGCGCCATCACTCAAGACCTTCAAGAAGAGATTGGACTCCCATCTGTCAGAAATGGTGTAGGGTCTCCCGCTTGGGCTGGGGGTTGGACTAGATAACCTACAAGGTCCCTTCCAACTCTGATGGTTATCTGTTATCTGTGTTTGGCCACAATGGCCTACGGCAGCCCTCTGCCAGCAAAAGTGGAGGCCCAGGGAGGCCGCAGACTTCATTTTTGCTGGCAGAGAGCTGCAGAAGATCATCGTGAAAATGGTGAAAATGGAACCTTGACAAGTGCCGTCACGTCCCCTGGCCATGCACCTCCCCCAGCCCCCCTAGTTCAAACACAACCCTGATGCGGCACTCAATGAAATCGAGTTTGACACCCCTGATCTAGGAGTTAGGCAGAGTTGTGCTTTCATCTGGCAAGATTCCTATCTACAGGGGCAAACAACAATAAAAAAACACAACTCTAAATAACTTGTGTAGTTCTTGGTTCCTTGTGCCTGACAACTATGGATTAATACAATCCAAAAGTTCATCTAACAGTGATGGGCCAAATGGTCTTAGGAAGTTCATAAGGTAATGGTGGGAAAATTGTGACCCTCCAGTTGTTAATAAAGATCTACAGTGAAAGAAAGTGAGAACTGCAGTTCTTGCTGTAACATCTCTTGTTTGCTTTTCCCCAAGAACTTGAACTTATAGCAGGGTGGATTTGATTTAAAATCAACTTGATTTATATCACTAGTAAAAAGACTTGGTTTAAATCAACTCAATTTAAATCATAATTTTTAAAGAGCAGCTATCATCTCTGTCCTGCAGCGGCTCCTCCTCTGACCCGCTGTTGACTCATCCAGTCCCAATATTGCAGAATATACAGCCTGATGCTACATAACTAAATTCCATTTCATGCTGAATAAACTAAATTATTAATGTATCTTAAATAGAAAACTTCCTTTAGATAGATTTTTTACTCCAAAAGCATTTTATTAAAATAAATTTGATTAAAAAAAATTAAAAATCCAGTTCAACTTTTTTAATAATCTGATTTTTCATTTTTTTTTTTAAAAAATCAATTTTTATCCACATTGACTTATAGGCCTATTAGTACTGGACATAGGAGATTATTGTTAGCTTTCTCATTTAGTGTTGACAGACTTAGCTTCTGCTATATCCAAGTTTGGGCTTCACAATTTTTTACCTGAAATCTATCAAATAAGTTGTATTTTAATTAGGTTCTAGCTAGATTGACATCCCTTTAGTGGGATGACCTATATAGTAGTGAAATGGGAGTTCCCAAAAGTTGTGGGGTAATCTTAGGAAAAGAAGGGACAGGAATATCTACCTCCATTAGCCCTCTTTTGTGTCTCTTCTTTTTATCTCATGTTGCATGTCTCATTTTTGGTTCTACACAGCAGTAAGGTGGAATTTAAGCTTGCTCTGTGTTTTGCAGCCTGTAAATTGTATAACAGATTAATTATTCACATGCACTTTAAATTAATTACATATAGGCAGACCCTGCTTCTCACTGATTCCTAATTATCAGTCAACAGTAGTAACTAATCACAAAACACAAATGTGCTACTTACACTCATAATTGTCTATTCCATTACTGAGGCTACGAAAGTACAGGTAATGAATATCCCAATTATTATAAGGTTGTTTCTCAAAGTAGAAAATGTCCTCACCAAACAAGGAACACACAAATTTGCGTTAAATTTACATATGCTAACAACTTCAGACAGACTAAGTCAGGAAACAGAAATGCAAAAAATAATAACAATACTAGAATTCTACTTTGTTGGCATAGGTCTGGGGTAGAGAAACTTTTATCACTTTTGGACTTCAACTCCCAGAATTCCTACGTGAGCCATAAAAGCTCACCATCCCTGGCCTACTGGTTTTTCAGTTGTGGGGGAAATCAATTTTTGACTTGAATGGGACTGTTTAATGTACAAATGTAGGCACAGCTGGCTGGAGAATTCTGGAAGTTGGTCCACAAGTCTTAAAGTTGCAAAGTTTGGGGACCCCTGGCCCAGATGTTAGACTTAGACTTAGAATCACCTTATTATCACTTTTAATGTACACTAATCAACATACATTAAAATGAAATTTCATTGCATACACCTCTCAAAGGGTCACCATCTCCAACACACACTACATAAACATGATAAAATCAACAAATAAATACAAAATTATGTATATACTCACATATATTATATGACACAGAGAAATAGCACTGTCTAGTTCTGATGTATACATGTATATGGCAAGAAAAAAAATATTGCAAGCTTACCAGACGGATGGAAAAGGGAACAAAGCTGTTACAGAATTGGGTAGTCCTGCTAGAAATACGTTAAGATGTTAAAGCGTTAAGATGTTAAGTATTGTTGTAGGCCATTTAAAGCCCTTCTCTTTCTTCTGACAGAATTGAGACAACTTGCCATGGCCAACTCGCCACAGTCAACTCATTGTGGCCAACTTGACATGGCCAACTTGCTGGGGGACAACTCACTGTGGCCAACTCTGAGTGACAACTCACCATGGGGCAATTCAACAATTCAATTTAATTACTTAAAATAATTCAAAAATTATTTTGTTCTTTCTTTGGCATCCTCTCTTTAATGATTCTATTCCACCATTTCTTCAATATTAGTGTCACTCTTGTCCCGCAGTGAGTTGGCCACAGCAAGTTGGCCACAGACCCAGTTGGCTCTTGGTTTTTAAACTGAACTTGAATGGAATAAGTCTCTAGAAAGAGTGCAAAGAAGAGCAACAAATATGATTAGAGGACTGGAGGATAAAACATGTAAATAACGGTTGCAGGAACTGGTATGTCTAGCTTACTGAAAAGAAGGACCAGGGGAGACATGATAGCAGTCTTCCAATATCTCAGGGACTGCCACAAAGAAGAGGGAATCAAGCTATTCTCCAAAGTACCTGAGAGTAATACATCAAACAATGGGTGGAAACTAATCAAGGAGAGAAGCAACCTAGAACAAAAAGAAATTTCCTGACAGTTAGAACAATTAATCAGTGGAACAACTTGCCTCCAGAAGTTGTAAATGTTCCAACACTAGAAGTTTTTAAGAAGAGATTGGATAACTATTTGTCTGAAGTGGTATAGGGCTTCCTGCCTAGGCAGGGGACTGGACTAGAAGATCTCCAAGGTCCCTTCCAATTCTGCTGTTCTATTCTATTCTAATCCCCCAACCCCTCCCCCCATATAAAGAACAGAACCCTGCAAGAGAAGACATCATTTGTATTTGGAGTCCAGTATTTCTTGTATTCCTCAGGGTGAAGGTATTTTATTAATAACTCAATTTTTTAAAGATAAAATTGCAGTTGACTGTGATGTCATTTTCATACATTAAAAAATACATCTGCGTCCCATCACAGTGGATAGCTTGAGAAAGTGCTTTAGAAAGGACTTACTTGAACAAAAAGGTTCTTCAAATTGGTCTGTCACCTTTTTTGATTGAGATTGGTATGTTTGTTGACGTTTATGATCAATTCTAATAGAAAAGCCGACAAATAAACCTGACAGTATCAAGAAACAGTGGAGTGCATCCTTAGAATGATTGTCCTTCCACCTTCTTGGTTCTAATTTTAGTCTTCTGCTTCCATTTCATTGCAAGTCAATGAGTCATTGTAAGTCAAAGCCCAGGAATGGGCTTTCAAACAAAATTATGAGTACAGTATGACAAGTGCAGGAAATTGGACATTCTTTCAATCAATACTTTGAACAACCTATTTCTGCAGAAATGACAGCTTCCCTGTAACCAGCGAAGAGCATTTTGGTTCTCATTTTTGGATCTCCCCTTCGCCCCTTTCCGGTTTTTTTGCAGAATCTTCTAAACCAGAAATATTGTCGTGTCTCTTGCAGGGAGAGCAATGTTTAAGATTTCTCCCACCCCATCCCCCCAAATGCTTCCTGGTTGATCTGGCAATACATTCTGTTTGGCTATCCTGATGAAATACCCAACTGAAGCTTTTGTCAGCTTCTTTTTTCCTCACTGACTGCAAGAAATTAGCCTCTAGATATATTGGTATTTAGCTGAATCCAGTCTTGATTCCACCCACACAATTTTTTTTGTGCGTTTGGTTACCGCAAAACCCCAAAGCATAATAGAGCCACCCCTGTGCTTAATGGCTGACAAATGCATTTTTTTCTTCTTCAAATGTCCTTTCCCCCCCCCCCCTCCAAATGGATGTTGTGTCATTTGGAGTTCAAGTTTTGTCTGGTCAGTCCAAAGCATTTTCATTCCAATCTGTTTTGTTCCAATCCTTTTCAGGGTTTTCTTTTGCACACTTTAGACAATGGTTTTTGTGCTGAGTTTTCCTTTTGACAAATATAATATGGATATTCCTCAATTTACAACCATCATGGTCATAAGACATGACAGACATAAAGCAGATCATCATGAGTCTGACCCAATTCTACAACCGTTTTAGTTTTGGTTGATGAGCAACCATTGTAATCAGAGGTGGCATTCAGCAAGTTCTGACCAGTTCTGGAGAACCGGTACCGGAAATTTTGAGTAGTTTGGAGAACCGGCAAATACCACCTCTGATTGGCTCTGCCCCCATCTAGTCTCTGCCTTCTGAGTCCCAGCTGATTGGCTGGGTTTTCTTTTGTTGCCCTGCACAGGAGACCAGAGCTGGAAAGCAGGTTAGTGGGGTGGGAAGGGAATGGGAAATTTACAGTATCCTTCCCCTGTCATGCCCACCAAGCCATACCCCCAAGCCATGCTCACCAAGCCACGGCCACAGAACCGCAGTAAAAAATGTTTGAATCCCACCACTGCCATGAAGGCAAAAATCACAAAACTGCACCTCATGTATTTTGACCATGTCACATGGGGAAATTCACTAGAGAAAGCAATTACATTAGAAAGAGTTAGCGGTAAAAGGAAACCAGGCCACCAAAGAAGACAATGGCCAGACACCATCAAAGATGAGCATAGAACAACTCAAAGAAGCAGTACAAGATAGGAAGTTGTAGAGAGACCTGGCCCATCGCCAAGAGTCAGACATGACTGAATGGGTAACATCATCATTTTCATCACTGTACGCTAAGAGGCATTTTTGCTGAAAATCAGAACTTTTTAGCAAAAAAACCAGTTGTAAATTGCAGTCATGTAAACATGGATGCTGATGATGAGCAACCAAAATGAGCACTGGAGAGGGAGCCATTGGAACTTCAGAAGTGAGTTGGAAATACCTTTTTGAGGGGTGCATCAAAATTTCACATGGTTACTAAGTGATCAATTATAAGTTGAGGGCTACCTGTATATAGATTGCTGCTGTGTAAGTAAAGTTTGACTGTGGCCAACTCTTGGCAGTTAAACTTTCCAGCAAATAGTTTGCAATAATACAGGGGCTCTACTTTACAAATATAACCCAGTTTTTCAGGCATTTTGTCCCCTCTTGTTTCCGGATTTTTCCTTGACTTCAGCAGTTCCACATAACTTATATTTCCTAACAATGTTCCCCAAGCTCAGAGAGCACCAAGAACCCCATAATTTAATTCTGGGCTACAAATATTCCCTTGTATTGAACGTCTCTCCTAAATGAAATTGCTTGCTTGAAGCATTTAGATATTTGCAAAGCATTCTCCTGCTTTATTTTCACATAGTCAGACAGCTGCATATAGGATCCCATGGTTACTGAGTCACAACTGAGAGGTTAGAAGAATTGGAGAATCTGTGTTCACTTGGAAGCCCAACAATTCAATTGCCTTTTGGAATCTTATCAACTTTATAAAAATAAAACAAGAAAACACTGAATCGACTGGAAAAGTATCCAAACTTCTGCACCTGCCACATTAATTTGTTTCATATTTTGAGTCAGTAAATAACTGCATATAAATATTAAACATTCATCCAAATTTGCAGAAAAAGATTGTGCTTAACTCTGAAGCATCTTTTGTTCCCTTATGGATTCATTGAAACATGGAATTTGACTAGGGGCATCTAAACCTTTGCAGACAAGGGTAGCTGCAGGTTTGTTTTTGTGAAGCATTTTCTGTGCGAGCAGGGAAAAAAGGACATATGGGTAGTCCTTGGCTTATGATTGTTCGTTCTGTAACCCTTCGAACTATTCTCAAAAAGTGAATTTACAACCAAAGTTGCAGCCACTGCAGAATTCCCATGGTCACATGATCATAATTTGTGACCTTCCCTGCTAGCTTCGCACAAGTGCTCTCCCATTGTACTGCACTCAATAGCACCTGCTGGTGGCAACTTTTTATCTCCTCTATCTCTTTTGGGATTCCAGCATCTTCCCACTTAATGACCCATGAGGTCCTGACATGACACTTTAGGACTGCATCCCTTAGTGAAAACAATCCTGCTGCAATTGCTGTTGTAACTTGAGGACTACCTGTGTGCTGTGTTTAGAACATACAGCTAGGTCGCCAATTTTTATCCTATCACCTTAAAGAAATCTTTCATAAGCATATAAGCAAAGAAAGTAAAATCTCATTTGACCTGATAATGAGATACATTCATGTACTTTTGTTTAGGAAACAGATCAGCAAACTTCCCACATGGACATGTTCAGGCAATTTTTTTAGAAAATGGTATGAAAACAGTATTTTCATAATCTTAGCCTACAAGCATGGGATTTCCGGTCATTTTTAAATCAAATTCTAATGAGGGATGGTCTTTCTTGGCTTTCTGTCAAAATCAGTCAAGTTCGGCTAATATTGCCATTTTTTTTAATTTCCTGGATGCAACTAAATCAGGAAAATATTTGTGTAGGAATAATAATAAACAATGGGGAATAGAATAAAAAAATGCTATTTAGGTTAGTTACTCAAGGAAAAAGATAAGGAAAAGTCAATCATAAAAACGATGAAAATATAGACAGTGTTAAATTGAGAAACAGTGAAATACGGATGCAGTTTGTTCCAAATATGTTTTCCTTGGGGTTTCTTCTCTTGAAAACATTTTGCTTCTCATCCAAGAACTTGTGAGGAGTCAGTTTTAACTGAAGTAGCATCTTGGATGAGAAATGAAACTTTTTCAAAGAAAAAAAAACAAGGAAGTCACGTTGCCTTCTGGAAAAAGAATTCAGATGTTTGGCAGCTGCCATGTCTTTAGGGGTGGGATTTCAAAATCCCAACAACAAATTCTTTGCCTGGTTGCTGGGTGGGCATGGCCATGGTGAGCATGGCCTACTGGAATTTATGGGAGGGGCATTTTTCACCTTCCCCAGCGTCCAGAGGTTTCCCGTGAGCCTCTGGGAGGGCGAAAACAGTCTCCCCCAGGCTCCAGAGGCCCTCCAGAAGTCGAAAACAGGCCCATTTCCAGACTTCCAGGAGAGCTGTTTTTCACCCTTGCAGGGCCTCCATGCAGACTCTGTATTTACCTGCATCCAAAATGGACTGTGTGGAGACGCCGGGGAGGGAAGGGGTGGGCAGGGCCATCGGTCAGTTCAACTACCTGTTCAGCGGACCAGATATTAATTTAACGTCCAGTTTGCCTGAACCGGCCTGAACTGGCTGAATCCCACCCCTGCATGAATTTATCAAGTAAAGTCAATGGGGAAGCCAGATTAATTTAACAATGTTACTGACTTAACAACTGCAGTGATTCAAGAAAGGTAATAGAACGGGGCAAACCTCACTTAACAAGTGTGTTGGTTAGCAGCAGAAATTTTGGGCTCAACTGTGATCATAAGTCAAGGACTACCTGCATGTGAAACAGTATATGGAACATGGTGGAAGCACAAACAGCAAGATACATAAAGCAAATGTGTTGGTGTAAAGTACTAGAAGCAGGTCTTACTTCCTTTTCTTATCTCTTTCTTAATTTCTTTGGCTTACCAGGGTTTTCTCCATTTCTTCACTCTGCATGGTGCTTACCTTGAAAGATGAGTATGGATGTCTATAAAATTTCTTCAGAGAAGAAATTGCTCATGGTAAGGATAAAAACAGTCTGGACATACTCAGAGAATGGACTTTTTTTGCTCTTGCTCCTGACATTACAGATAGCTTTGAAACAAGCATCTGGTAAGCCCCAATTCAAATTAAGCCCTAAAAGCCATAGGCCAATAACGGATTGCCAGCTGCAATTCTTCGATAAGGAGATAGACTTCATGGATTATATGAAGTAGTTATGTACTACAGTAAAATTAAAAAAAGAGTTCCTTTGAAACAGTTCTTTATTATAAAAGGTTGAGCTCCAGAATTAATTAAAAAAAATCAGAATCACTTAATTACCTTTGCAATTAATTTCCCTTGGGACTCCTTAAAATTCTAGAAGAAAATTCTTAATGTCACCCAGACTTGCAGAGTGTATTTTCTCCTGGGAGCTTCATTCCCTCAACCTACCACAGAAAAGCTGCAAAATTCTAACACAAAAATATGTTCATTTAGTTTGAATGTTTTAAGTTGGACTTAGACCAAATAAGATACAAATGAGATTTTGAAAATGTTAAATTTAACCCAGTATCCCATGTTGGGAGAAAGAGAGGGGGAAAGTTGGGGTGTGTGTACGTGTGTGTGTGTGTGTTAGAAAAACCTTCTGTCATAGGTATGCAAGAGCAACAAAGGGTATGTGACAAAATGTGTCTTGTGACACAAAGTCTGCTTCTAGAAAGAATACAGAGAAGAACAAGAAAGATGATTAGGGGACTGAAAACATATGAACGGTTGCAGGAATTAGGTATGTATAGTTTAATGAAAAGAAGGTCAGGATAGCAGTTTTTCAATCTCTAAGGAGCTGCCCTAAACAAGAGGGAGTCAAACTATTCTCCAAAGCAGGACAAGAAGCAATGGATGGAAACTAATCAAAGAGAGAAGCAACCTAGAACTAAGAAGAAATTCCCTGACAGAACAATCAGTGGAACAACTTGCCCCCAGAAGTTGTAGATGAAACCAAACAACCATTTGTCTGAAATGGCATAGGGTTTCCTGCCTGAGCAGGAGGTTGGACTAGAAGACCTCCAAGGTCCCTTCCAGTTCTGTTATTCTGTTAACTCCTGCACTATTTCTTTGTTAAATTTATTTTAAAGGAAAAAATGAAAAGAGTGTAAGGAGAACAGAAGATAATAGAGTGATAAAATAAACAGTGAAAAAGAACACAACAAGAATACATCAGTAAGAAGGTAAAAGTCCCCTCGCACATACGTGCTAGTCATTTCCAACTCTAGGGGGCGGTGCTCATCTCTGTTTCAAAGCTGAAGAGCCAGCGCTGTCCGAAGATGTCTCCGTGGTCATGTGGATGGCGTGACTTAATGCCAAAGGTGAGCGGAACGCTATTTCCTTCCCACCAAAGTTGGTCCCTATTTTTCTACTTGCATTTTTACGTGTTTTTGAACTAGGTTGGCAGAAGCTGGGGCAAGTAACAGGAGCTCACTCCATTACACGGCGCTAGGGATTCGAACTGCCGACTTTTTGATTAACAAACTCAGCGTCTTAACCACTGAGTCACCATATTCCTGAATACATCAATATGAATATGAATGTAGATAATCCTATTGAATACATTATATGATTACCTAAAAAGAAAGATAGATACTAGATAGAGAGCAGTGAAAGGGGGGGGGGGGGGACAAGTGAAGTCAGTTATCAATCCAGTAGCCACCTCCAGTGTGGAACTTCCCCATTTGGACC
Organism: Laticauda colubrina; assembly: GCA_015471245.1. Lineage (NCBI taxonomy): Eukaryota > Metazoa > Chordata > Lepidosauria > Squamata > Elapidae > Laticauda > Laticauda colubrina. Next base: position 13,513,094 of record BLBF01000010.1, read on the forward strand.
CGTGTCCAACTGGCAAAGCCAGGTCTTTAGGTTCTTCTCAGAGGTGGTATTCAGCAGGTGGTTCTGACCAGTTCTGGACAACTGGTAGCAGAAACTTTGAGTAGTTTGGAGAACCAGCAAATACCATCTATGACTGGAGATTTTACAGTATCCTTCCCCTGCCACACCCACCAAACCACGCCCACTGAACCAGTAGTAAAAAAAGAAATTGAATCCCACCACTAATTCTTGCATAAAGGATAGGAAGAATAGGAGGGCAGGCATATATCTTACCTTATAGCAGGAATGGGGAACTATGACCCTTTTATGACTTGTGGACTCCAATTCCCAGAATTCTCAGGAAATTTGGGAGTTGAAGTCTACAAGTCATAAAGGGGCCATAGTTCCCCAACTTGTGTCTTTTAGAGGACAGGATGTTCCAAAGGGCACTATTTCTATGGGCAACACAACATTGTTCACTTATGCCATGGGGATGAAGCTTTGAACATGTCAGTAAGGGTGCAGAATTGGATTTCCACTGGATTTCCATGTCAAATAGCTGCAACTGACACTGTTTGGCCCACTGGGTCATGTTGAGTTTACATCACAAATGCTGGAAACTAATTACCATATGAAAGAATAGGAATTTATGGAGCACTAATTTAGTTTAGTTTAGTTTAGTGTCATTGCACCTCGTACAACGAAATCAAACACCATCTTCAGTGCAAGTCATGACCATGAAAATAAACACAAAGACACATCCTTCACCCTTCACACATTGAACACTAAGGACTACAAACAGTTTCTTCTCTGAAACATTGGATCACAAATGCATTTGCTTTCTGAATTTGAACTGGCTTTCTACTGTGATAGAAAGACTGATCAATACTATTCTGTGTGCTTACAGTTTAGTGATGGGTTTAAAATCAGGCTGATTGATTTCCTGTACGTAACACAACATGATTTTTTATTCTCTCTCTCTGTCTTTCTGACTCTCCTCCCTCCCTCCCTCTCTTATGAAACAATAAAATAAAAATATTTTAATATAGCTGTGTAATGACCAGAATTATCCTGGGAATCCAGAGTTGATTTTTATGATGTGAGAAAGAGAGAAAGACTGTAACCATGTGGAACGTTTTTCATCCTCTGAATGAAAAAAGAGTCTTCTGAGTTCTTCCAAATTTAAAAATAGTATTCCTGATTTCGTGCTTTGCTAAACTGCACCTAACCTTCAAGTCAAATTAAGCATGGTTTACTCTGGGTTAGCCTTCAGGGACATAACTTCTGTGTTCTGGTTAAGTTATTCCTGCAAACATCTGCCAGAAGTGTTCCAAAACGAAGGCCAGAAAAACAACCAGATGTTACAGATGATATTCTATCACCACAGTTTTGAAGAGGGTGCTCTTTTTGGGGTTTTGGCAGTAGAACCATTATCATTATCATCATAAATATTATCATTTCAAACTAGATCTTTTTTTGTGTAGATTCCACTACACTCAGAAAGAATAAACACTGAAAAGCTGTAATTCTCCCTGAAATGGTTATGACCAAAGGTCAGTTCCTGTTTGAGAATTTTGGGAGTTGTAGTCCTAACAGATGTGTAGGACAACCTCCACTTTCCCACACAGGGATGTCCACAGGGAGTGGTAAAAATATATAACAGAGATTTTGGCACAAAGCTTAAAAATTTATACTTTGTTTTCATATGACAAAAACTACTTAAATGTACTTCTGTTTATCTTTTTATTTTTATTTATGCTATATGGAACATTAATTGTATAATTCAGTGATTTTCTTAGTTCACTTACTGATATCATCTTTTTCTGAAGCAATATCTTTGTTTTAAATAAATTTTAAAAATAATTTTAAAAAATCAAGATGGCAGTTTATGCTACTGCTTTGGCATTTCTCTCAGACTCCTTTTCATTTTATGTAGAGAGACTGACATGTTCCTATTCAGAAGTTATGTAAAGACGTATTATAAATGCCTGTAGCTGAATGAATGTATGTGTAAATATGCATTAATTCTTTATATAGTGCATAGATGGTAATTAAAATATGTCTGAAATCTCTTATCTCACTCTCTTACATATTTTGTTTGTTTGTAAAATTTATTGGGCACCCATCTTACCTCAGTGTAATTCTAGGTGGCTTACAATCATAAAAGATAAAGAGTGTACAGAGTTAAAAGACATAAATACAGAGTACCTTCTTTTTTATCTGTTTGCTCTGTACTTGATTCATCATTAATATCAAAGTGGTTAAATTTTGATTATGTTATTTCCAATCGTAATCAGAGACTGGTGCTATCAATGGAATTGCTAATGGTCTTACTACATAATGCTGAATTCAGACTTGACATTAAGCCAGGACTTACCTAGGGTTCATGGAGTGCTGGTATTCAAAAAATTTTACTAACGGTTCTGTAGGCGTGGCTTGGTAGATGTGATGTGGTTTGGTGGGCATGCCAGGGGAAGGATACTGCAAAACCCCATTTCCTTCCCACCCCACTAGCCTGCTTTCCAGCTCCGTTCTCCTGTGCAGGGAAACAAAAGAAGACCCAGCCAATTGGAGGCAGAGAATAGATGGGGGTGGGGCCAGTCAGAGGTGGTATTTGCCGGTTCTCCGAACTCCTCAAAATGTCCACTACCACTTCTCCAGAACTGGTCAGAACCTGCTGAATACTACCTCTGGGTTCATGTAATAAGCCATTGTGGCCTGGTTTACATAAACACTAATGCAGAAACAATTAAATCATAATCTGTAAGCCAAGCCACCATGACAGTCAGAATACACAGTTTGATGGGAAAACAGAAGAAAAAGGAAGAAACACATTTTACATTTTGCCTATTTTCAGTGGAAGGATCTATTGGTTGCCAAAACAAAAACTATCCATACAAGGTGTTACATATTAGCATACTTGTAATACCCTGTTCCCATTGGTCCACAAATACTCGAATCTGATTGGTGCTTTAAACGACAGTGATTGGTCAACAATTACCGCCATATGATTGGCCCACCTGAGCGGTGGGAGATTTCAACGTGCCATTATTGGCCGCGAGCCGCGAGCAGCCTCTATAAAACAGGCTGCCGTAGCTCCGCAGTCAGACGGAACCTAGCAACTAATAAAAGAACTGAAAGTCACGCTGGTCTCAAGTCTCTCTTTCCGCAAACACAACACTGGCGACGAGGGTGGGATACTGAGACGAAGAGACCAGTTGAGCACGTGGCAACGAGAACTGAGCAGACGAAATGGCAGCACCAACTCGCCACCTGCACCATTCAACCCAGCGACGGAGGACTGGGAATCGTACATCGACAGATTCCTCATGTTCCTCGAGAGCAATGACTTACAAGGGATCTCTGATAACCAGAAGAGAGCCGTGTTCCTGACACACTGTGGGCCCACAATGTTCAAGATGGCCAAGGCATTGACCAAACCTGAGGACGTAAAGCAGATGGCCTGGCCGGATTTGGAAAAAATGCTGAAGGCCCATTATACACCAACCATCTCCAGCCTCATTCGGAGACATGAGTTCTACAAACGGGACCAGAGAGAAGGTGAGAGTATCACAGATTTCATAGCGGCTCTAAGCTCTAATTGGAGGAGCATGTGAGTTCCTCAACATGGATGAAGCCATGAGGGATCGCTGGGTCCTAGGACTAAGAGATCTCACCTTGCAGAGCCGACTGCTAACCTGGTCAAAAATTACAGTCACTGAGACCATCGCTGAGGCCACTGCAGCTGAAACCATTAAAAAATCAGCAGCCAAAATGCAACAAATGAATGCGTCAAAGCAGAAAACACCAGCAGAGACAAGCCAAACACTGGAGAAGTCAGAGCACCCACAAGACTCTAACGCATCACGAGGACAGCGAGTCGTTGTCCAAGACCAATGACGAAGAGGAAGAAATCCACAGACTCCAATCAGAACGGAACAGACGGGAGAGGAAAGAACGTAAGTAGGGATTCCAGTGTGCCGGGTGCGGAGGAGACCACCCCTGTTCCAAGTGCCATTTCCTAGACGCAATTTGCCAGCACTGCAAGAGACAGGGACACATAGCAAGGGTCTGCTGAAACTGAAGAAGCTACAGCCCCTGACGTAGAGACAACACTCCCCCCAGAATGAAAGAAAGACAGAGAAGGGGCCGTTGGAGCCGAGAAATCAAGAGGCAAACAGCTCAACGAAAGCTACCAAAAGGAAGAAACACACCAAACTATAACCATCAGGCATTCAAACGCAACAAATGCATGGAAGGTACTGGTGAAGGTCAACATTGAAGGCCAACAATGTGAGATGGAGGTGGATTCCAGCTCATACCTAACTATGGTATCATGGAACACAATTAAGAAACTGATACCAAATATACGCAGAATGGAATTAGAGAGCCAAACACTGATCCTGAAAGACTACCAAGGGAACAGGATTACTGTAGTCGGACTCGGACATTTCCAAGTCAAATTCAAGAAACACACAGAAATTCTGCCTTTAACCATCGTAGACCGGAATTACCCAAGCTTACTGGGACTCGAATTGTTCGAACCCCTGGGAATTGGAGTGACCGGAACCAACAGCGTCACCACAACAGACTGGGAGGAGAGCCTAATGAGGGATTTCCAGGACGTGTTCAATGGGAAACTAGGCAAGTACCAAGGGTCCCTATATCATTTAATTTGAATCCAACCATAGCCCCAATCAGGTTAAAGGCAAGGCGAGTCCCTTTCGGATTAAAACCGAAGATCGATGAGGAATTAAATTAACTCATCACACAGGGGGTATTGGAACCAATAGACCACGCAAAGTGGGAAACCCCAACTGTAACCCCAATTAAGCCAGATGGGTCCATGAGAATCTGCGGAGACTACAAGGCCACCCTAAACCACGCACTACAACAAAGCGCATACCCCGTTCCGGTAGTACAACATCTGTTACATTCGTTGGGGGGAGGCAAGGCTTTTGCAAAGCTCGACCTTTCACAAGCATACCAACAATTGCCAGTCAACCCAGAAACAGCGGAGGCACAAATGATTGTGACTCATAGGGGGGCATTCAGATGCAACAGACTGCAATTTGGAGTCAGCGTGGCCCCAGGGGTATTCCAAAGCCTGATGGAGTGATTGTTACAAGGGATAAAAGGGGTGGTCCCATACTTCGATGACGTGCTGGTATCAGTCATTGACAAGAACCAACTGGGAAGTTGCCTCAGAGAAGTATTGCAAAGATTCCAAAAGGCGGGACTCAAGGTTAAAAAGAGAAATGTCAGCTAGCCACCTCAAAAAATTGAATTCCTGGGGTATCTAATAGATAAAGATGGCATCCACCCCACAGAGCAGAAAATCAAAGCGATAAAAGAAGCTCCCAGGCCCAAAAACAAAACAGATTAACAAGCGTTTTTGGGACTCATCAATTTCTATCATGTTTTCATACCAGAGAAGGCAATGATGGTGGAACCAGTACACAGATTACTGGATAAGACAGCCACCTGGACCTGGGGACGACGAGAAGAGGCCGCGTTCCAGAAAATAAATGATTTGCTGACATCGGAATCTGTGTTAATCCAATACAGCGAAACCCTACCACTGACAGTCACCTGCGATGCATCACCGTTCGGCCTTGGAACCGTGCTCAGCCACACGCTACCAGATGGGAGAGAAGCACCGATCGCATTCTACTCCAAAACGCTGTCCAAAGCTTAAAGGAACTACAGCCAGTTGGACAGAGAGGCGTTAGCAGCAATATCCGGGATCAAATGTTCCCTGAATACCTCTACAGAAGGACCTTTACACTCATCACAGACCACAAGCCACTCTTGGGAATACTCGTGGGAAACAGGGCCAGCCCAAACATACTCTCCCCATGAATGATGAGGTGGTCCGATATCCTTGCCGCATACAATTACAAATTAATTCACTGGCCAGGAAAGGACATCTCACACGCCGACGCCCTGAGCTGTTCTCCCCTACCTGAGCTGGGAAGTGATCCGGCACCAACCACATCCACCCTACAAATTGAAACATTACCAAACCCACCCATAACTGCAGCGGACATTGCGAAAGAAACCGCAAGAGACAAAAAGATGGCACAGGTTTTAAAGTGGGTCGGAAAAGGGTGGCCAGAAAACGAGAAAGACGAGACTTTTAAACCATTCCGGAAAAAACAGATTGAACTCTCAATGTTAAAAGGTTGCATTCTATGGGGGGATTGGGTAGTCATACTGGAACTATTACAAGAACAAGTACTGGATATTTTGCATGAAGGACACCCGGGTATCGCACGAATGAAATCTCTGGCCAGGAGTTATGTATGGTGGTCAGGGAGGGATAAGGATATTGGGAAATGGGTGGAAACATGAACTAAATGCCAAACATCCAGACCAGCACCTCCTGCGGCACCTGTGCTCGACTGGGAAACACCAAGGGGACCCTGGTCGAGAATACACATAGATTTCGCAGGGCCGACAAATGGACACACATTTTTAATCATAGTAGACACTTACTCAAATTAGCTGTAAGTAAGCGTCATGACCACGACAACAATAGAAGCAGTTATCAGACAGCTGAGGAGACTCTTTGCCACACATGGGTTACCAGACTTATTAGTTTCAGATAACAGACCACAGTTCACGGCATTGACATTTGAAAAGTTCCTCACCGAACATGGCACAAGACATGCCTTGACAGCGCCAGGCCGGCTGACTACAAACAGATGGGCAGAACGCATGGTCCGGTTTACCAAAGAAACTATAGGAAAATTAGACACGGGGGACATACAAGAAAAAATTTACAAAATGCTCACGATACAACACATCACACCTAACTTCACTATAAATAAAAGCCCAGCAGAATTATTGATGAGCAGAAAATTAAGATCATACCTGGGTAGATTACACCCCACATACAGCCCGGAAAAACCAACAGACTCCTCAAGCAAACACCGCACATTCGAAATAGGGGACCTCGTCTACGCAAAAAATCTCACGGGGCACCCACTGTGGGTACCGGCAAAAATAACCCAAGTAACAGGACCCCGATCATACAGACTAGAAACAGAGGACGGAAGAAGCTCGAGGAGACACATAGATCAACTGAGATCACGAACATTAGAAAGACCCACGAACACATCCAGGTACAAAGAAAAACAACACACACACATGCCAGAACCACAGCAAAGATTAAACAAAAATAATAATAATCAAACCAGAGGGGGGGAGACCCCTCAAACACAAATAAAAGGGGAGGGGAAGATCCTCCGTTAGCACAAGAAACACTGCAACAAAACCGAAAAACAAACCACCAACCAAATCCTCGAATAAACCAAGAAAGAAACAACTACTTACCTAGAGATGACTTCGGTAGAGAAGAACAGGTGGCGGAAAAACATCAAAAAGCCACTCCAGAAAGGAGCAGCTGGTCCGACTCTACCAGCCCGGATAGGCCAGGCGGGAGCAGCATGGCTGACTCCACCTTTCAGGAGGTTCCACAGAGAAGGACGGGAGAAACAGCGATCCCGTCGGAACCTGTCGAAGCCAACGACGCAACTAAATTGCACAGGTCAAGTAGACAACACAAAAGTCCCGCCTACTGATGTGACTATGTAACGTAGGACCAAACCAAGAGGGGAGAGGTGTTACAAATCAGCATACTCGTAATACCTTGTTCCCATTAGTCCACAAATACTCAAATCTAATTGGTGCTTTAAACGACAGTGATTGGTCGACAATTACCGCCATATGATTGGCCCGCCTGAGCGGCGGGAGATTTTAACGAGCCGTCATTGGCCACGAGCAGCCTCTATAAAACAGGCTGCTGTGGCTCCGTAGTCGGACGGAACCTGGCAACTAATAAAAGAGCTGAAAGTCACGCTGGTCTCAAGTCTCTCTTTCCGCAAACACAACACAAAGGTTCTGAATACCACCTGTAGCTTTTGTGATTCAAGACTTCAGCCCTGATTACAACACATTCATCTCCATTGAGTCAAATGAGATTTTTAGTCCTTTGTAAATAGGTTAGAAAACCAGGAAGCTTAATCTGACAAAAAAAAAAAAAAGGCTGCATATTTCATGAAACTCTTGAAAGTTCTCTGAGGCTCAAAGAACACGAACTTGATATAAAACATACTCATGATCAAAACAGAAGGGAAATGGCTTCATGCCCAACATGAAGTGGGGATCAATTACAGGGAGAAAGAGACACAAAAATTGAAGTAGAGTTGACTACACCTAAGTCTCACTTAACATGTACTGCAATCGCTAGATTTCTTTCATAATGACTTTTTAGTTTTTCTACAATAAAAATTCCTTATCAGAAATTCTTATATGCTTGAATGTTCTATTTTAGACTCCCAGCAGAGGAAACATGCTACAAATATAAATATGTGGTTACTTAAATCACGATATACTGCCATTTCAAGGCAAGAGCCAAAAACTGAAGAATATAGTATTTCCCCTGAGATTATTCTGGTCTCACAGTAATGGTGGATTTCCCAGGAAACGACAAAACAGGCATCCATTATTATTTTTATTGAGAACACCATTTGGACTTCCCATTCACTCAACCCCAGCCATGAATTTTACATCCTTCGTGAAACCTCAGCAAATCATAACAGCATACTAACTTTCTTACTCTAAAAAAATCTATTCTGACCACAATGTTGAAAGTGTTTTTAATTTTTTGAATTATTAGGGTGTACTAGTTAACATTTAATAATTCAATAATATTAATTGATAATAATATTTAATAACATAATTTTATTTACTATTTTTGGAATTAAATGCAGTCCTAGGCTGCACCAACAGAGGGGTACTATGAGATTGTGTGAAGTGATAGTACAGCTCTATACAAAATTGGTAAAACCATACTTGCATACTATGTCCAATTTTAGTCATTACAATACAAAAAAAATCCAAAATTCTAGAAAGAGTATAAAAAAGAACAAGATGTCTGGATGCTAAATAGTATGATGAAGAGTTAAGGAATGTATATGTGTCTAGTCTAACAAAGAAAAGGACTAGGGAGTGACAGGATATAAGTCTTGAGGGCTATCACGGAGAAGAGTGGGTCAACCTATTCATCAAAGCATTTGATGACAGGAAAAGGTAGAAGATCTTTAAAGAGAAATTCAACCTAGAACTAAGGAGAAATTTCCTAAAAATGAGAACAATGAATCACTGGAATAGCTTGCCTCCAGTGGATGTTCCATCACTGGAGGTTTTCAAGAAGAGATTGGACAACCATTTGTCTGGAATGGTATAGGTCTCCTGTTGAGCAGAGAGTTGGACTAGAAGACCTCCAAGGTATCTTCTAATCCTATTAATATTCTATATTAACTAATTCTAAGTAGATGACTACTTCTGGGAAAAAGAGAGTTAGTTTCGTAAACAGGTTGAGAATGTCTTTTCTTAAAAGGACATGAATTTTTGCTTGATCTCAATTTGAAAGCAAAGAGAACCTCATAACAAACTGGACTTGGTTGATTCCTACACTCCAAAGCAAAACACGTACAGCCGTTTTTACTTTTGCACTAGAAAAGTCATGCCTTGAAGTGTTGACATACAAATCCATGAGAAGCCATCAGGAAAATTTCAACTTTGACTTCAAACACAAAAGCACATTTTAATTCATTCTACAAATGAAAATAGGTCAACAAAAAGATCATTCCAGGGATCAGTGACATTTCTGCCTGCTTAGCGCACAGAAGAACCAACTTTGGCACTTCCAACGATCTGCCCAATGACAAGGCTGGCAGATGTGCAGATTCACTCCTGCAAGAGAACAAGGAAAATGAAACATTTGCTTTTAGTCTTTAATTTTCTATCAACTGGGTATATATGTATGTATGTATGTATGTATGTATGTATGTATTTATGTATGTATATATATATATATATATATATATGTGCTGTTCAGCTTCCTTCGGGTATTATCCCACGTCATTGTAGTTCTGTTAAAGTTGTAGCAACGTTTCAGCAGAATCTCATCTGCCATCATCAGGCTTCTGTATGGATGTGGATCTTACAGCTCCTGGTTTTTAAATTTGAGGCTGGTTCATTCTGATTGGCTGGGAGCCTGGACCTATTTCATTGGACTTGGAGTTTGATTGATTGGTGTTCCTGGTTTCTTCTGTCTGTTTTGTGGCTTTGATTGGCTGGCAACAGTCTGTTCTTGTGTTGGAGGCTTTCAGTGCAGCTTGGCTGCGTGTGAAGGGACGGCTGCTCTTTATTAGCAAGCTGCTATTCATTAGCAAGCTGGGTTTCACCTGGGTGCATGGTGGGGGGGTTAGGTTGGAGCTTTCAGAGAGAGTCTGTTTTTGCCCAGGTGTTTGCCTGGCTTGTGGCATGGAGATCTTTCTATTTGAGAGTGCAGGCTTCCAAATGATTGACAGTCTGGTGGAATCATCTCTTCTATTCATGCTGTCAGGTCTTTTTTCAATCTCTATGGCTTCTCTGATGATTCTGTGGCTGGGGTTTTCTATAGTGGCCAGGGTTTTAGTGCCATTGAAGTTGATGTTGTGACCTGTGGTTTTCATGTGTTGGACTAGTGAGGAGGTGTGTTCCAGCTTTTTTACTGCATTTTTGTGTTCCTCTAGGCGGGTACTTATTCTTCTATTGGTCTGTCCAATGTATGTGGCCGGGCATGATGTACAGGGAATTTCGTATATGCCTTGGTTTTCCAGGTCAATTTTGTCTTTGGGGTTCCTCAGGATGGCTGCTATTTTTTTGTCTGTTTTGAAGGCAGTCTTGATGTGATGCCTGTGTA
>BLBF01000010.1:13523838-13566959 GCA_015471245.1 Laticauda colubrina
TGATCCACAAAAACACACCAAGACATAACAGAGACCTAGAAGACCAACAGACCTATGGAACAGCTGTCTTGCCCTACATAAGAGGTACCACAGATAAAATCAGTAAGATACTACACAGGCATCACATCAAGACTGCCTTCAAAACAGACAAAAAAATAGCAGCCATCCTGAGGAACCCCAAAGACAAAATTGACCTGGAAAACCAAGGCATATACGAAATTCCCTGTACATCATGCCCGGCCACATACATTGGACAGACCAATAGAAGAATAAGTACCCGCCTAGATGAACACAAAAATGCAGTAAAAAAGCTGGAACACACCTCCTCACTAGTCCAACACATGAAAACCACAGGTCACAACATCAACTTCAATGGCACTAAAACCCTAGCCACTATAGAAAACCCCAACCACAGAATCATTAGAGAAGCCATAGAGATTGAAAAAAGACCTGACAGCATGAATAGAAGAGATGATTCCACCAGACTGTCAATCATTTGGAAGCCTGCATTCTCAAATAGAAAGATCCCCACACCACAAGCCAGGCAAACACCTGGGCAAAAACAGACTCCCTCTGATAGCTCCAACTCAAACACCCCCCCACCAGGCACCCAGCTCAAATCCCCCAGCAACTAAGACTAACCTGAGCAAAACCAAGCCTCACCTGAACAGAACACACCCCTAGCCAATCAGTACACAGCCAAGCCCCCTACCAATCAGAACACAGCCAAACCCCCAACCAATGAGAACACACCCCCAGCCAATCAGAACATAGCCAAGCCCCCACCCAATCAAGTCACACCCCCACTAGCATTTAAAAGGAAGAAGCAGCTGCAAGCTCACAGTACTCTGAGAAGCACAGAGCAGAAGAAACAAGCCTGTAGATGATGAATGAGACTTCATTGAAACGTTGCCTAGATACTTCCAATTTTATGCAGGAGAAAACCCGAATAACCAAAGATACACACACACACACACACACACACACACACATACAATACATCATATAAAACATTTCATTACAAAAAAAATCATTGTGAAAAACTAAACTAATACATATAAAACATGTTTCTCATAAATTAGACGGTGTGTTCTTTCCTCAAAGACAATTTTCCCAATATTCATTTCCTATTGTTGGTACTATTGACATGTTGAGCCTACAGTTTGTTTGCCCAGCAAACTTTTTTTTTTTTGCTTGAACTTAATTTGAATTCATTTACATTTTGTGCTGTTTGTGGCAAGTGCTATCTGCAGGATGTGTGGAGACAGAAGCAAAGAGATCAAAATTTTGCCTCCTTGAAATGCAGTTAAAAGTCTTATTTCCAAGAACCAGATTTCTACAGAGATAGTAAAGGAGGAAACAAATTCCATTACAGCGGAACAGATTTTAAGAATTAGCATATGCCTTCCTCTTAGCATCAAATGTCCTATTCTTTGGCATTATGAAATAAATAATGTTTCTTATGTATACTCAAACCATAAAACATTGCCCGAACTGATTTCAAATGTAACAACATTCTGCAAAATTATCCCTTGAACTTTTGAACCAAACTTTGAATTAACCTGCGACAGAAGGCAAGTTTTCAATGCAGCAAATTGTCCAATATATGAATAAATAGCCAAAATGCTAGATCGAAACTATGAACAGCTTGCAAAAGCACTTATAGATTTTATAGTTCTGCACAACTTATATCCATAAAATTAAAAAGTGGGTAAATTCAGGATAAAATCTAAATTTGATATAAAATAAACTTTTGATTAAATGTGAAATCAATTTTTATTTAGAGCCATGCCTATGATGTTGGCTCATCTACTTCCCAATATTGCCTATTCTAGTCTTCTCTGACTGGTAATACTTTTAGTAGGTGTTGTGAGCCATTGTGATATATTCTGGAATATTGCAGAACCCCAAACACAGAGAGCTTTCCACTTTGTTATCCAAGATCTTTACAGTAGGCTGGATCTTTAAATCTATAGTACACGCAACACAATTACTCTACTTCAGAGCAGTATTTACCTGTAAAAGGTAAACCTCCAGGATCAGAGTGCTGTATTTAGGAAAACATGGAAACAGTTTGTCCTAATACAGGTCTGCCCACCCACTCATCTAAAACCTTCTTTCATGTATTTAATCAAATAGAATACCATGGCTACAGGGACATCTGCTATAGTATACAATCATGTCAAAAAGATGGGAGCAATTAGGTGATAGTCTTTTTGTATATAATGTAATTTAAATATTTTATTTATAGTAATAAAAACAAATGAAAAGTAAACTCAGTGAAAAGATAGTAAAAAGAGAATAAAAAGGGCAAAGGAAGAAAAATAAAAGAAATATACAAAGATGTTACTTCCAATCTTATAAACAAGTTTGGTAGCTCTTTATATCCTACAAGTTTGCAAATACAGTATTGTTATACGGTCTTCCCATAACCCATGCCTTATTCATAAGTAAATCTGTAAGACATCAATTTTTCAGTTCTATAATAGAACTTTTTATCAGTCTAAAAAGGATTGTCAGAATTTCATAAAAACATATCATTTTAACCTTGATCAAATCAACCAACTTTATATTCCTTCCTTTTGCTGCTGAAAATCTTAACCTTTAATATGTGCATGATGCTTCCCTTCATCTCCTAGCACTCAAACCAGTGGTGGTATTTGACCAGTTCTGCCTGGTTCTGGAGAGCTGGTAGCAGCGATGAGCAGCAGAGACAGAACCAGTTCTCTCCCTGCTCTGTGTTGGACCCACCTGCCCGCCTGGGCTCCCATACTCACTTTTATGGCCAAAATTCAAAGCACAGCTGTTTTGCGCGGCGCAAAATCATGCTGCATGGCAGCTGCTGCAGCAACCGGCATCATGCAGGCTTGAGGGATGTGACTGAGAAAACCTCTGCGCTTGCGCAAATGACTCTGTGCCTGTGCAAAGTGCACATTTGGTGCACGCATGCATGCAAAGTGTGTGCATGCGCACAAAGCTCGCTACCCAAGCCACGCCCACTGAACCGGTGGCAACTTTTTTTTGAATACCACCACTAACTCAGACCCATGGGAGATTACTGTCCTGCAGTCTTCTTGCATGCTGCAGCCATCCAGAGCATATATGGGGGAATCTCCTATCCTCTCCTTCTCTAGAGAGGTTCCAAAGAACTAGTCACAAGTTCTTCAATCTTTACCACGATCATTGTCTCCACTCTCCTGGAGAAGGGTTTAGCTCACCATGCCTCCACTGGAAGTCAAAGCCCACTTCTCTTTATATGTAGTTGTGCCTATCATTTTGACACAGTTTGACTTCTTTCCTCCCCTTGTTTGGCTGGAATTCAGGATAAAGTTTTCTCAATTATAGCAGTTTTCTCAGCTATAGCAACCCAGCTGTAGTACTTTAACATATCGCTCATACTGGGCACCTTGCAAACTGTGATTTATTCACCAAACCAATATCAAGCAAAGCATGGCTTATTTCAACATGTATTCTAGCCTACTCAAGTTTTTAAAATTATTTTTATTAAGCTTTTCTAAAAATAGAAACCAAGAAAGATGAAACATAGAAAAAGAACAAAATATAAGCAGTGACATATGTGTAAATAAGCGTGGGATTTCAAATGTCACGTAGATTGTTTTTCGGTATGTCACTAGTTATTTGTGAAATTATGAAATGCAATAGATAGTTTTTAAAGAAAAAACTAAAAATTAATATTAGGATATTTGCTTAATATAGTATAATTTACTAACAAACATTATATGTGATAACAAATTAGATCAATGCTGGAATTTCCAATAAAACTGAAATGTAGACGCTATACATAGAAAACTCTAATTTTATGATAAGTACAAGTCCACATATTCAGATTCATTTCAGGACTGTCTTTTAATTAGAAATGAATCCTACATTAATGTATTTCTTAGTTATTCTAAAGATTGACACATACTATCTTTACTTTTGCAAAACACACCAATCAGTCCATGGGCACTCCAGAAATGCTTGTGAAAAAAGAATACGTTTTCTAAAATGTGTTAGTCCAAATAAAAACAAGCTCTTTTGGCAGGCCTTCAGGATTTCTTCCTGTCTTTTTTTATTTCTTAAAACAAAAAACCAAGATGTTGCATTTTGGGAATTGGAACCAAGAAAGTATCTTATGAAATGTGAATCTCTAACACCCGCTGTTCCTGACAAGTAGGTATTCTTCAAACTGAACGTTGCATCTGTATTCAGTTTAATACATTTGCCATCTAGGATTGTATTCACTTTGCCTCTTATTTACACCTTTGTGTAACATTACAGAGAATGAGGGAGTTGGTGTGATTGGAAACATCCCTTCCTTCTATAAATACATTTAGGGAATAGATACCATATGTGCCCAGAGGGCTTTCTAGACTTGCTTTCATCATTCAACTTAAAACATGCTGGAAGGTTCCCAAGAGGGGTGGGAAAGTCAATCCAGTGGTCTTCTGAATTTCCTGCACATATAGACACAAAGCCAACCACAAGGCTTTCTGGCACAGCATTACCCCCCAATTAACAATCCCATTCAACTTAAAATCCAAGTCAAAAATAAACCTGGTGGGAAACCTTGCAGAAGGCCATAACTTCAAACCCAGCCTCCACTTATTTGTATGCAGGTTTCCTGAGAGAAGGAAATGCTCTTGGAAAACATTGGTTCCAGTTAAAGTGCTATGAGGAGAAATGTAAACCTTGGCTGACAAGTCACAGCTTCACAGGAATTAGGGAGAAGTTCACCAATTGGTAAGAGGACTGCAGAGAATTTCTGAATTCCCCCAAAGCAGGGATTAAACAGTTTGTCAACAGTCTGCATTCTACGGTTGCAAGTTGCAATCCATTTGGACACTGTCCCACCAAAGCCAACAGAACCTGCACAAAATGAAAGAACTCACATTCCAGGGCAGTGGTGGCTAACCTTTTTGGGCTCCTGTGCCAAACATTGTGTGCGTGCTTGCACGCTTGTGCTTGCGCTTGCATGCCAGCACCCAGAAGACAATGCATGTCCCCCCACACCCCCTACGCATGTACACGCAATCCCCTCCACTCCTCCTTACCTGCACTGGGCCTCACAGCTGATTTTTGGCTGGTTTGAGCTTTGCAGGCTGAAAACAGGCCTGTTTTGTCACTTCCTGTTCTTTCTGAAAATACTGGAAGTGATGAAATGGGGCGAATTTTTGGCCTGCAAAGCTTGCAGAAGCCTGCAGAAGCCTTCCTCAAGTCTTTGGGAGGCCGAAAAAGGCTGTAAACCAGCTGAAAATCAGCTGTGAGGCACGCACATGCGCAGTGAGGTAAGTTTGCCTGTAGCTCGTGTGCCGACACAAATGGCTCTGTGTGGCACCTATGGCACACGTGCCATAGGTTTGCCATCACAGTTCTAGGGAGACCAATTTTGTAGCCAATGCAAGAATGCTCAGTATCAACACCAATGGGACTCACTTTGTAAAGATAAACAGATAGTCCTCGACTTCTGACTACAATCGGGACCAGAATTTCCATTGTTATGCAAAGTGTTTGTTAAATGAGTGACACCTAATGTTTTGACATTGTTGTTAAGCAAATCACCGCAGTTGTTAAGTGAATCCAGTTTCCCCCATTGACTTTGCTTGTCGGAGTCACATGATGCTGGGGTGCCACAACCATCATAAATATATACTGTTGGTCAAGTATCCAAATATTGATCACATGGCTATGGAGAAGCTGCAATGGTCATAAATGTGAGGATCATCATAAGACACTTTTCAGTGCCACCATAGTCACTAAACAAATGGCTGTAGGCAGGGGTGTGATTCAACTGGTGTAACAACTGGTTCAGTGAGCAGGCGCTTCACATGCGCACAGAGGGTTTGCTTTTGACCTTCTCCTGAAATCCTACAATCTCTCCCTGTGTGAAACAGATGACACATGGCAATCCACTGTGCATCTGAACTTGAAAATCAGGAAATAAAGGTCAGAATAGAGTCAAGGCAGGCGGGTCCAACAGCTGATTGTCAGAGCAAACCGGTTCACTCACAGATGATTCTCGGAGCTACGAACCCAGCCGAACCGAGAGAATCCTACCCCTGGTTGTAGGTCAATACTGGTCAACCTGTGTTGATCAGTCTTTCCCAATCTTGTTTTTCAGGAGTGTTGGACTTCAGCTCCCAAAAACCTTATTTACCACAGCCAATGTGAGCTGAAATCCAATACAACTAGCCAGGAATAATTAAGCGAAGACAAATTTACCTGCCACCATTTTTAATCTTCTGATCAATTAAGGCGCATGCTTCCTAATATTCTTTCTCTGACTAAGCCACTGAGGGATTCTGCCTCTCTTGTCTCATGGATTCTTAGGCAGCATTTCTTCCACTTTGTTCCCCAAGTTTTTCCACACATTCTGTGGAAATTCCACAAATCCAGATGGATTTGAAATAAGATTTTGAAATTCCTGTGGGAAAGTGCTGTTATTTTAAATTCTTTTTTTTTTCCAAGCATGATTGGGTGAAATTTTGAAGATTAGAAATGAGAGGGAATCAGAAGGAAGTAAGATTAAAATTAAAGGAGAAGACTTAAATTTCATTTAGGAATGCAGAATGGAACAAAAATATTTAATATTGAACATACTGAAGGATACTTGTGAACAACAGACCCAGAAGAGACATTCTTAATTTTAAGAATGCCTGCCATTATAAATAGACTGCATTTAAAATATGTTATGAAAAGGAAACAAGTTTTACCAGCCAAGACTGCCACAGATTTGAAAGTAGATTTTAAAATGACAGGTTCCAGGAATGATATGGAAAAACATGCTATTTTGGATATGCCAATGAAACAAGCTGATGCCTTAAAAGTGGCCTGGATAACTTTTTTATATTGGATTAACAAGAGACAAACTCTCAAAGGGATAAAGGGGGGGGAAATGAGAAGATATCAAGTTCTAGGACATTATTTGAAAGGATTAAAGATTAAGAAGGTTAAAAGTAAAAGAAAGGAACATAAAGTTGGTTTATTTGATCAAAGTTAAAATAGATATGCTGTTATCTCTAATAATCTTTAATGGATTTTTGCTATTCAGGATTGAAACACCGGGGTTTTAAAATTTTAATTATACATAAGAGATGGGATATGGCAGTGATGGGATTTGTTGTGATGTGCTGAAAGCGCGCATGTGTGCTGGCACCCAGAATGCAATGCACCCTGGCTCCCCCTGTGCATTCGTGTGCAACACCCCCACCCTGTTCTCTTACCTGCACTGCACATGTGCGTGCCCCCCAGCTGATTTTTTGGCCCATTTGAGGCCGTTTTCACCCTCCCAGAGGCTCGAGGAAAGCCTCTGCAGCCTTGGGAGGCCCGTTTCAGCACTTCCAGTATTTCCAGAAGGCCTGTTTTTCGGCATCCCAAGGCTGCAGAGGCTTCCCTCGAGTCTCCAGGAGAGCAAAAACAGCCTCAAATGGGCGAAAAATCAGCTAGGAGGCATGCGCATGCACAATGCAGGTAAGTTTGGGTGGAGCTCGCATGCCCGCACAAATGGCTCTGCGTGCCACCTGTGGCACATGTGCCTTAGGTTTGCCACCACAGGGCTATATTTGTTTGAGATATTATTTGTTTGAGAGATTATAAATTACTAAAATTGTTTATACTTGTTTGGATGAAGGGGAAAGTCATTTTATATCTGTATTTTCTTTTTCTTTACTACATTCTTTTTTCTTTCCTTCATTTTTTTTCCTGAACTTTCTATTTTGCACTAGCTTTTATCTTTTTAATTGTAATTTTTTAATACTAATGTGAAATTACTATTTAAAAAAAGGAAAATTCAGAAAAAGATCACAAAACTGTGCATAACACCTCGTTCTTTCACAAACACAGGGAAGTCAAGTTACATATGGAATCCAGAGCTGAGCCAGAATGTTTCCTGGAAGCAACAGAAGCTTTTCCCATCTGGGCTGGCTGGCTGTCAGCAAAGCATGAAGATGTTTCCACCATGTGTCACTTTGATGCCGTTTTATTCTGCAATGAACAGATGAATGACTATACATTCAAGCAGATATGCAAAACAGTGTGGAAAGCTCATCAATTTGATTGATGCATGAGTGTCATTGCTGAAGCAGGAAGACAGGGACTACGAAAAATGAAAGGAAAAAAAGCATATTCAAGAAACACAACTAAGTCGTTCTTTTGTGACTTGGAGCCCTTCAGTTCTGTTGGGACCACAACTCAGAATTCTCAACCAGCACAAGCTGGAAACAGACTCAACGACAGGTAGTCCTTGACTTACAACATTTTTTTTAGTGTTTAAAGCAGTGGTGGGATTCAAAAAAATTACTACCAGTTCTATGGGCGTGGCTTGGTGGGCGTGGCGGTTTGGTGGGCGTGGCAGGGGAAGGATACTGTAAAATCTCCATTTCCTCCTCACTAACCTGCTTTCCAGCTCCATTCTCCTGTGTAGGGCAACA
Source organism: Laticauda colubrina (assembly GCA_015471245.1). Lineage (NCBI taxonomy): Eukaryota > Metazoa > Chordata > Lepidosauria > Squamata > Elapidae > Laticauda > Laticauda colubrina. Next base: position 13,532,268 of record BLBF01000010.1, read on the forward strand.
AAAGGAAAACCCAGCCCATCAACTGGGATTCAGGACGTGGAGAATAGATGGAAGCAGGGCCAGTCAGAGGTGGGATTTGCCGGTTCTCTGAACTACTTCCGCTACTGTTACTCCAGAACTGGTCAGAACCTGCTGAATACCATCTCTACTTCAAAGTTACAACGGCAATATAAAAAGTGACCGTTTTACAACCATTGCAGGATACCCATGATTATAAGATCAAAATTCAGACACTTGACAACTGACTCACATTTATAACAGTTGCTATTTTGCATGTGATCTCCTTGACCTTCTTACAAGCAGAGTCAGTGAGGAAGCCATATTCATTTATCTACGTTACTAACTTAATAACTGCAGTGATTCACTTAACAACTGTGTCAAGAAAGATCATAATATGGGGCAAAATTCATTTAACAAATGTTTCACTTAGCAACAAAAATATTGGCCTCAATTGTGGTCGTACGTCAAGGACTACATATAATGGCTGCCACATTACCGAAGCAGCAGCAACAGAAAGTTGTGCGGAAAGTCAGTGTGACTTTCAAACTCTCATTCCTAAACACATTAAATACATCGCAACAGGCATGGCATAATTTCAATATACCTCCTGGATGGGTTGATGATGAGCGATGGAGAAAGGCAACTATATCTGTAACAAAGGTACATTTATTTAATTGAAACACGAAATTATTAAGCTTCTTATGTGACATTAATCATGTACGTTGCCAAAAGAGAATGTCTGGCAAAGGCGGTCATAGCCGAGCTTGACAGCACAACACTTCAGGGGAGGAAGAAAGGAACCGACATGAAACAAACAGGAAAGTTCACCTGTAATTACCAGGTTCACCTTTCCAGCGGGGAAAAAAAAAAGATGTAATTCTTCAAACTAACGCCATTAATAAGTTCAGCTTGACTGCACTCATGTTTACTGGGTGGAGATGGAAAGAGAAGGAGAGAGAGAGGGAGGGAGACGGAGACGGAGAGAGAAGTAACAGTGAGTCCACTGAAATCAAGATGCTCTTTGAAAGAGATTTGAATGAATCTCTTATAACTATATAAACTAGGTCCATAGCCACAGATGACCCCAAATCCTCATTCATGCCTTCAGATACTTCTCTAACCAGGATGTAAAATTGACCTTGTTCCTTGGAAACCTTGCCTCTTAAAGGAGCCATGTCCAGGAGGCTGAAACAGCCCTGAGACCAATGTGCAGACAAGCACCCTCGGAAACAGAGTGGAAATTTAGCAACCGGTTCGCCGAGGGTCAAGTCAGCTGTCGCAGGACGCTTGTCTGCATGTGCAGTAGAGGATGGGGATGGGCCTAATCCTCCCATGACAGCCAACCTGACCTTTGCACCAGCCGCTCCGTTGCCCGTTTCTCCATTGCAGATCAGCACAGCACCCAGGATCCACTTTGATAGTAGGGAGGGGTAATTTAACAACCGGTTCACCGGGTGAACTGGCTGAATCCCACCACTGGTCACATGACCACATTCTGCGCTCTTGGCAACTGGCCCACAATCATGGGATCACAATTTATAATGTTTTTGCTGAATTAAACTGGTGCTTAGTTCTGGTTTTCGGCAATAACTCCCTGCAACAAAACAACCACAGCATTCACTTAACAACCACATTCACTTTATGATCATGGTGATTTGCTTAGTACCCTTCACAAAAAAAGTAGTAAAATTAAAAATTGACAACCAAGGATTATTTATATACCATTACAGAAAGTTCACAGAGACTATATTTGTATGAAGAATGTGTCTCTCGCCAGATGAATCCCTCAAAGATAAAAGACCCACCTGCTGCTAATCAATGAGGCACTATATAAAAATACAGTCTTTTCAAGAGAAAAAGCAATAGGGAAGCCAGATTCACTTAACAACTGTGTTACTAACTTATCAACTGTAGTGAGTCATTTAACAATTGTGGCAAAAAGGTCGTAATATAGGGCAAAACTCAACAAATGTCTCACTTAATATAAATTTTGGGCTCAGTTGTGGTTGTAAATCAAAGACTACCTGTACTTAGCTTGGCAATAATACTTGTGAAAAGTCTCTGAGCATCCTTGCAGACCAATAAATAGACAAATAAAACATGAGCCAACAGTGTAGTGCAGCTGCCAAAGAAAGTTAATGTCATGTTGGGTTGCATCAATTATCACAAGACATTATAGTAATACTGTAAATTGTATTGGTTCATCTGAAGCTGTTCTAAGAGTGCAGAGGAGAGTAACAAAGATACTAAAGCTTATGAAGAAGAGAGTATGTGTTCTGACCAAACCTTGTTCCAAGGAAACAAACAGAAAACAGAGGTAACAGCAAAAATTTTAATGATTCTTTATGAATTCCATTCCTTCATGGTTAAAAGGCTGTTTCAAATTAATTATCTCTGATAAGAACGAGCCTTGCCAAGGTTGTTGCAAGGCTGCCAAGAACAGTAGATAAGTGATTAAGAAATATTTCAAACACAAAGAGTCTCCAAACACCAACCAAGATATTCCATCCACAAGGCTTGAGTGCAAAAACTTCTTTGCTTCCTGTAGAGAACTCCAGTTTCTCAGCTGGCTTTTATCTTCCCAGGGAGGGCCTTACTCCTGAGTCACCCGTGCTGCTGCAGCTGCTCTTTCCTTTGAGCAGCCCTGTGTGCATGTGCACTGGGCACAGGCTCCTCGGGAATCTCTTCATCACTGCTGCTAGCCTCCACAATCTCCAAAGGAAGCAGTCCACTCCCTGATGGTCCTGGCCCCATCTCTGCATCACACGCAGGCTCCTCATCTGAGTCCTCGCTCTCTGAGACCTCAGCCGTCCACACCTGCTGCCAGTGAACCACAACAGTATGTCTTGGCTAAAAAAGGGAAGTCTGGGGGAGACATGATGGCACTCTTCTAATACTTGAAAGTCTGTCAGGGAAAAGGTGGAAAATCTCTTCTCCATACAGGTAGCCCTCGACAGTTTGTTTAATGACAGCAGTTACAACAGCACTGAAAACAGTGACTTATGACTGTCACAGCATCCCCATGATCTTGTGATCAAAATTTAGATGCTTGGCAATTGACTCATACTTATGATGGTTGCGCTGTCCTGGGGTTGCATGGTCACCTTTTGTGACCTTCTGACAAGAAAAGTCAGTGGGGAAGTCAGATTCCTTTAACAGCCTGTTACTAATTTACTTAACGACTGTGACAAAGAAAGTTGTAAAATGGGGCAAAACCCACTGAGCAAATGTCTCCAAGGTGCTTTTCCAAGGGGCAACTGGACTTTCTTGTTTTACTTTGAAGACATTTCGCTTCTCATCCAAGAAACTTCTTCAGCTCTGATTGGATGGTGGGGAATGGAAGGATTTATACTCCTTGCAGACAACTGGTCATTTGCATTCTTTTAGAGAGACGTTGAGGCCACTTGGAGGTTTATCTGTGTCCTCAGATATAAATCTTTCCATTCCCCACCAGTCAGAGCTGAAGAAGCTTTTTGGACAAGAAGCAAAACATCTTCAAAGAAAACCAGAAAGTCCAGTTGCCTCTTGTAAAAAGCACCTTTGGGACAACTATGACCTGGATGACTGAGAATCTCCATAGTCACTAAACAAATGTTTTGCTTAGCAACAGAAATTTTGAGCTCAGTTGTGAGTATAAGTTGAGGACTACCTATAGTATCTGAGGATAGGAAATAATCATTGGATTCAAATGGGAAATAAGGAGGAATTTCCTTTTTTTTTTTTTTAACAAATTTTATTCAGTTTTTCACATTAAAAACAAAAATCTCTTTTTAGTGGACAACATATTTCCAGGTCATCACCTTTACATACAAATATGACAGCAATTATACACTCATATATGCATACTTAATTCTATTATTACTTGTTCCATTCCAAATTTTCAGTAAGGAGAGAAACAAACATTAATTCTAGCCTCTTTCATTAATCTCAATCGAAACTTCTTTTTGTTTCATTTCAATTATTTCAAACATAATCCTTTAATATTTATTTTAAAAATAAAGATAAATAATATGTGTTTGCCTAATAATAATAATCATGATAATGATAATAATAAAAAAGTTACCAATGTCTCTCCTTGCTTTTAATAGTCTACATTAACTTTTTAATTTAGTTGGTTCTTTAGTCTGTCATATTCCCTTTCCATTAAACATTCTTTTTATAAATTCTAGATGAATACAAATTTTAACACTAAAAAAAAAAAAACAAGTATAGGTTTCTCCCCTTTTACTGTTTTGAGTTTTAATCAATGATTAAAATATACCATTATTCCCTCATCTTGATTCCCAATAAACCATTATTTTTAAGAAGTTACAATAATAATCATTCCATCTTTTCATTTGGATTCCGCAGCATATTTTCCCCCCTTGATTTTTAATAGGAGTTATCAGTATCTATATTCCCTTATTTTCTAAATATTTTTAATTGCAGAAATATTCTTATTACCCCTTGTCACCCTGCAGAATTCCCTTTTTAATTCATCAACCATTATCTCTGAAAAAACATTTTTTCAACATTTTACTATTTCCGTATTTCTTTATTTCATGCACCTGTTTCTTACTGCTTCTCCTCCCCCTCTTTTCCCCATATCTCTTCTCATTCCAGTTTATATCCCTCTCTTTCTTAATATCTTCCTTGCCCCTTTTCTGCTGGGTCTTTCTGCCTTTCCCGACTTCGCAGGTATTCCCCCTTTTGGTTGCCTTCTTAAATCTCAACTTATTAACCTTCCTTCTTTCCCTACTTCTTTGTAGCGTTCTTTGTGTTAATTGTCCATTTAAAATGTCTTCTCCTTGAGTCAACTCCTCCTCCTCTGAAGCTCTTTCTTCTTGTTCTTCAATCGCCATTTCCATTTTTTCTAACACAGAGCAAAGTGATTCACCTCTTTCCTGTAGTAATTCTCTCATATTTTTAAGTTCCATGTTTAATTCCCGAAGAGATATCATCATTACACACTCTTATATTTTATGATCGTTAAAGTCCACAAAAAAACACTTTTACTTTCCTTCTTTCTTCTTTCAATTTTCTAAAGTTCTCAGTTATTCCAGCCGAGGGCCTATACCAAAAACATCAATCAATCCCACAATCAGTCTTTCCTTGCTTTTTTCTTTATTCTGGTTCTGCTTTCACTTTCTAAAGGGCCTGTCACATAGGCCGACGGATGCAAAAAGTATGTAAAAAGGACACCGCGGATGAGAAAATTTTCCATCTGTTGTTATCCGCTCTCAAAAGTGCCCCAAATTTGCATAAACAGAGCGGACAACAACGGAAAGGAATGGACGGGGGGAGGACGTAACCAGGATGTAAAGCAGATGCTCCACGGAAGCCTAGCGGATAGAAGCGGATGGAAGCGGATGGCACATCTGCAGGGCTTCTGGGGGAGCACAGAGAAGTGGACGCGCAGCAGAAGGAACGGATGCAGAGCAGATGCCTAGCGGATGCAAAGCGTTCACTGCGCATGCGGGGAGGATGCATTGAGTCAGCCCCGCAGATATAAAAGGATGCAGCTCGCAAGCAGGTCACCATTCAGAGGAAAGACCTGCTGCCAGACACATCTCCAGCCAACAACCATGGGGAAGAAGAGGAAGCCTGTGCCTATTCCTGCCAGCCCTGGCAAGAAGGACAGGGCCACCATCCCACCCGCTGGCCCTGACTCTGCTTCTGCTGGGGCTTCTGCTGCTCGGGCTGACTCTGCTGTTGCTGGGGCTTCTGCTGGTGCTGCTCCTGGTGCTGGTGCTTCTGCTGGTGTTTACTCTGCTGGCGCTGCTCCTGGTGCTTCTGCTGGTGCTTAGTCTGCTGGCGCTGCTCCTGGTGTTTCTGCTGGTGCTTACTCTGATGGCACTGCTCCTGGTGCTGGTGCTTCTGCTGGTGCTTACTCTGCTGGTGCTGCTCCTGGTCCTGCTGGTCCTGTTGGTGCTGTTGGTGCTCCTGGTGCTTATTCTGCTGATGATGATCCTGGTGCTGCTGGTGCTGCTGGTGCTGCTTTTGCTGTTGTTGTTGTTGTTGTTGTTGTTGCTGCTGCTGCTGCTGCTGCTGCTGTGGTGGAGCAGCCCCTAGAACCTCAAAGCCCCTCTGATGAGGGTCCAGAAGGCCCTGCCAGAGGGAGGAAGAGGCATACGCGAGATAGGGAGAGGAGGCAATACTCCATCGAAGAGGAACATGAGGATGAGGTTCTTGAATGGCTGAGGGAGAACGAGTACCTATGGCGGAAGGGACACAGGCTCTGTCGAGACACCAAGAGGAAGCAGGCGGCTTGGAGAGAAAAGGCGGAGAGCCTGGGCTACACTTCGGAGGTCCTCCTCGGGTGGTGGAAGCACATGCACACTTGGTACGGGAAGCCTGTACCTCAAGAAGCCTGTACCTCAAGAAGTCTGGCCGGGCCGCGGTCAAGCTCACCGACCGGGAGACCTACGTGATGGCCAAGTGCAGCTTCTTAGAGGGTGAGATCCGCCACCTAGGAGCAGCCCCTCTGTCTACCCTCTCTCTCAGGCAGTCCACAGAGAGCCAGTCCTCTTCTGGCCAAGAGTCAGCTCCTGTGTCCAGGCAGGTATCTGTGGAGCGTCCCACGATGGAGACCCGCCCGACAGCTGCACTCCCCATGGCAGAGCACATGGAGGACCCCCTGACGCAGTGGGAGCAAGGAGAGGGCACTGCCACCAGAGACCAACCCACCCCCACCCCCAGCTCCACCTCCACAGAAAGCAGGCAGAGAGGCAGACCGGAGGGACAGAGCCATACTGTCCTGCTGGAGATCAGGGACACCATCAAAAGCAGCGTAGATCTCCTCTTTCAGCTGGTACACATCGACATACCACCCTCAAACCGAAAGCCCTTCCTCACCTACATCAACCAGACCCTCATGGACATGTCTGAATCACAGTACCAGGTGATAAAGGAGAGGATCACAAGTCTTCTGCATAACCCTCCAGGCCCAGCGGAACCTGCTCCGACCCAGTCCAGGTCTGCTCCTCCACCCCAGGTGATGTCACAGCCCTTCCAAGGCTTTCCACAGGCCCTCACCTACCAAGGCTACGACTACCAGGAGTTCCAGCAGCCACCGATGCCACAGATGCCACCCACGCCACAGATGCCACCCATGCCTCACCTCGCTCAGCTGCAGACCAGACAGCCCCACTACACTCCTCCTTCCTCCACCCCACAGCCAAGCCCGGCCTCAGAACATCTGTCATCGGTCTTGGAACTGACACCCCATGTCCTGGAGGAAGGGGCTCTCAACATCACAGGACTGAGCCAGCTCTCTGAGAGCTTCCTCCACACACCATCCCCTGTTGTCCTCTCGGGGCCAGGCACCCCAGTGGCGCCTCAGACCAGCACTCCAGCAGCAGCCACCTCCACAGCACCTGGACCCTTCACCCCTGAGACTATAGGCATGCCTCAGAGTGACTGAGAAGAGTGCCAGAGACTGGGTTGCTACCTGTTGACTTTATCTTTGCTTGGGACACTTTACTTGGGTCATTTTGCTTTTACAGTTTCTTTTTAATAAAGTTTATTTTTGCTTCACACACTTGGTTCAGTTCTTTTAGTCAATAAAGTCTTGGTGGAAACTTTTAGAAATGGTTTAAGCCTTTGCATGCTTGTGAGATGGGTAAGGATAGCAGTGGGATGGGCAGGGATACCTGTGGAATGGGTAATAGCTGTGGGATGGGTTAGGATACCTGTGGAATGGGTAATAGCTGTGGGATGGGTTAGGATAGCAGTGGGATAGATAAACCTCCAGTGCAAGCATAGTGGGACTGGATGGTCCACCCTCCCAGGTGCCACACCTATGGCCCTTTATTATCAATAACAATTTAATCATTGATCAACACATTTCAACATAAACAAAACTCTTTATTAATGCCCTATTCATTGTAAGGCCACTCAACATACATGGCCCAATCTCATCAGTGTGATGAGACAGGCTGAAGGAAGCATCCATTAAGCATCTACCATCCTGTCTTGCCACTCCACTGCTCCAGCTGGGGAGTTGCACCAGTGTTTCAGGAGGTTACACTGCTTCTTCCCTTCACATGAAGGTCTGTTGGGGCCTTGCACATCCACAGTATCTATCAGGTTTCACCCTTGCCTCCATTCACCAGACTCCATGTCCCCATTGCCTTGTTGGAGGTCCATGAGCCTGTTCTGCAACACTGGGTAGCGGGTGCGCATGAGATTGTGCAGGATGCAGCAAGCTTCCACAATCCTCCTCACGGTCTCTGGGCGATGCTGCATGGTGGTGAGAAGTACCTGGAACCTGTTGGCCAGGATGCCAAAGGCATTCTCCACTACCCGCCTTGCCCTGGACAGCCTGTACTTGAAGATCCTCTCTTCACGGGTGAGGAGTCTGGAAGTGTAGGGCTTCATGGGGTAGGTTCTGAGGGAGAAGGCGTCATCCCCCACGATGAAGTAGGGCACATCTTGTGTGTCGTTGGGCAGGGGGTCTGGATCTGGGAAGCCCATGATGAGGTTGTGTTCCAGCCCATCCTTGAGGTGACTGGCGTTGTATACCTGGGCATCTGAAGATGACCCGTTGCCTGAAGCATCAATGTACATGAACTTGTAGTCAGCATCGACCATGGCGAAGAGGATGATGCTAAAGAAGCCCTTGTAGTTGTGATAAGTGGACCCTGATTTGGCTGGAGCTTTGCAGGCCACGTGCTTCCCATCTCTGGCTCCAACGGTGTGAGGGAAGTTCCACTTCTGATACCACTGCTCTGCAACTTTCTTCCAGCCTTCTTCAGTGGAGGGGCACTGGAGGAGCTCCTCCAGGTATTCTTCGATGATGGCCTGCACCACTTCTCTGACCACAATGCTGATGGTGTACTGCATGCTCCTGTACGTGGTCCCAGAGGCCAGGTGGCACAGAATCAGTGCCACCTTCAGCCCAGGGTCCAGGCTGGGCCGGAAGTTGGTGTTTGCTTTGGTCAACCTGGGTCTCAGCCGCTCCACAACTTCGTCAAACATGGCTGGAGGCATCCTCATGAAGTTCTGGAATGCACGAGAGTCTTCGTTCCTCAGCTCCACCATCAGCTTGTTATACAGTCCGTACTCGGCTCTTCTCGCGATCCATCTTCGGACCCAGACACTTCTTGGACGCCTCCTTTTCTTCCCATAGAACAGGTGAAAGACCCTGTAGAGGGCTTCGCACTGTTGTAGAACGATGGCGGCTACCAAAAGGAGTGTGTGATGATCCATGGTGGAGATGACTGGATGCTGTGGAAGAGCAAGAGCAAGATGAAGGCTGAAGAGGTCTGCACAGCAGGGCTGCTGGACTGAAAGTGAGATCCAGGTGATTTTCTCCCCCTTTTTATCGGAAATATAGGTTTTCCGCTAGGTGTCCTTTTGCATCCTCTAGGCATCCTGCAGACATCCTAAATATCCGAGATACGTCCCCTATACGAACGTTTTTTCTGTTTTAATGCTTTGTATGCGAGCTGCATCCGCTTTCATCCTTTCTACGTCCATGCTACTAATGCTGTGTGTCCATTCTGCATCTGTTTCACTTCCTTCCTGTGTCCGTTTTCCGCTGGAGCAGATGTGAGTTGCGCGGATGCCTCGCGGATATAGCGGACGCGTAACAGATGACGACGGATGTATAACGGATGCTCCCCGTATGCGTAGCGGATGTAGAACGGATGCGTTGAATACTTTATCTGTTCAAAAAGTTTTGTGCAGCTCAAAATGTTTTGAGCGGATGAAATGTCAGTAGACGGATGCTAGATGGATAGAGAGTATGAAAAACGTACGCAGTGAGTACAGAACGGATGCATCACGTTAACCAACGGATGGCAAGTGTTTCTCTCCGTTTTACATCCTCTTTCCATCCGTTGGTGCTGTGTGACATGGGCTTAAGATTCTTACTTTGTTTCAATATTTCTTTAATGTTATATCCACACAAGTTCATTCAGAAACAGGATGCTTTCCCTTTTTTTTGAGCTCAAGTTTTTGTCAAAAGGTAGCATTCTTCATTATACAAAGACTTCACCTTTTCCCCCTATTTTTTTATTTAGGGTTTTTCGAACCTCAATATTCCAGCATAGTCCAGTCTCCAATTTGTAAACTTTATTGTTATTATTATTTGACAATCTTAAATCCAGCTTTATTTTATGCCTGCCTATTCCCAAAATATTTTAGTCCAATTTAGTTAAATCTTTAGTTCCAGCTTCTTCCTTTCCCGGTTTGAAGCCCCGCTTCGCTGTCAAAAAAAATTTTTTTTCCCTGTCCCTTTGTAATTTCGCCGCTCACTTTTCTTTCCTTAAAAATTTCATGTTATCTTAATCCCAGGGTACTTTTGTTCAGTTGTATTGCCCAGTTGTCCCGGTTCAGATGTTATCCACCTCTTTCTTCCCTCCTGCACAAATCTTAATCCAGCTGAGTCCTCCTCTTTGGGGTGGCCATTTTAAACCACTGCTGCAGTCATCTTCGGGGGGAAAAAGACCAAGCCCAGAGGGGGAGATGTGGCTCCCCTCAACCTGGCTTGCAGCTTCCCCTTACTCCGCCGTCCCTCCAAGGCAGCTTCAGCCCCTAATCATAATAATTGGGGCTCTCCAACGAAAGAGCATGGACCATAGCCAGAGAGAGTCATGATCTACGGGATATCAGCGAGGAGGCTCCACCTTTTTCCAATAAGGAGGAATTTCCTGACCATGAGATTACTAAATATCGTAACTGTCTGCCTCCTACCATCTGTGCTATCATGGAAAGGTTTTCAAGCCATTTGAACAGCCATTTGTCTAGGATATTATGAGGATTTTCCCCCAGGGCAGGAGACTGCATTAGAAGACCTCCAAAATCCTTTCCAACCTTCTAATTCTAGAAATCTATAAAACAAATAGTTTAAACTTTTGCATTTAGCCCTATTGTACCTTCCTACAGTTACTTTACATAAAATAAGGTTAGTTTGTTTGCAGGAACTTTTAATAGGACATTAGACTAATTTAAGAATATCTTTGGCATGAGAAACACCAGCTGACCTACACAAAGAGCTGTTCTGTTCAGCAGGCAAACAGAAATATGCTTAATCCTTTAATCCACATCACAAAAGCCCACAACTGAGCCACACACAAAAAATGCTTTAAAACTAATGATCAAAATGATGGGCAACACAGGAAAATTAATTCTGTGGGTACCCATGGATTTCTAATTCTTTAAAGGTAGAATTGTCGATCACCTGATAGTTCTGAAAGCAAGACCAAGATTTAACCACTGAATTTCTTAATGTAATGTATACAGTAGTCTTTTTATACAGCAGCACAAGCTTTATCCAAAAATAAGCCACAAAAATTTCCTTTGGGGAATTTATTTGGGGAATTTGGGGAATTTGTCCTATTTTATTTAGGACTGTAGCCTTACAGGTAATCCTCATCTTACGACCACAATTGCAACTGGAATTTCTAGGGTAAGTCCTTGCGGTCATAAGTCAGCAGACCCCTATTTTACAAGCATTTTTACAGCAGTCATTAAGCAAATCCAGATTTCCTAGTGGGCATTTTTTAGCTAGAAATTGACACAAAAAAGATTTCAAATCACCATCATGACTGCAGGACACTGCAACCAGTTGTAAATGCAAACCTGGTTGCTTAGCACCCAAACTGCAATCGCATAACAGTGAGGGTGATGCAACAATTGTAAGTGCAAGTACAGGTCATAAATCACTTTTTCCAAGGCCTTTCTAACTTTGAACTGTCATTAAACAAATGGTCGTAAGTCAAGGATTGCCTGTAACCAGCAAAATCACAGCAGCCAAATCTAGAAACATTACAAATCTGGAATATAAGAAATATCCCAATTTTGTAATGTATAAGGATGAAAATAATCCCTCTTTCTCCTAGCTGTTTTTTTTTTTTTAACAGACTGCTGCCAATTTCTAATTGAAAAGCAGGTCCATCCATGAATGGTCACTGCAAAAGACCACCTAGTTCAGAACTGAAGAAGTTTCTTGGATGAGAAGCTAAACATCTTCAAGCAAAAACAAAGAAAGTCTAGTTGCCTTTTGGAAAAGCACCTTTGAGATTGCTTCTGTCTTGCCTATTCCACCCCTCCTTCTTGTAAATAATTAGATAATCTTTAAAGAAAATGGAAGGGAAAATCTTTTGAGGAAGGAGAACACCACATTTTGCCTTTTGAATGGAGGGTCAAAAGCCTCCCTCCTGAGCACAAACAAAAGCTAAGTTTCTTTTAATTTAAATTAGAATGTAATTAAAGTATTGATATCTAAGAAAATATCCAAACTCATTTGACCTACATATACGGAGGAAGTAATCAGCAGAATTAAAGTCAACATCACAAAGACAACAAAAATCATGAATCTGTGTGGCAGAGTTAATCCACTGAAAACATTTTTTAAAATTCAATTTTAACCATTTTTACAGAAAGCAAAAAAAAAAAAAAGGTAAATTCCTTCTCATGAAGAAATTGTATGAGGTTATATGAAGCTGATGTCTCGGAACTGAGGGAACATCACATAATCAATAAAATTATTCTCCATCATTTTAATTATCTTCCCCTTCTGTCACATTAAAATTCTCAGCTTGATAACAATTTTGGAAAGGCTTTTCAGAGTTGTATCCAAGATAATAATAATACTTAGACTTATATACTGCTTTACAGTGCTTTACAGCCCTCTCTAAGCGGTTTACAGAATCAGCCTATTGCCCCCAACAATCTGGATCCTCATTTTACCCAGCTTGGAAGGATGGAAGGCTGGGTCAACCTTGAACCTGGTGAGATTCCAACTACCAAATTGCAGGCAGCTGGCAGTCAGCAGAAGTAGCCTGCAATACTGCACTTTAACCTCTGCACCACCGTGGCTCAAGAGTTTGAGTTTCCATACACAAACTTAGAGGATGAGGTCTTACAGATAGTCCTTGCCTTACAGCATTTCATTTAGTGACCAATCAAAGTTACAATAGCACTGGAAAAAAAGTGACTTACAACTGGTCTTCACCGCAGCATCTCCACAGTCATATGATCCAAGTTTGGGTGCCTGGTAACCAGCATGTATGCGCAATATTGCAGCATCCTGGCATCATGGGGTCGCCATTTGTGCTCTTCCTAGCCAGTCTTATAAAAGTAAAGTCGATGGAGTGGGGGGAAGTGACTTGGATTTAATTAACAATCATAAAATTCACTTAACTGCAGTGAGTCACTCAACAACCATGGCAAAATAGCTTGTTAATGTTGGAAGGTCATGATTTGCAATTGGGATGGCACACATTCCTATCGTATAAGGAAAGTAAAACACATGGGTATTTTAGAAGGCACTATATTCAAGATGCATTATTGTTAATATGGGAGAAAATAAGAAAACAACATTATATAAAAATACTAGTTTGATTATCAACTATAGAGGCATTCGCATATTCATCTGTTTTCAAAATGGAACACATAGTTAGATATAGTGAAATATTAAATGAAAAGGGTGAACTCAAAACAAAACAAGAACTAGATGAACAAGAGATAAAGATGAATTGGTATTCATATGTACAAATACATTCTAGATATGACAAAGATAGAAAGACAGAAGGGTTTTACAATGAACTTACTGAATTAGATAAAATCTTAACTGATGAGAGAAGGATTAAAAAATTATATGGTTATTTATTTGGAGTGAAATTAGAAGAACAAATTAAAGAAACAATTATTGCTTGTGGAAAAATTTTGGATATGGGATAGATTTAGAAAAATGGCAGAAACTATGGTCTCAAAACTATAAATGAACAATGTTGACAGCATATAAAGAGAATTTGTATAAGATGTTTTACAGGTGGCATCTACCCCCAGCAAGAATAGCAAGGATGTTCAAGGATAAATCAGCAAAATGTTAGAAATGTCATCAGATACCTGGATCATACTACCATATGTGATGGATGTGCGTGGAAGCCAAACATACTGGACTAAAATCCATACATGGCTAGAAAAAAATGACAAAACAACATATAGACTTAAACCAGAGATATTTTTATTGGGTATCTTACCTGAAGGATACAACGGAGAATTGACATATTTAATTATTAACATGTTAACTGCAGCTAGAATTGTATTTCCCAAAACTGGAAAAATGAAAAAATTCTGATAGAGGAGGAGGTGATAAAGCAAATAACAGAATGTGCTGAGATAAATCTTAAGAATACAAGCAACAAAGTTACAGTCCTACAATCACAAGTGGGAGGAGATGGGTGATAAGGAGTGATGAGAAAATTAACAGTCATAGTAGTGTACACTTTGTAAATAGTTGAACAGTGTTGAGGGAATTATTTGTTTAGCAGAGTGATGGCATTTGGGGGAAAAACTGTCCTTGTGTCCAGTTGTTCTGGTGTGCAGGGCTCTATAGCGTCAATTTGAGGGAAGGAGTTGAAATAATTTAGGTCCAGGATGTGAGGGGTCTATAAATATTTTCACAGACCTCTTTTTGACTTGTACAGTATTGAAGGCAGATTGGTAGTAATTGTTTTTTCTGCAGTCCTAATTATCCTCTGAAGTCAGTGTCTGTCTTGTTGGGTTGCAGAACCAAACCAGACAGTTATAGAGGTGCAGATGACAGACTCAATAATTCCTCTATAGAACTGAATAAGCAGCTCCTTGGGCAGTTTGAGCTTTCTGAGTTGGTGCAGAAAGAACATTCTTTGTTGTGATTTTTTGATGACATTTTTGATGTTAAGTGTCCATTTATATTGACTGTTTCCTAGTATGATTTGATTGTTGATTGTACCCTTTGACTATCATTAAGTGTTGTACGTTATGATTCTTGATTCTTAACGAACGTACCTTTTCTTTATGTATACTGAGAGTATTTACATCAAGACAAATTCCTTGTGTGTCCAATCACATTTGGCCAATAAAGTATTCTATTCTATTCTATTCTATTGATCAGAGAGCAGGAAGAAAAACAGTATTATAAAATATGGAATTTATTTTATCAAGATAGATAGAAAAATAGGAAAATGAAATACAATAGTAAATATTAAATATTAAATATTACTAATACTAATAGTAAATATTAATAGTAATAGTAAATAGTAAATATTACTAATACAATAGTAAATATAAAATAATTGTAATAATATGTTTTAATTGATTATTATTAATGAAGGAAGTATAATACAAGTTAGGATTTGTAAAAAGTTCAGATTTGCTCAAAAAGGATAATGTGAATATGTAACTAAAGTCAAATGATGATGTAATAATAACATAACATGATATGGAAAGTTGATTAATATAATATGATTATAAATTTAAATCTAAGAGGGAAGATGATAGACATTGTGCACAAGAAATATATACCAACCGACACACTGTAGAATTGAAAGGTTTTATTTGTTGTTTTGTGTTTATGTTTGTTTATGTTTGTTGTCAAAAAATTTAAAAAACTTTTTAAATAAAAAAACAACCATGACAAAAATGGTCGAAAAATCAAGTACAACTCAAATGGAAATTGTGATGTCAATTGTGGTCATGAGCCAAGGAGTGCCAATATATCTTTGCTTCAAAGTGCAAGGAAACCTACTGACCCTAGGTTGTTTTATTGCCACAGTAATAATGTAGCTACCTCTTTAGAATTGTTTTATTGTAAGGTATGGTCTTACTTTTAATCTCATTTAAATGTCTTATTTCTTAATCCAACATTTTGAGCCATGAACCACTTCCAAATGTCTGCATTCACATACAATGAATCTAACACAAAACCAAACAAATCTCATTATAGCTCAATAAGAGACATGAACCAAATCCTACATTTGATAACTTAGACAAAGAACTTTGTTTCTCCTTTCTTACTTACATAGTTCAAACATACCTCGCCTCCTAACAACAGAAGGACCTCTGGATATAAAACACGAAGTCTTAACACAAAAAGACTTGCTAGGCAGAAATGATTTAATGATTATAATCACCAAGGCAGCCTCAATGGTAATGAAAATGAATACCAACTCTTCCAGGGAAAGGAAAACTCGCCCTTTCCAATAAGACTAAGATTGATTTGAGGTAGGCAGGCATGTCAATGGAGAAGTAAAATAACATTTAAGAAACAGACAATGGTGAGTGAATTTAAAAGCCTCATTAATTTGATGGATCACAAAAGGCTCTTACGGCACACAATTGTTGGACATCATTTTTTTACCCAGTCTGCTAGCTTCGAATGCCAAGGTGATTGCAAAGGGAGACAGTGCTCAGTCCAAAAATAATTTGGAAGAAATACTTTGGACCTCATGCAAGGAAAGCAACTCCCTACAAGTCACTAAAGCAGACTGTTTTGTTTTTTTTAAAGCATCTGCCACATAACTGAAAAACACAGAAGCTGGTTTAACAGTGGGCTCTTGAAATCAGGAACTTTTTTTTCAGGCTTTTGCAAAACTCAGGCACTTTCCATCCACAATAGACACCAAACTAATTTTTTCTATTGTGCCTGAAGCCTATTTCACATGATTGCCTCATTTGCTAAGCTACTCATGTTTGCTCAATCGAATTTGGGGGGTTTGCAGCATTGGTGGGATTCAAAATTCTTTACTTCCAGCTCTGTGGGCATGGACCACCCCATTTTTTGGGCCTTCCTGGCCTCAAGGAGGCCTCCGGGGGTGGACGACGTTTTGGCTCCCAGAAGGCTCCCCTGGGGCTCAGGAAGAAAAAAAAACGGAGCATAGGAGGGGCACATGGCACCCTTCCACAATCCATTTTGCGGCCTTCCTGGCCTCAGAGGAGCCCGGGGGGGGGGCGTTTTGGCTCCCAGGAAGCTTCCCTGAGGCCCAGGAAGGCAAAAAATGGAGGGGGGCTCTGCCCCCTCCCTCCATTTTTTGCCTTCCTGGGTCTCAGGGAAGTCTCTTAGGCGAAGTAGTGAGAAGCAAAGGGAATCCCAGCACAACTGTTCGTAGGATCAGCTGATTGTCAGAAGGTCAAAAAAAAAAAAAAGAAATACTTTTAGGAGTGACTGGGCGGGCAAGCAATTTGACAGATGAGGTAAGCGAGCTTCGGGCATTGGACAGGTAGGGCAAGCGAGCGAGCAGTGACCGGGTGACCAGATTGAGGGCATGGCCAGCCAGAAGTTACTACCAGTGACCACTGGTTTGCACACATGCTGGCCTAAAATATGAATTTGGGCCTCATTGTGATATAATGTAGGAATACAAGTAGTCCTCGACTTACAACCACAATTGAGCCCAAAATTTCTATTGTTAAGCAAGACAGTTGTTAAGTGAGTTTTGCTCCATTTTACGACCTTTCTTGTTAAGTGTCAGGATTCTGGCAGTTATCCCCATTGAAATCATGAGGCAGAAATGTCAGTCACCTAGTTACTAACTTTGAAAACGTTTATGGAGTGCAGTTTTGGCTTGCGCTGCAATGCTCCCACCTCCCTTTGTTGGCAAAAAGACCATAAAAATATTTTATGAGTTGATATTAAGTGAATCTGGCTTCCCCATTGGCTTTGCTTGTCAGAAGGTCACAAAAGGAACGCTGCAAGCATCTGAATTTTGATGATGTGATCACCAGGGACGCTGTAATGATTGTAAGTGTGACAAATGGTTATACGTCATTTTTTCCCCAGTGTTGTTGAAAATTCAAAATGTCACTAAACAAAACTGCTGTAAGTCAAGGACTACTTATACCACCGTTGCATAATTACAGGTAGCCCTTGATTTACAACCACAATTGGGACCAGAACTGTTGCTAAAGGAGGCAGTTGTCACCCACTTTGACAACCTTTTTCGCTATAGTAATTAGGCAAATCACCGCAGTTATGAAGTGAATCATGAGGACATCAAGCAAATCCAGCTTTTCCAATTCAAAAAAAATTTGAGTCTGTCATCTGTACCTCTGTATAACTGTCTGGTTTGGTTCTGCAACCCAACAAGACAGACACAGACTTCAGAGAGTAAATAGGACTGCAGAAAAAACAGTTACTACTAATCTGCCTTCTATCGAGGACCTGTATCCAAGTCAAAAAGAGAGCTGTGAAAATATTTACAGACCCCTCACATCCCACACATAAACTGTTTCAACTCCTTCCCTCAAAACAATGCTATTGAGCACTGCACACCAGAAGAACTAGACACAAGAGCAGTTTTTCCCCGAATGCCATCACTCTGCTAAACAAATAATTCCCTCAGCATTGTCCAACTATTTACAAAGTCTGCACTACTATTGTTGAGGTAATTCCCCGTTAGGAGAATGAGCGCATAAAGGGAGACCTATTTGAGAGTAGTGTTTGAATAATACACAAATAGCACACAGATACACTGTACATTAAATGTAGGTTTTTACTTCCAGAAAGGTTTAAAGCAAAGTTCAAAAACAAGCAGTCCAAAAGTCATTCACAGGTAAATCAGTCAGGTTTCAATCCAGGGGTAATCCAGTAACAAAGTCCAGCATCAAAAACAGTTCAGTATTAGACTTACATCAAATCCATGAATATCAGTCAATTATGAGGAATGGCAATATTCTCCAACAGAAGGAAACAGATTCACTCACACTCTCTTCTGAGACTAAGACTAAGACAAACCAGGTTTCTGGCTCCATCTTATAGCTGTTTCAGAAACCACACCTAATTACAGTTTTGCATTTTCTTAAAGATACAGTTTTAAAATGTTTATCCTGGTTTATATATTGTCCAACCCAAATAGCTGTTAGGTGATTTATATTCCTAACAACTATTATTATTGATCTTCTCATCACTCCTTATCACCCTACCCTCCCATTTATGACTGTATGACTGTAACTTTGTCACTTGTATACTTACAATTTATATGGACTGTTTCCTAGTATGATTCGATTGCTTATGGTACCCTATGACTATCATTAAGTGTTGTACCTTATGATTATTGACTCTTGATGAATGTATCTTTTCTTTTATGTATTCTGAGAGCATTTGCACCAAGACAAATTCCTTGTGTGTCCAATCACACTTGGCCAAAAAAGGATTCTGTTCTGTTCTGTTCTGTTCTGTTCTGTTCTGTTCCGTTCCGTTCCGTTCCGTTCCATTCCATTCTCTGTAATGATCTTCTTATGCATGAAGGCTGGGAAATTAATCTCCCTATTCCAAGATTCTGTATTGCCTACCGGCCCAGCAATAAATATGGTATCTGTACAGAGGTAGTCCTAAATTATGACCATAGTTGAATCCAAAATTTCTGTAGCTAAGTGAGAAATTTGTTGAGTGAGCTGTGCCCCATTTCATGTCTTTTCTTGCCAGATTTGTTAAGGGAATCCCTGTAGCTCTTAAATTAGTAAGACGGTTGTTAAGTGAATCTGATTTCCCCATTAGCTTTGCTTGTCACAGGGTCACAAAAGGAGACCACATCACTTTGGGACACTGCAACCATCATAAATGTGAGTCAGTTGTCAAGCATCCAAATGTAAATCATGTGTGACCACGGGGAGGCTGCAACTGTCATAAGTGTGAAAAGCAGTTGTAAGTCACTTTCTTCAATGCCATTGTAACTTTGAACGGTCACTAAATGAACTCTTGTAATATGAGGACTGTCTGAAGTTCTTGCTTCCTCGATCTTGGCTAGCTGTGTGAGGCTTGTCAGGTATCTAGTTGGCAAAGTCTCCTTCAAGGAGGGCTCAACATCTGCAGTACACAGGCAATTTATTAACACAAAGTTGTCTGTCACCAGAGATGGTATTCAGCCGGTTCTGATCAGTTCTGAGGAACCAATAACGGAAATTTTGATTAGTTCAGAGAACCGGCCAATACCACTTCTGACTGGCCATGCCCCTTCTATTTGCTGCCTCCTGAGTCCCAACTAATCAGCTGGGTCTTCTTTGGTTGTCCTGCACAGGAAAACAGCTGGAAAGCAGATTAGTGGGGTGGGGAGGGAATGGAGATTTTACAGTATCCTTTCCCCTCCCACGCCCACCAAGATACACCATGCACACCAAGCCATACCACACCCACCATGCCATGCTCACCAAGCCACATCCACAGAACTGGTATTAAAAAAATTTGAATCTCACCACTGTCTGTCACTGCCCTCTCCCAGGGTGCCAGTCTACTCTGTTGCATTGCATCCAAACGCTAGACGGCTGTTTATGCAAATTTTACTTTGTTTAGCTTTTAGAGATAAAGGAAGCTCAGTCTGAAGTTGCATCCAGCTGGGACCCCAAATCATAATGTGGTACCAGTAGATTAAAATAGCATATTCTACTCTTTAGAAATGGAATTAAAGGCCCGGTCCCACTGGCCGACGGACACAAAACGTATGCATAAAGGACACAGCGGACGAGCAAAATTTCGGAGGTGGCTCCATCCATTGCCATCCGCTCCAAAAAGTGGCAAAAATTTGCATAAACAGAATGGAAAAGAACGGACATGGGTAGTATGTAGCGGGGATGTTAAACGGATGTTCATAGGAAGCCTAGCAGATGACAGTGGATGGAAGCGGATGATACATCCAAAGGGGTTCCGGGGGAGAATTCCGAAGCAGACGCATAGCGGAAGGGGCGGATGAATAGCGGATGAAGCGGATGCATCACGGACGCCTATAGGAAACAAAGGGGATGCCGCGTGGATGTATATTGAATGCAAAGTGTTCACTGTGCATGTGGGGAGTATGAATTGCGTCAGCTCCGTGGATATAAAAGGATGAAGCACACATGCAGTCAGCATACAGGGAAAAGACGTGCTACCACATACATCGAGCAGGAACACCATGGTTCGTCAGTCAGGCAAGAAGAGGAAGCCCGTGCCTACTCGTTCCAGCCCTGGCAAGAAGGTCAGAACCAGCATCCCACCCCCTGGCACTGACTCTGAAGCTGGTGCTGCTGCTGCTGCTGCTGCTGCTGTTGTGGTGGACTAGCCCCAAGGCCCTCAAAGCCCTGCTGCTCAAGCCCCTGAAGGCCCTGCTGCTCAAGCCCCTGAAGGCCCTGCTCAAGCCCCTGCCAGAGGGAGGAAGAGGCAAGGGAAGGAGAAGGGAGAGAGGAAACAGTACACCATTTCCGAGGAGCATGAGGATGAGGTGCTGGAATGGCTGAGGGAGAACGAGTATCTCTGGAGAAAGGGCCACAGACTATATCGGGACACCAAGAAGAAGCAGGCAGCTTGGAGAGACAAGGCAGAGAGCCTGGGGTACACTGCAGAAGTACTCCTTGGATGGTGGAAGTACATGCACACCTGGTATGGCAAGCTACACCTCAAGAAATCCAGGCAGGCCACTGTCAAGCTCACTGACTGGGAGATGTACATTATGGCCAAGTGCAGTTTCCTGGAGGGTGAGATCTGCCACCGAGGAGCAGACCCTCTGAGACCCCTCTCCCTTAGACAGCCCACAGAGAGCCAGTCCTCTTCCAGCCAGGAGCTACCCTGTCCAGGCAGGTGTCTTCAGAGGGCCCCATGGCAGAGACCACCCCCCCGACAGCTGCACTCCCCATGCCTGCAGACTTGGAGGATCCCCTGTCACAAATGGAGGAAGAAGAGCAGCCACCAGAGGCCAACCCACCCCCACCCCCATCTCCAGAGGATGCAGGCAGAGAGGCAGACTGGAGGGCCAGGACCACAGTGTGCTGTTGGAGATCAGGGACACAATGAAGACCAGCACAGAACTTCTCTCTCAGCTGGTCCACAGTGACATACCATCCTCGGACCGGAAGCCCTTCAACACGTGAGCCAGAGCCTGAGGGACCTGCCCAAGGCCCAGTACCTGGTGATGAAGAAGAAGATCACAGCACTTCTGCACAACCCTCCAGGCCCAGCTGAAACTGCTCCGACCCAGTCCAGGTCTGCTCCTCCACCCCAGGCAATGTCACAGCCCTTCCACGGCTTTCAACAGCCCCTCACCTACCAAGGCTACGACTACCAGGACTTCCCACAGCAGAAGCAGAACTTCCCAGTCCAGGCCCAGGTTCATCGCATGCCACAGACACCACTCCTCACCCAGCTGCAGACCAGACAGTGCCACTACACTCCTCCTTCCTCCACCCCACAGCCAAGCCCGTCAACGGACATTCTGTCATCAGTATTGGGCCTGACATCTCAAGTCCTTGATGAAGGGCCTCTCAACCTCACAGGACTGAGTCAGCTCTCGGACAGCTTCCTGAACACACCATCCCCTGTTGTACCCTCAGGACCAAGCACCCCAATGGTGCCTCAGACCAGCACTCAAACCACAGCCACCTCCACAGTCCCTGCCCGTTTAACAGCTGAGACCAGGGACATGACTCAGAGTGACTGAGAATAGTGTCATAGACTGAGTTGTACTTGTTAAGTTTATCTTTGCTTAAGACACTTTACTTGGTTCATTTTGCTTTTTTAATAAAGTCATAAAGTTAAGAAAGGTTATCTTTGCTTTAGACACTTAGTTTACTTGGTTCATTTTTTTTACTTAATAAAGTGTTGGTGAAAACTTTGAAAAAATGGTTAAGCCTTTGCATGCTTGTGGGATAGATAAGGATAGTTGTGGGATAGATAAACCTCCAGTGCAAGCATAGTGGGACTGTATGGCCCACCATCCCAGTGATCCAGATGATTTTCTCCCCCTTTTTATAGAAAATATCGGTTGTCTGCTAGGTGTCCTTCTACATACTCTAGACATACTCCAGACATCCTAAATATCCGAGATACATCCCAGATACAAATGTTTTGTCCATTTTTAATCCTTTATATACGAGATGCATACGCTTACATCCTTTCTATTTCCATGCTACTAACGCTGTGTAGACGTTCCGTGTACCTTTTGTTTCCTCCCTCTTTCCGTTTTCAGCTGCAACGGATGTGGGTTGAGGGGATGGCCAGAGGATGCAGAGAGGATACAGCGGATGTTTAACGAATGATAACGGACGTAGAATGTTTGTTGTCTGCATATGTCACGGATGTACATCGTACGCGGCGGAATGTTCATCCATTCACAAAGTTTTGTGCAGCTCAAAACTTCTTGCGCAGATGAAATTGCAGTGGATGGATGCTCGACGGATAGAGCGTATGAAACACGTATGCAATGAGTACACAACGGGTGCATAGCGTTTTCCACTGGATGGCAAGCTTTTTTAACGATTTACATCCTCTTTGCATCTGTAAGTGCAGTGGGACCGGGCCTTAAGGAGAAACTTCCGAACAGTGAGGACAGTTAACCAATGGAACAGTTTTGCCTTCAGAAGTTGTGGGTGCTTCATCACTGGAGATTTTTAAAAGACTGGACAACCACCTATCTGAAATGGTATAGTGTCTCCTGGTTAAGCAGGGGCTGGACTTGAAGACCTCCAAGGTGCCTTCCAGCTCTGATTGATTGAAGTCAACATTAAAGTGACATAGGATAAATGATTCCAGCTATTCCATTGTCAACTGAGTAAATAATATTACTAATACTAATCTTGATTTTATGTGGATTATATGGATATGTTTAGCATTTACTGCTAACCAAGAGTGAGAGGTTTTCTCATAAAACATGCCCCAAACAGCAATCACTGCCATTTGTGCCTCCAATTTGTCTCTAACTGGTCTTCTAACCATCTTGGCAATGGTTATCCAATCATCATTTTCCACTTATATTTTCCATTAAAGTGCAAATAGGTTGTGTGAACAGTGTATGGTGCCAACAACACTCCTTGTCCGTAACTTGAATACTTTATAGATAGAAGAAGGCTGATATATAAAAGTCCTATCTATTGCTCTTTCCTCAATTGCACATAGTCTTTGATTTATAACAATTCATTTAGTGACCAGTTACAATGGTACTGAAAGAAGTGACTTAAGACTATTTTTCACATTGTTGTAGCATCCCCATGGTCATGTGATCAAAATTCAGTTGCTTAGCAACATGTCACGTAAAGTTAATGGGAAAGACAAATTCATTTAATGACTACATGATTTAACAACTGCAGTGAGTCATATAAACTTGGCAAAAAAGGTGATAAAGGAAGGCCAAACTCATTTAACATCTGTCTTGCCTAGCAACAGAAATTTTGGATTCAGTTGTGATCATAAGTTGAGACCTACCAATCTTCTTTTCTGTATTTTTCCTTCAATAGTAGTGCTTTCTATAAGTTGTTTCTTATAAAATTCATTTAAATTCTTATAAAAGATTTAGTGACCCCCTTTTTATTTCTAGTACAAATGTATGTATCAACACGATTTCCTGTATAAAATTTCTTTAGATCGTTTGAGAAACCTTTCATAAACTTCATAAGAAGATATAAGACAAAAATGGGAAAGCTTCAACATTAATAAAATGTTGAAAGGGTGAGATATGACTCACCGGACCTATCCTCCCCTTTTCTGTACTTCCATTATCTGATATTTATTTTAATAATTTATATAAATTCATACCTTTCACTCCCTGCCAAGTCTTTCCCCCAGAATTCAAGAATCTCCATTGCAAAGCAAATGCCTAGTAGCCCATGGAAACTTTTTCCTTATTAAAACTTTTAGAACTTTGGGTGGATGAGGTTCTTTCAGAAATCAAAGCATGGAAGGAAGGAGGCATTAACCTATTTTAAATGAAGATCACTCCAGAGCTATCTGTACCAGTGTTTCAGTGCTAATCAAAAAGGAACCTAGACAGGGGTGCCCTTGCTTTTATTTTTATTGTGAATTTAAAAATGACATAAGAATGATTTCTTTGTATATAATTCAAATACACAAAAGCAGAGGAAGTTTACAGAATGAAAAAAGAAGATTGCTTCCAGGAGGGAAAAAGACACCTCAGAAAATTAATTTCAGCATGATGTCACCACTGCCATTATAAAACCACAAGAAGTTCAGACTGCAGGAAATATGTGGTGCAATGCTAGCCATATTTACTCAGATGTTCCACTAAATTCAAGTAAACTCACTCCTGAATCAATGAAATGTATTTCTGTTCTTGTGGATGGAAGCTCTGTAGCACGGATGTCAAACTCGCCGCATTACGTTGCTGTCACGTGACATTTTGCAAGGTTTTTCCATTCGTGGAGCTGGGGTGGACGTGGCCTGCATGTGACGCATCTGGTCCGTGGATGTGAATTTGACAGCCCTGGGTTCTATAGGTTCTCCTTGACTTATGACCAGATTTGGGACCAAAACTTCTGTTGCTAAGCAGTGGTTAAAGGAATTTCTGTTGCTAAGGGTGGTTAAAGGAATTGCAATCATTTTTTTTAACTTGCTTTGCCACCGCCTTTAAGTGAATCACTGCAATTATTAAGCAAACCATGGTTCTTAAGTGAGTTTGGCTTCTCTCTTTTTTTATTGGAAGCCAACCAGGAAGGTTTTACAAATGGTGATCACATGACCCCAGGATGCTGCAACTGTTGTGTTGGTTGCTAAATTTTGATCATGTGATCCTGGGGGTACTGCAACAGTCATCAATGTGAGAACTGATAAGTCACTTTTTTCAGAACCCTTGTTACATATTATGTCAAAACACCATATTATTCTCCAAAGGCAGCATTCCACTCCCTGATGGTCCTGGCCCCATCTCTGCATCACACGCAGGCTCCTCATCTGAGTCCTCGCTCTCTGAGACCTCAGCCGTCTGCATCTGCTGTCGGCGAACCACAACAGTATGTCTTGGCTAAAAAAGGGAAGTCTGGGGGAGACGTGATGGCACTCTTCTAATACTTGAAAGTCTGTCACAGGGAAAAAGTGGAGAAAGGTGGCCCAATCGCAGAGCAGAATAGAGAACTGGTTTGGTCTCCTCTGCTCATCACTCCTACTCGCTCACCAGAACCGGGCCGAACCGGTTGAATACCACCATTGATCCTAGTTGTAGAATAAACTAGCCAGACTAGTGCATGCTATATGTCACAATGTATTTTCAATGATGTTTATGCAAAAGCTCACACTATAAGGGCAAGTTTCCTTTGCTTGTACAAATAGGAAGGGAGGAACAGGCACATGCTGGAAAATAAGAATCCATGAAGGCATAAGTAACAAAAGCATTTCAACCCTGAATGAAAAGAATCCAGAAACGATAAGGAGTGAAATAAGAAAA
Source organism: Laticauda colubrina (assembly GCA_015471245.1). Lineage (NCBI taxonomy): Eukaryota > Metazoa > Chordata > Lepidosauria > Squamata > Elapidae > Laticauda > Laticauda colubrina. The sequence continues at coordinate 13,558,154 of BLBF01000010.1, forward strand.
TTGTAGAATTTTTCTTCCTTGGTCCTTCTTTCCTTAGGAAGGCAGATGAAACAAAAACTGTCAGGTTCAACCAGGAAGCCAAGTAGCCTGTGGGCCATCCCCCAAGGATCCTGACATGTTCCAAAGGAAGTTACTTTCCAAATTGCAGCTCGACTTCTGCCCTAACAATCCATGCGACATGATTAGTCAGCAAGATTCCAGCTCCGCACAACGTCCTCTCCAGCATAATGTCAACATGACTTATTCACCAATTTGAAGTTATTAATTATTTTGGACAGGTTCCTAAAGTGCTGAAGTGGTTATTTTGTCCTGCTGTGGACTTGAGCATCCCACCAGACTTCATGCTGAGAAAGCTAAAAGTTAGGCTACCAACATTTAACATAATTGTTCACGGGTATAATATTACACCTTTGAAGTAGACTGTAAAACAAGCTTTCTGGGATTTGATCCCATTGTCCATGCAAAGACCTGCTGGAGAGGCCATAGGTTGAAAAAGTCAGGATAGTTGCCACAACCACAGGATTGATACTCCACCCCTTCATGGACAGTATGTCAGGATTCCAGCAGTTACCCCCATTTAAATCATGAGTCTTGAGCAAATTTCCAAAACTTCAAAAGGATTTATTGGGAGTTAACATGTCCGGCACTGCCTGGGTATAGCCAACTCTGAGACACATAATTCATTGTCACCCTTGGTTTCCCCCCCCCCCCCGGGTGTATCGTAATTCATATTCTCCAATGGGACACATTCATAGCCAAGAGTCATCAATCATACTCTCCAGTTAGAATTTTGCATGACAGAAACTTCTGTCACTTAGTTACTATCTTTGAAAACATTTATGGAATGCACTTTTGATTTGCAAGCCACCGTACTGGTCCCCCCCTCCCTTTCTGTTGGCAACTCTAAAAAGACCATAGAAATATTTTATGAGTTGACACAGTGAAATCCCACACATCTGGAGGATTCTTTTGAACTCTGCAGGTCCAGATTGGCAATCTCTAGTTTCCTCATTTCCTCCACCAAAAACCCCAGGGAGTTTCACTAGAATGTGCATTCAAACGAATACAGGTAGTCCGCAACTTACAACAGTTCATTTAGTGACTATTCAAAGTTACAACGGCACTGAAAAAAAGTGACAGGACCATTTTACACACTTAGGACCATTGCAGCATCCACCTGGTCATGGGATTTCCTTTTGAATGATTGACAACTGGTTCATCTTTATGATGGTTGCAGTGTCCCAGGATTATGTGATCCCCTTTTGCGACTTTCTGACAAGCAAAGTCAATGGGAAACCCAGATTCACTTAACGACTGTGTTACTAAATTAACCACTGCAGTGATTCACTTAACAAATGTTGGGAGGGAGGAGTTGTAAAACTGGGGCAAAACTCACTTAGCAAACTTCTCAGTTAGCAACATAAATTTTGGGCACAATTGTGGTTACATGTCAAGGAATACCTGTAATGCTTACAGGATCATAATGACAGGAATTTAGACTTTCTATGCAGTGGTGGGATTCAATTTTTTTTTAGTACTGGTTCTGTGGGCATGGCTTGGTGGGCATGGCTTGGTGGGCGTGGCAGGGGAAGGACACTATAAAATCTCTAGTCAGAGGTGGTATTTGCCGATTCTCCAAACTCCTCAAAATTTCCACTACCGGTTCTCCAGAACTGGTCAGAACCTACTGAATACCACCTCTGTTTCTATGGTTTATGCACTTAAAGAAAGGCAGGAAACCTTTTACATAAATGTCAGGTTATAAAGTTAGGTTACAGGGCAAAAAAGTAGGAGGAGGAAGTACGTTTCAACCACCCATGAAGAAGCCAAATATAACAAAAGAAAAATCTATGGAGGTTCTCACCACGATCAAATACAAGTAGACATCTCCTTTATGGGAAGTCTCCCAGAAAGAAATAATACAATGATACAAAGCCTTCAGAGAAGATAGCTGGATTACTGTGAGATGCAACAGATGCCCTGAGGAACCAAAGAGAGCCTGGAAAAATTCACCTTTGATTCCAAGTCATTTATCCTGACTTAAGACCGGTTGTCTTATTCATCCACATTCCAACACAGGAAGATCATCACCTGCAACAACAGTCCTAGGGGGAAAAATCCATCCCATGAATTGGGCTAGAAATATCCAAACTGGATTGCTTTCAAGTTAACCATTTCCAAAGAGGATCTGCTTAGTATTTGCATATTAAGAGACCCAGGCATAAACCCATGAATATGTTTTTCTGCTTCAAACTACAGATGTGAGGATTGCTATCTTTTTAAAATAAAAGACTTTCCAGAATCTATTTTAATTTTTAATGTATGCAAGTAATTTCCACAAAGCAAGCGATGGATTAAAGATTATTCCCAGTGTGGAGAAGCTTTAATGTAAGTCAGCATTTTAAACAAGGGCACATCCACACAAACACTTATTCTCCGGCCTTCAGAGCAGTGGCAGGATTCAAAATTTTTTACTACCGGTTCTGTGGGCGTGGCAGGGGAAGGATATCGTAAAATGTCCAGTCAGAGGTGGTATGTGCCAGTTCTCCGAACTACTCAAAATTTCCACTAATGGTTCTCCAGAACAGGTCACACCTTTGCTTCAGAGGCTCTCAAGAACATTCTGATGTGGCACAATCAACTTTCTAAATTATGGAATCCACAGAGTCAAAGAGTTGTCATCGGTTCAGAGAATAAAGCCAATCTGGCCAGACAAACGTTTCTTTTTCCCCCCTCAATTTTGCTATTCTTTCTAGGCACAAAAATAGATTATGTCTCAGTATGAAATAAAAGCCAAGGGTCTTAGGCAGATATAAAGAGCTAACCTTTCCTTTAGCTGTGCTAAACAAATATCTCTGAATCATCAATGATAGAAAGGAATGTAGAACCTTACATTCTTCTCACATGGATAGGAATGTTTTATTTTTAAGGAGCAATTTAAATGTCAAAAATTAACAGACATCTCTGAGGGGATTATGACAATTTTGCCATGACCAACTTACTTCAGGACAAAAGCTACACTAATATTTAAAGAAGCAATGGAATAGAATCATTAAAGAAAGGATGCAAAAGGAGGGACAGAATGAAATGCCAATGGCAAAAATTAAAATACTTTTTAAATTTACTTTAAATATTTAAATAGAATTGTTAAATTGTTCCGCAATGCATTGTTCCATGATGAGTTGGCCATGGCAAGTTGCCCTGCAGCAGGTTGCCCATGGTGAGTTAGCCATGGAGAGTTGCCTATGGTGAGTTGCCCTTGGCGAGTTGGCTATAATGAGTTGCCCATGGCGGGTTGGCCATAATGAGTTGCCCATGGTGGGTTGGCCATAATGAGTTGCCCATGGTGAGTTGCCCATGGTAAGTTGGTCATGGTGAGATGGCCATAGTGAGTTGGCCATGGTGAGTTGCCCATGGCAAGTTGGTTATGGTGAGTTGCCCATGACAAGTTGGCCCATTCCATCTCTGGAGGCCGAGCTAATTCAGTTTTACTCTGTCGATTGGTCAAACCAGACTAAAGGCCCTGTCACACTGCAAAAACGGATGCAAAGAGGAAGCAAAACGGAAAAAAAACCTTGCCATCCGTTCTAAAACGCGATGTACTCACTGCCTCCGTTTTGCTTCCTCTCAATCCGTCCAGCATCCGTTTATTGACGTTTCATCCGCTCCAAAAGTTTTAGGCTGCCTAAAACTTTTGCGCGGAAAATGTATCCAGTTCATCCGTTCTGCATCCGCTACGCATCCGCTAGGAATCCGTTACGCATTCGCTATATCCGTTAGGCATCCGCTACGCATCCGCGCAACTCGCATCCGCTCGGACGCAGGGAGGAAGCAGAACGGATGCGTAACGGATGCAGAATGGATGCATAACGGAAACAAAGCGTTTAAAACAGAAAAAACGTTCGCAGAGGGGACCTATCTCGGATATTAAGGATGCCTAGAGGATGCCTAGAGGATGCCTAGAGGATGCAAAGGGACACCTATACTGCCTATAAAAAGGGGGAGCAACTCACCTGCTTCGCACTTTCAGACCAGCAGCCCAGCGGTGCAGACCTCTGCAGCCTTCATCTGCCTCTTCCTCTTCCTCTTCCTCTTCCACAGCATCCAGTCATCTCCACCATGGATTGCGACAAAATCCTTTTGGCAGCCAACATCCTTCTGCATCACTGCAAAACCATCAACAGTCTCTGTGAACTCTACTATGGCAAGAAAAGGAGGCACCCAAAAAAAGTCTGGGTCCAAAGATGGTTAGCCAGAAGAGCACAGTACCAACTTTACGACAAGCTGATGGTGGAGCTCAGGAGCAAAGACACTCGTGCGTTCCAGAACTTCATGAATATGCCTCCAGCCATGTTTGACGAACTTCTGCAGCGCCTGACACCCAGGTTGAGCAAGACAAAAACCAACTTCCCACCCAGCCTGGAACCTGGGCTCAGGGTGGCACTCACTCTGCGCCACCTGGCCTCAGGGACCCCCTACAGGAGCATGCAGTACGGCTGGAGGGTGCCACCCAGCACCATCAGCTTTGTTGTCAGAGAAGTGGTGCGGGCCATCCTCTAAGAATACAAGGAGGAGCTCCTCCAGTGCCCCTCCACTGAAGAAGGATGGAAGAAAGTTGCAGAGCAGTGGTATCAGAAGTGGAACTTCCCTCACACCGTTGGAGCCATAGATGGCAAGCACGTGGCCTGCAAGGTTCCAGCCAACTCTGGTTCCACTTATTTCAACTACAATGGGTTCTTTAGCATCATCCTCTTCGCCATGGTCGATGCTGACTACAAGTTCATGTACATCGATGTTTCAGGCAACGGCTCATCTTCAGATGCCCAGGTATACAATGACAGTCACCTCAAGGAGGGGCTGGAAAGCAACCTCATGGTGGGCTTCCCAGATCCAGAACCCCTGCCCAACGACACGCAAGATGTGCCCTACTTCATCGTGGGGGATAACGCCTTCTCCCTCTCAACCTACCTCATTAAGCCCTACACCTCCAAATACCTTACCCGTGAAGAGAGGATCTTCAACTACAGGCTGTCCAGGGCAAGACGGATGGTGGAGAATGCCTTTGGCATCCTGGCCGACAGGTTCCAGGTACTTTTCACCACCATGCAGGATCGCCCACAGAGCATGAGGAGGATTGTGGAAGTTTGCTGCATCCTGCACAATCTCATGCGCACCTGCTACCCAGTCTTGCAGAACAGGCTCGTGGACCTCCAGCAAGGCAATGGGGACATGGAGCCTGGGGAATGGAGGCAAGGGCGAAACCTGATCGACACTCAGGATGTGCAAGGGCCCAACAGAGCCTCACGTGAGGCGAAGAAGCAGCGCAACCTCCTGAAACACTGGTGCAACTCCCCAGCTGGAGCGGTGGAGTGGCAAGACAGGATGGTAGATGCTTAATGGATGCTTCCTTCAGCCTGTCTCATCACATGGATGAGATTGGGCCATGTATGTTTGGTTGGCCTGCAATGAACAGGGCGTTTAATAAATAGTTGTGTTTATGTTGACATGTGTGGATCAATGCTTACATTGTAATTGATAAGGGCCATAGGGGTGGCACCTGGGAGGGTGGACCATACAGTCCCACTATGCTTGCACTGGAGATTTATCTATCCCACAGCTATCCTAACCCATCCCAAAGGTATCCCTACCCATCCCACAGCTATCTTAACTCAATGGTATCTCTGCCCATCCCATAGCTATCTTAACCCATCCCACAGCTATCTTAACCCAAAGGTATCCCTGTCCATCCCACAGCTATCTTAACCCATCCCAAAGGTATCCCTGCCCATCCCACAGCTATCCTTACTCCCACAAGCATGCAAAGGCTAAACCATTTCTAAAAGTTTCCACCCAGACTTTATAGAAAAAAAATAATGAATCAAGCGTGTGAAACAAAGATAAACTTTATTAATAACAACCTGAAAAGTAAACATGAACCAAGTCAAGTGTCCAAATAAAGTCCAAAAATATACAGGAAGCCAGTCTCTGGTACTCCGCTCGGTCACTCGTAGGTGTGTGCCCAGTCTAATTTTTAGGGTGCAGGTGCTCTGGAGGTAGGTGCTGCTGCAGTGCTTGTCTGAGGTGCTGATGGAGTACCTGGCCCCGAGAGGACAACAGGGGACGGTGTGTTCGAAAGGTGTCGGACAGCTGGCTCATCCCCACGATGCTGAGAGGTCCTTCCTCCATGCCATGGGGTGTCAGCCCCAGTACCGAGGACAGATGTACTGAGGCCGGGCTTGGCTGTGGGATGTAGTGTAGTGGGACTGCCTGCTGTGCAGCGAGCTGAGGAGTGGCATGGCTGGCACCGATGTCATCGGTGGCATCATTGGCGTGGGTGGCATCGGTGGCATCAGTGGAACAGCTGGCAATGGTGCCACCCGATGACTCTGTGCCTGGCCTAGGAAGGGCTGCTGCCTGTGCTGCTGGACCTCCGGGTAGCTGTAGCCCTGGTAGGTGAGGGGCTGTTGGAAGCCTTGGTATGGGAGGAACATCACCTGGGGTGGAGGAGCAGACCTGGACTGGGTGGGAGCAGGTTCAGCTGGGACTGGAGGGTTGTTAAGCAGCGTGCAGATCCTCTCCTCCACCAGCTGGTACTGGGGATCCAGCATCTCCTTCAGGGTCTGGTTTAAATAATTGAGGAAGGGCTTGCGGTTGGAGCAGGAGGAGTCGATGGGGACTAGCTGAGAGAGGAGACCTATGCTGGTGCGGATGGTGTCCCTGATCTCCACCAGGACCTTGTGGCTCTCACCCTCCTGCGGTCTGGCTCTCTGCCTTCCTGTGGAGGCGGCGGTGTGGTGGATGGGACTTCGGCAGCGGTGGACTCGATGTTTCCTTTCTCCCACCGCACCAGGGATTCCTCCTCGCTCTCCACCAAGCTTTCAACACCTGCCAGGGGGTTCTCCGCCGTGGCACGCTCCACCGAAACCCGCCTGGAGACAAGGACTGACTCTCGGCTGGAAGAGGACTGGGTCGCAGCAGGCTGCCTGAAAGAGAGGGTAGACAGATGGGCTCCTGGTGCTGCTCGGTGGCGGATCTCACCCTCCAGGAAGCTGCACCTGGCCATGACGTAGTTCTCTCTGTCCGTCAGCTTGACGGCGGCCTGGCCAGATTTTTTGCGGTGCAGCTTCCTGTACCAGGTGTGCATATTTTCCACCAGCCGAGTAGCACCTCCGAAGTGTAGCCCAGACTCTCCGCCTTCTCTCTCCAAGCAGCCTGCTTCCTTTTGGTGTCCCTGTACAGCCGGTGTCCCTTCCGCCACAGATAGTCCTTCTCTCTCAGCCATTCCAGCACCTCATCCTCGTGCGCCTCCTCAATAAAGTACTGCCTCCTCTCCCGTTGACACGTCTGCCTCTTCCTCCCTCTGGCAGGGCCATATGGGCCCTCATCAGAGGGACTTAGAGGTTGTAGGGTCTGCTCCTCCACACCAACAGTAGCAGCAGTAGCAGCAGCAGCAGCAGCAGAATCATCATCAGAAACATCACCAGCAGGATCATAATCAGCAGTAGCAGCAGCAGCAGCAGCAGAATCACCAGCAGGATCAGAATCAGAATCAGCAGCAGCAGCAGCAGTAGCAGCAGCAGCAGCAAGACCAGGATGAGCAGCAGCAGAGTAAGCACCAGCAGCAGGACCAGCAAGACCAGGAGCACGAGCAGAACGAGCAGGACCAGCAGGACCAGGAGCAGCTTCAGCAGAGTGCGCAGCAGAAGCACCACTGCCAGGAGCAGCCACAGCAGAAGCTCCAGCAAGAGAAGAGCAAGCCCAAGCAGCAGAAGCCCCAGCAGAAGCAGAGTCACGGACATGGGGCGGGAGGGTGGCCCTGTCCCTCTTGCCAGGGATGGCGGCAGGTTGCTGAGCCTTTCGCTTCTTCCCCATGGTTGTGGGGTTGCTGGCTGGCAGGCAGGCTGGCAGGCACCAAGGCTGGCAGGAAGCCTGGCAGGAAAGCAGGCACCAAGGCTGGCAGGCAGACTGGCTGGCAGGGAGGCTGGAAGGCAGGCTGGCAGCAATGCTGGCAGGGAGGCTGGAAGGCAGGCTGGAAGGCAGGCTGGCAAGGAGGCTGCCCAGGAGGCTGGAAGGCAGGCTGGCAGGGAGGCTGGAATGCAGGCTGCCAGCAAGGCTGGAACGGAGGCTGGAAGGCAGGCTGGCAAGGAGGCTGCCCAGGAGGCTGGGAGGCAGGCTTGGAGGCAGGCATGCAGGCAGGGCAGGCAAGGAACTCAAAGTGTCCAGCAGCAGGTCTTCCCTCAGAATGCTGGCCACGTGCGAGCTGCTTCCTTTATATCCGGGGGGCTTGCGCAATGCATCCCCCCCGCATGCGCAATTAATGCGCAACATCCGTTCCGCTTCCGCTGTGCATCCGCTAGGCTTCCGCTGTGCATCCGCTTCTTCCGCTGTGCATCCGTTCTGTATCCGTTTTTTCCGTTCTGCGTCCGCTCTCCTGAGACCCCCCCCGAAGCCCTGCGAACGCACCATCCGTTCTGCATCCGCTGGGCTTCCATTCCGCATCCGCTTTGCATCCTCCCTGCGTCCTCCCCGCGTCCGTTTCATCCGCTCCAATTATGCAAATTTTCACCCCTTTTGAGCGCGGATACAACAGAAGGAACATTTTTCCCTTCCGTTGTGTCCTCTTTGCATCCGTTGGGCAGTGTGACATGGCCTTAAGATGATGTGTGTGGGTATTTTTGTAGGCACATTTGCTGTTTTTGTAAACCCCCTCAACCCTGATTTTGCTGTTTGTGAGTTGTGCTCTGGTTTTTAAAGCAGTCTTTTTCAAACTTGACAACTTTAAGGTGTGTGGACTCCAACACCCAGA
>BLBF01000010.1:13579479-13603759 GCA_015471245.1 Laticauda colubrina
TAGAATAGAATAGAATAGAATAGAATAGAATAGAATAGAATAGAATAGAATAGAATAGAACAGAACAGAACAGAATTCTTTTATTGGCCAAGTGTGATTGGACACACAAGGAATTTGTCTCAGTCTACATAAAAGAAAAGATACATTGATAGGCATTGAAACGACTGCCAGAAACCTGCACTTACAGGAACCATCAGGCAATCCTGAAGACACCGATAAACCTCCAAGGGCTTCCACAACCCTCTAAAGAGATGCGAATGATCCGCTGTCTGCAAGGAATATAAATCTTTCCCTTCTCCACTATCCCTTCAAGAGCTGAAGAAGCTTCTTGAATGAGAAGCGAAACGTCTTCAAACGAAGAAAAAAACAACCACCAAGAAAGTCCAGTTAAAGTGCCTCCTGAAAAAAAAAGCACCTTTGGGACAACCAACGAGCTAGAAGATGTGACTGGAGAACCTCTACCGACTCCTGTCTGCGACACAGAAAGCACCCAAGCTCAGGGAGTGAGAGTTTGCATTGGCTCAGCCCACAAGCTGCTTGGAGAGGAGCAGGTTCAAATCCCCCCCCCCCGCCCCCTCTCCTCCCCATTAAATCGCTGCCCACCGTCCTTCCCAGCCGAAGCGCCCCGCTTAACGAGGCAGCTGGCAGCCGGGTGGGCGAAGAAGGGCAAAGAGCCGCTGGCAGCTGCCGCTCTGCTGAAGGGGGTGGGAGGAAGCCAAAGCTTTCGCTTCGGATCCTGACAAGCTGCAGCAGCTGCTCCTTCCTCCTCTCGGCCAGCACACCCTCGGCCCGGATGGGAGCCGAAGGGGGTGGCGGTGGGCAGCGGGCTGCCCCTTGTTTCCCCCCATCCCCCCCTCCCCGAACTCCGTGTGGATGCCGGACTGCAATGCCCATCACTCGCAGCCGGCAGAAGTGCGCCTTTTTTTGGGGGGGGGGGGGGGGAAATCACTTCGGCGACGCAAGCCTTGCTCCAGCTGGGAAAGCTCTTCTGGATCAGCGCAATCCTCTTCCCGCCCTCTCCCACCCCGCACCCCGCACCCCGCCGCTGGGTCGGACCTCATCTCCCATCATCCCCAGCCAGGGCAGCCGTGGGCGACCCCGAAAAGTTGAACGCACCACCCAACTCGGTCGGAGAAGGTGAAGGAAGGGGAGCCGCGGTTTTCTTTGAGGCAGGGACGGATCCCTTTCCCCGGGATTCGGCGTGAGGGGAGCGGGCGGCTTCTCCTTCCCACCCACCCCGGGGAAGCGGCTGCCCGGGATCCAGAGGCGGCTGGGTCTTTCGGCGCGCAGCTCAAAACTACTTTTAAAAGGCAACGGCGCCGTCCCAGCCTGCCCAGCCCTCGCCGGGGCTTCACCCGCTCCCGAAATGACAGCCGGGGCAGATTCCAAGCGAGGGCGCGGTGGGGGCCCGGCCCGGCCCGGCCCGGGGGTGGGGGGCTCCAGTCATGCCAGTCCCAGCCAGGCGGTGGGAGGCGAACGACCCGTCGCAGCCGCTTCTTCCCAGCCCGAGACGGTCCCCAGGCTTACCGGCGTCCTTGCCTCCCGTCCCGGACTCCTTCGCCGAGTCCCGGCGGCCTCGCTCTCTCTCACCTGCTCCTCACGGCCGGGTGGGGGGGGGGGGGAGAGGAGGGGGAGGGGCGGGTGGAACCCGGAGATTGGCGCCTTCCGAGCCCGGGATAAGTCGCGAGACACCCCCCCCACACACACACACACACACTCCGTCAGTTTGGCCGCCTGGCGTGCGCGTGCCCGCTCCCCCCCCCCCCCACGCCCTCCGAGGGAATGGGTAGCTCTGTGGCGGCCGCCCAGGCTTCCTCCTCAGCCCTCCTCCTCCTCCTCCTCCTCCTCGCAAGCGAAAGGTGGGCGAGGTGAAAGGGCAGCCCCGCTTCCTCCGCCTCCCCCTTTCCCTCCCGCCCCCTCGCACTTCGCTTCGCTTCCCCGCCCGACCGCCTGCCTGCTTTCCCCTCAGCCTTCATTCAAAGGCGAGAGCGGCCCGCCCGCCTCAGCGAAGAGGGGCGGGGCCGTCGGCGGGTTGAGAGAAGAGCCCTCATTGGTGGGGCGGAGAAACCTTCTTTGAGTGACACGGCGGAGCGAGGCTTCTCCCGCCCGCCCGCGCCGGACACCCGCTCGGCTCCATCTCTGGGCGGCCGCGGCCGGCGCTTCATCCCAAGTGCTCGCAACGCTGAACGCCAGGTATCAGATTCGGATTCAGATTCGGAGGTCATCTAGTCCGACCCCCCTGCTCGAGCAGGAGACCCCCCCCTCCCCCTCCCCCTCCCATTGCAGACAAACGGCCGTGCAGCCTCTTCTGAATGAGGCTCCCCGTCCCTGGAGGTTTTAAAGACAGTCGCTTGTCTTGAGATGGTAGAGGGTCTCCTGCTCGGGCCGTGGGGCTGGACTAGAAGACCTCCAAGGCCCCTTCCGGCTCTCGTCGATATTCGAAATCAGCCCCCGTGCGATGGCATTGCGCCCGCAAGGGAGGGAAAAAACTTGGCTGCGAAAACGAGCGATCGCCGCTAACGTAAAAGATGGCAAGGGGAGCACGCTGGTGACCTCCTCTCCCCCTTCCACCCAAAGCAAACCCTTCTTTTAGGGGTAACAGATAAGAGATCGTCAGAGCTGGAAGGGACCTTGTAGGTCATCTAGTCCAACCCCCCCCCCCCTCCGCCCAAGCGGGAGACCCTACACCATTTCTGACAGATGGCAGCCCAATCTCTCCTTGAAGGTCTCAAGTGATGATGCTCCCACAACTTCCGAGGGCAACTTCTGTTCCACGGGTTGATTGTCCTCACTGTCAGAAAGTTTCTCCTTGTTTCCAGGTTGAATCTCTCCTTGTTCAGTTTCCACCCATTGTTGGATGGAAACATTGTCCACAACCCCCCCCCCCAAGCCCCAAATTTTGCCTTACCTGCATCAAGCCTCCCAGAGCCGTTTTTTGATGGTGAGATATGCAACATATAAATTTAATAAGAAAATAAATAAACAAAGGGATAGGCTTGTATTTCTCAAGCTGAGCAACTTTTAAGACAGGTGGACTTCAACTTCAGCATGCTGGCTGGGAATTCTGGGAGTTGAAGTCCACACACCTTAAACCTGCCAAGGTTAGAAAATCCTGGGTCAGACTCAAGTAATCAGAGCTCTGCACTAGGAATATAATTCAGTATAAAGGCAGAGACCATGTCCTCAGACAACTTTGTGAAGTTTCTCTCTATCCTTGATTCTCATGTTCTAGTTTTCCAGTCCAACAGAGATTCAGCTAATGAGGTTTTCCCACCTGTAAAATTTATGAATTGCTGTCGTTACTGTCAGTTTGTTTTTACTTTATCCACAGCAAGCAAGAGATCCTTAGTGGGTTACAATCATAACAATGAAATAGAATCCAATTTCATAAAGTAAACAATATCCATGGCTAAGGCTTTAAAAGTAAAGATGGCAGCCATGATAGTACAATCTTCACTTTTTGTTTACTGGACACCCCTTTGTATTCCTCCCAAAATTAAGCCATGGATAAAACAAAATTTTTAAAACCAGATTTTTTTAATTTTAGGATTTTGTTTTGTTTTTTCTTCCAACCATCCTTTTGACTTAAGATAAGAAAATGTATGGTCTGAAAATAAGTATTTGACTTGATTATTTCATGCTATAGCAACCATACTGAGCCATGATGGAATACTTATTTGGCTTTGACTTTGCAAACCACTCCTTTATGGTTTATAAATCATGCGCTACAGTGTAGCACGAAGATGGGCAATTCTCACCCCTTCAGGGAACACTTTATTTCTTTTTAATAACAGTGGTAGTTGTAATAGTACCACAGGAGCATGGCAGTGGTGGTGATGTGGCAATGTCACTGCAAAGGAGAAGACCAAATGTTAAGCCGATTTTTTTAGGGAGTTGGGAAGGAAATGTTACCTCCAAATCTAGCACGAATATTTGGAATATTTATGGATAAAATACCCACAAATGGAGGGTATAACTAGAACTAAAGAGAAACGTGAGCAGTTATTACAGGCATTACATTCAACTTTAAAAGCATTCATTTAGTGACTGTTCAATGTTACAACAGAACTGAAAAAGTGACTTAAGGCCCATGTCACACTGCCCAACGGATGCAAAACGGACACAACGGACGAGAAAAATGTTCCATCTGTTGTTATCCACTCTCAAAAGGGGCAAAAATTTGCATAACCGGAGCGGATAACACGGACGGGGGGAGGACGCAGGGCGGATGGAAAGCGGATGTGGAATGGAAGCCCAGCGGATGGAAGCGGATGGAAGCAGATGGCACATCCGCTAGGCTTCCGGGGGACCTCAGCAAAGCGGATGCGGAACGGATACAGTGGATGCAGAGCGGACGCCGAACGGATGAAGCGGATGCACAGCGGAAGCCTAGCGGATGCCGAGCGTTAATTGTGCATGCGGGGAGGATGCATTACGTCAGCCCCGCAGATATAACGGAAGCAGCTCGGAAGCAGGTCGCCATTCAGAGGAAAGACCTACTTCCAGAAACATCGACTGCCTTGCCTGTTCTGCCTGCATGTCTGCCTGCAAGCCTTGCTGCCAGCCTCCCTACCAGTCTTGCTGTCTGCCTGCCTGCCAGCCTCCCTGCCAACCTTGCTGTCTGCCTGCCTGCCAGCCTTGCTGCCAGCCAGTCTGCCTGCCAGCCTTGGTGCCTGCCTGCCAGCCTTGGTTCATGCCTGCCTGCCAACCTTGGTGCCTGCATGCCTGCCAGCCTTCCTTCAAGCCTTGGTGCCTGCCTCCCTGCCAGCCTTCCTGCCAGCCTTGGTGCCTGCCTCCCTGCCAGCCTTCCTGCCAGCCTTGGTGCCTGCCAGCCTCCCTGCCAGCCAGCAACCCCACAACCATGCTGAAGCACAGCAAGCCTCAGCCATCTGCTGCCAGCCCTTGCAAGAGAGACAGGGCTACCATCCCACCCCCTGGCCCTCACTCTGGTTCTGCTGGGGCTTTTGCAGCACGGGCTTGATCTTTTGGGGCTGGGGCTTCTGCTGCTTCTGCTTTTGGAGGAGCTGATGACAAGCACTCCAGCACCAGCCACCTCCACAGCACCTGGACCCTTCACCGCTGAGACTGAACGACCAAGAGGAGTGCCAGAGACTCATTTTTGTCTTATAGCTTGTTGTTAATAAAGTCTATTTTTGATTCATACACTTGCTTCGTTTCTTTTTTTGGATAAAGTCTTCGTGGAAACTTTTAGAAATGGTTTAAGCCTTTGCATGTTTGTGGGATGGGTAAGGATAGCAGTGGGATGGGCAGGGATACCTTTGGGATGGCTAATAGCTGTGGGATAGATAAACCTCCAGTGCAAGCATAGTGGGACTGTATGGTCCACCCTCCCAGGTGCCACACCTATGGCCCTTTATTATCAATCATTGATCCACACATGTCAACATAAACACAACTCTTTATTAAATGCCCTGTTCATTGTAGGCCCACCCAACATACATGGCCCAATCTCATCCGTGTGATGAGACAGGCTGAAGGAAGCATCCATTAAACATCTATCATCCTGTCTTGCCACTCCACTGCTCCAGCTGGGGAGTTGCACCAGTATTTCAGGAGGTTGCGCTGCTTCTTCCCTTCACGTGAAGCTCTGTTGGGGCCTTGCACACCCACAGTATCTATCAGGTTTCGCCCTTGCCTCCATTCACCAGGCTCCATGTCCCCATTGCCTTGTTGGAGATCCATGAGCCTGTTCTGCAAGACTGGGTAGCGGGTGCGCATGAGATTGTGCAGGATGCAGCAAGCTTCCATGATCCTCCTCACGGTCTGTGGGTGATGCTGCATGGTGGTGAGAAGTACCTGGAACCTGTTGGCCAGGATGCCAAAGGCATTCTCCACCACCCGCCTTGCCCTGGACAGCCTGTAGTTGAAGATCCTCTCTTCACGGGTGAGGTATTTGGAGGTGTAGGGCTTCATGAGGTAGGGAGGGAGAAAGCGTCATTCCCCCATGATGAAGTAGGGCAAATCTTGTGTGTCGTTGGGCAGGGGGTCTGGATCTGGGAAGCCCACCATGAGGTTGCGTTCCAGCTCCTCCTTGAGGTGACTGGCGTTGTATACCTGGGCTTCTGAAGATGAGCCATTGCCTGAAGCATCGATGTACATGAACTTGTAGTCAGCATCGACCATGGCAAAGAGGATGATGCTGAAGAAGCCCTTGGAGTTGAAATAAGTGGAGCCCGACTTGGCTGGTGCTTTGCAGGCCACGTGCTTGCCATCTATGGCTCCAACGGTGTGGGGGAAGTTCCACCTCTGATACCACTACTCTGCAACTTTCTTCCATCCTTCTTCAGTGGAGGGGCACTGGAGGAGCTCCTCCTTGTATTCTTCGATGTTGGCCTGCACCACTTCTCTGACCACAATGCTGATGGTGCTGGGTGGCACCCTCCAGCCGTGCTGCATGCTCCTGTAGGTGGTCCCTGAGGCCAGGTGGCGCAGAGTGAGTGCCACCTTGAGCCCAGGTTCCAGGCTGGGCCGGAAGTTGGTGTTTGCCTTGGTCAACCTGGGTGTCAGGCGCTGCACAACTTCGTCCAACATGGCTGGAGGCATCCTCATGAAGTTCTGGAACGCCCGAGGGTCTTCGTTCCTGAGCTCCACCATCAGCTTGTTGTACAGTCCGTGCTCTTCTGGCGAACCATTTTTGTACCCAGACGCTTCTTGGCCGCCCCTTTTTCTTCCCGTAGTAGAGTTCGCAGAGCCTGTAGATGGCTTTGCACTGTTGCAGAAGGATGGTGGCTGCCAAAAGGACTTTGTTACGATCCATGGTGGACATGACTGGATGCTGTGGAAGAGGAAGAGGCAGATGAAGGCTGCAGAGGTCTGCAGCAGGGCTGCTGTTCTGAAAGTGAGATCCAGATGTGTTGCTCCCCCTTTTTATAGGCAATATAGGTTTCCCTTTGCATCCTCTAGGCATCCTCTAGGCATCCTCTAGACATCCTTAATATCCAAGATAGGTCCCCTCTGTGAACGTTTTTTCCATTTTACATGCTTTGTTTCCGTGCTGCATCCGCTAGGCATCCGTTCTGCGTCCATTCCACTTCCTCCCTGCGTCCGAGCGGATGCGAGTTGCGCGGATGCGCAGCAGATGCCTAGCGGATATATCGGATGCAGAACGGATGCGTAGCGGATGCAGAACGGACGAACTGGATACATTTTCAGTGCAAAAGTTTTGAGCAGCTCAAAACTTTCTGAGCGGATGAAACATCAATAAACGGATGCTGGACGGATAGAGAGGAAGCAAAACGGAGGCAGTGAGTACATCGCATTTTCGAACGGATGGCAAGGTTTTTTTGTCTGTTTTGCTTCCTCTTTGCATCCGTTGGTGCAGTGTGACAGGGGCTTTATTATATGACCTTTTTTCACATGTATGACAGTTGCACTGTCCCTGGGGTCGTGTGATCGCCTTCTGTGACCTTCTGATAAGCAAAGTCAAATGGGGAAGCCAGATTCGCTTTATAACTGTCAGACTGCAGTGATTCACTTAATAACTGTGGCAACAAAGGTCATAAAATGGGGTAAAATCCACTTAACAACTGTCTTTCTCAGTGTTGGGCCCCATTGTGTTCAAAAGACGAGGATTACTTGTAATGCAATTTGCAAACTTGTCAAATTAGTGCCACCCAGTTAATGAACTTTTGAACATACAAAGGGGACTGGAGGCCCCAGGCCACCTAGGGATGGATGCTTCACCCCTTAAAAATAATTTTGCAATTATTTGATGACCATAGTTAAGCAAATGACGGCTGAATGTGACAGGTGAGTCCTTTCATTGTGCCACATTCAGGACACTTTCTGTGGGACGGTTTGAGGGACATCTTCTTGACATATTCAGCAGAAATCAAGTAGAAAAACCTGTCCTAGTTTGGGCCCCTCCAAACGACAGGAAGCGTTATACATATTCCATTTTTTTTATATATATAAATAAAAACTCTCTGCACTTTAAAAAAACAGTATGTCTAAAAAGCTGTTGGGCCAGCTTTTTCTGCCTGGCACACCATTTCACTGGAGGCAAGGTGGAGAACATTAGAAAAGGTCTACATTCTCGACAGCTACAAAAGAATGCTTGATTCCTTGGATATACGAACTTCAACTTGAATCTACTGTGGTTTGCTTAGTTTGCTTCCAGGTGGCGAACCGTGATATTATCTGTCCTTCACAGCCCAGGACTTCTTTCTGTCCATCAAGGGAAGGGCTATAAACCACGGCTACCTTCTTAAGAGGAAATGAGACAACTTGCTGCAGCCAAGTCATCTTGGCCAGCTCGCCACAGCCAACTCACCATGGTAAATTCACTGTGTGAAAATTCACCGCAGCACAATTCAGCATTGTTTTTCAATTGTTTCCAATAATTTTAAAAATGATTTTCAATTTTTGTCATTCACATTTCATTCTATCCCTTCTTTTACATCCTTTATTTCATGCAAGGGCCTTCAAACTTGATAGTTTTAAGACTTGTGAACTTCAATTCCCAGAATTCCTCCTCCAGTTCAGTCATGTTAGCTCAGGAATTCTGGGAGTTGAAATCCACAAGTCTTAAACTTTCCACGTTTGAAGAGCCTTGATTTAATGATTCTACTTCACAATTTCTCTGATATTATGTCACGTTTGTTCCGTGGCAAGTGGCCCCATGGTGAGTTGGCCCTGGCGAATTATCCCGTATTGAGTTGGCGTTGGAGAGCTGGCTGAGATGAGTTGGCTGTGGCAAGTTATCTTAGAGTCTTCTTAAGAGGTTATATCGATGTCCGTCCCAGACATTGTACAGCTTCCAGAGATTGCACAGTTCCCAACCAGAAGATGTTCAGAAAGCAACTGAAAATATGACTTTTCTTCCAGACTTTGGAATAGAGAGATGATAGAGCTTCTATAGCATGGGTCCCCAAAATTGGCAACTTTAAGACTTGTGGACTTCAATGCCCAGAATTCTGTGAGTTGAAGTCCACAAGTCTTAAAGTTGCCACGTTTGGGGACCCCTGCTCGATAGGATGTTTTTTGTTGTTATATAGGTAGTCTTCGTCCCACAACCATTCTTTTAGTGACC
This sequence comes from Laticauda colubrina, assembly GCA_015471245.1. Lineage (NCBI taxonomy): Eukaryota > Metazoa > Chordata > Lepidosauria > Squamata > Elapidae > Laticauda > Laticauda colubrina. The sequence continues at coordinate 13,588,532 of BLBF01000010.1, forward strand.
GTTTAAAGTTACAACAGCACTGAAAAAGGGACTTGCAACCATTTTTCACAGCTATATCCTTTACAGCATCCCTATGCTCATGTGATCAAACTTCAGGTGCTTGGGAATTGGTTCCAAATTAATGAGCGTTGCTGTGTATGTGGTCACCTTTTGCAACCTTCTGACAAGCAAAGTCAATGGAGGAGCTAGATTGGCAACAACCAGGTTACGAACTTATCAACTGCAGAGATGCACTTAACCACTGAAGCAAAAAATGTTGTAAAATGGGGCAAAACTCACTTAACAAATGTCTAACTTAACAACATAAATTTTGGGCTCAATTGTGATCGTAAGCCAAGCTATATGATCTATATGGAGTTTGCCTGTTGGCTCTTTATGATCTCTTTCAGTTTATTTTTATTACCTAAATTAATGTATGCCACCCAAAGTCATCTTGAGTCAAAGTCGCAAATTATTTAAATAAAAAGTGGGTGAACATGTTATGCAAGTTATAAAACACGTGTTAAATTCCACATCAATATTACAAACAGGCCTTCTTATATTTATTTAGTTACACCAATGAGTTTGTGTTAACTTAGTAACAAATTACACTTAAAATAATTGCATGGGGCAGAATCATTTGGTTTTTAATAACTGCTCTCCAAGAAAAGACTAAGAAAGCTAAAATGTTGGGTGTATCAGTTACCACCAACGGCTCGGACTTTGGGTATTATCCCACGTCATTGTAGTTGTGCTTTTAAAGTTGTAGCAATGTTTTGGCAGAATCTCATCTGCCATCATCAGGCTTCTGTATTGAGTTTGTCTGTGAGTCAGGCTATCACAGCCGTTAGTTTTAAATTTGAGGCTAGCCTACTGTTGTGCCAGGATGGTTTTTTTCTTCATCCTGATTGGTTGGGAGTCTTGGTCTGTGTTTATTGGTCTTGGAATTTGTTTGATTGGCGTTTCTGGTTTCTTCTCTCTGTTTTGTGGCTTTGATTGGCTGGCAACACTGTATTCCTGTATTGGAGGCTTTCAGTGCAGCTTGGCTTCGCGTGAAAGGACGGCTATTATCTATTAGGAAGCCAGGTTTCATCTGGGTGCCTGGTGGGGGTGTGTTTGAGCTGGAGGCATCAGAGGGAGTCTGTTTGTGCCCAGGTGTTTGCCTGGCTTGTGGTGTGGAGACCTTTCTATTTGAGAGTGCAGGCTTCCAAATGATTGACAGTCTGGTGGAATCATCTCTTCTATTCATGCTGTCAGGTCTTTTTTCAATCTCTATGGCTTCTCTGATGATTCTGTGGTTGGGGTTTTCTATAGTGGCTAGGGTTTGGGTGCCATTGAAGTTGATGTTGTGACCTGTGGCTTTCATGTGTTGGACTTGAGAGGAGGTGTGTTCCAACTTTTTTACTGCATTTTTGTGTTCATCCAGGCGGGTACTTATTCTTCTATTGGTCTGTCCAATGTATGTGGCCGGGCATGATGCACAGGAGACTTCGTATATCCCTTGGTTTTCCAGGTCAATTTTGTCTTTGGGGTTTTTTAGGATGGCTGTTATTTTTTTGTCTGTTTTGAAGGCAGTCTTGATGTGATGCCTGTGTAGTATCTTACTGATTTTGTCTGTGGTACCTCTTATGTAGGGCAGGACAGCTGTTCCATAGGTCTGTTGATCTTCTAGGTCACTATTATGTCTTGGTGTGTTTTTGTGGATCAAGCTGGTGATTTTTTTTTTGTGGAAGCCATTGGCTGTCAGTACTTTAGTCAGGGTGCATAGTTCAGTCTTTATGTGTGTCTTGTCTGCCAGGCGTTTGATTCTGGCGATTAATGTTTTGGCCACGGAAGTTATCTGTGCTGGGTGGTGGTGGGATTGGGCGTTGAGGTAGCAGTTGGTGTGTGTTTTCTTCTGGTATAAGGTGTGTCCTTGTGTGCCATCTGTTCTTTTGTAGATTAGTACATCTAGGAATGGTAGTTGTTTCTATATTTCCGTTTCCATGGTGAACTTGATTTTGGGGGGTGTGCTGTTTAGGTGTGTTAGGAAATTGTTTAGGTTGTCTTTTCCATGGGGCCAAATCACAAATGTGTCATCGATGTATTTTAGCCATAGTTTGGGTTTGTGGGTGGCATTAGCCAGGGCTCTGGATCCGAATTCTTCCATGAACAGGTTTGCAATGACGGGTGACAGTGATGATCCCATCGGGACTCTTTCAATTTGCTTGTATCTTTGTCCTTTGTATATGAAATATGTGTTGGTTAGGCAGTGTTCTGTTAGTTCCATGAGATGTTTAGCTGGTTGGTATTTATTATTTAATGATTTCAAGAGTTTCTTTTATCAGGACTTGAGTGAATAGTGAAACCACGTCGAAACTTACAAGCAGATCTTCTTGTTCCACGTGTAGATCTTTGATCATTTCTAAGAAGTGGTATGAGTTTTGTACATATGAAGCTGCGGTTTCAGCAAGGGGTTGTCGTTGTTTTGCTAAGTGTTTAGCTAGGTTTTGGAGCTGACTATTGGTCTGAGAGGTATGCCTTCTTTGTATATTTTTGGGAAGCTGTATAGTTTGGGGCATCTGGAAGATTTTTCTCTTGGGATGATCGTCTGTTGGATTTCTTTGCTTATGTGGCTGGTTATAATTTTCTTCTTGGTTAATTTTTCCAGATATGTGGTTGGGTCTGTGTTTATAGGTTTGTACCACTCCTAATACAAACTACCATTCCTAGATGTACTAATCTACAAAAGAACAGATGGCACACTAGGACACACCGTATACCAGAAGAAAACACACACCAACCGCTACCTCAACGCCCAATCCCACCACCACCCAGCACAGATAACTTCTGTGGCCAAAACACTAATCACCAGAACCAAACACCTGGCAGACAAGACACATATAAAGACTGAACTGTGCACCCTGACTAAAGTACTGACAGCCAATGGCTTCCACAAAAACAAAATCACCAGCTTGATCCACAAAAACACAATAAGACATAATAGAGACCTAGAAGATCAACAGACCTATGGAATAGCTGTCCTGCCCTACATAAGAGGTACTACAGACAAAATCAGTAAGATACTACACAGGCATCACATCAAGACTGCCTTCAAAACAGACAAAAAAATAGCAGCCATCCTCAGAAGCCCCAAAGATAAAATTGACCTGGAAAACCAAGGCATATACGAAGTCCCCTGTGCATTATGCCCTGCCACATACATTGGACAGACCAATAGAAGAATAAGTACCTGCCTGGATGAACAGAAAAATTCAGTAAAAAAGCTGGAACAAGCCTCCTCATTAGTCCAACATATGAAAGCCACAGGTCACAACATCAACTTCAATTGCACTAAAACCCTGGCCACTATAGAAAACCCCAACCAAAGAATCATCAGAGAAGCCATAGAGATTGAAAAAAGACCTGACAGCATGAATAGAAGAGATGATTCCACCAGACTGTCAATCATTTGGAAGCCTGCACTCTCAAATAGAAAGATCTCCACACCACAAGCCAGGCAAACACCTGGGCACAAACAGACTCCCCCTGATACCTCCAGATCAAACACACCCCAACCAGGCACCCAGATGAAACCTAGCTTCCTAATAGATGATAGCCATCCTTTTACTCGAAGCCAAGCTGCACTGAAAGCCTCCAATACAGGAATACAGTGTTGCCAGCCAATCAAAGCCACAAAACAGACAGAAGAAACCAGAAACACCAATCAAACAAACTCCAAGACCAATAAACACAGACCAAGACTCCCAACCAATCAGGATGAAGAAAAAAACCATCCTGGCACAACAGTAGGCTAGCCTCAAATTTAAAACTAACGGCTGTGATAGCCTGACTCACAGACAAACTCAATACAGGAGCCTGATGATGGCAGATGAGATTCTGCCAAAACGTTGCTACAACTTTAAAAGCACAACTACAATGACGTGGGATAATACCCGAAGGAAGCTGAACAGCATACATGTAAGTACCTGCAAAAACTTAAAAAAAAACAAATATGTATGTATGTATGTATGTATGTATGTATGTATGTGGATCTTTGGTTATTCGGGTTTTCTCCCGCGTAAAATTGGAAGTATTTTGGCGACGTTTCGACGAAATCTCATTTGTCATCTTCAGGCTTGTGTCTTCGGCTTTGTGCTTCTCAAAGTAATGTGAGCTTGCATTACTTTACTTTAAAACAATTACATTGCTCCTCTTACTTTGAGAAGCACAAAGCCAAAGACACAAGCCTGATGATGACAAATGAGATTTAGTCAAAACGTCGCCAAAATACTTCCAATTTTATGTGGGAGAAAACCCGAATAATCAAAGATCCACATACAAATACCCGCGAAAACCTCAGAAAACATATATATATGCACAATTAACAAGTTTAAAATACAAACTTAAAATAAATAGAAGAGACAACTCCAATCAAATTAAAAATATAAATTAAGAGAAGGAAAAAATCTATTTTTTTAATCAAGTGTCACTAGTTTACTAATAAATACACTACTATTATTGTAAAATATCACAAAATCTTCACCGCAGTAACCCATATTGCTGGATCCTTTGATTAGCAGAAAATATTGCCTTTTCCAAAACAGATAAATTACACATTTATGACAATCGTTCCTTAATACCTGGAACAAGATCACATTTCCAGTTTCTCATTTGGATTCTTTTAAAAGATAAAGGTTTCCCTCGCACATATGTGCTAGTCATTTCCTGCTCTAGGGGGCAATGTTCATCTCTTATTTCAAAGCTGAAGAGCCAGCGCTGTTCAAAGATGTCTCCGTGTCATGTGGCCAGCATGACCAAAAGCCGAAGGCACACAGAACGCTGCTACCTTCCCACCAAAGTGAGCCCTATTTTTCTACTTGCATTTTTTGTGTGCTTTTGAACTGCTAGGTTGGCAGAAGCTGGGACAAGTAATAGGAACTCACTCCGTTATGCAGCGCTAGGGATTCAAACCGCCGAACTGCTGACCTTTCTGATTGACAAGCTCAGCGTCTTAGCCATTGAGCCACCGCGTCCCTATTTTATATTATATAAAGGATTATAGTATTATACTATTATATATTATTATATTATATAAAGGATTATATTATTTCTTATTATATATTATTATATTATATCAAGTATTCCTTTAGCTATCCATTTTTGCTTAACTCAACTATAATTCCTGATAAACAGTCAGAGATGAAACTTGTTGCTTCCTGATGGTAATGGAATAGGAATGATTGGAATGATGAAAGAACTTGATTTGCTTGCTATGTTTATTTTTCTTTGGAAAATAAAAGGGTAGAAACAGCCCTGTTGCAGAGAAGTAAAACTCGTGTGAGTGAGAAAGCAGGTTTTTACAAGATCCTGTCACTTTTTAATCAATTTATCTTTCTGGAGAAGTGCAGAGGCAGGAGATGGTTTTTTATTTTCAGATCTTCCTTCAGATCAGAGCAAAGCCTTCTAAAAATCCTCATATAAACCTGATGGGTCAATCACCAATTACAACATCCCTCCCACCCCCACTTGCTCCTTGGAGGATGCACAGAAGCCAGGATCCTGACATTTCCAGAATACTTGATGTGCTGATTAGGATTGTGTCTTTATCTTTTATTCGGGACATTTGTTTCTTGTGCATTTGGAGTAGTATGCCAGGAAAAAGCATATAACACAATGCAAATGTTCAGCTGCCAGAATAGTTCCAGGAAAAGGGCAAGGAGGATCAGGAATTAGTCAACAACAGGTGAAGATCAACTGCCTTGTTTTTGATTGAAACGTGGCTTGGTATACTCATTGCCAAGCAGTTTAACCATGTACTACAAGGAAGTTCAGTTGAAGATTGGTTAAAATCTGGCAAAACCTGCATGATAATGAGAGAGCCAACAAAAGAGCAGTACCAGACAACTACAGGCCAATTACCTGCTTTCCAACCATTTTTAAATTGCTAATTAGAAGGGTAGCTGATGCCGCATCTGGTTGAAAACAAGTTCTTTCCATCTGAGCAGAAAGGAAATCACCCAAACACCAGAGGGACAAAAGATCAGCTCTTCATTGACAAGTCAATTCTGGAAAACTGTTAAGAGATGGAAGGCCCACCTGAATGTAGTTTGGATTGATTACAAGAAGGTATTTGACTTCCTGCCCCATGATTTGGATAATCAAGTGCTAAAGCCCATGTCCCACTGCACCAACGGATGCAAAGAGGATGTAAAACATTAAAAAAAGCTTGCCATCCGTTGGACAACACGATGCATCCGTTGTGTATTCACTGCATACGTGTTTCATATGCTCTATCCCTCCAGCATCCATCCACTGAGATTTCATCCACCCAAGAAGTTTTGAGCTGCACAAAACTTTGTGAACAGATGAACTTTCCACTGTGTACGATGTAAATCCATGACATCCGAGCAACAAACGTTCTATGTCCGTTTATCATATGCTAAACGTCCACTGTATCCTCTCTGCATCCTCTGGGCATCCTCGCAACTCACATCCGCTGCAGCTGAAAATGGAAAGAGGGAGGAAACAAAAGGTACACGGAACGTCTACACAGCGTTAGTAGCACGGAAATAGAAATGATGCGCAGTGAACGGTTTGCATCCAATATACATCTGCTAGGCTTCCTATGAACATCCGTTTAACATCCCCACTACATACTACCCACGTCCGTTCTTTTCCGTTCTTTTCCATTCTGTTTATGCAAATTTTCGCCACTTTTTGGAGCGGATGACAACGGATGGAGCCACCCCTGAAATTTTGCTCATCCACTGTGTCCTTTATGCATACGTTTTGCGTCCGTCGGCCAGTGGGACAGGGCCTTTAGAAATAATAGGAGTCACTGGAAACATCAGCCATTTTGTGCAGGACTCTACTCTTTTGGCCTTCTGTGAAGCTTTGAAGACCTGGCTGTTCCCCTAAGCACTGGGTTAAATAATTGTGGATAATTGCACATTAGAAGGTTGGGTTGGCACTTTGTTGTTTTAATGTTTTAATCTGTTTTGGTTTTATAGTTTTAATATGTTTTTATAAATTGTTTTAATTATTGATTGGGAGCTGCCTAAAGTTGGTTAGAAGTTGGGCGGCTATATAAATGTTTTAAATAAATAAATACAATAAGTTGCTGGTCAATGGTGATAGAATGGGAAAGGTTTAGAGAGGAATCTTTCAAGGAGGCTTACTATCACTGCTTCTGATTGTCATTCCACCGCTCTTCTGTCAGCAATACTCAGCAAGCCAGGCCATGGCTATCAAACATCAAGAACAACTGCCAGATGAACCTACTTCCTTTACATGGACAATCTGAAACTATATGAGAAAACACAGCCTGAAATAGAGTACCTGCTCAACATTGCAGATATATGTATCCAAGATATTGCAGTGGTGTTTTTACTAAACAAATGTGCCACCCTCACCATCAACAGGGGGAAAACAGTGAAAACTGAAAGAATCAAGATGCCCTATGGAAAGAACATGAAAAGTCTGGATGAAGATGATCATCTGAGCATCTTCAGGGACACAAGAAGGTTAGTAGTGAATACATCCTAAGATTGAAGAACTTAAAATCCAAACTCAGTAGCAGCAGGCAATTAATACTGAGCAATTCTAATCATTAAATATACAGCTGAAATAGTAGACTGGACTCAAGCCCTGGATAGGAAAACCAGAAAAATGATGACAATGAATCATGGCCTTTATCCAACCAGTGACATTTGCAGACCTGTGAAATTGACAGACTTGGAATGTTGCAAATAGACCAGACAATTGAACAAGACACAAGAATATTAGAAGAATATCTGAAGGACAGTGAAGAATAAATGCACTGAATTTAGTATCCCATGAAGGCTTTCTGAATACCAGACACCAAACTGGCCTATAAAAAAGACCAAATGAAGAAAGGAAAAGAAACATGGCAAGGCAAAATATTCCATGGCCAGTACACAAAAATATTAGTAGGCAAAGCAGAGAGCAACAAGATCTGGCCATGGCTAAGAGCAAGAAAGTTGAAGAAAGATCCATAGGGGCTAATTCTGGCTGCACAAGATTAAGCCTTAAGAATAAATGCATACAAAGCCAGAATTGAAAAGATAGTAAAAAAAAAAAAAAAAAGCAAATGTCATCCCTGCAAAGAAGTTGAAGAAACAGTTGGCCACCTAATCTTGCAAGAAGATCAAATAGACTGATTACAAAAAGCAGAATGAGAAAGCTGCAACAATGATGCAAAAATACCATTTGCTCCCAAGCAAGAACTGGTGGGACTACAATACAGAAAAAGTTAATAGAAAATGAAGAAGCTGAACTGTTCTGTGACTTTAGAATTCAAACAGACAAGTTCCTGCCACACAACCCACCAGACTTAAACATTGTTGAGAAGAAAGATAAAAAAAAAATCTGGCGAATAGACATTGCACTACCTGGAAACAGCAGAACAGAAGAGAAAGAACTGAAGAAAATTTACAACATACAAAGAAATGCCAATAAAAGTAGAACGACTGTGGCAAAAGAAAGTAAAGATAATGCCAATAGCAACAGGAGCCCTAGATGAAATTCCAAAACGTCTGCAGCTCCACTTTAATGCCTTCAGCATCGACAAAATACCATCAGACAATTGCAAAAAAATAACTTTTTTTGCACTAGTTTACATCCTGTGATGATACCCTTTAACATTATATAACATTTACCTATCCCGGGTTCTTTGGAAGGACTTGATAGGTGGACAAAATGCCAAATCCAGTCTAAAAATCTGACTGACAGTGTAACCAACCATAATGTTGACTTCTGCAACTACGGGAAGTTCTAGTGTTCTCTGGAGAGCTGAGTCTTCCTATAACGTGTCTGAAGTAGGATGGTTTGAGTCTGGTTATTTATGCCTTGAAGGAGAACATTGGGTTGATTTGTTCAATGACCCATTTATTGTTTTCTTGGCTATCCACTGTATTATCAGGAGTCTTCTCCAACATCAAAGTTCAAAGGCATTAATATTCTTCCTATCCTGCTTGAAGAGTCCAACTTTCACTTCCCTTTCACTTACAGTGAACATCATGGCTTGCATGATTCTGATTTGTGTTGGTATAGATATATTATGGCTTTTGAATATCTTTGTCAACTGTCCAACTAATGCACTCCAAACAAGCAAACACTCTTGGGACTTTTACATTTCTAAAAGTAAAACTTGATTGGATACACCATTTTGGTCGTGAAGAATCAAAATCAGTTCTGGTTTTCCCATGCAAATGCTTGCCTAGTTAAGCAATACCTTCTCCTTCTCCCCACCCCTGGGTGATCACATTGCCCAATTATGAGACATCCTTTTGTTATGGGAACAGTCCACCTCCTTCTTGAGCACCTACAGTTGTGACCTTGATGGTTTCCAGGCTCTCAAGGTCCGTGCACAAATTCTCAGCACTCCATTCCACCCTTCCTTCCTTCCAGTTCATTGGCAAGTTGAATAGTGATAAGGTTTGAAAGAAGCAAAGCAGTTCAATCCTGACAATCTTTTTCAAGGCCTTCATGTCTATTCTACCAAGTGGTTCAAGAATCTTTCACAGGATTTTTTATCTCTGAAGAATACTTTCATTTTGTCTGATCCATGGTGGAATAGAACAGTATCTGCTGACTCTTATAGCCTGGGTAAACAATTTGTTGTATTCCTGGTATTTTTTTTTTTACAATTCCTGCTGGCTGGGACTTTTGGAGTAGATGGGAACCCCCTAAAACACATGAATTATACTTTCTTGTGAAATATTGACAGGTCTATCAGACAGGGGCTGCAAAAATCCAGATGACCACTAACTGGCATCAAATAAAGCTTTCTATACCTTACTGCCATCTATTACCATGTTAAGTGCCATGGAATTTTAGGGGGGGGGGGGAAATACTGTCCTTTATTCTTCATCTTGTGGAAGAATCTCAGATGAACTTCTGACAAGCAATTTAAAAATTATTGCTCCAATGTAGCAACGAGGAATTCTTGGACTCTATAACATTGGCTGGATTTTTAATTCTTGGTTTTGGCCTAGTATGTGGTCTTTGCTGATGAAATCTATAGTCTAGTAACTTTCAGAGAAGTCATCTCTTTAAAAAAATGGCATTTAACCATAGACTTATTTCCTATCTTACTAAGATTTACTATTCCCTTGACATCAGGAGATATAAGGTGGAACACCATTAGGATTCACTTAGTCTAAATAAACATGAATTACGGAAGACTGGTTTATTATCTGGTGGAAACACAGTCAACTCTCTGATGCTGCCATATTCAAGATCTGAAAAGCTTTGACTGAAAAGATATATGGTTCTTCGTTGGCTTCAAAACAGCTGATCAATTATTAATTTGCTTCCAATTCAGAATTGCATACTAAATTTATCCCCTATGGCTTCATTTCAGGCAGTAAGCTTTGGATTAATTTATATTTAACTTTCTGGAATGAAAAATAACAGCATAACTGAGATCATGCTACAAAACAAAAATGTAGGAAATTAGGAATTCTTTCATCCAACAAGCAGGAACAATTGATTTTCGTTTCTTAGGTGCAGAAGAACTATTGACCCACGGGTTAATTGTTGAATGGAAGTTCCCAATTCAGTCAATAACAAGGAATCCTAGGAATAGTAAGTAATATTATACTGACTACTAGTAACTGAACATATGAAGGCCACTACTTCCACATTCCTGTTTAGGCCTTTCCTTTGGCCTAACCATGGCACAACTGTACCTGTGAACTTTTCCTGGGTGGGACAGCAGAAGTCAGAAGAGATGGATTTCTACCTGCCAGGAGCCCAGTCCTTTGATGTAAAGATTCAGCCAGGATCTCCAATTCTCAAGCAGAGAAAAGAACGATCCAAAGTCTAATATTAAGGAAAAATAATTAATTCCAAAGCTTAAATTCTGAATAATTTAAATTCTAAAATAGATAAGTGGAGATAGGAATATGTGGCTTGATTATTTTTTCTTTAATAGAATCTCCTGGGTATTATTATTTCCTGTTCATAACAATATGAATAGCTAGTCCTTTAGCTCAGGGGTCCCCAACCACTGGTTGCTGGACTGGTACCGGTCCATGGATCATTTTTTACTGGGCTGCAAAGCTTGGGCGCCGCCATCTTGTTTTGATGGCGCTTCCGGGTTTTTGGTTGCTTCCGGGTTTTTTGTTGGAAAGTGCTTCTGGGTTTTCAGCTGAAAAGTGGCGTTTGGGTGCTGAAGGAATCCTTGCGCCTTAGTTTTGTCGAAGGGGGAGGCGGCTTCGAACGAAGAGCCGTCCCGATGGCCGTGGAATCTCGCGTTACTCAGGTACCGGTCTGTAGAAGAATGAATAATTGTGAAACCGGTCCCTGGTACAAAAAAGGCTGGGGATCACTGCTTTAGCTGGTGTTCCTCCTCCTCCTCCTCCTTTCCCCCTTCCCCTCCTTCTCCTCCTCCTCCTCCTTCTTCTTTCCTCCTCTTCCTTGTCCTTCTTCCTCCTTCCTCCATTTTCCTTCCTTGTCCTATTTTCCTCACAACAACCCTGTTGGGCTAAAAGAGAGTGACAGGCCCAAAGTCACCCAGCCAGCTTTCGTGCCTCTGACTTCTTTTTCTGCCATAAAGCAAGTTATCTGGCTTTGCCACACATCCTTGAAATTTCTGCTGTAGGCAAGTTTCTAAATATTAAAACCAGTATTTGAGGTATCAAAAGTTATTGCCATACCTGGGGTAAGAAGTGGAGTAATTTCTACTATCCCCCTAGCCATGGGACTGCAAAGTCAAGCAGGGGAATTGTTGGCCTCTTGGTATCTACCTAAAACCAAAATCAATTCCTTTTCCAAGATAACACTTACATATCCCTTTTTGGCAAGATTTTAAAGAATGGTTCAAGTATAAGAATTCCAGCAGCTAAACTGAATTTCCTGTCTGTATCAACATTTACACAACATGCATTACAGGTTGTTCTCAATTTAAAACAATTCACTTAGCAACTGTTCGAAGTAACAACACTGAAAAAAAAAAAGACTTAAGTCTGGTCTTCGCAATTAAAAGTGACACAGCATCCCCACAGTCACATGATCAAAATTTGGAGACTTGGAAAATTTTCTGTTATTCATGACAGCTGCAGGCTCCTGGAGTCATGTGACTGCCATGTGTGACCTTCCCAGCTGGCCTCCACCAAGCCAAGTCAATGGGGAAAGCTGGATTTATTTAATGACAGTGTGGTTCACTTAGCAACTGCAGGGATTTACTTAATCACCATGGCAAAAAAAATATTATAAAATTGGATGCAAGCCACTTAACAACTGTCTTACTTAGTCACATCTGGCGTTAATTGTGGCTGTTCACCAAGAACTACCTGTACAGCAAACCTTTCTTGTTTTGTTTCTTTAATATCCCTCTATAAACCAGCAGTCATTACAAAACTATCCCCATGGCCTTCATCAGCTTGAGAACTGAGCATTACAAAATCCCTTTTATTTCATCAAGCAGCCTCTGCTACTCCATTCATCAACTGCCTTGGTACCAGGTTTTGACACATGGCTAAACCAGCCTACTCTCTATTAAAATATGCTTCCTTTCCCAAGGTTAGCCGATGGGAAAGAATAGAATAGAATAGAATAGAATAGAATAGAATAGAATAGAACAGAACAGAACAGAACAGAACAGAACAGAACAGAACAGAACAGAACAGAACAGAATAATAGAATTCTTTATTGGCTTAGTGTGATTGGACACACAAGGAATTTGTCTTGGTGCAAATGCTCTCAGTGTACATAAAAGATACATTTTCTTTTAAGAATCAGTCAAGAATCAGAAGGTGATTCTTAATGATAGTCATAGGGTACAATAAGCAATCAAATCATACTAGGAAATAGTCAATATAAATCGTAAGGATACAAGCCACAAAATTACAGTCATACAGTCATAAGTGGGAGGAGATGGGTGAAAGGAAGGATGGGAGGATTAACAATAATAGTAGTGCAGATTTTGTAAATAGTTGGACAATGTTGAGGGAATTATTTGTTTAGCAGAGTGATGGCGTTTGGGAAAAAACTGTCCTTGTGTCTAGTTCTGTGTGCAGTGCTCTATAGCATCATTTTGAGCATAGGAGTTGAAACAGTTTATGTCCGGGATGTGAGGTATCTGTAAATATTTTCACAGCCCTCTTTTTGACTTGTGCAATATGCAGGTCCTCGATGGAAGGGGAGGTTGGTAGTACTTGTTTTTTCTGCAGTCCTAACTATCCTCTGAAGTCTGTGTCTGTCTTGTTGGGTTGCAAAACCAAACCGGACCATTACAGAAGTGCAGATGACAGACTCAATAATTCCTCTGTAGAACTGAATCAGCAGCTTCTTGGGCAGTTTGAGCTTTCTGAGTTGGTGCAGAAAGAACATTCTTTGTTGTGCTTTTTTGATAATGTTTTTGATGTTAGGTGTCCATTTTAGATCTTGTGAAACAGGCAAAAAAAGGAATACTGTAGTTCTAATAGAAGAGAATATCTATAGCTCAGACTGAACTATGGAGTCCTTGATGCTTTCTGAGTGGGGTTGTTTGCTTGCAGACGTTTCATTACCCATCTAAGCAAGCAAACAACTAAGCTCAGAGATCACCAAGGACTCCAAGGTGAATAATTGTCCGTTTTACATGATCCTTAAAAGTAGAAAGCCCCTCATTGATCTGCAGACAGCATTAAAATCCATTTTAATTATTCCTCCATTGGGAAAAGGAGAATCACTTTATTAAGAAAGAGGCACTAAAGCACACTGATCCAATCCATAAAAATCAATAGTACATGCTTCTAAATAAAATCCCTTAACTGAAAGTATAGTATAAAAGATTTGTCCTCATCAAATTTGAGGGGTAAAAGTGTCATATATCTCAATCACAGAATCCCAAATTATAGGTCTGTGGTTCTTTAATCACTGCCAAAACAAGCAGTTCCAATACAAACTCAATACAGAAGCCTGATGATGGCAGATGAGATTCTGCTGAAACGTTGCTACAACTTTAAAAGCCCGACGATGAAGTGGGATAATACCCAAAGGAAGTTGAACAGCATATGCTGTTCAGCTTCCTTCGGGCATTATCCCACGTCATTGTAGTGCTTTTAAAGTTGTAGCAACGTTTCAGCAGAATCTCACCTGCCACCATCAGGCTTCTGTATTGAGTTTGTATGTGGGTCAGGCTATCACAGCCATTGGTTTTAAATTTGAGGCTAGACTATTGCTGTGCCAGGATGTTTTTTTCTACATCCTAATTGGTTGGGAGTCTTGGTCTATGTTTATTGGACTTGGAGTTTGTTTGATTGGTGTTTCTGGTTTCTTCTGTCTGTTTTGTGGCTTTGATTGGCTGGCAACACTCTGTTCCTGTATTGGAGGCTTTCAGTGCAGCTTGGCTTCGCGTGAAAGGACAGCTATTATCTATTAGGAAGCTAGGTTTCATCTGGGTGCCTGGTGGGGGAGGTGTTTGAGCTGGAGGCATCAGAGGGAGTCTGTTTGTGCCCAGGTGTTTGCCTGGCTTGTGGTGTGGAGATCTTTCTATTTGAGAGTGCAGGCTTCCAAATGATTGACAGTCTGGTGGAATCATCTCTTCTATTCATGCTGTCAGGTCTTTTTTCAATCTCTATGGCTTCTCTGATGATTCTTTGGTTGGGGTTTTCTATAGTGGCTAGGGTTTTAGTGCCATTGAAGTTGATGTTGTGACCTGTGGTTTTCATGTGTTGGACTAGTGAGGAGGTGTGTTCCAGCTTTTTTACTGCATTTTTGTGTTCATCCAGGCGGGTACTTATTCTTCTGTTGGTCTGTCCAATGTATGTGGCAGGGCATGATGCACAGGGAACTTCATATATGCCTTGGTTTTCCAGGTCAATTTTGTCTTTGGGGTTTTTTAGGATGGCTGTTATTTTTTTGTCTGTTTTGAAGGCAGTCTTGATGTGATGCCTGTGTAGTATCTTACTGATTTTATCTGTGGTACCTCTTATATAGGGCAGGACAGCTGTTCCATAGGTCTGTTGATCTTCTAGGTCCCTGTTATGTCTTGGTGTGTTTTTGTGGATCAAGCTGCTGATTTTGTTTTTTTGGAAGCCATTGGCTGTCAATACTTCAGTCAGGGTGCATAGTTCAGTCTTTATATGTGTCTTGTCTGCCAGGCGTTTGGTTCTGGTAATTAGTGTTTTTGCTACGGAATTTATCTGTGCTGGGTGGTGGTGGGATTGGGCATTGCTGGGTGGTGGTGGGATTGGTTGATTGACAGCCAACGGCTTCCACAAAAACAAAGGATGGCTATTATCTATTAGGAAGCTAGGT
>BLBF01000010.1:13604159-13622028 GCA_015471245.1 Laticauda colubrina
TATATATATATGCTGTTCAGCTTCCTTCGGGTATTATCCCACATCATTGTAGTGCTTTTAAAGTTGTAGCAACGTTTCAGCAGAATCTCATCTGCCATCATCAGGCTTCTGTATTGAGTTTGTATGTTATATACATGGGATAATTCCCGAAAGAAGCTGAACAGCACACATGTAAGTACCCGCGAAAACTTTAAAAAAAACACCATATATATATATACATATAAAACTCAATACGGAATATATATATGTTTATACTCCAAGAAGCACAAAGCCGAAGACACAAGCCTGATTATGTCCCCAGTGGTAAATGTAACCGATCTAATTTCCTTCTCCAAGATACCAGGAAACAAATTTTGAGAATGACCTGCGTGGAAAACTCTCTATCAGAACTCTACCTGGCATTCATAGCAACAGGAACCTATGGAAATGAAGGTGTCGCATGTCATTTGATACCAGTTTAATTTAGTTCAGTGCAACCATATTTAAGACTGCATGCATTCTTTATGAGAAATACCATGCAAAGCACATACTGAGCTTTTAAATCTATTCCTTCTCAAGTTAATGGACAAGATCTCTAATACATAGGCAGACAAGAGATCATCAGCACATTGCATGAATAATGCATTCAATTTATGGGCTGCAGCCGGGGACTTCAGTCAGCATCCAGGTGCTTATTCACAGATATTAAAGTTTTTGAGAAGTCAACATTCTTAGCTGTTTGCAATCAATACACAATGCCATCCCCATGCTATGATTAGGGTCACAGAAGGACTGAAGAGCATTGGCACAATCGACTAATGACAGTCATGATGTTATGCTCACTCACCTAAACCCCATTCTTTGTTGAATAATTGGCTGGGTCCTTGCACCATATGAAGCCATAAAGTAAGAAGTAGCCATGCTTCTATACTTAATGTTCGGGGACAGGATCGGGCAGGGGTAGGACTCAGTATTGGAGGTGTTTTTTCTCTCCTTTTTAGGAGACTTATTACTTTAAACTGTATGGGCCTTCTTTTTCTAGGTTTCATAGACATCATCATACTTCTGTCTCCTCTAATTATCCAACACCATCCAAATTTGTTGAGTCGCAGTCTTTCAAACTTTTTAATAAAATAAATATTATTAACCAATACCAACATTTCAACCCCAAGATTACACAAGACTGATTTGTCCTTTCTAAGAGATCTGTATGAATTCAGAAATCTCCCACACCCTTTAAAACAGAAGCATAAAGTGTAAATATGCATTGGCAAACAACGTTTGGTATGGAGTGGAGTTATGGTTTGAAAATGGGAAGATTAAAAAAAAAAAGAGGGATGTTACTGCTGCTTGAGGAAGGCAAGGACTCATATAGAAAGCATTAAAAATTCAAGGGCTGACAAATCACATGAATCAGTGAAGTCTTTTGGGTGCAAAAGAAAAGCACATTTGACTGCCAAAATATAGCAATGCCATTTAGACTTATATTCCACTTCATAGTGCTTTACAGCCTTCTCTAAGCAATTTACAGAGTCAGCCTTTGGCCCCCAACAATCTGGCTCTTCATTTTACTGATCTTGGAAAGATGGAAGGCTGAGTCAACCTTGAGCTTGGTGAAATTCAAACTGCCGAATTGCTGGCAATCGGCAGTCCGCAGAAGTAGCCTGCAGTACGGCACTACGCCACCAAGGTTCATATAAACTATTATCTACTTTTAAATCCTAAATTTCTCTATTCCAAATCAAACCTGCTAAGAGTGTGGTGCCTATCCCATTACAACAGGGCCCAGAGGCCAGATCTGGCCCATGGGGTACTTAGATGTGGCCTTCGGGGCTACTCTAGAAACAGCAAATGACCACCCCGTGATGCCTCTGCCAGCCAGGCTCCATTTTCAGTCATGATGGTCTCCTGCCGCCCTCTGCCAGCAAAAATGGAGTTTGGAGAGGCTGCGTGCGGCCCCCTGAACACCATTTTGACTGTCAGAGGTCGGCAGAAGGCTGTTGCTGCTGAAAACGGAGCTTGGGAGCCTGTTTTCACTGACAGAGCACTTGGATCACAAGACACCCCAGACACAAATGAGGTTAAGCTGGCCAGGCCCATCCCAGCCATGACCACCCTGGCCCCCGAGGTCAAATACAACCCTGATGCAGCCCTCAATGAAATCGAGTTTGACACCCAATTTACAGTATGAAGACAACCTATAAAAAAATTCCATTACGACCGAATAAAAATAAATCCCTCTTGGCAAACCTGATGTCACACTGCATTAAAATCAATTAGTCTCTATTCGTATTATCTTTATAATTCTTCATTAGCTGAACACCCTTTTATGTCCTCCAGGTAGATTTTTTTTATCAACATCTTTTCTTTGTTAACAATGCTGCTTTTGTGCAAGTATCAGGTAATCCAATGATTTTTGCAATGAACCAGAACTATTTAGATGAGGTAATACAGTGTATTGCAACAACTTTAAAAGATTTGAGGAAAGAATAGAAGTCTTTCTTCAAGTATAAAGCTTGGTCACAATAGTTGTTAAACTACTAATTATAGGAGTCGTCATTTTGAAATTGTAATTAAGGCAAGGGCAGATGTAGAATTCCTAAGAAATACTCTTCTTGATTTAATATCCATCTCTAATTTTGATATCTGAGTTATGTGAAGAGTAATAAACAAGATTTTAAACATCATGGTTCAATTGCATTATCTATCTTAGGGCAATAGACAACATCAAGACATAAAGTCTGCCGAATGGGCGTCATACATTTTGTGCTGCAGAATTTAACCTTTTGTGCAAAAGATGTTTTTTTTCAATCACATTGCCACAGTCATGCACCCAATTCTAAAAATGACCACTTCAGAAGTTTAAAGCCAGCCTGCCCGAAAATATGGGAATAAATGGGAGCAAGCAGCAGTCATACTCGTATATGCAACTGTCAGTGTTGGCTTCATTAGAGGGTACATTTTCTAGATAGTGGTGGAATTCAAAATATTTTACTACTGGTTCTGTGGGTGTGTGCTTCGCTATCAGCTGATCTATAAACAAAGGAAATGTAGGACAGGAAAGGGTGGGTGTGGATGGGAAGGGGCAACTGCTGACCAGCGCTACTGGATCGCTACAACCAGTGCGAACCAGGAGCATACCACCATTGTGTCCAGAACAGGGGTCCCCAAATTTCAACTGGGAGTTGAGATCCACCAGTCTTAAAGTTGCTAAGTTTGAAGACCTTTGGTCTCGAGTTTGGAGCCCCTTTGAAAAGACAGTAAGGATGGAGCTATTCTAATCTGTCAAGGGAAGACCTTTCGAAGAAGTAGGGTCAAACTGATCAAGGAGAGATTCAACCTAGAAATAAGGAGAAATTTTCTGACAGTGAGAGCCAGTCAACCAATGGAACAGAAGTTGCCTTCGGACTTTGTGGGAGCTTCATCACTGGAGACTTTCAAGAAGAAACTGGACTGCCATTTGTCAGAAATGGTGTAGGATCTCCTGCTTGGGTGGGGGCTTGGACTAGATGGCCTACAAGCCCCTTCCAAATCTATTGTACTGGAAAGCCTTTTCTTCTTCTAGGCTTCCAAATAGGATGGAATTTAGAAGAAGGATTCTCTTGCTGATCAGACTAGCCAGAAGGAAATAAGAAATGAACAATCTTAATAAACACTCAAGCTTTAAATAATGATTACATCAATTCCATTTAGATTGTAGGCTGCAATGAAAGATGAGAAAGCTTAACTAGCACTGTAGGTCCAAAAGCAACATTGGTAACTGAACCCAAGATGAACATAAGCCAGGTGTAGGACACAGCTTCTAAAAGATGAAGATGTGCTGAGCTATATTAGCAGAAGCATTGTGTCAAAAAAAAACAAACGAGAATCTAAAATTTCATTATAGTCTCCTGTTGACAGGTTGTGGCTGAGTTGTTGGTTTTAAATGTTGAAAGATGGCTAAAACAAGACCTTTGTTCCAGGAAGTGGCCAGGATAGTGGGTGGGGTGGAGGCATAAACCTACATTATGTAATAAACATTAGAAACAGCTGCATGTGTTTCATCTGGAAGATAAAAGAAGATAATAATAATACTACTCTTAAAGTAGCTGAAGGGCTCTTACCCAGATAATTAAAACAAGTTATGTTCCTTTAGTGACCCAAGAATTCGAACTAAGCAGAACCCATTTGGAGAAACTTAAGAATCCAAGTTGCTGAACCATGAAACAAACAGATTTTTTTTCTGGAATTAAGTCAAATATGTTTCCCTGGGTGTGTATGGTCTTGAAATTCTGGAGTTTGAGTAAGAAACAGTCCAGAAAAGTAGCTTTGCATCCAGTGTTGAAAATTATCCATTCAACAGGAAGCTGGAAGATGAAGCATCCAAGATTCCAATTATATTTTTTTCAACTACTTTATAGTTCAGGAAGAAGATTCAGGATAAGATTTATGATTCAGGTAGTCCTTGACTTACTATTATTTGTTTATAGATCCTTGAAGTTACAACAGCTCTGTAAAAAATGACTTAGGACAGGTCATCACACTTATGTCACAGCTTCTCCAGTCTCACCTGATCAAAAGTCCGGGCTCTTGGAAACTGGCATGTATTTATGGCAGCTGCAGCACCGTGGGGTTATGGGATGGCCAATTCCAACCTTCCCAGCAAATTTCCAACAAACAAATTGAATTGGAGAAGTTGGATTTCCTAAAGAATAGAATAGAATAGGAAAGAGCAGAGTAGAACAGAACAGAATAGAGAATAGAATAGAATAGAATAGAACAGGAAATAGCAGAGCAGAGCAGAACAGAACAGAGAATAGAATAGGAAAGAGCAGAGTAGAACAGAATAGAATAGAATAGAATAGAATAGAATAGAATAGGAAAGAGCAGAGTTGAACAGAACGGAATGGAATAGGAAAGAGCAGAGCAGAGTAAAACAGAGAATAGGATAGGATAAGATAGGATAGGATAGGAAAGAGCAGAAGAACAGAGAATAGAATAGAACAGAATAGGAAAGAGCAGAGCAGAGTAGAACAGAATAGAGAATAGAATAGAATAGAATAGAATAGAATAGAATAGAATAGAATAGGAAAAGCAGAGTCGAACAGAACGGAATGGAATAGGAAAGAGCAGAGCAGAGTAGAACAGAGAATAGGATAGGATAGGATAGGATAGGATAGGTTAGAATAGAAAAGAGCAGAAGAACAGAGAATAGAATAGAATAGAACAGAATACAATAGAAAAGAGGAGAGCTGAACAGAGAATACAACAGAAAAGAGAGCTGAACAGAACAGAATAGGAAAGAGCAGAGCAGAGTAGAACAGAACAGAGAAGAGAATAGAATAGAACAGAATAGGAAAGAGCAGAAGAACAGAGAATAGAATAGAATAGAATAGAATAGAATAGAATAGAATAGAATAGAATAGAATAGAATAGGAAAGAGCAGAGTAGAACAGAACAGAATAGAAATTGTTTATTGGCCAAGTGGGTTCACTTAACAACTTCAGTTGATTTGCTTAACAAGCATGGCAAAAAAGGTCAGAAAATCGATCTTGCTTAGCAACAGACATTTTGATCCCAACTGTGGTCTTAAGTCAAGATCTACCTGTAATCAGGAAATTTATTTTCATGCTACTTTCAGTAGAGAAAGTCTCCAGGGCTTCCTCACTGTTTACTATGCTACTTCACTTAACCAGAAGCAAATTATGACCCATCCATTGAATATCAAAGCGCTATAAATCCTAAGTATTTTGTTCCACCCTTGTTTGTTTGGAAAGGAGCCTTTCCATATCAAGTGTTGCCAATGTTTTAGTTTTGAAAGGCTTTCTTTCATTTTAGCCCGGGTGGGGGGTGGGTGGGTGTTGGCACTTTCTTTTCTCTCCTTCTGGGAAACATGGGATTTCCATAAAATGTAAAATTTCTTATTCAATTTTAAATTGAACAGAGAACACACACAGCCAGGGTCATCTGCAGAGGAATCAAAACAGGCAAATATGGGAATCTATGTGTCACAATTAAAATTCTGCTCCTTTATATGCAAAGATAATGCTATACCACATAGAAAAAGGAGAACACTTTTGATGTCCCTCTGCAATTGCTGCTTGAAGGCAATCAGCCATTCAACAGTAACAGCAACCAACATTGGAGATTGTTCCAATGGGCCTCACTCGAGCCTGACACTCAATTTGGGGGAAATATTCAAACTCCTAGCTTAAAAAAATTTGGCCCTTCTCAATCATGGAAGGTGGGGTGACAGGAAAGGGGTTAACTTCACTTTTTTTTTTTTTTGTTAGAAAGGACATATTTTCTTCCATTCCCATGGGAAAAAAAAACCTTTCTTTCCATTTTTACTTCCGCCTTCCAGAAGCTGCAGAGACTTTTCTTCTTGATTCCAATGTTGGGCCAAAAACCCAACAAGATAGCAAAGATGAAGGCTTAGAATGAGGACGCCACATCAGTTTTGCTCAAACAAGCCTCTCAAACACTTTGCGGGCTGCCCCTATTGCAGGATCTCCAAGAGTCCAGGTTAAGAGCGGAGGTCTAATCTTGAGTGCCAACCACTCTTTCTCTCTCAATTTCTACGTTGGAGCTGCTCTCCCCATCAGTAGCTACTTAACAGATAATCAGAGTTGGAAGGGACCTTATGTCATCTAGTCCAACCCCCCCCCCCAAGCGGGAGACCCTACACCATTTCTGACAAATGGCAGTCCAATCTCTTCTTGAAGGTCTCAAGTGATGGGTCTCCTATTTCTGAGGGTGAGCTGTTCAACTGGTTGATTGTTCTTACTATCATAAAGTTTCTCCTTATTTCCAGGTTGAATCTCTCCTTGATCAGTTTCATCCATTATTCCTTGTCTGGCCTTCTGATGCTTTAGAAAATAGCTTCACTCCTTCTCCTCTTTGGCAGGCCCTCAAATATTGGAAGACCACCATCATGTCTCCCCTGGTCCTTCTCATCACTAGACTAGCCAAGCCCAGTTCCTGCAACCGTTCTTCATTGTGTTTTAGCCTCCAGTCCCCTAATCATCCTGGTTGCTCTTCTCTGTACCTTTTCTACAGTTTCAACATCTTTTTTATAATGTGAGCAAAACTAGATGCAGTACTCTAGGTGTGGTCTTACTAAGGCTTTATAGAGTGGTATTAATACCCTTGTATCTGCATCCCTCTGTTAATACAACTTAGGATTGCATTAGCTTTTTTGGCTGCTGCAGCACACTGCTGGCTCATATTTAGCTGGTTGTCCACTAAGACTCCAAGATCTCTGTCACAGTTACTGCTATTGAGCCTGGTTTCACCCAGTCTATATGGGTACTTTGGGTTTTTCTTGCCTAAGTGTAGGACTTTACTTTTCTCTACATTGAATTTCATTTTGTTAGATACAGCCCAGTGTTCTAGTCTGTCAAGATCCACCTGGATCACTTCTAACTGGATCTCTGGATTGATCCATTTCCACGATCCTCTTCATGTAAACGAGTCTTGTGAGAGTCCGCCATCACTTGAAACTTTCAAGAAGAGATTGGACTCCCATCTGTCAGAAATGAGGTAGGATCTCTTGCTTGAGCAGGGGGTTGGAATAGATGACCTACAAGGTCCCTTCCAACTCTGATTATCTGTTTATCTGTTATTTCTGCCCCAGGCTTACTCTGTTTTTTCTTCTTCATTACTTGCCCCTTCCTTGCTGCCTCAATGCTCCCTGAACAGGGGAAATACATAACAATTATTCAGTTTATGGTGGATAGCTCTCTATCTGAAGGCATCCCTTCTAATTAAAGGATTGTCCTGTCCAAATTCAGTGTAATGTTAAGTCTTTTTCTCTATTTTCTCTTTTTGCATCCTAATCTGTAAAGCTTGAAGAAACCTGGTCGTGGAAGGTTAGTTTAAATTTTAAGTAATTATTTTTAATTCACATTTATAAATTACAAAACATGTTTAACATAAATATGCATCTTTCCTTGTTGATGGTTAAGTATCCAGATTTCATTCGTTCAGATCTGTGCTTCAATGTAGAATAGCAGAAAAGCAAATGGTTTATGCACAAGGAATTCCAAACTCTATGATTTATCTGACTTATTACCAAAGACAAATTGAAGAACTAGGATCAGGAAAAATGCTTCACTTGAGCAAATGGAAAGCAACATGCTTGAGAAGATCCATCAGACTTCTGCTTTACCCAAGATTTGTTTTTTCCTTATTACAAAAGCCATAACAAGAAAACTAACACAAAAGAACACGCTTTCAACTCACTTGGGGAAAATAGGACATTACTGTATCTACGTTCAGTTTAGTTCTTAATCTCCTGGGAAATATGATGTATAGTATTATTCAATGACCTACATTATGGTGGGTATCCAAGTCTTAAAATCTATTCACTGAGTAAATAGTCTGAGGGTGTGTGTGAAATCCTGAATATTCACCATTAAATATATCGGGCTTAGCACAAGAGACCAGTTCTCTATCTCAGCAACTGTCATGAACTCTCGAAGATTAGATCATTATTAGTGACACTCACAAGGTCATTCACACAGCCCACTCACCTGCTAAAATACATGTCTGAACAGGCATTTCAACTTGCAGACAGTTCTCAAAAGCCTAGCAATCAGCCACCAATTAACATGTCAGCTTATCGCAAATGGGCTAAGATTTATTCAGCTGGCTTATTTCCAATGTTTAAAAATATTTTGACATGATTAAAGTATCACTAATTAACTAGAGCTTTTAGTTTAAAAAAAAAACCCTGTGAAATTCCTTCAACTATTCAACAAGGGAACTGTATGAATCCTAATAATACTGTAAATATGACTGTATGCAGGTGAGAAATCTTCTTTGCACTTACTCTATGTGGTCATAGTCATAACCTTTGCTTCAGCACTAAAGCTCCACAAAACCAACCATTAGAGCTGTTTTGGATAATAAAAATATTTTCTACAGGAAAGCAAAAGATGGTATATTTCCCGAAAGCTTATTGAAATCATTGATACTCCCACTAAAATTTTCAGTTTGTATAATTGGAGACAATAGACAAGTTTAGATACTCAGAATTACACGTCCTTTGCGCACCAAAAATGCTTTTCTAGGAGAGCATTTAATTCCTCTTGGGTTCAGGAAAGCAAAAATATTCTATGAATCTGAACTAGCCATTCTCGAATCCTTCCTATTGGAAATGATGGTTTCTTATTCTAGATGACTTTAGCAAAAACATTTTATTTAATCCAGTCCAACACCAATTTAACCTATATGACATTCATTGGAATTGATGATGAGGATTGTAATCCCAATTTTTATGCAATTTATCCATCGTTGTAACATCAACAATGTCATAGTTGTGACACTGGTCTTAGTCAAGTTACTCTTGTCCTTCTTGGACCAACTTTCCCGAAAGGTGACGCTGAAAATGTTCTGAACCACCTCTGTAACTTCATTTTCATCAGCTAGAAAACATTTGGCAAAGCTGAGTAATTTATTAAATGCACATATTATTCAGTTTACATGACTATGGATATGCAAAAACACTTCAAAACTGTGACATATGTAATTATGTCTCAAAACTGTAAACAAATGAAAACATTTCACAGCATTGGATTCTAATCCCTTTTTTTAGATGCTAGGAATTCAATCCTATAGCACAGTACATAACTGTCAGCTTCTTGTGCTGTAATATTTTCTGAAGGAAGAGACACCACCTTCTGGTTCAATGAAAGAATCATTCCAGAAAACTTAAGATATTACTTCTTATTGTTAAGTACTGTGATAGAAAAGTTGAGATCAAAAACAGGTTTCTATTTATCATCAAGCTGGATTGTTAGAAGAAACTGATCTAATCAGAGACAAGTTTCATCTTTGCAAGATGAAAAGCTGATGCATCCATTCTTTGTTTGCAAGAAATCCCCAGACCCTAAAGGATTACAGTAGTTTCCAATTCTACATAGGAGAAATAACTGTATAATCAGAATTAAGAACACAAAATACAAAATTATATGCTTGCTCTGTTTCAGGCACTTTCAAGATCATAGGTTTATTTACCATAGGTAAAAAGCTCGTATACAGATTGGGAATTCCCTTTACTTTCAACTACAGTTATATCATTTAGTATTCTCTGTTTTCAGTATTAAAGAAAAATCTCTAGATGCCAGTCCCACTATTAATGTGTTCTGTTATTTGAACCAAAAAAAAGGGGGGGGAAGCCAGTTTTTAATTTGTTCAACGCATAATATTTACATTGTGAAGCAAGGACAAGCAACAGTAAAGAGGTAATAAACTTTAAAAAGCCAGTTTATATATTTTACAATAATGTGCTAATCAGCATAATTGTATATAAAAATTAAAACATAGTAGAGTGTCCTACTACAGAACTCTTCATTGGTTTAACTGTAGTATTCACCTGCTAACAATTTACATGCAATACTTGCTAAGATTGAAAGCTGATTTTTTTGAAGTGTTAAGTAGATTAATGACATGAGACATAGTACAGTATTAGGTTGTGAATAAACTAAAGCCGAAAACTGCACAAAAATTTTTACTGGTCACAAGCCTCTTCTGAAAATAAGATTTTAAAAAACCATAACGTAGTTTTATCATATTACCAATACTATCAAGGCAATGCATAGGCAGATTGTACCTGGATGGCACAAAGCCCAGACAGGTTCAAAGAATCACACATGTTCACTCACTCACTTATAGCAGGCCCAGCTTCCCAAAACAAGGCAAGGGGAGAAGGGAAGGCAGCAGCTGAAAAAAGCAAATATATGGAATGCCAGATGTGTCCCATCCATTGACATTTGGAATTTTACTAAAATCATTTCATGTGCTCGTGTGTTAATATACAGTTCTTACTATGTACAGGCTACATTGGAATGTATCCCATCATAAAAGCTTTTTGTGAAACAAATGGGCCTTTCTGCACTAATCTGAGATTTCAGAGTGTTGTTTTGCAGGGTAAAATTAAAAACCCCCCAAAGCATAAAGTTAATATAATTTTTCATGGGCAGCAATATGCAAACATTACTGAGCCCATCTTGGGATGTTCAAGATTTTAGAATTATTTGAACACATCCAAGCTTCAATAAAGAAAGAAAATATATTTCACCAAGTATTGCTTTGATGCTTATCTCAGACTCATTCAGCTAAGGAGCTTCGGTACGAGTGTCTCACACAAGTGTCTTAACAGTGCCTGTAAAACCATTTTCTCCAGATTTCAATGTAGCTAAACTTTGGGATGTCAAAATCCTTTTACGGTTTTGAAGTCCATAACGCTCTGCTGCTGAGGCAAATTATAGAGCTAAATCCGCTGGAAACTAGGTTCTTGCTTCTCTCCTGGGAAGTGGTTTCTCTTTGTACAACAGCATTCCAGAGGAAGAAAAGGAAATACACAATAGAAATCTAAAGTAACTTAAATTGGATATAAAACAGAATGACAATATGACAGCCCACCAGTTTAACAACAGGAAGTAGCTTTCTTGCACCAGCAGAATCCTGTAGTAGACGTACACCGGGGGGGGGGGGGGCGGGGGGGGGGGGGGGATGTATGGGGACCCAGAACACATTACCTACCATTCTTATGAACAGGAGCTGATTTTCATCACAAAAGAGGAGGTACAGATGACAGAAAATATGAATCATCAAGAGAAGATTAACCAATTTACATGAAATGAAGGGGGGGAAGTGTTTGAGCAGTCTGATTGTACTTATTTTGTGAAGGCTGCTACAACAGCCCAAAGAACCTCATTTGTGTTGGCCTTCGTACATTCGACTTCAGGGTCTAAATCCAGGAGCTGCCGCACTCTCTTTGTGGCAAGGTCATACTGCTCATCCAGAAGGGGGGCAAAAGCGTTCTCCAGGACGTCAGACGCGTGGGCTAAGTAAATGAGAGCCAGCAAGCGCTTGTCCATGCGATGCGGGTCATTCACCCATCGGTCAAGCACAGCTTCTTGAACTTTCTTGATGAGACGCTGCTTAATGTTGTTGTTGGTGAGGGGGTGAGTGGTCATGTCAAAGAGGAGAAAGTTCTGTTTCTCCGTAGTCAAAACCCCCTTTTCAACTAGGTTTTTGGCTAACCGTTCACGGACGTTTCTTAACTGGTAATGCAATTTTAATGGATTCCATGTCTCACCTGGGGGGAAAAACAAACAGAAAAAAAAGCTCCTAAACATTTAGCAGATATTTTGGTAGCATCATCACCCCCAAAATATAACCATGTTTTTCCCCCCTCTGATAAGAAGACTTAATGATCCACTTGATAATGATGTACTCAGCACCTCTGGATCACACAGACACCCTCTAGAACACGAGTGTCAAACTCAAGACCCGTGGACTGGATCTGGCCTGTGGAGTGCTTAGATCTGGACCGTGGGGAGGCACTGGAAACAGCGAAGTATTGGCCCACGGTGCCTCTGCCAGTGGAAATGCAGCCCTCCCGAGCTCTGTTCTCGCTGGCAGAGGGTTGTAGGAGGCTGTTGCAGCCAAAAACGGAGCTCGGAGCCTGTTTTTGCTGGCAGAGCACTTCGGCCCCCACAGGCACTCCCGACATGAATGATGTTGAGCTGGACACTCCCACCCTGGCCAGTCCCCCCCACAAGGTCAAACACAACCCTGATGTAGTCCTCCTGCTCTAGAAGGACACTCACACTCTCTGAACCTCTTAACAAGTGAACCTCAAAAATACTCTATGAGGCCACATGCATTTTTTTGGGAAGGGGGGTATAAAAATACGAAACTTTCTACAAGAAGATAAACCAAATAACCGAGCAAGCCTTGTAACAAATGTTGAATAGTTAACCCTTACCCTAAAGAAAATACAGGAAGTATTTTGAGGTAGTCCTCAACTTACCACCACAATTAAGCCCAACATTTTTGTTGCTAAGTGAAACATTTGTTGTGGATTGTGTCCCATTTTACAACCTTCCTTGCCACAGTTGTTGAATGAATCACTGCAGGTATTAAATTAGTAACACTGTTGTTAAGTGACTCTGGCTTCCCCATTGAATTTGCTTTCAGAAGGTTGCAAAAGGGGATCATCTGACCCAGGAATGCTAAATGGTCAGTTGAATTTTGGTCATGTAACCATGGAGATGCTGCAACAATCATAAGTGTGAAAAAAGGTCATATGTCACTTTTTTCAGTGCCATTATAACTCTGAATGATCACTAAATGAACTGTTGTAAGTCAAGGACTACCTGTAAAGGCAATTGACATTTAGAATTGAATAGGAGAAAAAGAGAAGGCCATGCCCTTCTCTTTTCAAGTATTTTGCAGATTTACTAGATTCATTTATATTCTTTTAGATTCTTTTTAAAAGGTTGGTTCTTGAATAACTTGAATTTTAATTATATATTGATGCCCTTGGCTGGTTCATTACTGTTCTCAGGTATTGCCTGTATCTGCTTAAAAGTAGGTAAAGTTTCCTGCTTGTCTTATTAATAAAATATTAACAGAACCTTCAACATATGCTGAAAACACATAGATTTCACTCTTAAAGTCTTATCAAACAAATATGAAAGCAAAAAAAAAAAAAAAAAACCCAAAACCAACCTCTCTTCTTTTGTGGGACCATTTAATTCTATTATTTTTCTTGGTATATTGGTGACACCTTGTGACCAAACCCTCAAATTACAAGGAATTTTGAAGAAGTTAAATTTCTTCTCAGTTGACAATTATATTGCCATGTGTTCATATATCCAAACTCTTTGCGGAATTATGAATATTTTGCAACTTTCCTTATGAATTAGTTCACAATGCAATCAAAATAATCTGAAGTTCTGTTGTATCTTAGAATGAGGAGAATATTTTAATGCATATTTCTTTTTAAAACTATAAATGAGATGTAGTACTTCAGATTAGAAGCAGAGTCTCTTCACATGACTGAACATACAGAATACAATAATTTAAAACAAATTATTGACCCAAACTAAAAGATCCAAGAAGGAGGCTAGGCTAAAACTCATTCAAAGGTGATACCCAGAGATGTAAATCTATCACTTTGGAGGAAGCAGTATTGCATTCTATCCAAATAATGTACTTTACATGTTATGGCTGGAAGTTTATTACATACAAAGAAATACAAATACAGTTAAGGACATCTTGTTCAGTGCCATTCAAAGTTACAATGGCACCATATGAAAAGACCTACAGTATATCCTTGACATTGTGGCTCTTGCAGTGTCCTATGATCACTTGATATATGTGACTTTCATTGTCAGTTTCTGATGAGCAAAATCAATGGGGGAGCTAGAAGAAGGTGCAAATTGCACTTCATGACATGATGTTGCACAGATTTTGCTTAACACTATAACCAGAAATACCACAATTGCTGATGTAAGTTGGCACACTGGTTACAGTGTTGAGCAAAATTTGTGCAACATCATGTCATTAAGTCACACTTCGTGGCTGAGTCACTTAGTAACAGAGTTGCCAGTTCCAATTACGTTATTAAGCAAAGGCTACCTGTAAGTTACAGGTCTATTTTGGGCATACTTGTGGAAGTATTATACAGCTTGTGAAACTTTGGAAGTGCAGTTTTTGAACAATGTACTTATGGGGAAAAATATAAAAATGTATAAAATAGTTTTCCCCAATCTGTCTCCCTCCATTTATGCTGCAAACCATGCTGACTTGGGAATTCTGGGAATAGCCAGCAGACTAGTAGAAACCCTCTGTGTTAGAAACTATCACAACTATATATGATGCCAACAGTCACAGCTGGAGCCTTACAATCTAAGGCAATTTCCTGCTTCTTTTCCAAATTGGTTTTCTTGGCCAACAACCACAACACAAATAATAGTAATATGTTATTTTTCTACTTTCATTTACTTGATCAAAATTACATCTATATGCATATAAATAGCATTTTAATATGCTTTCTCTTAAGCATTTAATATACCTGATGAACATCAACAATCAATATTAGCCAGGTATTTCAGTCAGAAGCAGTCTTCTAATGCTTTTTTTTGCTTTCTAGATCCCTATGCAAAACATTTTTCTGGAAACTGTGAAAACATTACTATACTAGCAAGAAAAGCTTTGCATATGCCTCATGTTCAATACTGGTTTTTTCTTTCTGTTAGCCACAGCAAAGATAAAGGAAATAATGCAGATACATGTCATTAAGAATTAATTCTGCTACTTACAAGGGGTTAACTCCCCTGCTTTCACTGGAACTATGAATAAACATTATGCTGCTTGTGAAAGATACTTAAGGTGGAGAAAGTTAATAAGCAGACTGAAAGAAAAACAAAATTGGAAGCCATGTTGCATTGAACTATGAAGCAGAAGTAGATTAAAATATTCTATTGTAGTGTATGACTAAATGACACATTTGGAACTCCTATAAAATTTTTTTTCAGAAATAGCAACATATAATTACTTCATAGAGAAAATACATATTAGCGCCAAGCATAATAACGTTTTCATTTTCAAGAGGCAAAGAAAAGTATAATTTAAAACTTATAATTCAATAATGGAAATCCTTTCTTTTTATTGGAAATATACATTCCCAAGAATCCTGTGTTAATGCAACAGCCTGAACAGGTTTTAGATTAAAGGAGGAAGAAATTAAGAAGAAAGAGAATCTGACCTGTATAATGACTGGTGCAGTTCTAATTTGGATTTCTAACCTGGTTTCTCTCACTAGGAATTAATTGAGCATACACCAATATAACTGGAATATAGCATGTCCCAGGGTTAAGTATGCCCTGGTTTAAGGATGACCCATAGTTAAGAACGTGGCCTTCGGGAAAGGTGGTTGCAGTGGTGGTCAGAAATGGCCACCTCAAAGAAGAACTCTACCGGAAAAGAATGTGCAGGAGGAAGATAAGAAGAGAAAGTTTTGGCTGACCAGAGTCGAACTGAAAAAGCAACAATATAAGGTACCCTGGAATTTGAATTATAAAGAACAACATTGCTCCCAAAGAAGACTTTCAAACTGCAAATGAGAGAGGGAAGGGAAAGGATTTGGGTTTTTTTTTCTTTTCTTCCCTATATTGACAACGAAGAGATCTAAGCAAGAAACTGGCAAAAATCCACTTTGACGTTAACAGGTATTTAAGCTGAATATAAAATGTCAAAGGGATAATAAAGATTTCTGGATTCTCAAAAACTTTTAAAAGAAGCAAAAAACAAGAGTGGGATCTGGAAAAATGGAGACCACCTGGAAATGAAAGGAATTAACAGTGAAACTTTAACAAGATTCCTAAAAGATACATTTTAATTGAAACTTTGTAACAAGATAATAGAACCACCAGGAAGAGAAAGTGGAAAAAAGAAGCAAGAGGAAACAGCTTTGGATTATTTAGATTACTTGGTGATTTTTGGATTTTTGGCTATTGGATCTAAAGGACTAAAATTAATCGGGTGGTTGTTTAAAAGTTTTTTAAATGGTATCACTCTTGGAAGAATTGAGAATGGAACTTAAAAAACAGAAAGAAGATGCACAAGAAGGAAGAGGTTCTTTTGGCTTCGTATTTCAATTTTTAGAAATGGAGATCCTGAACTATGAGAAACAACATGAAATGCCTGTAGGACAAGAAGGGCAGGACAAAGAAGAAGCCATCTTCAATGACCAAGTATTTCTATGCAGGAAAAAGAAAGGAAAAGGGGCAAAGAGAGTGAAAAATTTTAAGATTTGAAAAAACAATCCCAAAAAAGAATAGTTTGAAAAGTAATTATAATACTAGAAAGAAACAGAAGAGAGGATTACAGAAGGGACAACCAGAATTAGAAAGAGAAGGGGTCAAAAAGGGATGGGAGAAGAAGAGGGGGAAGAGGAAAAGGAAAATAAATCATAAAGGACAGAAACAGGACTTAGAGAAACAGGGAAAACATACAAGGATTAAGGGTATAAGCCTATTTAGAAGACACAGAGATAATGGGTGAAAATTCAATTGAAAAGGGGATTCTGCAAGGGTACAAAAGATGGTATTGTTATATTAGAAATAGAAATGAACTTTGAAAATATGAAACAAGTGTGATTAAAATGATAAAGTACTCATTGTAATATAATGGAATGTTTAATAAAATAAATGAAATAAAGAGAATGAGAGAATGAAACTAGGAAAGGAAGGGAACATTTTAATTATTATTAATGTGTTATAAAATTTAAGTGAAGGGGAACAGGAAAGAAATATGAAAAAATTATGGAAACATGTGTTCCTATAAGTAGGATATTCTATTGAAAAGAAATGTTAAAGATATTAAAGATTATAACTAATATTAATGATAGAGCTGAATTGGAATAGAATAAGTCTTTTATTTATTATTGTTTTATATATATACTTTCTTTTTAAGAACTTTAAGAATGTACCAAGAACTTTAAGAATGTACCAAGCAGAATTTGACTGGAAGTTATGTGTTATATTAAATGTTATAATTGTAAAGGCATAAATTGAAGTTTAAATAAGAGTTGAATGGATAAAAAATAAAAGATGCAAAGGTGTCCAATCAGTAACTACAGGGGATAATTTTGTTTAATGAGAGAAGAAAATATGAAATTGAAACAGGACAGACAAAAGTATAAATATAATGATTAGAAAGGTATTGAAACTTAGAAAAAGATATATATAATTGAATTTAGAAAGGAATGAGATAATTAAAAGTAAGACTGAGAAACTTAAGGGAAGGGAAAAATTATTGAGAAAA
The DNA here is from genome assembly GCA_015471245.1 of Laticauda colubrina. Taxonomy (NCBI): domain Eukaryota; kingdom Metazoa; phylum Chordata; class Lepidosauria; order Squamata; family Elapidae; genus Laticauda; species Laticauda colubrina. The sequence continues at coordinate 13,621,743 of BLBF01000010.1, forward strand.
TGTTTAAATAGTAATAAGATATGGAACAGAACAAAAAGATGAATATGAACTTGAATTTGTGTCTGTATGGAGAAGTGATAACCCGGGACCATGCTATTCTCAAAAAAAGAAATTTTACTTGTATTATGTTTTGTGAAAACCCAAATAAAATTTATATATATATATATGTGTGTGTGTGCTGTTTAGCTTCCTTTGGGTATTATCCCACGTCATTGTAGTTCTGTTAAAGTTGTGGCAACGTTTCAGCAGAATCTCATCTGCCATCCTCAGGCTTCTGTATAGAGGC
>BLBF01000010.1:13627028-13642861 GCA_015471245.1 Laticauda colubrina
AACGGGAGAGACAACAACGGACTGATTTATGTGAACTGACAATAGGATATTCTATATGGACTTTGCTAACTGAATATCCCTGAATGGACTGACTACATGGTAAATGAATAATGGACTGTTTTTGACTATGCTATAAACTTATACTGGAATAAAATATATTCTTGATAGCACAAGCGTATCTGTTATTTTTACTGTATGTTAATAAACATACAAGCTTAGCTCACTCATTTATCTGTGTGCCTATCTGACTAACGCTGCACATTCTGTTTAGCTTGTCTACCTAACCCTGGTTGGGGAACCCAGGCTTAACACATACATACACATAAAAGAACATGGACTATAACAGCAAATTTCAAGTTAAATACACAATGGTTCAGGTTCATTACACAATTCTATTTATATAGCATTTTACAATAGTATTATTCCAGCTTATATACAAATTCAACTCAAGAGGACAACCTTAGGAATAGAACTTATTCTTAAACTGGGGACTACTTCTGTAAATTTTTATTTCTATTTGTTCTTTTTTCTTAGTAATAAATTTATCTTTTCAAATATTTAATTTTTATTATGTTCTCTGAACCAGGGTAGACAAAGTTAAAATATTTTTTTTATTTTTTAACTAAAGGACAAAAACAGAAGCAGGAATACCTGATTTCTATAATGAATTATAGGAACTATAGGAACTGGTTCTTTCACTCCATGAAAATAGCTTGTAGTAGTAATGGGATCTTTTCTTCAAATGAACTATTAATTATTTTTCTTTTCCTTACTTTTGGGAAAATAATAATAATGAATACTGTATGTGAGCTGTATGAACAATTGTATCAAATTCCATGATGACATTTTCGAATCCAAACTAGATTCTTATAATTCCTTTCTGAATTCTATCTCTGTTCACAAAACTAAAAAAAAAAAAAAAGATTCAAAAATGACCATCCTAATAGTTAGTTCCTAGGCATGAAAAAATGGCAATATCTCAAGGTACACAATCAAAATTGTGGAAAACAAGAAAGGAAAGATAATAAGAGCATCTCCAGATTCAAATAGTTTGAAAGCTAAAAAGTGATTAACCGTGTATCCAAACTGCTACAATATTAGGAACACAGCACTACATGCATAATAGAACTCCCAGCTCCACCAAAGCAATGCAATTTTTTTCTGGATTATAGTGTTGTTGGGAATTTTAAATTATTATCCCACACTTCCAAATCTCAGAAGATTAACACTAATGCTTTAACACTGAAAATCAGTTAACATTGTATGGCCAGATGACTGAAATACACCAACATCACAACTTAAACACTTGTGCTTTAAACGCTAGTATGTAATGAATGGCAGCCCAAAGAAATTTAAAAGTACTCAGAAAGGTTAATTTTTCACAGAAATGTCTTACCACTAAGCAGTTCTATCCAGTTTTGCACTGTTTCTGGAGGCTGAGTCTCTTTAATGTGCTTCAAAGCTTCATCAAGTAGAACATCTCCTGTAGGAGCATCTGATTTGCAGATCACCTGATTGGAAATACAACAGATAAAATGAGCACCTCAAATTTTAGGTTTTTTAACATCAAGCACAGAGAACATGGCTAAACACCATACGACATTTTACAATTAAAGGGTTAAACACAGCAGACTGGGAAAAGTATTTTTTTCACTTTTCACAATCAAAGCTCAGTATCTTCTGTGGGCTATGAAATTCATGACAAAATTATATAGATTACTGAAGAATTTAAATGAAGAATAATTATTTCAGATTACTAGCATGTGGTATTAATAATCACAGAGAAACAGAAATCCATGAGACACTGGATTTCAGTGCAGAGACACTGAAAAGAATGGCTAGGATAATTAAACTCAGTATGATTTTTCCAGATGTATCTCTGTATAGATCAAATAAAAAAGGAGTCAGAAAGCAAAGCAATTAAAGCCACTGCTATTGTAAAAAAGCAGAGAACATTAGCAATAAATGCAAAGAAACAACTGTATGGATCTTCAAGGGAATGTGTGAGTAATTGGAAAGAGAATGAAAAGCAAGTATGGATAATGGCTCTTCCTTAATCTGTTCAATGCCAAATCCACTCTCCTTTTGATATTAGACCAGTGTCAACCCTTTGAAATAGTCCATAAAAGAAATACCAACCATGATTACCAACATTATCTTTATTAGATTACAGTAGCAGAATCTTGCAAGCCCCAAAGCCCTTCTCACCTCATTTATTTTTAATTTCAAAAAAATTGGGGTTGCGTCTCTTCTAAGACACTTCCCCCCTCCCCGCCCCTTCTATAGAGTGAAATACCTTTTGCATAATGATTGTCTTATCCATTCTACACTTTTCTTCCTGTTTTCTAAGGTCATTTTCATTCTTATAATTCTTATTCTCATACTATTACACCAAATATGGAGGATGTACAGTTCCAACAGGGTGAATAGGATCTAAGAAATACCAATAGAGCTCATAAAGATTCTTGCTGGGGACAATCTTTCTTCCTAAACAAAGAAAATATCTTTTTATCTGATTAGTTGCTGATTTCATATTCTATCATCACATTTAAAAGTCCTTGTAAAAGTCCAGCTAAACTTCTAAAAACCAGAAAGGGTTGTAGGCAGAGAATTTCTCAGGATGGCAAATACTGAAGAAGGAAGAACTTATCTTCCCTCTCAGCACAAGAAAGTGTACCCTCACTCCAAACAGAGGTGGTTTTTTTGGATACAAAAAAATGGATACAAGCAGAGAAATTTAAAAAGCAAACTGCAACATCAACTGGAGCTATTGAGGGATTAATAACCTGAGAGCATGAATGGAATGCATGGATATATGAGAAAGTACACACCAAGCAAAACATTTTGTTTCAAACCAAAGCAGTAATATCTGAAGATTTTTGAGACTGCATTCCAGCTAAATAAAATTCAAAATATTTTAAGTATTCCAGCTATAGGAAAAAAACCAGAGAATTCAAAACATGTATTTTGTCCTTTATTGCAGAACCACCAAGGTAGGTGGAGCTCACAATCTGTGTTGCTATTTAGCAGGCACTAAACTTGCTCCAAATTAAATGAGGAGATTGTTTTAGAATACATTAAACCTGCATCAGGATTAGAGCAGACACTGAAGTTTGATTAGAACCCCTCTTCTTGCTATATTTTTAGATTAATAGTGTTTTTTTAAAAAAAGCTTCAACACAAAAGTTTAATTGCAATCCTCAAGATGAAACACTTGAAATGATCAAACTTTGTTCTGAGGTTGGAACAAAACAGAATTACTACATCTGAGACCTGCTTCAAGGTTGGCATATTTCACACACCTTTAGAGACTACAGTTCTATGAAAATGCATGGGATTTAGTTTAATTAAGAATACTGCTGACTACTGAGGTCCCTCAACAATTTATAATTAAACAATAATTGTCCACTGCATAGTCGCTTTTTCTCCTGGGCTTATCAGAACAGATTCAGGCCACACTAAATGAACCCAAATATGAATAGAATATTGTAAACGCTTACAAGGAAAGTGGAAATAAAGATGTGAGACTCAATATAAAAGGTGTAAGTTAAAGCAGTTAGAACAATTAATCAGTGAAATAACTTGCCTCCAAAAGTTGTAAATGCTCCAACACTAGAAATTTTAAAGAACTGTTTGGATAACCATTTGTCTAAAATGGTATAGGGCGAACCTATGGCACGCATGCTAGAAGTGGCATGCAGAACCATCTCTCCGGGCATGCAGAGTCGTCGCCTGTTGCTCTTCCAGGTTCCAGTGCATGCATGCGCAGCAGTAACCTGGTTTTCAGGTTTCTGACACACATGCGCATGCGAAGACCAGCTGGCTGGTGAACATGCGCACGCCAGAACCCGGAAGAGTAACAGGTGAGGGCTCCGCATGCCCAAAGACATGGAGAGGGGATCCTGGTGGTTGCTTCCTTGGGGAGCAAAGCTGTCAGCCAGGACGGGTGGGCCGGGACTTCCCTCCGTCCCCTCCCAAGTGGGCTTCTTGTGTGGCCCCAGTCTTCCAGCCCACAACACTGACGCGCATCCATGGTCCAGAGTGCCTGGTCGGCTTGGGTGCCACAGAAGAGCAGCGGCAGCAGCAAGGGACACGAGCAACCAGCCAGTCCCTGCAGCACACCCCACCAGTGAGCTGGGCTCTCGGCGGCATCTCCATGTGTGAGGAGCTGTGGTCTCCTTCGGCCTTCCTGGGGTAACTCGCCTCCCTGATGGCGGCTCAGCCACTTCCTCCTGCAGCACCCCAGCTGGAAGTGGCAGTGTGAGGGGATGGAAGCAGTTCTCGCGGTGCCGCTTCTGGCAGGGATGCTGGAGGAGTCGCTGTCAGGGAGGCGAACTGCCTCAGGAGGGCCGGAGGAGAGCACAGCATCTCATGCATGGATACGCCACTGAGGGCCCGGCTTGCTGCCATGGGAGAGGCTGTGGGGGCCGTCCAATCACTCCTGCCCATCACCCTGTGGCTGCTGCTCTTTTGGGGCGGTGGGGCTGCCCAGGAACTGAGTCCATGTGGGAGGAACAGTTATCCGGCACTGGGGTAAGAGGGGGGGGGGGGGGGGGGGGCTTCCTAGGCCGGCCATGGGATTGGAATCAGCTGGGTGCAGGAACCAACACCATCCATGGCCCTGGTGCACTGCTCACTTATGTGAGCCAGCCTTACTATTTGGAGTCTGAATGGAGCGGGGAAGCACTGCTGGGCCAGGCCATTCACACCTGCGTCCAGACAGCCAGAGTTCACTGCGCCGGGGCAAGAATGAGACCCTGTCCCATGGAGCCTGCTCCCGCTTGGATGGGGAGGACAAAAAGGAGGAGAACAGTGACAGTTTTCACTGGCTGGCCAGGCAGGGTGTGAGTCAGGCAGTGCTGGCTGGCTGGTTGGAGAGAGGGCAATTATTAGGTGGCTGCCGCTGCTTCAGTGGAGAAGATAAGGAGAAAACGGCTCCTGCCCCTTCCCCCTGCTGCCATCGCCAGTAGCTTAAATGTTCCAGCTAAAGCAGGGATTGCATGCGCTCTCTCTCTCTCTCATACAAACACACATACGCATTCACACACACAGTTTGGAATGCCCCCCCCCCTCTGCTGCAGCAGTTGCATGCTTCAATACCTGGCTGGAAGGGCACTCAAGATAACCAGTGGCGGGATGGAGGGGTGACTCCACATCTCCTTGCCAAGCTTCATACTCCATCCCCCACCACCTCGGTGCACAGGCAGCTCCTGCTGCCTGTGCCGCTCCCAGAAACTTGGCTGAAGATTGCTGTCTCTCCCATACAAACACACAGAGTTTGGAGAGCCCCCCTCCTCTCTCTGTCTCACCCCATTTGCATGCAAGCTCCATGGGACAACAAGGTCTCATTAAGTAGTTAAGTAGAAAGGAGATTTTTGTGGGGGAAGCGGGGGACCGGCAAACACTTTTCGGCAAACACTTTTCGCAACAAAAATGAAAGTTTCTGGTGGATTTTTCAGTGGCCATCAAGATGGAACCGCTATCTACTGAGAGGAGTTGTGAGAAAACAATGGGAGGGCGGCAGCGGCAGTGCTGCTGAAATGAAAGGCTGAAGCTTATAGGCCATGCTCTTCCAAGCATGGGGAGCACGGCCGATTCCTGTGCCAGCAGTGGAAGAGGAGAAAGAATAGGCGGCGCTGTTGGCTCCAGCCATAAAAGCCGAGGCAGCAGATTTGCCATCCTAGCCCTCTCCACCAGGCGCTTCTGCTGACCGAGGGTTTATTGACAGCAGACACTCCTTATTCTTATGTGCCTGTTTCGGGAGGAACATCTGTCCAGCACTGGGGTAACAGGATTTCGGCTGGGAAACAGTTGTGCTTCCTTGGCAATGGTGGCAGGATGAGGGAGTGCTTCATTAATACTTCTGTGCTTTCCAGTGCATGCATGCGCACTGGCCAGCTGGTTTGTGCATGTGCGCCAGAACACAGAAGACCAGGTGGCCAGCACACATGCATGCATTGAAAACCAGCTACTCTTCTGGTTTCTGGCACGCAGGCTTGTGCGCATGTGCACACCTCCCATTTCAGCATTTGGTGCCAAAAAGGTGTGCCAACACTGGCCTAAGCAGGGGGCTGGACTAGAAGACCTCCAAGGTCCCTTCCAACTCTGTTCTTCTATTCTAAGCCAGAAAGAAACATTACAACTTAAGGAAGTCTAGATGAACAGATGAATGATTACAGATATAAACTATAACCAAGCAGGAGGCAGATCCACTGAGGATCCCAGAACAACAGGTTGCTGTGGAATCTGCTGTTTCAGATGGAACTTTGAGCTATTAGACCAAATTTATTCAATACTGCAGGCACTTCAAACAGCACTGGGTGTTAAAAAAGAAAGAATGAATGGAGACAGTAACTGAATTTGAACGTTCTTATCAGCTCAACATCAAAGCTGGGTGCCCGTTTTGAAGGTAATGTATAGATAATAGAAAGCCCCTGTAATATAGCTGTTCATTGTTTTGATTATAATGTGTATACCTCCTCTTTATACTTTGTTATATGTAAACCTGATCCCCAAGGCAATGGTTAATTGAAATCATGATTGAAACAAATTGTTTTTAACAGTGAGCAACTGGCAGTTCAAAAATATCCTCTGAATGTTGGTATCAGCCACAAATATTTGTTTATTTAAAACATGTATGTAGCTGCTCATCTTACAACCAACTTTGGCTACTGGAAAAAATAGAATTATTAATTATTTCATGGGTACAATTAACACACCTTTTAGAATAGTTCTTTAAAAGATCCACAAAGTGAAAAAAAATGAAGAAAATATTAAAATTACATTTTTGCCCAATCTTTTCAACCAAGGACTTATTTTTGAAAGTCTGGCTTCTACCCCACTTCCCTCAAATTGCTCATTCCTAGTTTAATATAATATTAAGAGCTAACAGATTAGTAAGTACTTTGCAACTTTCAGGAAATGGTTAATTTTAAATAATCTCTAACTGCAATTAAAAATTCATATAACAAACACTAGATTGAGCCCATAATATTTAATTACTGTAAAGACCTAATCTTTTAGCAACCAAAATATTGTTAAAGTACAACTATCAATAAGTCCAACTAGCACAACCAATAATTAGGCATCTATAGAACTGTAATTTAAAAGTATTTGAAGGCCACAAGTTTCTATTCTGCTGTCTCTGAACCAAGTTATTTGCTCGTATTGTCTAAACCTCAAATCTTCCTTGGATGTAATATCAAAATAAAAAAAGATAAGGACATCTAAGTTATTACTCTATAGATGTTGCATTTCAAGGAACATTCTTGCATTTTTGGCAAATCTATAAATTTTCTGTGTTCTGCTAAAGAAAAAGGAAATCCATTTAAAATTAATGGATTTTAAACACAACTAAACACAGCTGTACATAAGTTTTTGCTGTGCAAAGCTAAATTCTGAACAGTGAAACAGTGTGGAAATTTTTCAAACTTGCTTTTTACATAGGTGAGTCAAATGTTATATTGACAGAAAGTTTGTCCATGCAACCAGATTTGTGGTCGAGAATGAAGCGGGTGTTATTCACAAAATCTCTCCAGGAAGAAGAGGAGAGAACTGCCTTTATATAATGCCAATAAAATCAAACTGAAAGAGCAACACTGAGTGATTCATTCCCAAAGTAAGCCTTGGATTTAACAAATTTCATAGGCTAAGTACTTTTACAAGATTGCCCAAATTTTTGAGCTATCCAAATTAAAGTATTGAACTTGCTGATTAATATTAACCTTCTTGCAGTCTTTAGAAATGCTGAAATAAATACGTAGATTTATAAATATTACCCAATGTAAAAATGTAAGGGAAAAAGATTTTAGAAAAGTACAGAGGTTTTCTTTCTTTACTTACCTTTCTAGTTAGCAAACTTTTACGTCTCATTCCAAATGCTTCAAGCTGAAGACGTCCCCTCAGTGCCAATTCAATTAACATGCAACCACGGAGCCCGGATGAAATGCAATCATTCCAAAATGATGTATAACCCTAAAGGGGGGGAAACGTATAACTGATTTTTTTTGTAAATGCATTACAAGAATAAGTACTCATATACAACTTGAGACAAAAAATGTTGCTTTCTGATACAACAAAATAGTTGCAACAAAAATAAATACCAATGAAGAAGCATTTTCTTCCATTTTTCTTTCCATTTCTATTTTTGGGGGGATTTGGAAGGTTGAGAATTTTATGGGAATGTTCTTAAGTTGGCCTGTGATACATAAAGTACAGTCTTGCTACAATTACATATTGAGGTTTCCACGCATGTACCCATAAATTAACTAAACAGATAATTAAACAGTAAAAAGGCTAATCTCTTCAATATTTTTTATATAAGTTTCTTAGTTCCTTTTTATATAAGAATTTTTTCCTAGCTTGCTCTACATTATCTTTATATTAGAGGAATACTGCTGAAAAAGCTTTTCTTTTCTCCAAATTGGAAATACCATTTTGATATCTCCATGCATAGTAATTCATTAGATAACTATTTTAAAAACTTTATACATATTTGTATAACACATGTCTATTCATATTTAGCCTCTAACTGCTTAGAGACAAGATAACTGTCATAGATTCACCTGTACCAATTTCTCTGCTTCTGAAAAGTTACTCCAACTTTTCGTAAATATAACAAAATTACAGGCTCTTCTACAAATGGAAGAAGCCGTATCTTCTACATAAGGGCAAACCCAGACAAATGGAATTTAAAAAATAAAATTAGGACGCTCACCAAATAAAATTATCATGAGTTTTAATTAAGAACATTCAAAGCTGTTTTTGTTCTGAAGCATTAAAAAGAAATGGAATGGAAAATATTAAATGCAGTATAGTCTTTCTTTGAGCATTATTGAATAACTCTGGAAAACTATGAACTTTATTACTTGCTCATATATTTTCAAAAGAATGCTTCAATAATAAACGCATGTACGCATCTTCTGTTAACTGAATTATACTGCGTATCACATTTAGAAATCACCCATGTCCCTCACAGAATGACTCTGGGTAGTAGTGTACAAGTAAGAGATAAAAACATAAAAGTTATACATAAATTTTATATTAGTAGGCAATTAAAACAAAAATAGAACAATGAAAATTAAACATTAAAAAGGCAGGGGAGAGCCTTCAAGGCCTCACCAGCCTCATGACTGCATGCTTCTATATGGGGCCCCAAGCAAGTCAAAAGAGCAAGGTGTTCAGACACTTCCAAGGTCAAGAAATTGGGGACCTGCCTCACTTCTGGGGGTATGCTGCCCTGCTCCCCCCATGACCATGTATGGCAAGAGTTCCACAGGTCCCCCAAACGGGTCCTCAGAAAACATCCCTGTTGCGCTGGTCCAGATTCCGAGCAGCAAGTACAGCAAGACTCACTGGGTACTTGAGTCCAAGCAAAACAGGCCAGAATACACAGCATGAACACACAAGGCACAGAACCGGGCAGGTTGCTCCAGCAACACTCCAGTTGTCATGCCCCTGGTGGAGACTGACTCTGAGGGAGAGGAGGAACAGCCAACAGGGAGTGGAAGTGTGGCTCCAGAGGTGGTGGAGGAGGCTGGGGAAGGGCAGAGACTGGCTGAGCCGTCAGAGGAGGACCCAGGCCCATCCCCTATCCATCCTAGGGCACGCAGGGAGGAAAGGAACTGGGAAAAATGTGGTCTACTCGGGAGGAGAGGGCCATGATCCTCTTTATGGGTTGCAGGTGTGAGAACTGCATAAGAATTGAGACCTGCATGCTAGCAAACACTGGAGACAAATGAGTGTTTTTCCGAGATGAGGTTTATCTTGGTTAGCGTTCTTCCAACGGACTGTACCTGGTAATCTTCCTGAAGTTTGCAATTATTTATCCTGGTCTGTTCGTGGAACTTTCTTCAGTGCGGTTTGTTTTTGGTTTTTGCTTCGTTATCTGCTCTTTGAATTTGAACTGTATTTCTTTCTTTTGGAATGTTTCTCTTTTGGAAAGAGTTTAATCTTCAACTGTGAACAATTAAACAGTGAAGCCAAGTCGAAGGCATTAAAGGACCTTTATTTATCTTTTGGTTTTTGTTATATTTTTGATACACCCTGGGTCATCACAACAGTCTTCGGGGCACAGTTAAACAGGCAATGCCAGAACAAAGTTCTTCATGAGAGGTGAGGTAGCCTCCTTGCAAGTAGTCTAGCTGACCGGCATTGTGCCTGCCTCCTCTACGTGTCCTTGGATCAGGAAGAGGTGGTGTGGACTTCACCTCCTCATTGCTAACAGGTGGCTCCCAGTCCTTGTCTGGAGATTCCTGTCAACTTGCTGGAGCTGTGGTTCACCTCACTCAGCTGTCACTCCTCCAACTGACCCAGTTGAGGCTAGCATTCATCAGGCTAGCATTCTTTGAGCTCCAATCCTGACCAATACTCAGCTCCAAACTTCAAAACTGCAAACCTCTGCAGACTCAACCTCCTCCTCTGAACTTGCATATGGAAGGGGCCAAGAGGCGGATCCATGATGTGGTGAGTAATGTTCCAAAGAGTGGTGGCATTGGTAGAGAATGCACCTTTCTAGACCCCACCAATCAAATTCTTTAATGGGGGGGGGGCTGCATCATGTAATGGGCCAATGTAAATGGGGCAAAAATAGTAGGGCTTTAAAAGTCATAGCCAACACCTTGAATTGGAGCCAGAAGCAAATGTAGCTTGTGCAGCAGAGGTGTTACATGCCCAAGATTGCTTGCGTGGCCACATTCTGTACCAGCTGAAGATACTTTTCAAGGGTAGCCCCATGAAGAGCACATTACAATAGTCTAGATCAGGGGTATCAAACTCATTTCATCACGGCGTCATCATGTGATGTATTGTAACTTCCCCCCCCCTTCGCTAAACTGGACGTGGATGTGGCCAGTGCATCTGGCCAGTGGCCAATGCTGCGAGTTTCACAGCCCTGGTCTAGATGGAAGGTGACCAGGGAGTGAGCAAAGAGTTATCCCAAAAAGGGCATAGGTGGCAAGCAACATAAAGTTGCGCACAGGTCCAAATATAATTTAAATGAAGTTATAAATCACCTAATTTGCTTACAAATCACAATAAAATTTAATACAATACAGAAAGGTATAAACAAACCTAAATGTCTAACAAATATAAAGCTAGAAGAAAGGTGATTTGCTGTTAAATGTTTCATACTTCATTTTAAAATCTAATATTTGAAGATAAAGTAGGGAAAACTGAGAGGGGTATATATATTCTGAAGAGAAATAATAAGACCCAGGAATTCCACTTAATTTGTCTCTCCCTATGGTCAGTGATTTACAGTGCTCTCCTGTACATGTAATATGGAAATAAGTCCAATCAGATAGTTTGCTGTCAGATAATTGGACAAAGAATTAACACAGCACGGGATAAACTGGTTCATAAAACAAATGTTTTTAATAAATAAAACAAATTAATTCATATCATTCATACAGAAATAGAAGAAACCTAAATCTTTAATATTTATTAAGCATGTTTATACTGCAGAACAATAGCCATCTGGACTGATGACTGGATTTTTTTTCTCAGAAAAAACAAAGCCATCAGAAGAAAAAAAAAAAAAGGACCTGACTCAATAATACCACAAGTATTTTTATAAGTTCTAAGACTAATTTTAAGCAAACTTAGATTCCTACAACACTCAGGAAATACATGATAAATTAATTGCATAATCAAGGGGTTTTTTTAACCATGCTTTTGAAAGCAAACACACTACAGACAGTCCTTGAGTTAAAATCACTTGTTCAAAGTTACAACAGCACTAAACAAATAGTACTTATGACCAGTCCTCAAATTTCCATCTGTTGCATTGCCCCATGGCCATGCGCTCATGATTTGGGTGCCTGGCAACTGATCCCCATTTTTGAGATTCCAGTATCCCTCGGTCACCGGATCACAATTTGCAACTTTCCCTGCTAGTTTTCAATGCGGAAGCCAGCAGGGAAGGTTGCAAGTTGCTCTCGCCACTTTTTCTCCTGAGGAGATCCATTACAATATGCAAGATCCCAGAGACCTTGTACTCTGTAACAATTTCTAATTGGCATTTGATAGTGGTCATCTGGCACTCCTCAGTGTCCCCTGCCCATGCTGCTGAGCACTCACCTGAAGCCTTAGCCAGTCCACCTGTTCCTCCTAGCACCTGCGCACAGCATCCCTTGAGAGCCATGGTGTCTACCTGCAAGACCCTCCTGCAGCACCCACATTTACCTCACTTCTTCCCTGGGACCTGCACAATTCGAGGATTACAATGGCAGCCAGGATTGCAAGGATTGCTCTTGATAAGCACTGTTGTAACCTGAGAGCCACCTGTACTTATTTACAAAGTTTCATCTTCTAATTTTAGTCCTACTTCCTACTGTGAACTGACAAGATATTAGAAGCTTCATTTTGATGTTACTTATACATATAAATATTAAGTCCTGAATTTGGGAACAAGCATTTCAACTTTTTACATACTGACATGACAGCAACAGCCAACAATATAAAACTATCTTAAATATAATAGAGATCGTTTATATTTTGAACTCAAAACAAGGCTTTAATACACAGAAGACAGGATTTGTTTATGTTAGAAACAAATAGCACATTATTACTGAAATAATATTAATAAACTGAATTGTGTATCTGAAGATACCTCAGATATCTAAAAGCAAGTTTTAATCTGAGGTTAAAAACCAAGAAAGATGGTTTTATTTTAAGTAAATGTAATCACAACCTTTTGGGGAGGGGTGAAAAAACTCCTTTACATAAATCATTGTTTATCTCTAAAGTATTTTTACTCTTTCATTTTTCTCCACAAATGTTCTAATATAAAGCTTCAACATGAGAAACAGTTTCTTGCATATGTAAAAAAGAAACAAGCCAAAATAATAAACTGCAACAGAAGTTATTGCAGAATTTTATATCTATATCCCACCTGAATGATTTTGTCTGGGTTTGAGAACTAAAGACGTTGTTAGTACCTCTATGGGAGACCACCAGGGAATAACAAAGCTGCACACTTAACTTGACTGTCAAAAGATGTACTAGAAGGCAGCCATAATTATTTTTTGTATTGTTTCCATGAAACTTACATGGATGGGTGAGTGTGAAGGAGATTTCCCTTTCTACTGAAAATCCATCTTACAACCTTGCAAAACAAACTTTTAAATCTTTCTCCTCTGACGTAAATATAGAGAGAGCACATAACCTTATATGCGAAACTGTATTATGGCCAAGAAAAGAGTTGAACTGGTATATCCTGCATAGAAAATATGAAAATTCAGCAATTATATATTGTTACAAAAACATTATAGCACCATAAATTTATTTATTAATAATCAGTCTAAAAGTTTCCAAATACTCTACTTCAGATGACACAATCTATGAAATTAGTGCAGGACCTGATTGATCTGCAAGGTCAGGCTTGATTAGGATTTGGCTGGAAAACACCAGAGAATTCCAGGGCTTTAGACTAAACTAGGAAACTGAAGAAATATCCAGTAAAAAGCGATGAAAAACCACGAATGTACTGTGACTGGGAAAATTTCATGGATGCATCCATGAAGTGTAGTCACTAGATTCAAAAGGACATCCTTAGAGTATTACCCTTGAAAATGAACTTCAAGCTACAATTTGCCCAAAATATAGTAACCCATCTATTAACACAAGGGGATAGATTTAATAGAATTGCAAGTGTTCTTCAGTCACTGCATATCTGCTAACTAGCATCCCATTTTAAAATTGCTAGCAATCATTGATAACACTCTCTCTGGCTTTGTGCCCTTTTACTTATTTGACAGATGTTCTTTCACCCATCTTTTAGTCTGGTTTGGACATGCGTTCCAAAAGTCCATCAAAGATTTTTTAAAAGTTCAACTATGTATTATTTATGGGTTCATCCTAGTCTACATACTCATTGATTCCCTCAAAAAAAGGTTAAAATTAGTGAAACAAGGCTTATTTTTTAAAAAAATGTTGATTCTCTTTCAGTAAGACTTTTCCCTTTGTATGTTTTGACTATTTCCCCTTTCATAATACTTTCTACCACACTCTCTAAAATGATGCTAAGCTAACTGAACTATAATTTCCCATTGCCTTCCTTGATTTTTAAACTAAAGTCGTATCAGCTTTTCACTTCTTAGGAACACATTCAGATCTTAAAAGACAAGTTGAAGATTTCCAATTTTACATTTTAATTCTTTTAAGAATCCACGGATAGATATTTTATAGGCCTGGAGAATGACTTGTTTTTCATTTTATAACTTATTTTTTTTCTTACCATTTGACCCAGTTGATTTGACTCCCTTGTTTGGAAATCCAACTGTCTACACCATCACTGAGCCTTCAGCCAATACATTGGCAAGGAGAGCTTACATCCCTATAGCTGTTCACTAATTTTTGTTTCATACTTAAGAATGTATGAAACAACATTTCATACATTGAAACATTGTTCAACATTGTTCAACATTTCCGCCAAGCAAAGCTTCATACTACTTTTCCATTGTTCATATCCTGGGAATTTATTAGATTCTATAAATGAGGAAGGTCGCAGAATGTCTGAAATTCTTGGGTTGGACATCTCAAATTTCCTCTCCCAGAAGCCCTCTGGGTTCTGAATCCCACTTAGGTTATAAGAAATGGGTATTTTGAACTATTGCATCCTCACACTGATAATGTATGTGACAGGAAGCAGATCATATAATATTGAGCTAGAATAATTAGAACCTTAATTTTATCAGCAAGTACAAAAGTCACTGTTCTAATTAATGTTAACAAACTAACATAATATCAACAGAAAGTATCAACATAATGCAAATAGGCAGAAAAGTTGTTGAATTTATTCTAGGCTTTTATCTTCCTAAGTTACAGATTCACAAGGGACCTTCAATTTGGGAAATTCTTCTATGTGGGGGAAAGGCTATGACAGATCTAGACAAAATATCTAGTGCAGAGAAATAACATTAACAGAGATGTGTATTGATAGCTTTTTAGTAATGATGGAGAAAATTGAGAATATTTTATACTTTAAGAAGAACAATTCAATTTTATATGAAATACCAGTCTAACAAAAGCCTGGTGCACAATTTGTTGTGATTGACAGAATCAGAACCCTACATATAATTAACAAAAGATTAGCATTCCATGCTGTCCTTTTTTGTAACTGTCATATACATCTATCACATGCTCGAAAACATAAAATACCACTTCAGTTGCATCATACTGTAAGATTTTAAACAAATATTCTGGGATTTCATCAATTCTTGTTTTGATGCTGCCGTGTTTCTCACAAAATAAGGCCGGGCCTTATTTTTTTTTGACCCCCGAAAAAACAGCTAGGCCATCTTTTCAGGGGTGACTTAATTTCCTCCCCCGCCTAGAGTGGCCCATACACATGTACCTCACCGCGAGGCTGCTTCTATCAGCTGACGAAAGCTCCCCGAAGGCAGAGTCCCCAGCCGCTTCGGGGCGTGGCATGGCTGCCCATGTCCCCTCACTTTTAGGTAGTCTCTTTCGGGTGATGGAAGCTCCCCAAGTGCAATCAACAGCCACTTCGATTGGCTGATAGAAGCGGCCTCGTGACGAGGGGAGTGTGCGTGTGCGCTCACCCCAAGGCCGGCCGATCGAAGTGGCTGGTGACTGCACTTGGGGAGCTTCCATCACCTGAAAGAGACTGCATAAAGGTGAGGGGACACGGGCAGCCATGCCTCACCCTGAAGCGACTGGGGACTCTGCCTTCAAGGGAGCTTTCGTCTGCCGATAGAAACGGCCTCGCAGCAAGGGGAGTGTGTGTATGCGCTCACCCTGAGGCCGCTTCTACCGGCCGATCGAAGTGGCTGGTGACTGCACTTGGGGAGCTTCCATCACCCGAAAGAGAC
>BLBF01000010.1:13642871-13690479 GCA_015471245.1 Laticauda colubrina
GAAGCAGCTGAGGACTCTGCCTTCAAGGGAGCTTTCGTCTGCCGATAGAAAAGGCCTCGCGGCAAGGGGAGTGTGTGTGTGCGCTCACCCTGAGGCCGCTTCTACCGGCCGATCGAAGTGGCTGGTGACTGCACTTGGGGAGCTTCCATCACCCGAAAGAGACGGCCTAAAGACAAGGGGACACGAGCAGCCATGCCATGCCCTGAAGCAGCTGAGGACTGTTGCCTTCGGGGAGCTTCTATTGGCTATCGGGGTATTCTTGCCTAGGCTACCTGCAGGGTACTCCTAAAGGCAAGTTTTGTCCCCATCCCTCCCACCTTTCCCCCCCCCATTTCTCTTCACCTGGTGTAGTTCTAACAAACAATGTGAGAAATGGCAGGGAAATGCATGGTTTAAATAGGCCTATATTTTGGGGGCGAGGCTTAATTTCACCTCATGCCTAGAAATCATGCTGGGCCTTCCTATTGGTGGAGGCTGTATTGCTGGAGAAACACGGTTGTAATATTTCCTAATTACAATCAATGTCTGGTTTTATAATCAGAGTATAAAACTTTATATTTATTAATTCTCCCATATATTAATATCTATTATTTTATATCATTTCCAGATTTTAGCTTTCCTTCATTTCTGTAGTCTTTTTAAAAAGTTCTTGTTCTTCCACTTTGACTGCTATTTTTGTTACTGTACATTGCATATATAAATGTAACATCTTCTTGTGTTGCTTTTCTTTGAAGCTCAGTTGTTACACAAATATTATTCTGTCTCTTTTGCAGCAATTTCAATACCCCACCAGATAGCAATTTCCATTCTTTCCTCCTCCCATTGGGATATTTGTGTTTGCTTCATTTTTAATTATGCTTTAAACTGAAGTTGAGTTGTTCGAGTACCTAATGTATCATATCTAATCCATTAAATCTATCTTTTGATAATTTGCTGAAGTTGTATCTTCTTAGTCTTTATTTTTTTTTAGCTGTAATATTGTAAGAGGGATTTCATAATCCGAGCAATAGTCTTTCCGCTCACTAAATAGAGCCTCTTTATCTTTGCTTGCAAAGTAAATAGTCAATCTGATTTCAGTATTGTCCATCTTGTGAACTATATGTGTAGTGTCACAGCAGAGTTTTCTGGAAAAAAGCATTTGCTTTAACACTGATATATATTTTTTTTTTTGGCAGATTCTATTGGTTTTGTACAGAGGGTAAATTTCCCTGTCAATCCAGATGCTATTCTACTTACACTGTAGAATTTCCATCTTACATAACAGTCTTTTTTGACTGTTGTGCTAGCAAAATGTTTCAAGTCATCTCAGAGCTATTCGGTTTCTAATTTTCCAACATCTGTGATTTAAGTATCAGTGTAATATTGATTGGCTTGCCTTAGATGCAAGTTAAGACTATTCTATTGTTTTCTGGGTTATATTCAACACTGACTTTAAAATATTTTATTACTTCACACACCTATTAATAAGCAATGATTTTGAGGGTGTATAGCTGACTTGCCATAGCCTGAAACTGGACATTCTTCAGTTGCAGCGTGATCTTCAGGTTAGAAATAAGTCTATAAACTAAATGATACCTACTGTTCATTACAGTAGTCCTTAATTTCTGATCAGCTGTTCAGTAAATGTTCAAAGTTACAATGGATTGATTCCTCAGGGTTATTTATATTCTAAGTTCTCACAATTGCTCCCCCGCTGCCAGTCCCAGGACATATGACTGCATTTTGGGTGCTCAGCAACCAACCCATATTTATGGCTATTTGTGAGTGTCCTGCCTTCACATGACCAGCATTTACTTCCAGTTTGCTACAAAAAATGCATATTGCAGACAATGGATCTGCAGACATGTTACTGGCTTAATTGTACCATTTGCTTAACAACTCCTGCAAAGTTATAATAGTGGATATAGTCACATGGTGACTTAACTAGAACAACATACAACTATAACTTTGGGGTCAATTACAGTCGTGAGTCAAGGACTACTTGCATTACTATTAGCCATTTCAGAATTACTCTAAATCATGGAGGTTAGAATTTCTATAGCAACTTCAAACATAATGGAATCTCTCACCAAGAGAGCTTGGTGAGACTAGCTGTATTTAAAAATATATCTACTGAAAATTTTTACAAAATGCTTTTAAAATGCTGAACTCCAGAATAATTAACTATGCTTTATAAGTACTATTTACTGTGAGAAAAGTGACAGAGAAGCCTTTATTTAAATTTTAAATGAAATTCAATATTAAATGCCTGCAAAGCAATTCGTTTTGAGGCAAAAATGTACTAACAACTTTATATATATATGATGCAGAATGTTAAACACTATCCTACCTGCACAAAAGTTGCAAAAGAACAAAAATTGTTCTCAATTCCACAAGATGCATATCTAAAATCTTGCATGACTACATCAATATTATATACTATATCAGAAGTTTTAATCAAATAGCATCGCATTCTGATTCCATATCCAGAATTACTGCTAAACTCATTATAGATATGGAAGTCTAACACCAGGAATCCTTCTATTACACCTGGATGAAAATTCTGCAGCCAAGACTGCCTTTGTGAATCTTTGTTATATGGTACTGCACCTAGTCCTGCAAATCAACAGATCAGAAATAAAATTAAATACTAATTTGAGAACTATAAAGAGTACAGCTTCATTGTAAATTAATTTGTTATAAATTCTGATGAGTATCGATGGTTTATAGTTACCTATCTTTTGATAATATCTGTAAGAAACAACAATTATTGAGTCAGTCATCTTTTAAGCAAGACAGTAACAGTTCTTTGAAGGTAATACTTTTTGTATTTACTTCCACTTATACCTTATCTAACAAACATGAATGCCTCTTTCCAGCAAGACTATCATTTGGCAGCTACAGAACATTAATCCATTGTTAAAAGATGTAACAACTTAGGTTTGGAAATCTTTAAGTCAAGGTGACATGGCAAGACATATTGTTTGCCTTTATTTAAGTGGAACTGAATTTCCTAACAACAAATAATATTACAGCATAAGACTGCAGCCTACAACCTCCCTCATCACAAGAAGTTGATTCTTATCCATGAAACTTATACCATTAAAAATGTATCATAAATATACCACAAGACTTTATTAAGTTGGGTTTAATGCAACAGGTTCCAGATTTGCTTTTTGAAAGATAACTTAATAATTTGTAAATATACTTAATGAACCTTTCCTTTCAAGGAAAACCAATGTGTTTATATGAGGTTTGTGGCATTTCTACATATCTAAATAGCCATGTATTTAATAGTTTAATGGATAAGATTGTTCATGTAATTTCCAACTGTTGTTTTTCTTAGGCACACTAATTACATTCATGTAACAAATAAAGTGCCAACTTCTATCCCACAATTCTAAGGGACCTATACAAGTAAAAGAGAGGGAGTAGGAAAGCAATATACAAACAGTGAATTTTTGGTCTCAGTGTTAAGGCTTGCACTAGCATGTCAAAGCAAAAACTGGTATGTTAATTTTGTATAGTATAAGGTAACTAAAATAAGAACAGTATAAAGTAATTCTCTCTCCCCCTCTCTTCCCCTCCCTCACAAACACAAGCAAACACTTTTCTGAGGAAATTTGAGGCGAAATTACTTTCTAATTAAAGGCCTTGTTGAATTTTCCTGTTATACATTTCCAAAGCTTAGAGCTGAGATTCCCTTCCCCAATGTAATGGTAAACACATATTTATTCCCATTGTAAATATTTTTCTAAATTGTTGGCTTTCTCAATTCCAGCCAATTATAGCTGCCTGAAAAAAAACTTGAACAAGAATATGCATTTTCCTGCTAGCTCATCTTCAAAGGATATCAAGTCCTTCATCCTTTTTATCATACCATTTCCTTCACTTCATTATATTTTTCTATTTCTATATACATACATCTGTAGCTACACTCATAGATCGACACCCAGACATACACACATTCATTATAATTGTCCATTTCTTTAAAACTGTGAGTCATCTCTTGATTGATTTCGCTATGACAAGCAATAAAGCGGGGAGGGCTTGGCATGGAGAATGGCACTCAAGTCAGCTTGGCTCCTACAGGCCAGCGGCTAAAATATGGCCAGTTTGTGGCACAGCATCAACTCCCCCAATCTATGGCCCAGTGAAGTGTAAGAGAGGAAAGAAACAACTTGGTCTGTTCAATGAACTGTGTTGGGCAAACTGAAACAACCCTGAATCCATGGACTTCTAAATCCTAAGCCTCCACCCTGAAAAATCAAGAGGAAAGGTAGCACCTTTAAAAAAAATAAAATAAAAGAGAGCTACTTTTGTGAGTTGACTTAAGACCATCTGAGGTAGGCAGCTGCAGCCCCCCCCCCCCCAAAAGTCGCAAATCTGGAAAGGTGCTATCAGATTCCAGATGATTTGCTAGGGCAGACTAACCCAGCAATCTTCCTATAATTGTTTCTCTTCACGACCCCAATAACTCTGGGTGAGAATTCCTCTTCTGCAATATTATCAACCTCTCGTCTCTTCAGTGGTTCTCTCAAGACCTCCCGCCCCCATTTTAGGCTCCAGGAGACTCCAAAACCCACCCTTCCCCAACTCGGCTGGCTGGGGAAGCCAGGCTTTCGTCTCAACAGAGGGGGCCGGTGCTATGTCGGGATTGTCCACCCCACGGCCCCCTCACCGCCCCTTGTTCCCTCAGAGTCCGCTCGCCGTCCCTCACCTCCCGGTCCTTGAGACCCAGCAGCAACACCTCCTCCATGAGCGTGAGCCGCGTTTCCTTGGAGTCCCCTTTCTCCTCTTCCCCCTGCTCGTCTCGCCGGCCTTCCTCCTCTGGCCCACCGCCGCCGCCTCCCCCGCCGCTGCCGCCGCCGGCCCCCCGGTCTTTGTCGGCCGCGCTGCGCGAAGCCTCCGTGCGGCGTTGCACCAGGCCCGAGCTGCGCTGGGTCAGCGAAGTCATGGCGCGGCGGCGGCGGCGGCGGCAAGAGAACGTAGCCTGCGACCCCGGAGGGCCCCGCTTGGCGGGAGGAAAGCGGCAGGAACCCCGGGAGGCCGCGGCCTTTTCCCTCCGTTCCCACAGGCAGGGCACAGGCCCGCCGTCGCCGGCAGGCCAGGGACGGGATGGGCGGGCCGGTTCCGCCTGTTGCGGAACTCAAAGCGGCCGGGGCGGCGGGGGCGACTTCGGCGGCGTCTCCTCCAATATGGCGGCGCGGACTCCCTCGGCTGACGCTAGCAACGACAGCAGCGGAGGCGGAGAATGTGGCAGAAGAAGCGGGGGGAGAAGGGAAAGGAGGCAGACCGGCTTCTCCGCACTCGCCGACGTGGCTGGGTCGCTCCGCCCTTCCTCGGCGGTAGCGGAGCTGGTGGGGAGCTGTGGAAAGCGAGGGGATCCCCGGGCGTCTTGTTGATCGGAGTCCCCGTTTTCCTCAGGGAGGAGAGGACATCCGACGAAGCGCAGGAAAGCAGCCCGGGCCGAATGAGCAAAAAGAAAAAAAAAGCCGAGCAAGGGAAAAGGATGTCAATGAATCTGGGTGGGCGAAATACAAACTACTGGCCGGCGATCATTCTTGGGGGTTCCTTTTTAATACATATAGTCCTCGTTTAGTGACGGTTCGACGTTACAACGACACTGAAAGTGACTTTTGGACTACTTTTCACACTTTGGACCGTTGCAGCATCTCCATGGCCATGTGATTTGCATCTGGATGCGACACAACAGACTGGTATCTGATGGTGGCAGTGTCCCATCCCCTTTTGCAAATTTCTGACAAGCAAAGTCAATGGGGAAACCGGATTCACCTAACAACCATGTTACTAATTTAAGTGCTTCACTTAACGACTGTGGCAAGAAAAGTGCTAAAATGGGGCAGAACTCAGCTAGCACATTTCTCACTTAGCATCATACATTCTGGGTTCAATTGTGGTCATCAGTTGAGGACTACCTGTAATCTTGTTTAGGGTATCACAAAAGGTCAAGAGGTCTTCGTCATCCAATTCAGATCCTCCTGACTTCCTGTTATTTTTACCAACCCGAAACTAACTTCAAGGAAAAGATCTTGAGGCTGTCTCTAGTTTGGCTTCTTTGGGGTTGGGTGCCTGGGTGCAGATTTTGCAATTTTATGGAGCATCCATATGAAGCCACAGTACAAAACAGAATTGGCTGTACGGGTTGGTCTAGTGGTTAAGGCAGCAGGATAGAAATCAGAAAACTGAACTCTAGTCCTGCCTTAGCTATGAAAACTGGCTGCGTGACCTTGGGCCAATCACTTACTCCCAGGCCAAACCACCTCACAGGGTTGTTGTTGGGGAGGAGGGTCAGGGAGGAGTGCGTTTGCTACCTTGAGTTGCCCATCAAGTAATTAAGGAGGGAAGATAAGGGAAGCAAAGGAAAGGATAGGTACGCTAAGATAAAGAAAGATTAAGATTCTGTCAGACTGAAGCCAAGGAACAAACAAGTAGAACAATTATCAATTGTTTGACTTCTTTATTTCTTCAATTCTGTACTTCTGTTCTAGAATAACTTTACAACTAGCAATTGGTGTCACAACTGATTTTTCTCTGTTGCTGAACAGAGAAATCGATTATAATTTTTTTTATCTTTGCAAGCCCTTTTCATATAAAAAAGTTTGTGGTTCATTTTGAATACTTCTACATATATGTAAAATAGAGGGGTGCAATGGCTCAGCAGGTAAAGGCACTGAGTTTGTCAGCTGGAAAGCTGACAGTGTGAGACCCCGATGTTGCATGATGGGCTGAGCTCCTGTTCTGGCCCCAGTTCCTGCCCACTTAGCAGTTAATGAAAATGTGAATAAAAAGCACAGATAATCATGCTGGCTACATGACCATGGAAGCATCTTCGGACAATGCTTCCTCTGCTAAGAAACTGAGACGAGCACTATTCCTTAGAGTCGGACAGGACTGGACAGGAGAAACCTTTCCTTTTACCTCCATGAGTAAAATAATGTCACCTAGCCACTAAGTCATTGTATAAACAAAATTATAACCCTTCCTGCATATGTGCATACATGTATATGCTTATATTCTCAACAATACACAGGCACTCATGGAACGAAAGTTGATTTGTACATAAGCAGCACCATTGTGGGTTCCAATGATAGAGATAGGTGGCAGGTTACCTCTGAAGAGCAGACTGACTTGAGTAAAAATTATGTATAAAGATACTGTCCAAAAGATGCAAAGAAAAATTTCAGAGCCCTTGTTATAAAAAATAGCATGCATGCTTCTGAGTTTACCGTGATGTTTTCTGGAAAGAGGATAAAGCAATTCCAGTTAATTACAGTCTAAAGATGAGTTCATTGCAGACATTTGATTGGATTCATCTCATGCTGCATTTAGTTCCATCTGTGACCTTTGTCCCAGCAGCTTTGAATAATATAGTCGTTAGCACTCTTTTGAAAAGATGTTCAATTGAATTATTATCTCTATAATGGGATAGTAATTACTATCCTAATCCAAAATTAGGATTGATGTAGATTTTCTAGTAGTTGGGAAATAGGAAAAATTGAATTTAGGTGCTACAAAAGGTGCTTAAAATAAAGAGCAACATGTACTTATTGTTAAACCCAACTGAAACATCTGAGGATTGTCTTTGGCCATGTAGAAGCTTTGCATTTGGGTATACTTTTATTTAGGCATTATTTCGGTTATTAATTAGATTGATTGATTTATATCCTGCATTTCATGCAGATGCTGATGCACTTGGAATATAATAATTGATAATATACCATTGGCATTGACTAAAATCACCATCAATCAATTGCAAAAAGCAGCTTTACTTGGAACAGCTTACATTTTGTGACACTATCTTTAACACCACCAGACAGCAACTGTCTATCCCACATCATTGAAAAGGATTCTATAAATGGATAAAACTACCAAATACAATCTAAACATCTGGCTAAGTGATGAACCATAATAATAATTATGATTGCATTGTATATTATATATAAAGTACTATTTATGAGCACTGTGAAAACTTTGAACCATACAGGAACATCCTGATGAAAGAGGGGTTAATAGTTGAGAAGGGCTGTGTTAGCATTTCTTCCAAATGATTTCTGAAGCATGCATAACTGTGCTGTCTACATCTGCACACCTACAGTACATAAATGATTGTAAGGTCAGTGTCAAGAATGTGGAATAATGTTACTGCAGCTCCGTCAAACAAGTGATCTTTATTAGCCACTGATGGTTTCTCTCTTAGAAACAGTGACTGTCCCAACCTTTCAATATGTTTATATAATGTAAGCTTCACTGCTGTTCTGAGAACTGCATTTAAAATAATGTTTCTAGACATTTGTTGCAGCAAAAACACAAGATGGTTCTTCTGGTATTTAACACATTGTGATATATAGTCTAGCTTCAATATGTCAGAAGCAAAGCCTATTCCAAAATATTCCAAGAAATGACAAGGTTACTTAATGAGATTTATGGCTGTGGAACAAAAAATCCTTACAATTTATTAGCTTGCTGAAGGATTTTATCATCAAGATATATTCTTATTGCCTTGTGTGATACCACAATATATAAAAGCTAAAATGCTTAGCGTCAGCACTTTTAGAAAAAAAATTGAACATATCAGTATATTCCCTTCCTCTGTCAGAAGCAAGAAGATATGTTATATTTAGTTAATCAGGAATGATTCCAATTCTGGAATATACACTTGTGAAAATTTTCATCTCTGTTTCAGCCAGAAATGATCAGTTTCAACTAGCAATTATATTTACCAGTGCAATTTCTGGAAATGAAACCTTTCTAAAAGTAGATTGTTTCCTTGGTCTAAAAGGGGGAATTAGTTTCTTTCTCAACATGGGATATTTCTAATACATCAAGACAATATACTCACAATATAACCAATATTCTTCACTGATTTTCTGTGGCGGGGAAAAAAATCTAAAGTAATTGTGATAAAAGCTAGAAAATTTACAAAGAGTCCTGAGTCTTTTAGGACTCTCAGAGCTGAAATAAAAATGAAGTGTTATCAGTATTTATCAGTTCTTCCCTTATCCTTGTTTTCTCACCATAATTGGCAATTTGCTAAAAGAGCAAACATTTCACATTTTCTCTTGTCTTACATAGTTTCTTTCAAATTCTTTGTAAAAGTGTTGCTTCTTTTGTAAGCATGAAAAATTCTTACACATATCCAAATTAGGGTGTTCCCAGGTAAGGAATTGCTCCTTTGCTGAACAGTGTCAACGCTGCCATGGTTATCTCATCTTGTCTGTCTACACTTATACAGCCATCTGATCAGGAGAGAGATAAATATAAATTGTACAATGCTTTTCCTTTGTAATTCCAGGTCTTTGTGAAAGGTTTTTGGGAGACTGCCTTGCTTTCCTCACCAGGAAAATTAAGTCTGCTGCAAATGAATGAGGGAGAACCTCCAGCACCAGACGGTTTTTTTTAATGCTTGCCATCTTCAAACAAACTAAAAATGCTTGCACTTCATCTGATATACCTTCCAGCACCAGTGTTTTAGCAGTGTGCGCACACATGCAGGAGTTCATTGCCTGTCTGACTCTGCCTATAAAACTAGCTACTTTGTACCAAAACGAACAGCTTTGAACCAAAGAGGAAGCCTATAGAAAAGGCGATAGAATGCTGTACAATCAGGCCAGAACATTAACAAGCAAAAAGAAGCTACTCTGAAAAGCTAACAAGTTAGTTCTCATCAAATGAACCAGCAAACATGTGGAAAACTCTTAAAAATATCATTAGTTACAGCAAACCTTCCTGTGATGACCCAGAATGGGTTACAAAACAGTCACAGAAAACAGGTGAAGTCCCTTTTATTCCTTCACTTTGCTTCCGAGCTCTGAATATCTTTGACAGAAGACAAAAAAAAAAAAAAACCTCCCACACAAACAGTTACACGAAGAAGGAAAAAAAGCAAAACAAACCAGGTAAGAAGGGCTGGAGGATGTCCACAGATAACACACACCGAGAAGGATGCCAAACTCAAGAGAGAAACTATAAACCAGAGATATTTACACACTTGGTTTCCAGCGTTCACCGGTATGCAAGTCCATACTCTTATAAAGTTGTCACAGCTGCAACCCATGAAGAGGATCAAGGCCCTCTCCTCCCCAGTAGACCACGGGTCTCCCTTATCCTCTCCTCTCTGCATGCCCTAGGATGGGGATGGGGATGGGCCTGGGTCCTCCTCTGACTGCTCAACCGGCCTCTGCCTTTCCCCAGCCTCCTCCACAACTTCCAGAGCCACACTTCCTGTTGGCTGTTCCTCCTCTCCCTCAGAGTCAGTCTCTACCAGGGGCATGACACTTCCTATGCTGAAGGAAATCAACAACTGGCAGATAACATGAATGTGTTGAGTTTAAGAGAAAACCAGTGCCACCCATCTCCACAATCCCCATCTCAGACACACCAACAGCAGCAAGCTTCCTACAACTCACCCCATCCCTTTGGGACCACCATCTCTGGTGATTACAGAGAATGAGGTCTATTTCACAGACAAAAGCCTAAAATAATTTATTATGTCTGATTCACAAGAAAGGCAGGCCTGAGTAGGGTAACCAAAGGGATGAGGATTCTGGAAAGAATGTTAATGCTTGGTATCAAGAAAAATGAATTATTTTTCAGCAGTCATACCATCTGGAGTTGGCAGGGAGAATGTAATAACAGGAGCCTTTCCAGTCAATAATTCCAAATCCCTACCCACCCACCCCAGTTGTTCCCCTCTTCCTTAGTACCCCCAAGAAAGGTTTGGGGCAAGGGACCCCTATCTTTGTATGTCTTGTCTATCCACTTTCATGCAATGCAATGCATCACCCTTGGAAAGGGGAGACCCAGAGCTGAAAGTTCAAATTATACACTGTAGCCGATATGTGCACTTCTGCCTTGTGTTGATGGGTGCTGCATTGCAGCATTTATTAGTGAATAAGCAAAAGCAAGACAGGTGAGCCAAATGCCAATGAAGCATTGGGCAGAAATCAGTGCCTTTACCCCATCCTAATCTAAAGCAGAAAATAAGAACTACTTGATTGAATTGCAAGTGGACACACAAGCATCCACACAACAGACCAAGTAATATTGTCCAACAGCTCACTGATGGTGTTCCTTAAGTTCATTGTTAAGTGCAATTATAGCTCTGGGATAAAAACTATTCAGAAAACATGTGGTCTGAGTTTTAATTGTTCTGTATCTTCTGCCAGAAGATATATAAAGATTATATATAAAGATATATAAAGATTCATAAAGATTGTAAGCAGGATGGGAAGAGTCTCTGAGAATGTTGTGCAACTTCCTCAAACAGTGAGATGTGAAGATGTCATCCAGGGATGGTAGCTGGAGCCCAATGATACTCTGTGCAGTTTTAATGATTCTCTGCAGAGCTTTTTTGTGTACTAGAGCTACTCCCATACGGTACAAGAATGCAGTATGTCAGTACACTCTCAATGGTGCTGCGGTAGTAGGACAGAAGTAGATACTGAGATAGATTTATCTTCCTGAGCATTCTCAGGAAATACAGCCTCTTCTGTGCCTTCTTGACAAGCATGTTAGCATTCATAGTCCATGAGAGGTCCTCTTGAGATATAAGTGCCCAGAAATTTAAAACTACCAACCTTCTTGTTATTGACGAGTTCAAATATTCCAATATGTAAATCAGTCTGGACAGATTCATGGATTATCATTTAAAAAGCTTTCCATCACCCAAAACATTCACTTTGAAAAACTAATCTGAGTAGAGCCAATTTCTAGTGTTGCTTCATGTCAATATAATTATCAGCAGTTCCTGAACAAATAGAATGCACAAACTGAACATTGTAGGCCCTTACTTATCTACATACTGCATACTTGAACAAAAGTTAAACGATCCAGTGAACAATACAAAGTATAGACGGATATAACTAACTCAAGTAACCACTAGCTTGTTCCTGTTTGGGTGCCATTTAATGTTAAACAGGATTGGGCTTAACTCCTGATTAGACTGGGAGGGGAAAAAATCCCCAAAGACAACATAAAACTATTTCCCTTTTGTTGCATGGATGTGTTCTTGTCATTCCCAAAAATGGAATTTGACTCAAGGAAGCCGGTCCCTTCATTTATTTGTTTGCATGTTGCTTGTTTTCTCCTTTATTGCATCAGCACCGTAGCACATTTGAAGAGCATGCTTCAACTCTCACATCCAGCAAGAAAAAACATGTTCTTATATTTATATCGATCACATACTTTCTCCAACCAGGAGAACTTCTGATTACTTCATTCTCGGTGTGATTTCTGATAAACCTGCAGTGACATAGTGAAAATATGTTGACACGAAGCTGAGGAAGTATGTCTGAAAATTGCAGCAAATTCTAAGCCAACCGATTCTGTATTCAAGGAGAATATATCTTTTTCCTCCTGTTCCTTTGAGTTAATGGTCATTCCTGGTGGCTGCCTAGACAAGTTTCCTGCTGTTTTTGGGCAAGATTTTATAAGTGGTTAACCATTGCCCACATTCTAGGGCTGAGGAAGGGACTGGCTTCAAGTCACCCAGCTGGCTTCTTGCCTAAGGCAGGAGTAACTCCACTTAAAATACATTCTGCTTTATTTAAAGAACAACTCTCTGCAGATGTAACACAGTGTCCCACACATTTTAAGAAATCAAGTTTTAATGAACTGCATAACAAAAACTGAAAATACACTCGTTGTTTGAAAGTGTAGTCATGGCAACTGGGCTGCTCTTGTTGGATCAACATCCACCCACCCAGAGCATACCTGTCTTCCAGGAGTTTTCTCCTGCACTGGGCCATCCTCTTGTGTAAAGACTGCTTGGTTTTCCAATATAGAGTTTTGAACACTTCTCAAGGCACTGGGTTGCATATACATGTCTCTTGTTTTTGGTATCTGATCTTTAGGATGGACAAGCCTCTGTATCTCAATGTGTTGGTGGGTTTCAAGAACACAGGCAATCTGGTGTTTTCCAAATATTTTGAAAAATGTGGACAATAATGTTCACATTTTTGACATGGAAGATAAATGGTTTGAAAGAAGAGTGCCAATTTGCAAACTCTTTCCCTCAGTAGAGGTAGATGCCTTAAGACACAACAGCACTTAAGACATATATCACTCCATCATGCTTTATAGCATTATTTAAGGGTTTGCAAATTCAAGCATATTTGCCCCCAACAATGTGGGGTCTGATTTACCTCAGAGCAAAATGTAAAGTGAATTTGGAATTCTCTGCAGAAAGTATCTATGTATGCTCCCTATAGGCCCATTATTCATATTGCATTCATACAAAAGTAACTCAAAACAGACACATGTGAGAATAAAGAACACAACTATGATTCAAACATTTTAAAAAATTATTAGTAAAAGTACATTTTATTAACAAATACAGGTATCCAAACAGACCACAGTGAATTACAGGAAGATTTTTCCTTAGGTACTGTTAAAGCTAAGCTTGTATTCAGTGTAAAAAACTGAGAGGTAAATAACACAATACCTGAAAAAATACATTTAAATAATTTTCATTCATACAGTGCTGTGTTCTGATCAAGACAAGAATGGAGAAATTCCATAAACTATTATAAAAATTCTTCTATATAGTTTTCTATAAACATTTGACAGCTTAAATATAAATACATTTCCACGATCAATATATTACAATCGTACTGTCAAAAATATTTAAGCTTAATGTTAGTGTTTTTAAAAAAGTATTCAAATTACAATTCAACCAGCTATAAATCTGAGTATCTCTAGGAATTGCAGCAAATATTGCAGACATTACAAGAAAAAATATGAAATGTTAGCTTTTGGAAGGCTCATAGACAAATAAGGTTTTATTGTGTTTCAAAATTCTGAAAACAAGGAGTTCATAATAACAAGATGCATAAGGCAACATGGACTTTAGCACTTTGGCTTTTATCCTCACTAATGTGTACACATATTCCAATAAAACACTCGTTATCTTAACAAAACTAAAAGAACAGACTCTGTTACAGTGAACATAATCCAAATCAAAAAATGCACTTAGGAAGAAATAATTCAGAAATCAGACATTATCATGTTTTTTTTTTCTCATTCTACAGCTGACTTTATTAGGTAACTGTTTTAACCAGCATAATCAAGAAGTGGAAGCGTTGGTGAAAGTTGCACTACCGGTATCTTTATCAATTTATCCCTTTATGAATCAGTTCTATCCTGTGCATTAGTTCTAATTTTGAATTATGTTTGTTTTTTATGACACTTAGATGTTGAAGTTCATTTGACAAGTCTATCTCTTTAAAATAAGCAGATCAGGATTAATGGTATTTTTGTATGGCTTTTGTAACTGCAGTATTATTGTAGCAACATTCGATAATCAGATTCCAACGTGCAGACTCTACATTCATTATTACCTTTAATGCCATGCTTTAAGAAAGCACAAATACTGGATGACAAGTCCAGTTTCATTTCTTTGAATGCCTTCCTAACAGAAGGACTAGAGGTTCAGTGCAAGCTTCTACTAGCACTGGTGAGGAAGATCAACATAAGAATCCTACAAAAAAATTGACAAACACGATTTTAGTTTATTGGTATCTTATAAATTCCTTTGCTTCTTGTACTGGGCAATAAATTACCTGAAGCCACCACTGATCAGAAAACGCACAACAAGCAAAGACCATCTACGTAGTAAGGCTGAGATGAACTCAAGACCATTTGTTTTATGAAAATGTTAGAACACTAAAGAGGATGATCAGAACAAAAAAGATTTGTCTTTACTCTTTATTTCTCAAGCTCAAATTTTAAACAACCAACAATTTCAAACTACCTTAAAAAAATAAGATTCTCGTTATAAAGATCAGTTTTATGAAGGATAAAATAAATAGATGACTTCCCAGACTAGGCTGTTTCCATTTGCTTATGAACATTTGATGCTACAACTTATTAAAATTGAAGTAGGCAGGCTCCAATAGATCTTTCTTGACATTTTCAACATCTTAATTTTTCCCACTTTCTCACTTTTTGAGAGTAGAGAGATAAAACTCTCATTTATTTGGGGTTGGGGGGGGGGGTAAGAAATAGAACAGAGTCTTGCTAGAGAAAAAAAAAATCATTCTTGTTTCATCCTGCTGCTGTAGGTTCTTACTGATAATAAAAAAGTGATCTTCCTTCCTGTAGCAGAAGAACCTAATTAAGAATAAGGCTGTTGTAACCCTCCCCCTCCCCAATGTCTATGGAAAATACATCCAAGTGGAGACCATTCTGTATTAAAACTTCACTAATTATCTCTAAGCCAGAATACAACCCAAAGGACATTATGTGCCTCCCTGAAACCAATTTTATTCCCGTAATTGAACAGAAATATGGTTCAATTCTGTAACTGAAAAGAAGTGTTACATTAATCGCCACCTAGATCAACATACTCATCATCTCTCCTGGCCAAATCCTCTTCACCTTCCAAGTCTTTCCAAACGCTGGTAGGCAAAACTGGTTTAAGGGAATGTCTCTGAAGCAAAGCAAAGGGAAATAACGATGACAAACGAGCAGGATTTCTCATAAAGGGAGAAGCTTCGGTATCATCCTGAGACTCAGCCTGACGATGCCTTTCATCTATTTTCTTTTGCAAACCCTGTACATCTTCCATTAGATTTAAGACATTTGTGGCAGTAGCAACTGCGCCTCCACCAGGGAGCTGAGCTTCAGGAATCCATCGTAAATATCTCTGTGCCCATACTTTGATTTCTGGTCCTTCTAGACATGGCAGGAGGAGTCCATGAAGGTCAACAGGTTTACTATGCCAACTGTCATAGAATTCTCTGGAACTATTCTGAAGTTCATCAGAAGAAGTTATCAACCTGCTGATTCTTTTGCCCAAGATGTTTTTAATTAACTGATCTGTTTCTTCCTTAAAAAATCCCCTTCTTGGAGGAGGTTTTGCTTGTGTCAGGGGCAAAGAGAGTTGCCGCTGATGCTGTAAAAGAAATTTAGAAGATAAAATCAGAATTACCTGAACTCAATTCCAGCTTAGTTTCTGGGCAAAGTAGGCAATAGTATTAAATGCGAACTATAAAGACATCCAAGTTAAAACAAAATGCAAAAAAGTTTGAATCATTCTTTTTTACTTTTTGTAGGAGTTCTTATGAAGATGTTTACTCAAAATTCACTATAGTTATTTTAATGCATGTATTCCAACCAAATTGAACAATGTTATTATATTGAATTAGTATCCCAATCTCTATCATTCCTCCAGTTATTATAGTGGAAATATTCCAATATCTTACCTTGAATCGTGAAGCTTTTTTCTGACTTTTTTCTAGTTTTGGCTTTTCTGCATAAAGAGGGTTGTTAAGCAAAGCTTGAGCCTCGTGTTCAAACTGCACTGACCAATCCCAAACCGAAAGAAAATTAAGTTTGCTGCCTTCTGTATCAAGACTTCCTCCATACTGTTTAAAAAATATAGTCTGGAATTAATTTAGACATGAATTTTGTCCAGTCAGCAGTGCTTCAATCTGCAATACTTCCATTTTAATTCTAACCCTAACCTAATCCATTAAACAAAGTAAACGTTAGCCATCAAACAGCCAGTTTGGTATAGTAGTTAAGGTGTTGGCCTACATAACAAGAAATGGTGACTTCTAATCCTGCCTTTGGCATGAAAGCAATCTGGGTGATGTTGGGTCAGATTCCATGACCCTGGGATGCTACAACTGGATCATAAGTGGGAACTGGCTGCCAAGCACCCAAATGTTGATCATGTCACCATAGTAGACATTGCAATGGCCAGAACTTTGAGGACCTTCATTCAGCACCATGCTCACTTTGAATAGTTGCTGAACAAATGGTGGCTGTACAATGGTTATAACTCAACAATTACCTGGCATTTTTCAGTAAACATCTAGATTGTTTACCATAAGTGTTCCTTATACATTTGTGTGTCAGACTATGAAATGATTAAGGGGACAACAAGCTATTGTTAACTCTACTCATGCTCTACGACCATCAAATATTGTTCTTAATGCTTGCAGCAACCATCCTTTAATTCCAGATTCCTGTAAACATTTCATATTTCAAGCTTATTCATTTTACCATATACTGTCCCCAAATTAGCAGATGTATAATGAAATGTCTCACATTTATACTCTGTGCTGACCTGCTGAAAAATAAAAATCTGGTTTGTTATATCTTCTGCCCTAAATTTTGCTAAGGTCAAATTTGCTTTTATTCCCTTTGAATCAGAGTTCCTTCAATGCCTTTCCTAAGAAGCTCAGTTGTTCACTCTCACTATTTTTCCATTTATAGAAATAGAGCTGTGTTGGCACAATGGTTAGAATGCAGTACTGCAAGCTAACTCAATCCTCACTCCAGGAGTTTGATCTACCAACCTTCCAAGGCCAGTAAAATGAGGACCCAGATGTTGGGGGCAATATGTTGATGCCCTAAACCACTTAGAGAGGGATGTAAAACAATATGAAGCGGTATATAAGTCTAAGTGCTATTGCTACACACTGAAACAATGATAGTGTTCTTCCAATTCCATAAATGCAGTCTTCACATACATGCTAACAAAACTGCAAAGGTTTAATCTATGCAAATAAATCATAGCATATTTTTAAAACATTTCTCCTGTTAAATCATTTACATTTGCAGCATTATACTATTTTTAAAAACATTCTTGCAATATTTTTGACTCCCGTTTTATCTACCGTATTTTTCTGTGCATAAAACGCACCCCCCCCTCAAAAAAAGGCTGGAAATATCTGTGCGTCTTATACATTGAATGTTGCCAACGCCTTCCCACCCTTTGATCCCCACCTCCCACCTCTCACGAGGCCTCTGCCTCCCAGCAGTTTGCCTCCTCGCAGCAAACAGAAACAGGTATTTGTTCTTGGAATAGTTATAGTAGTCACTATTAAATTGGGTATAATGGTGCCTTCATTTAAACTTTGGATCCTATGAGAAAGTACAGCATATTGTTTAAAGGATTTCTTTTTGAGCCCTAATGTGGCTCTGTGATCAGAGGCTGGGCTTCCCAGGATTGAGACTCCCGCTCAGGATAGATATTTTAGCTAGAATTTACATTGCCAGCATGTCATTTCCATATTACCTAACATCACCAGTGCAGGAAATAGGGGAAGTGAGGATGAAGGAGGAATGTGAGCGATTCTTAATTTGTATGTGAAGGCTAAAGCTTGGCAAACAATAATACCTACTTCTACTAAGGCTTAATTTAGCCATCTTGGGGTTATTATTATTACCTTGAAGGCCAATTATACACCACAGTGATAGTTAAGAATCACTGATATATTAGACTAAATTACAGTATTGTCTGAGTTTCTTTACTTCTAGGATTAGAAAAGATGAAGAATGCTGTCAGACAACATCCAGAGGATAAGGAGTTTCTGAATTAGCTGAATCAAAATGTAATTCATTGCCTCAAGTTACAGAGGTCCTCCTTTGCAAAATATTCTTTTGCACATTCTTAAAATGTGGGTGGGCAGTTTCCAAAGCCCATTATATTGTCTCATAAACAATTTTAGAAGCAGACTTAATAAAGTCACAAAGTTAGAACAAGCTACTATAAAGTAGGTGGCACAAGTAAAATTGAATCTGCTGAGCATATTTTTCATTTTATTCTGATTCAATACAAATACTACTACTGCCTTTATTTAAGAACTTCCATGGGCATTCAGATAATGATAAGAATTTAGTAAAACTGTAAGCTGCCAGATTGTCAGTCACTCAGGATGACAACTTGCAACAAAGAAAGAAATTACAATAAAACAAAAAGAAAAGATGGCAAGTGCAATGAAGTGAGGGGTCTCCCTTTCCTTCACCAACGCCCTGAGTGAAGAGTCAGGGATTCAAGGTTCTCCTGAAAAAGAGTAGAGCAGGGGCCACACAGATCTTTTTTTTTTTTTGGGGGGGGGAGAGGAATCTCACTTCAAAGGACAGGTACTGCTGTGTGCTTCTGCACGTATAGGTGCTTCTGAGGTCCTAAAAGATGACATGGTTTAATCAAAGAAACCCTAGAGCATGTCAACTTGCAGGATCAAATCAGCCAGGCAAATATTATGAGAAACAGGGATTCCCTCAAGTAAACAGGCCCTAAAGCAGATGGCTTGAAACAGGAGAGAGTTTGCTACTCGTCTGATAGCAAAATTTTGGTCAGTATTTGGAAGGATGTTGCCTGCTAAGATCACCACCAAGAACAGAGCTAATTAATGTTAATACAGTATACACAAATTATATCGTAAAGATATTTATCACTGGACATATTGATATTTTATTTAATTCTGGCCTAAGCCCATACAGATAGTCCTTTACTTACAACCATTCATTTAGAGACAACACTGAAAAAAATGACTTATGACCATTTTTCACACTTACAACTGTTGTAGCAGCCCCATGGATCATGTGATCAAAATTCAGATGCTTGGGAATGGACTCATATTTATGATGGTTGGAGTGTCCCAGGATCACCTTTTGCAACCTTCTGAGGAGCAAAATCAATGGGGAAGCCAGATTCACCTAACAACCATGTTACTAACAACTGCAATGATTCATTTAACAGCTCTGGCAAGAAAGGTCATAAAATGGGGAAAAATTCATTTAACGATTGTCTCACTTAGCAAAAGAAATGTTGGGCTCAATTGTGGTCATAAGTCGAGTATTTTCTCTACTTGGTTGTAACATTCACGCAATTGCATTCATTAATAGGTTATTGACTATAAATAGGTTATTGAATATTCCCATTCAAATCTTGGGACATAATCCTTCTACCATTCTTTCATTTCAGATCATTGAATCATTTTTATTTTTAATTCAATTCCTTCGACTAGGCAGTCCTCATTTAGCCCTTTATTACCCACTTCCAAAACAATTCATTTCCATTAAAATACTGTTTCCATTTGCTGCATTTTGGGTAATCAAGATTATTTCCCTCTTACCGTAGTGGTGTCTCTCTGATGTTGAGAATTGAAGAAGAAGGTGCTAAATATGGGGATGTAAAGGCTGTCAGACAGAACAGTAAGGTATGTTTCTGTAAATTCAAACGCTGGTTGATACTGCTGAACTAGTTGCCAAATACAGTCCAGGAACAGCAAGAAAACTGGAGCCTAAAAAAAATGAGGAAACTACAATAGTACAATATACAGTAAATGGATCACCTTCGTTGAAGTGCTGCATTCAACAAGACTTGACTTAATAAGGGTTCTATCAAGTCAGGATATATCCCTCCATAAGAACTACGAAGATCATTTATAAAAAATGGGGAGTGGGGGGGAATCTCTTTCCATCAAATGAATTTCATTCCTCTCCTCATTTCATATAACCCTATAAAACAGGATTTAAAATAGTTTTTAACTGCATGCCAAGATAACAAATCTGACATTTTATTTTATTTTGATAAATATTTGCTTTTATGCCATTTTAAGTATCTCACAGAAAAAAGTGCTCATAAAAGTTATGACTGCTCCACGGTTGCTTTAATAAGTTTTAGTTAGTTGCATTTACTACATGGCACTCACATGAAGGCAAGTCCTGCAACCATCCTTATTTTTTTCTCTTATCATTTCTTGCCACTGAAGTCATTAAGGAGTTGTAGTTCTAGTCGGAGGCATAAGTTATTGAAAGGGTTTTAAATATATTAAGGCCTGTAGGCATAGCTGGAATCTCAGAATGAAAATGTTATGAACAGTCAATTAAACCAACCAATCCAATCCAGTCCCTTGGTCAGTATTATGAATGGAAATTAAAATTCTCCAACGGACAGCTCCCTAGTCTTCATTTTAACACCTCTTGAATTGGTGGAAGAGTTTTTTTTCAAACAGTTTCTCTAATGTTTAATAAGAATTTTCCTTTCTGTAATTTACATTCCATTTGTGTGACATCATTTCAGGTATATGAAAAATACTGTCATATATCCCTCTGGCAGAATATATTCTAAATTCCCAGGAGGGAGTCAGCAATGCTTGGAATCTCTGGTAGGCAGGAAAAGGACTGGAATGGCCTCTCCCCAGCACTTCAGAGTATTTCTACAGTTATGCTGTAATTGCCTTAGTCTGGCAAGATTCTGTAAACAGGTGAAGCCCCTGTCACACTGCACCAACGGATGGAAAGAGGATGTAAAACGGAGAAAAACACTTGCCATCTGTTGGTTAACGCGATGCTTCCGTTTTGTACTCACTGCCTCCATTTTGCTTCCTCTCTATCCGTCCAGCATCCGTCTATTGACATTTCATCCGCTCAGAAGGTTTTGAGCTGCTCAAAACTTTTGAGCGGAAAATGTATCCAATGCATCCGTTCTG
The DNA here is from genome assembly GCA_015471245.1 of Laticauda colubrina. Taxonomy (NCBI): domain Eukaryota; kingdom Metazoa; phylum Chordata; class Lepidosauria; order Squamata; family Elapidae; genus Laticauda; species Laticauda colubrina. The sequence continues at coordinate 13,664,102 of BLBF01000010.1, forward strand.
CATCCGCTAGGCATACGGGGGACATCCGTTCTGCAACCGTTACGCATCTGCTATATCCACTAGGCATCCGCTGAGCATCCGCGCAACTCAAATCCGTTCCAGCGGTAAACGGACGCAGGGAGGAAGCGGAACGGATGCGCAGAGTTAGTAGCACGGACGGAGAAAGGATGAAAGCGGATGCAGCTATGAATCCGCATCATCTGCTACGTATCCGCTCTGCATCCGCTCTGCATCCTCTATGCATCCGCTCTGCATCTTCTACACATCCTCTACACATCCTCTACGCATCCGCTTCCATCCGCTAGGCTTCCGTTCCACATCCACTCTCCATCCGCTCTGCATCCTCCCCCCGTCCGTTCCTTTCCATGTTATCCGCTCTGCTTATGCAAATTTTTGCCCCTTTTGAGAGCGGATAACAACGGATGGAACATTTTTCTCGTCCGCTGTGTCCTTTTTACAAACGTTTTGCATCCATTGGGCAGTGTGACAGGGCCTTGAACAACAGTAAAGAAACTACAGGTTGTCCTCTACTTACAACCATTTGTTTAGTGGCATATTTACAATGGCACTGAAAAAAGTGACTTACAAATGGTTTTCATATTTATAACCATTGCAGCATCCCCAGGGTCACATGATCAAAATTTGGGAGCTTGGCAACTGGCATGTATTTATGATAATTGCACTGTCCCAGGGTCACGTGATCATTATTTGCAATCTTTCTAACCAATGTCTGACAAGCAAAATCAATAAGGCCGGATTCACTTAACAACCCCATGATTCACATAACAACTGCAGTGATTTGCTTAACAACTGGGGCAAAAAAAGATTTGCAAAATGGGGCAAAACTTATTTAGCAACAGCCTTGCTTAGCAAAGGAAATTTCAGGCTCATTTGTCGCTGGAAGTCAAGGATTATCTCTCTTAGAAGTGACAATCATTGTAGAAGATATAGCATTTAGAAGTCCGTTACTTTCTTAATTTCTACTTTCCTGATCATCCTTACTGATTTTCCTATCTGTTAATTACTATGAATCTTTTATGTGTAACACTGTAAACCAGACACACCAGTCAAGATCATGTCTGATCACTGACAGAAAGTAGAACTATTATTCCCCATTATTTGGAAACTACAATTCCAGTGATATAAGATAAAAACCACATTTTTTGCAACACATTGACTATATTTAACTTCTAATCAAGAACTATTCCAATATTTCTTTTCACAAAGATTATTGGCAAGGAACCTGATTCTTTACTTCTACATCTGATTTGTTATCTAAAATAACTCTGTATGTATTTGTGTTAAATTTAACTCCATTTCTTTCCGACATACTTTTCGAAACAACTACATTTTAAATGGTATTTCTAACTTCTAGGATATTAGCTGTCCCATCCAATTCTAAATCATTTGCCAATCTGACGAGATATTTTTACCTCTTCATCCAAATCATCATAAAAACATTTCAAAGTATAACTTCCTGGCCTGAATGTTGGGGGATCCTACTCAATAACTCTATTTTAATGGAAAACTATACATGAGCAAATGGCTAAACTGTCATGCCATTCAGTCTACGCTTAATTAGCTTGTCAATCAAAATGTCATGGATATTTTGCTAAAATCAAGATATATTTCATCCACAGCAAACCCACGTTCTGATAAAGAAATTCCTGAATCAAAACTGGCAGAAGACAGTCCAGCTAAACTTGTTATTGATAAATTCAAACTGACTTCTAATAATTAATTCTGGACAGAGATAGCAGTAAGCCATTTCAGGAAAGGGCAAATTAGAAATCTGGTTCTAGTTTCTACTTCAGGTTCCCTTACCCTTAACTCATTAGCCAATCTTCTGCATTTGTTCAGCCAGATTTTGCGTACTGCATTAGTTTCAACCCCAGGAAAACCAGGGGCTTGACCCAGGTTCTCTCTGGCCCCACCCCTCAACCAACCACCTATTAAACCTATCCTGAGACCTGTTATGGTTCTTGGGGCCTAATTTATCAGTAGTTTGTAATTGGTGAATCACTCCCTTGTGACAACAGAGGTACAAGCCTCAATGGGGAAGTAGAGTTGATCAGATGGCTAAGAATTTGGTACAAAAGATATCCAGATTTTTCTTAAGATCTAAAGGCTAGTTTTACTGCATTATTTTGTTAAGATTCTGGAAAATAGACAAAGCCAAGCACTGCAGAAGTTTGTTGCTGAGTGGCTGCTCCCTGCCTATTAATCCTACTTAGTTCTATGAATTGTTCTAGGACAGGGGTGACCAACATTTTGGACCTCAGGGACCATCAAACTCATAATTTTAAATCCTACGGGCCACTAATACGATTCCAACATGCCACTCGCTGAAGCGCCTGGATTCCCACTGAGGGGATGGGGTCCCTTTTTCCCTCTCTCTCATCTCTCTCTCTCTTTCCCCCCGCCCCTCTGAATTGGTGCTATCAGTTCAGTGGGAACCTGATGTTCAGAATCTGATGAGCCACATGCTGAAGACCAGATGGCTGGTGGGGAGGTGGAGCAACAGGGGTGATACCTACAGCGATGGACTGATGCGCATGGGAGATTGTGGCATCAAAGCCCTTCTCGGATGTTCTCTGGCCTGCGAGGGGATGGGAGGAAAGGAACCTCTGAACTGGTGTTACCTGCTGCCTCTGGGCATCGAGGCCGAGCAGCTGCCAGCAATGTCCTCAGGGGAAGATGTTGCAAGGGGGAGGCTCGACCCCCCCCAGGAGCCGTAAAGCGCTCACTGTCCTTCTGGACCCACCAAGCCTCGTCCTTCCCACTGGGCGTGTGAGCACTTCTGCCGAGGAAGAGGAGAAGCACGGTGAGAGGAAGGAGGCTTGGTGGCTGCCAGAGGGATGGCAAGCACTTTGCAGTTCCTGAGGGGAGGGGTCGAGCCTCGCCCTCACAGCATCTCCACCTGAGAGCATCACTGGCAATCGCTTCCTGCGGCTCAGGAGGTCCACTTTCCCCACTGCTGCCCAGCCCCCTCAATGTGTGGAGGCAGGAGGCAGCAGCCACGACACGGATTTGCTAGGGAGACTGTAGGATTGCCCCACCTCCCTGCCAGTCATCTGGTCTTCAACACGTGGCTCGTCGGCCTCTGGACATCAGATTCCCACCACCCAGCACCAGTTCAGAGGTTCCTTTTCCCCCACCCCCATGCAGGCCAGGAAACACCAGGGAAGGACTCTGACATCGCGATCTCCTGCACACTACCCTCCCTCCCTACGCACATCAGTCCATCCACTGCCGGTATCACTTCTGTTGCAGACACAGGCGCGCTACAGACCACCAAAATTTTCTCACAGACCACCAGTGGTCCGTGGTCCACTGGTTGGTAACCACTACTCTAGGAAATAAAGAAATGCCTGAAGCAATACTAGCAGAGATGGAGAAGTAGGGGTGATCAATTTGGGGTATAAGCTTGAAACTATAGCAATAATTATGGTAAAGCAGAATTATTTCACACAGCACCTGCAAAATATCACGCAGCTACACCATTTAGATGTCCTAGAGCCATGATGGCGAACCTCGCGAGCCCTCTCTGTGGGCATGCAAGCCATTGTCCCAGATCAGCTCCAACAAGCATGCGCGTGCGCCTCCTGCCAACCAGCTGGTCTTTGGGTCTCTGCCATACATGCGCAGGGCGCATGCAAGGACGCACACACATGCATGCTGGGGGGGTACATGCGTGGGGATGCGCACACATGCACAGGAGATGCACACACATTGCATTTGGGGGGTTTGTGCGCACATGTGCATGCTTTGGGCACTTGGTGCCAAAAAGTTTAGCTATCACTGTCCTAGAGCCTTTTAGGGAAGGAAGGCAAGAAGAATGAATCAGAGTACAAAGTGATTGCCTGGCCAAATATTTGCAGCTCATCCCTCAAATTTTCTAAACTTGAAGATAGAGAAATCCGATGAGGTGATGTATTGTGATGTACCTGGGAGGTTTCTGAGCCTCTGGATCTTGAAGAAGTAGACAGAGTCCTCTTATCTAGCTCTGGCATTAAGATCTTGATGAATCTGGCTGGTTAAAGCAACCAGAGAAAGAAATGGGAGTTGGAGCCACAGACAGAATAGTTAACACTTTTTGGAAGGAAAGGAATAGCAATTAAGAAAGAAGCACCAGTTTATTCACCTGTCACAGAGACCGCTTTGAATCCAATAGTATTAGACAACTATTTCCATAACTTGTTATTAAAAACAATTCTTAGTGTGCCTGACATCTGATTTTATAGTTATCATATTTAAAGCCAAACCTGTGGGCCTCTTCATAGTTTTTGAAGTTTTTTTTAAACTGAAATGTTACACGAATGTTATATGAATAGATTAATTCATATCAATTGCATGTAGGGCTTGGCTACTTGTGTTATATATCTGTTGGGATCTGAAGGCCAAAAGCTTAGTGTGATCAAAGCTGACAAAAGTCTTGCCTACCTTTCTTGTTTCCTCATAAAATATTTTTGCTCCTGAACAAGAGCTCAGTTGAACCCCTGACATATTTTTGGACAAGCTATGTATTGAGACAGAGGCTCCACCATTTCCAGTTTCATGATTCTCAGCTCCCCTTCCTACACATATTTTTGCTCAAAACATCTTTGTAGAACTTTGAGTTATACCTCTTCCTTATCACTTTGCCGCAGATGGTTACAGCGATCCAAGAAAGCATGTCCTCCCATGATCCATTCTTTTTGAATAAGGCTCTGAAATCCCAGCTTTGTTCTACAGTATGAATCCATCATAATTTGAACCAGACAGGAGATCACACAACACAGGTCGGAAGCATTCTCCTCTAAAAACAAAGAGACAAACAGAACTATTTCAGATGAGAGAAAAATGTTTGTGGCTACTTTAAAAGAAGGACATGTTTGTATTATTACAGTCCCTTTCAGGCAAACATTAATGTCTGTTGAGTGGGACGTTAGCACTGTTAATGCGTTTACTGAACACCCTGAATCTGTACTACTCTATTAAAATCAAATAAAGATCAAAATTAGTACAGAGAAGCAAATGATTTAGATAATATAGTATTACTTTCTCAGAAACACAGCATTTATCAATTTATTTAATACTGTATGTCATTCAACATTTCTGTCGATTATGGCCATATAAACTAAAGGAATATATTCCAAAAGCAACATGCATTGAGGCAATATTTCACAGTGGTAAAGCAAAGATTACTGGGCATTATATCAGAATGAAACAGCATGAACATGGTGGAAGAACCTATACAACAGATTAGTTAAGCATATGGTACGAAATACAATACAGGACCAAGTTTCAGGACTCCAGGAAAAGCAAGGTAATATATTGTGCAAAGGCACGCCTTTTTAAGTATCAAAGCCAGTAACCAGGTTCACCCATCACACTAGAGATGATTCACTTAATGATGACCTACACAGAAGCCAAACCAACAGAGTTCACAGAGTAAACCAGGATTAAACAAATCAAATTTCATAACTGCATTATGAATGAACTTAGCAAGTTTGTTGTACCAGTTCTGATCGTGCTAAGTAACAAGACTGGAGATTAACAGACATGCTAAACACCAAGCCATCTAAACTAGCCCTCTGCAGGCTAGCCAACTGTACTACTCACAGGTGGAGAAAAATGGGACAGAAGACAGGGTCTTCACTGAAAGGAAAACAAGGAGATAAGACAGAGGACAGATGCAGGTGTTTAAACCAGAATACAAGAAACATGCTAGAAGGCCATGCTTTAAAATATAAGACAACTCCTTGGTGTATCTTGGTTAGAAATGAATAGCCATGTACACATGTATACAGATCTGAACATCTCAAGAATGACTAAATGCATTTCTTTTCCACCAATTCTATTTCTATTACATTTAAGGGAAAAAGATGAATTAAACAGATAGGCTCAATCCTCTTTTAGGAATGGGATAAAACATGACATGACACATTTATTTTCAATGTTTGAATATAAATTTTCCTAAAAGAAATAGGACAGTTGCAAAAAAAATGACATTTAAGATTATATAATCTTAAAATTTCTTCAGAAAAACAGCAACAAAAGTACCCTTTGAGGCCATTCCAATCAACTTTTCAAAGTGGTTTTCAATATTCAAACAGTGATGCTGTTCTTAAGGCAAGCGACTGACAGAAAGGTGTACATGATGTTGGCAGAAATATAGACCTTGATGTAGAGACCTGTGCATTTTATGTAACTGTAAATGAATTCTGAAACTGAGGGATAAAGAAAGGAGTCTTGTTAGGACTCCTGCATGCTAGTGCTTGACATGCTCTGTAAAAATGAATGGAAATTCTCTCATCCTCATTTACAATATATAGCTTAATAGAAAAAGTTAAGAGTTATTCAAAATCAGTAAGAGTAATTGTGGTACATGGTTAGAACTTGCTTGCAAGTAGTCATAATTCCATTTGAAAAAACCTTCAAAGCAGTTAAAACAAATAATTGTAATTAATTGCCTATTTTTATTTGGTAAGCTGATCAAGAGAGCAAAGGGTGGGCAGATGGTATTTGGGCACTCTTTAATTAAACAAGTTAAACAGATCTGTTCTATCAGGATTCAGGCATCTTTTTGGAATGGATTACACCAATCAGCCTATGGCTTTATAACCAGGATATATGTAATTAACAAGAGATTCTTCTAAAGGTTGTGTTGGGTATAAGAAGTAGGTTAGTAGACATACTTCTGTTTGGGAGATCTTTCCAGAAAGCGATATTGAATAGCTCAACCCCATTGCAGTTGTATATTGGTCAAGCATTTATGCTACTTCCAAAGGTGCTTTTTCAAGAGGCAACTGGACTTTCTAGTTTTTTTCTTTGAAGGTGTTTCTCTTCTCATCTAAGTTCTTCAGCTCTCCTCCAGTTCTTCTTTTTCAGCTTGTTGGATAAGAAGCGGAACATCTTCAAAGAAAAAAACAGAAAGTCCAGTTGCCTCTTGAAAAAGCATCTCTGGGACAACCATGACCTGGATGACTGAGAATCTCCATAGACATTTATGTTACAATGTAGTTGCCATGAAATCTCTCCAGAGGTTTGATCTACACTGACATTAGAATTTTAAGAAGCTGAATACTGAAAAGGCAATTTTCCTTTGTAGCAATAGATAGTCCTTGATTATGATCATTCACTTAATTGTTCAAACTTGTGATGGCGCTGAATATGTGGTATGTCCTCTGGTGCCTAGCTGCCAACTACATCAAAGCTTCCCATAGTCATCATTTGTGGCCTTCTTTGCCAGCTTCTAGAAACCAAAGGCAGTGGGGAAGCTAGAAAGGAGGTTGCAAATGGTGACCATGTGATGTCCCTGCTTAATTATCACAATGATTTGCTTAATGATGGCAACCGGTAGTGCCAGATCTGCCATTAAGTGGTATGTTTCTATGTTATCCTGCTTTATGATCAAACCACTTAGCTATGGTAATTCCGGTTCCAATTGTTGTCATTAACTGAGGGCAACCTGTATTTTATTTTTACTTATTTTAATAGCAATAGCCCTCAAGACTTATATACCACTTCAAAGTGCTTTACAGCCCTCTCTAAGCGGTTTACAGAGTCAGCCTATTGCCCCCAATAATCTGGCTCCTCATATTACCAACCTCGGAAGGATGGAAAACTGAGCCAACCTTGAGCCTGGTAAGATTTGAACTGCCAAATTGCAGGAAGCCAGCAGAAGTAGCTTACAGTACTGCATTCTAACCACTGCACCATCAATGCTCTTACACTTTGGATTCAGTAATGAACTGGTGGCAAATGAGATGCAACATAGACAACAGTGATATCAGTTTGGATGAATTGTTTCAGATGGAGTAACAGCTTGAATTTTACTATACCTTTCTACAGTGCTTACGCATTATACAAATTAGTTTGTATTTGGAGCTAATTTTAAAGCACATATTATTGTGTATTTTTTTTAAATGTCTGTCTGTCCATCCATCCATCCATTTTTGCAGGAAAAATAATTACATTATCCAATGAAACACAAAAGATGTGGGAGGATGTAGTTAATAATTTACAAGACAAGTAGTGACCCAGTCTGAGGTTATACACATCTAAGGTCAGAAAACTGTCAAGTTTAAGTTGTTTTAAACATATTTACATGGCAAGCAATTCATGAATAAAAGATTAAGGAACTATATTTTATTTTATTTCATCTACTTACAATCGACTGGAAAAGGGGAAGTATGTTTTCTTGAACTTACCTTGAAGAAGAACATTTGTGCTCTGTACTTCAAGTAATTCAATAATATCTATTGTTTTTTTCAGACATCGCCTAGAAGAACATGGACAATTAGAGCTTTAATATATCCCTGGAAAGTTGAAGTGGAAAGGCATAATTCTGTTTTGGAATCAAGTGGGATCATGATAGCAATAGCACTTAGACTTCTATACCACTTCAGTGCTTTACAGTCCTCTCTAAGCAGTTTACAAAGTCAGCATATTGCCCCCCCCAATCTGGGTCCTCATTTTACCTAGCTTGGAAGGATGGAAGGCTGAGTCAACCTTGAGCCGGTGAGATTCTAGCTGCCAAACCGTCAGCAGCCAGTAGAAATAGCCTGCTGTTAGCTCAAGAATCTTGGATAAATGCCAGTATCTCAAAATGAAATTTGTTGAAGTTCTTACTAAAATCTGAGGATACATCATCTCCTGTATTATATTAAAGGCTAGATGGTTTAAGTTTTCCTAAGTATGTCTCGATAACATAACTTAGAAAGTTAACCTACCTTATGATTTCTAGCCAATTCGTACTTTCTAACAGTGAAAACCATTTTACATCAGTATCCCAGAATTCTGCACTGTTATCTGGAAAAAAAACCCAAGATAATAATTTTAGCTATTTACAAATGAAATATAGAATGTATGTCAATGAAGCTCAAAGATTCAGAGAGAAATTAATGATTGCGTTATATTCTCAAATTATTTTTGCATCAGCACAACCCAAGTAGTCAGTGTATAGGATTTATTGTTTTACTCTGCATTTAAATGTTTATATTGAACAATATAATTCAAAAGAATGGTCAGTTATAGAAAGACATACAATAATTGAACATTTATACCTATCAATAAACTAAGGAAACCTTCTGTTTCAAAGTTGAAATAGAGATGTAACATGTGATTTTCTTTAGTTTTCTACATACCTATTAAAAACAGCTGTTTAAATTTAGTGTATGCAACTTGGATTTCTTGCAAAGATGGAAGGCTGCTTGAAAGGTCTTCAGTTTTCAAGGCTTCAAATGGAGGCTTATCAATTGTTCTATACATTCTAAATAGAACAGATTAACAACATTCAGAACATAATAGAATACATTAACTGGATACTTCATTATTTGGCATCAAAAGGGCAGAACTACCAACTTTTGGGACAGGTTTAGTGAGATTGTCAAATTTCACTAATTTTATACAATCCTGGGATATGGCAACAATATTTCTGTTTCTAAGATTCTTTTAATAGCATACGTTTATTGAAAATAACAAAGAATATGCCAATCTTCCTGACCTTCTTCTCTGCATTGTTATAGAGAAAAGTATATCTTGCTGTGAAGAAACTTAAACCTTCCCGAAGTACTGTATTAAGCATTATGAATAGTAGAGAATTTCTAATAAAAAATATTTGCTATATAAACTATTGTTACATTTCCAACATCTTTCTTGCAGCTGCAAAAAAGTTATTGAATTGTGTTATTATTTTTTGGAGTGTTTTATAAGTTTGATAAATGTATTAATAAAACTAAAGGACTGGTGTGCTAATGCATGGATTTTTATACCTTTTCTCACCTGAGCCCCAAAGAACTTCAATTGTGATTGTAATTCAGACTTCCTTTTCTTAGCCGGATGAGTGAACAAACTGTTCACTAATACCATGGTCTAAATCAGCGGTCGCCAACCGGTGGGCCAAAGCCCACTGGTGGGCCGTGAAAAATTTTTGGTAGGCCACAGAGAAATCTCACCCTCAGAGCACCCCCCCCCAAAGCAATTAATCCAGGCTATACAAAAACACAAGGCCGCTGAGCCCACATGGCCTGCGGGAACCCTCCCCACCCATTCACTCCTTACCCAGTAAACTTGTCTGCTAAGTTGCTCTTTTTCCTTTATCCGACCGTCATCTGTTCTGATTAGCTGGGAAGCAGGAAATGGTTGGATTTCTTGCTTTCTAGCTAAGCACAGTCGAACCTCCCCTAGAACTGAAGGTTTGCTTGCAAGCAAATTCAGTGCAGACTCAAGGCAAGCAAATTTGAGAGACAGAGCTAGCCGATGGCAGATAGATAGATCACTCAATGATTCTGTGAGCAACTTAATCTCCTGCTTTTGGATAAAAAATGCTTTTTTATATAAAAAATTAAATATTTACATACATTGTGTGTTGTGAGTTAATTTTGTGAGTTTGCTTGCAAGCAAATTTTGGATGAGCTAGCCAATGGCAGATAGATAAGGTTTCTGAATGAATCTGTGATTCTGTGAGCAACTCAATCTGCCCGCCTACTTTGCCTGATTTTGGGTAAAAGTTGCTCTTTTTTTTAAATAAAAAATTTAATATTTACATACATGGTGTGTTGTGAGTTAATTTTGTGAGTTTGCTTGCAAGCAAATTTTGTGTGACAGATTGAGCTAGCCAATGGCAGATAGATTTCTGAATGAATCTGTGATTCTGTGAGCAACTCAATCTGCCTGCCTACTTTTGTGTAAAAGTTGCTCTTTTTTATAAAAAAATCAATATTTATGTATTTATAATATTTACATATAAGCCATGCCTAGGCAGACACATGACCACCAAGCCACACCCACAAATTATGCCATGCCCACAGAACCAAGTAGTGGTCCCTGGGATCTACAATTATAAGTTTGGTGGTCCCTGAGGTCCAAAAGATTGGCAACCCCTGGTCTAAATTATATTGATACTTACACATAAAATATTGGTGAAAGTGCTATATCTTTCCCTACTGCCCAAGAATTTGTGATTTAAAGAAACGGGGAATTAAAGATATAGATTTATTCAAAATTTGCAGTTCCTGAAAAAGGAAATCCTAGAGAAATTTCTGTGATCAGATTGATCCAGTTATTCCACAAATAATCTAGCAGTCATCTGCAGCATTCAGAACACCCCACACGGGTTGCATTAATATTTCTTTCAGAAAAGTGCCAGACCACCCAGAATAGTGATCCACAGAAAGGACAAATGTCTAGTATATTATCAATGGGAAAGAAAATGACAGCTTGTCATTAGGAATTAAGTATTTATAGTGACTGCAACTGAAAATGCAAATACATACTATACTATGTTGAAACAGAACTATTATTTACCCATCCAAGAATAATCTATGCAGCTGGGAAGTGTTGTCATCTTGTTCTTTGGCAAAAGTTGACATCTTGAGGAGTGCAGCACCATTATGGCAAGACCAACACCAAATCTGCAGTAGGTATTTACATGTGATTTGGTTAGTAGTAGATATGTCATACAGCACACAAGTTAAGAGTAATCCAATCACCATGCATGAAATTCAGTCCCTGAAGAGCATTTAATATTAAAGTGGATGAAACAGTTTGGATAATTCTTCAAACAATAATTTGGATTATATTAATACGGTCCCATGTTCTCTCCCCATTAGATCTAACCATGTTCCCCATCTGGATTTCCTACTTGCATTAAGAATCAATATATAACTGTGTAACAGCAGCTAAGTTTTCTGTTATCCTTTTTGTTTTGCAAAAAGGGAATTTTAAAAGCACCACTGAATAAGAAATTGCTGAACTAGCATAAATCAAAATGTTTCAGGCAATCTGAGTCAGTTTCAAAAAACAAGGGACTTTTAACATATTACTATTATTAATTGGTAAGATACTTGTAACCTATCTCATATGTACCCTGCATTTGCATAATCAACCCATTTTCCCCTCCCTTTCCCCCTCATCTCACCCCAATTTAAATCTAGTATTCTATGCATCAGATGCAAAGAGCACATTTCATAAAAATGTGTGCCTTTTTATAAACTGTGTTGGTTGTAGAAGGTGCTTCCAGATTCTTCCTGATTTTTGCCATCATAGACTAGCATGACTCTCTTCCTACAATATCAGGTTTTATAGAGATAAATGTTTATATAGCATATAAGCTTTTCTCTAGCAATTTGAACTATTTCTCTAAAAAAACCTGGTTTACAAAAGAAGATATCACTCATCCAACACTTTCAGTTTTTTTCTAACACATGTAACATCACTAGAATATCTAAGAGTGCCAACCCAGAAGAAAATCCATTTAGCTAACAACTGGAACAATGATTTTCTTAGCAATATCAGCTTGTAAAAAGAAATTCTTTAGAAATTCTGATTATCTCTTCCTTAATATGTTCTAAAAAGAAATTAAAACATATATTCAAGTGTGATTTGAACATGGCTGCCTGGATTTTATACCTTTTGGAGAGGACTTTCTACTCCTTATTTCTTATTATTTATAAATGAAATAATTATTATATTTTTACATTGGGGGGTTATTAGGTTTTTATTTATGGTATCTTTTATATGATGCTGCTAGATACTATGGGATGGTTTCACTGGTTCATGGGAATGAGCATGAGAGATAAATATGATCAATATAAATGAATGGAGTAGTGAGGAAAGCTAGTACTATGTAGCAGTTAAGCCGTTAGAGGCAAGGGCAGGAAAACCTTTCTAGTCCTCCTTAGGGACAGAAGCCAGTTGGATGACCTGGATCAGTCCCACTCTCTCAGTCCATATCAGTTCTAGGTTCTGCAACAAAGAGGCCTAACAATAACACTTCTTGTCACATCACACATTGGTAGCTTTGCTGCATGAATCATAGTGAGTTTTAATGCAAAATAAATCCTTCCTCACTCACGCTAGGAAGAACAAAATGGGATAGATCTAGAAAAGCTAACTCTACATGTATCAACAGAATACTAAAGCAGAGCTATAGTTTGCTAAATTGGAACTGGAAACTCAATTTGAATCAGGTTACTGGTTCTGATCTGAAAAAGGACTAATTTGCCTTAAAAAGGGGGGAGGGAATACAAAGTTCATTTCCACTCATCCAAATCAAAGAACTGTTTGAACTGATCTATCAACTATATTTACCCATTAATCCTACTTCCCAGAAGCAAACAATACATTGAGAGACAGAAATATGAGACAAGCTATAATATTCAGTTTTGCTTAGCTCTGACTGTGCTAAGACTACATTATAAATTGCACTCATTTGATGTTATTCAATCATTTAGTAGTAATAAAAGAAGCCATCTATGTGTATGTGTGTGTGTGTGTATTTATATGCATATGTAATACGATGTAATATAATATACATATGTATATCTTTACTAAAACCTTGTTCAAACTTGTCAACAAATATACTCACTGGTATTCCTCTTCCTTGATACTGCAAAACGCTCTCTTCAGAAATAGCCATTGGAACAACAAAATAAGCAGGCAACCTGAGAAATATTAATTTAACAAATTAAAATCTGCAAGTTATTCAGGCTTATCTCTCAGTTGGAGCTTCTCAGTATAGCTCAATTAGTTAGGAATTTTTATTGTACAGAAGGACTGAAGTCATTTCAAACAATTGATTGTCTTGTGGCAATGAAGACTGCAGCCCACATCTTATATTCTCTTGGATTGAAACCTTCTATCAAACAGAAATCTAGTTTTATATTCCTCATTCTTGCTCGGGAGCTGGTGGCTATCATAACATACCTAACAAATTATCCTGTAATCATTATCTTAATGGATTATCCTGTAACAGAAGCAACCTTTGAAAGTGGTGAAAAATGGGAGCAAAATTTATCATGAATCTTGAACTAAAGAAAATGTATTTTATTTCTGTACAAGAGTTTAGAATCCAGCATCTACCCATCACGGTTATTTCATGAACCTGTATCACTTGCTATATCTACTGGCTCATATTTTAATTTATAAAACAGGTATTCTTTGAATTATGCCAGTCTTCCTTCTGAGGATGCTTGTAATGCTTCTGATGCCTTCTGAAATCCTGCAAGAAGGCTGTGCCAGCCATTTCCTATTCTTACAATGCTTTGGAAAGCTTCCAAGGCCTTCTGAAGCATCATGAGAACAACCCACGGAATTTAGATAACAGTAGGCACAGCCTTCCTGTGTGGATTTAGAAGGCCTCAGAAACTTTCTAATGCACTTTGAGAAAGGCAAATGGCCTTGGGAAGGAGTTATGGTGCAGCCAGCTGCAGCCTAGCATAGAGCCAAGCTGGGCACGCTTCATCAGCAGTGAAAAGAAGATGGTGAGGGTTGGCAAGGCAAATGCTGAGCAGAGGGGCAGGGAGGACAAGAGACATAAAATGGAAGCCAGTGTGAGTTATGGATTGTTCAGTCAACAATGTTAATTTTTAAAAAGTGATGAGTTCTTACTTTTTAGAGACTTTATAACCTTCATTGGCATTCATTGCTTTGAATTTTAGATTTCCTTTGGTCCGCTCCAATTCTTGACGCCAGTCTTTAATAGAATCAAACCATACCACTTGATTCTCTTTCTCTGTTAAAATATAAAAAAAAATTTAGACTGGACAATAAAGAACTTTTCAAACGGACTTTGCATCTTAACCAAAAAGCTGACAAGTTTGTGAAATATGCTTTTTAGTAGGATAAACACACTTGGTTTTTTTTCAGTCCTAATATAGGTTTTGATCTTAGAAGGAGTGATTACCATTCTGAAATGTTTCACAAAGCCAATTTTTCAGATGCATCATAATTAACAGGGGGTGCATATATTTTCATTTTTAACAGAAATAGCAGTGCCCTTTTTAATCAAATTCCTGCATACAGAATATTGATGAGTCTTTTACAGGAATCTGTTGAAGCCCATCTCTTGATCTTACATGAACAGCTATTATACAATCTATTTCTCATCAGTATTAGACAGGACAGGTAACCAATTCTGTTTTAAAGAAAGTTTGTCAAGACAATAATTAACGAGAATCAAAATAGTAGGCAGATATATTGTGCATGCTTACCTAAATCATTTGGGGCAGCTGATGCATAAGAGAACAGAAACAAGCGTTTAAATAGTTTAGGGGTCTGTGTTTGATGAACTATGCCACTGACAATCTAAGAAAGGAACAAGAAATCATCATATTTGTAAGCCATTCATGTTAGTTAGAAGGACCAAGTACCTTCCAACTTTTCTAGACTGAAGAATTTCCTCAAGTGACCCTATAAACCTCAAAAGGCTAAATATAAATTCCATTGAAATGCTGTATATGGACTTCCCAATAGCAATAGCATTTAGATTTATATACTACTTCATAGTGCTTTACAGCCCCCTCTAAGCAGTTTATAGAGTCAGCATATTGCTCCAACAATCTGGGTCCTCTTTTTATCAACCTCGGAAAGATGGATGGCTGAGTCAACCTTGAGCCTCGTGAGATTCGAACTAACAAATTGCAGGCAGCCAACAGTCAGCAGAAGTCTGCCAGTACTGCATTCTAACCACTGTGCCACCATGGCTCATTAGCATTAAAATATCTGACTAGAAGATGCTGTCCAGGATACTGTAGTACAAAGGATATAAATCTCACAAGTGGCCTGCATAGTTATTTGTCAGTAGATAAAATTGTGTTCGACCTAACAATTAAGTCAGGACAATAGCACATGAAAACATATGCAGAAAGTTCTAGAAGTCAGATTAAACGAACGAATGAATGAATGAGGAAGCTGAAGAATGAATGAGGAATGAGGAAGTTGAAGATTAGGACCCCAGGTTGATTTCCTCTGTAATGCTATCTCTAGTTATAAAGGTCACGATTTTTATGAAACGAAGATTTGGAGAAGATTGAGAATGTTCAAAGCTCCATAATTTGACCATACATTTCCTGCATCTTAACCTACAAAAGTGCAATACATTTCCAATACTCAAGTAAGAGTTCAAACCAAACCAAACACACAGACTCAAGACTTATTAACAGCCACAGGAGCTAAAGCACAACGCATTATATACAGTTAAGATTCATTATCTAAAAACAAATTAAGGAATAGTCATGAAATCAGTGCCACACAGTACTGTATTTTTCTTCACTGTATGTTAAATCAAATGAGAAATATTAATATGGCACAATTAATTTGTAAATGGAATCCAGCAATGAGGATATACTCTATTCTTTAATACTGAAATGTGCAATATTTTAGGAAAAAGTGGATTCAGAAATGAAGGCAAAAAGTGGATAATTTATAATGGGTTTTGTTTGCCATTCATTTAGAATGCAGATTGTAAACAAATGGTTTATAGTTGAGTATTTTGTGATTAACTGAAAACATGCCTAAGCCACAGCTAAACAAAGATGCTTCAACAAGGCAGGACTTCCTTTCCTATTTAATTTTTGGACCTTCATAAAAAATGTAACTCAGTTCTAACATGAGTGCTCTTCATGGATGTTTAGTCATATTCCAAAGATTTTTGTTTTAAAAAAAGGAAATAGGTAAGACCATAATTACCCTTTTAATTTCTTCCTCCTTGGTATACCTTAAACAGAAGTGAAACACTCTAAGATCTTTGCAGTAGATGATTATTGTATCTGGATATTTTCTTAGTTGACCACTTAAGGGTTTCTTTTTCTCATCATAAACTGTAAGAAAATATAGGTTAGTTTTAACATTTATTCAGGTAAGCAACTTACTACTATTTATCCAGCAAATCAGTAAACTTAAATCTTCTTGCACCCAAAATATTCCTAAATTTATAGCCATCATACTGAGATGAGAATTTTTTTTCAATTTGCTTGAGAAACTAGAAAACCATTTAAACATTTTAAATGCTGGTATATACAGTTTCATAATGAGTGAAATACACCCGAAAGAACATTGCTTAAGAGAATCAACGTGCAGATCTGTCGCTTGGGCTGTTGCTAATGTTATCTCTGCAACCCTACTTTTGGCACGATTATCCTAATCGCAACTTACAATTTACCTTCTTTACCTCCTGCAATTCTTGTTGAAAATACAAACAATACCCAAACTTTACCCCTCAAATATTTGTATGTCTGAAGATTTAAATAATACTGAATACATGCTTCATGACAATTTACTGCTCAATTTAATTTTAACAAGAACAGAAAGTCTTTGCTTGTGTTGACTCATGCATACAGCGATAACCTCAAGGTTGGGTTAGCGCAGTATGGTCTTTGCAGTGAAGGCAATGACAATAATCTGAAAACCACCTGGGCAAAAATATATCAGGGCAGATAACAACTTGTTCCTTTCTAAGTACAGGTAGTCCTCGACTTACCCCAACGGAGCCCAAAATTTCCACTACTAAGCAAGATAGTGACTAAGCAAGATAGTGATACAAGTGATTAAGTGACTTGAACCTAATTTTATGACATTTTTTTTTTATTTTACTACAGTTAAGCAAATCACTGCAGTTGTTAAAGCCCCTGTCACACAGCACAAACGGATGCAAAGAGGATGTAAAACGGAGAGAAACACTTGCCATCCGTTGGTTAACGCGATGCTTCTGTTCCGTACTCACTGCGTCCGCTTTTCATCCTCTCTATCCGTCCAGCATCCGTCTACTGACATTTCATCCGCTCAAAAAGCTTTGAGCTGCACAAAACTTTTTGAGCGGATGAAGTATCCAACGCGTCCGTAAGACATCCGTTACGCATACGGGGAACATCCGTTAGACGTCTGTCGTCATCCGTTACGCGTCCACTATATCCACTAGGCATCCGCTGCGCATCCGCACAACTCGCATCTGCTCCAGCGGAAAACGGACACAGGGAGGAAGCGAAACGGACGCGGAATGGACACGCAGCATTAGTAGCACGGACGGAGAAAGGATGAAAGCAGATGCAGCTCGCATACAAAGCATTAAAACGGAAAAAATGTTCGCATAGGGGACGTATCTCGGATATTTAGGATGTCTGGAGGATGCCTAGAGGATGCAAAAGGACACCTAGCGGAAAACCTATATTTCCTATAAAAAAGGGGAGGAACTCACCTGGATCTCACTTTCAGTCCAGCAGCCCTGCGGTGCAGACCTCTTCAGCCTTCATCTGGCTCTTGCTCTTCCACAGCATCCAATCATCTCCACCATGGATCATCACACACTCCTTTTGGTAGCCACCATCGTTCTACAACAGTGCGAAGCCATCTACAGGCTCTTTCACCTGTTCTATACAAAGAAAAGGAGGCAGCCAAGAAGTGCCTGGGTCCAAAGATGGATCGCGAGAAGAGCCGAGTACGGACTGTATAACAAGCTGATGGTGGAGCTGAGGAACGAAGACCCTCGTGCATTCCAGAACTTCATGAGGATGCCGCCAGCCATGTTTGACGAAGTTGTGGAGCGGCTGAGACCCAGGTTGACGAAAGCAAACACCAACTTCCGGCCCAGCCTCAACCCTGGGCTGAAGGTGGCACTGACTCTGTGCCACCTGGCCTCAGGGACCACCGACAGGAGCATACAGTACACCTGGAGGGTGCCACACAACACCATCAGCATTGTGGTCAGAGAAGTGGTGCAGGCCATCATTGAAGAATACCTGGAGGAGCTCCTCCAGTGTCCCTCCACTGAAGAAGGCTGGAAGAAAGTTTCAGAGCAGTGGTATCAGAAGTGGAACTTCCCCCACACCGTTGGAGCCATAGATGGGAAGCACGTGGCCTGCAAAGCTCCAGCCAAGTCAGGGTCCACTTATCACAACTACAAGGGCTTCTTCAGCATCATCCTCTTCGCCATGGTCGATGCTGACTACAAGTTCATGTACATCGATGCTTCAGGCAACGGCTCCTCTTCAGATGCCCAGGTATACAGCGACAGTCACCTCAAGGAGGGGCTGGAACGCAACCTCACCGTGGGCTTCCCAGATCCAGAACCCCTGCCCAACGACACACAAGATGTGCCCTACTTCATCGTGGGGGATGACGACTTCTCCCTCACAACCTACCTCATGAAGCCCTACACCTCCAGACTCCTCACCCGCGAAGAGAGGATCTTCAACTACAGGCTGTCCAGGTCAAGGCGGGTGGTGGAGAAGGCCTTTGGCATCCTGGCCAACAGGTTCCAGGTACTTCTCACCACCATGCAGCATTGCCCACAGACCGTGAGGAGGATCGTGGAAGCTTGCTGCATCCTGCACAATCTCATGCGCACCCGCTACCCAGTGTTGCAGAACAGACTCGTGGATCTCCAACAAGGCAATGGGGACATAGAGCCTCGTGAATGGAGGCAAGGGCGAAACCTGATAGACACTGTGGATGTGCAAGGCCCCAACAGAGCTTCACGTGAAGGGAAGAAGCAGCGCAACCTCCTGAAACACTGTGCAATTCCCCAGCTGGAGCAGTGGAGTGGCAAGACAGGATGATAGATGCTTAATGGATGCTTCCTTGAGCCTGTCTTATCACACTGATGAGATTGTGCCATGTATGTTGAGTGGCCCTACAATGAACAGGGCATTTAATAAAGAGTTGTGTTTATGTTGAAATGTGTTGATGAATGATTACATTGTTATTGATAATAAAGGGCCAAAGGTGTGGCACCTGGGAGGGTGGACCATACAGTCCCACTATGCTTGCACTGAAGGTTTATCTATCCCACAGCTATTACCCATCCCACAGGTTTTCTAATGCCTTCCACAGCTATTACCCATACAACAGGTATCCCTGCCCATCCCACATGTATCCCTGCCCATCCCACAACTATTACCCATTCCAAAGGTATCCCTGCCCATCCCACTGCTATCTTAACCCATCCCACAGCTATTACCCATCCCACAGGTATCCTTGCCCATCCCACAGCTATTACCCATTCCAAAGGTATCCCCGCCCATCTCACTGCTATCTTAACCCAACCCACAAGCATGCAAAGGCTTAAACCATTTCTAAAAGTTTCCACCAAGACTTTATTGACTAAAAGAACTGAAGCAAGTGTGTGAAGCAAAGATAATCTTTTTTAATAACAAACTGTAAAAGAAAATGACCCAAGTGTCCCAAGCAAAGATAAAGTCATCAGGTAGCAACCTAGTCTCTGGCACTCTTCTCAGTCACTCTGAGGCATGCCCATAGTCTCAGGGATGAAGGGTCCAGGTCCTGTGGAGGTGGCTGCTGCTGGAGTGCTGGTTTGAGGCACCATTGGGGTGCCTGGCCCCGAGAGGACAACAGGGGATGGTGTGTGGAGGAAGCTCTCAGAGAGCTGGCTCAGTCCTGTGATGTTGAGAGCCCCTTCCTCCAGGACATGACAGATGTTCTGAGGCCGGGCTTGGCTGTGGGGTGGAGGAAGGAGGAGTGTAGTGGGGATGTCTGGTCTGCAGGTGAGCGAGGTGAGGCGTCGGTGGCATCTGTGATGTGGGTGGCATCAGTGGCATCAGTGGCGTCCGATGTACCTGTGCCTGGACTGGGAAGGGGTGCCTGTGCTGCTGGAGCTCCTGGTAGCCGTAGCCTTGGTAGGTGAGGACCTGGGAAAGCTTTGGAAGGACAGTGACATCACCTGGGGTGGAGGAGCAGACCTGGACTGGGTGAGAGCAAGTTCAGCTGGGTCTGGAGGGTTGTGAAGAAGACCGGTGATCCTGTCCTTGATCACCTGGTACTGTGATTCGGACATGTCCAGGAGGGTCTGCTTGACGTAGGTGAGGAAGGGCTTGCGGTTTGAGGATGGTATGTTGGTGTGTACCAGCTGAGAGAGGAGATCTACGCTGCTTTTGATGGTGTCCCTGATCTCCAGCAGGACAGTGTGGCTCTGCCCCTCCGGTCTGACTCTTGCCTGCTTTCTGTGAAGGTGGAGCTGGGAGTGGATGTGGGTTGGTCTCTGGTGGAAGTGCCCTCTCCTTGCTCCCACTGCGTCACGGGGTCCTCCACGTGCTCCGCCACGGGGAGTGCAGTTGTCGGGGGGGTCTCCATTGTGGGACGCCCCACAGATACCTGCCTGGACACAGGAGCTGACTCTTGGCCAGAAGAGGACTGGCTTTCTGCGGGCTGCCTGAGAGAGAGGGTTGTCAGAGGGGCTGCTCCTCGGTGGCAGATCTCACCCTTCAAGAAGCTGCACTTGGCCATCACGTAGGTCTCCCGGTCCGTCAGCTTGACCGTGGCCTGGCCAGATTTCTTGAGGTGCAGCTTCCCGTACCAAGGGTGCATGTGCTTCCACCAGCCGAGGAGCACCTCCGAAGTGTAGCCCAGGCTCTCCGCCTTCTCTCTCCAAGCAGCCTGCTTCCTTTTGGTGTCTCTATAGAGCCTGTGTCCCTTCCGCTATAGATACTCGTTCTCCCTCAGCCATTCTAGCACCTCATCCTCATGTTCCTCTTCGAAGGAGAATTGCCTCCTCTCCCGTTCACGCGTATGCCTCTTCCTCCCTCTGGCAGGGCCATCTGGGCCCTCATCAGAGGGGCTTCGAGGTTGTAGAGGCTGCTCCACCACACCACCACCACCACCAGCAGCAACAACAACAGTAGCAGCAAAAGCAGGACCAGCAGACCAGCAGCACCAGGAGCACCAGCAGGACCAGGATCAACAGCAGCAGAGTAAGCACCAGCAGGACCAGGATCAGCAGCAGCACAGTAAGCACCAGCAGGACCAGGAGCACCAGCAGGACCAGGAGCAGCGCCAGCAGAGTAAGCACCAGAAGCACCAGCACCAGGAGAAGCGCCAGCAGAAGCACTAGCACCAGGAGCAGCGCCAGCAGGAGCTCCAGCACCAGAAGAGTCAGCCCCAGCACCAGAAGCCCCAGCAGAAGCAGAGTCAGGGCCAGGGGGTGGGATGGTGGCCCTGTCCTTCTTGCCAGGGCTGGCAGCAGATGGCACAGGCTTCCTCTTCTTCCCCGTGGTTGTTGGCTGGAGATGTGTCTGGCAGCAGGTCTTTCCTCTGAATGGTAACCTGCTTGCGAGCTGCATCCTTTTATATCCGCGGGTCTGACGCAATGCATCCTCCCCGCATGCGCAATGAACGCTTTGCATCCGCTAGGCATCTGCTCGGCTTCCGCTCTGCATCCGCTTCATCCGCTCGGCTTCCGCTCTGCATCCGTTCCTTCCGTTGCGTGTCCGCTTCGCTGTGCTCCCCCAGAAGCCCCGCGGATGTGCCATCCGCTTCCATCCGCTAGGCTTCCGTGGAGCATCCGCTTTACATCCTGGCTACATCCTCCCCCCGTCCGTTCCTTTCCGTTGTTGTCTGCTCTGCTTATGCAAATTCGGGGCACTTTTGAGAGCGGATAACAACGGATGGAACATTTTCTCGTCCGCTGTGTCCTTTTTACATACGTTTTGCATCCGTAGGCCTATGTGACAGGCCCTTTAAGCAAATTGTGTGGTTGTTCAGTCAATCCAGCTTTCCCCCGTTGATTTTATTTGTTGGAAGCTATCTGGGAAAGCTATAAATGGTGATCATGAGTTGGGAACAATGCAACTGTCATAAACACATTCCAGCTGCCAAGTACTTGAATTTTGATCCCTTGATCATGGGCACTCTGCAACAATCTTAAGTGTGAAAACTGGTCATCAGTTACTTTTTTCAATGCCATTATAATTTCAAATGGTATTGAATAAATGGTTTAAGTTGAGGATTATCTGTACATCATGGTATATCACAGGTTGCTCTCTAAGGCAATTCAAGGATCTCACAATGCTGTTAAAACTCTGGATGGTTTAGAACCAAATATCTCCAGGAATCTCATTTCCCATACAGTCCACAATGGAGGGGAGCAGGTTTTGTAAGAATGGAGACATAGTGAATACAGTACTGTACATCAGATTTCATTAGACATGGCTTTTATATCCAACTGTGATTTTGCTTATTATTTCTTACTTTTCTTCTTTACTCTGCATGTATTACTTATCACAAATATGCATCATTTTGTAATTAAAAACATAATTAAAATATTAACATTACATTTTAAAAATATCTAAATCACCCACATTTGACTAAACTGAACATGCATTTCTAATAACCATGTAGTAATTAAGATAAAGCAATTTTTAATGCTAACCTACCTCCATAAAGTTGATCTACACACTGAAGGGTTACGTCATTTTCTTCCAAGATTTTATTTTTGAACTGCGGTTCCTAGAAAAAGAAAATGCCTTTACTTTTGCTTATCAGAACATAACATAATTTAATAAGATTTTTCTTTTACTACCAATACAGTAGAATATATATACAAAAAGTTAATTAGCTCTTTTTATTTCTGGAATATTAAACCTCTTAAGAATTAATGAAATAGAATATCGTCAACATTATGAAATACAGCTGAACCTTAACCAGTTTTTTTTTCCCTTTAAAGATTCTAATCCTTCCCAGAACTGTGCCAAAACCAACTCTGGTATTTTCCACAAATAATATTCTAATTTGTCAAGGATTTAATGTTTTCATTTTCTGCCAAAAAACTTCTTAAAGTCTTTGGCTTACACATTCAAAATTATAGATGTAAAATTGTCCTAAATTCATTATAGGGAGAGCAACAGCTTAGCTTTCCAATAAAATTTATAAAATGTCATGCCTGATTCATTTCCGAGATAAAAAGTACATCATGTAACAAAATTTGCGGACACAAAACACTAACTTGATCACTTACTTCCTCTAAAGTGGATTCTTCTCCAAGGAATGAAATCTTGAAATTTGTGCAAATAAGTTTTCCAAAAGTGCCACGATTTGATCCATCGTCTTGTACAAATTTCATAACCATGTTTGCTTCACAAAGCACCAGCTCACCTAACGGAAGTTAAATTTGCTTCTTAATACATTGCAGTGAACAACTTAGATTCTCAAATTCCAAGTTGCTCAAATGCTATCATTGTAGATGTAACTTGAGCTACATAATTAAAGGGATTTTGCTACTGCTCTTGCTCTAAACTGGAGAAATACTCGTTCACTTTAAACTGTACTATCAGATCAGAGTTAAACATAGAACAGTCAGCCTTAAACTGATATCAGAAACAACATTCCAAGAAAATTATGTACAATACATCTAAATTAGGACTGTGTTATAAAAAGGAACCTCTCTTCTGCCCTGACATCCATTTAATGAGTAGTCTACTATTTTTATAAATATAAGGCAAATAGATTCATTTTCAAATAACACCATATATCTTTAAAAGCAAGGAGTGTTAAGTTACAGAAATTGAAAAGTACCCTAATAACAAATATTTGTGTTTAGTTCATTTGTTTACACACATTTCTTAGAATTCAAATCATCTACTTAATTGAATCATGTAATGCACACAACTACAGCATTCACTGTTGTGCAATAATATTTGTTTAGCATTACCTGGTAACAAGTGAGGTTCTACTTCTTTTTCTATAGGTTGCCTCACATATACTTCCTAAAAGAAAGGACACTGCATGAGTTCAGATGTTTAGCAAAAAGTTACATATTCAATAGACTGAAAACATATTTTGAGGGCAAATTACTTCTGCTGTGTTAGATTGGCATGTAGAAAACATTTACCAAAGTTACACAGTAACTGAAACCAACCTAACAAAAATGTGGAGAATTACAAGCATATAGCAACAGCCCAGATTACAAGAAAAGTACAATATTCTATTGCTGATGTGTATTATCCCCTGCTCTCTTTTTAGTATTAATTATTAAAAGAAGGAAAACAAAACTCACAATCCAAACAAGAACTCAACATAATTGTTCAATAAAATTTAACTAGTGTTAAGAAAGCATTGGGAAGCATTATCATGCCCTAAATTACTCAAGAAAAGCACAGAACCTAGTATATGTTAACAAACTAGTAAAACATAGTTTTGATGGTGAAAAGGATTATAATTAAGTATTTGTAATGTCTGAAAATGTGTCTTATATGCTGAAGGCTCCGAATTTTATTTTCTATTTTTCCTGAAGTTTAACAATACTAGGAAAGACCTCTCCTTGCAGATTTGGGAGAAATCTTGGCAATCAAAATATTAAACTTCTATGCAACCAGACTGACAAATTATTGATTTGACTCCCTACAAATTATGTGGGAAACAAAATCACAGCTTCTAAAATTTTAGTTGATTCCAAGCAGTTCCACTTTGGTTCACACAACCAGGAGGGGGAAGACTCACAGAGTCACCAGTTCCATGAGTCACCATTTCAAGCTACTGTTCCCCACCTCTGCCACAGAAATGTAGAAATGCAATAGGGGACTTTCTCTGCAAATCCCAGCCAGATCCAGCCCATTTTCAAATCAGGCACAAAGCACCTGGGCCCAGTCACCTGGATGATGTGGCTTACTTGGCACTTTAAGTGTGTTTTACTTTCACCAACATCCTTTGTAACAATCCCTATGGTTGCTTTGCTGAGCCCTAATATTCAAGTTTTAAACCTTCCATTCTCCAATCAAAATGATCTGAATCATTCCAATACTTAGCTTGGTTCCTTGACTGTTCCTTTTTACCTTAGAGAAAGGGGCTAATTTGTTTTAAAAAGAGTTGCATTTTATATCAAAATTGTTTTGACAACTGCCAACAGGAAGCCAGCCAAATATAAACACAGTTAACCATGAACGTTGCATACCAGCAAGTTTTGTATGGTGAAAAAATAATGTTCTCAATTTTTTCTGCAGAAAAATACAAGCTCCCCAAAGCTTTTTGATTTTACTACGTTAGCATCCAAAATGAATGTGGAAAATACTTTAAAAAACTCAAAAAAGGCAAAATACTAATACTTAATCAAAATGGAAACCAATGTTTTCCCTTATATTACTACAGAGCTGGTTCATAAGCAAAAAATAAAAACCACTTAGCTAGGACTCTAAATCTACAGTTAAATTGTTTTTCTCTAGTAAGAATAATATTTTTTGCTATCACTTCAAGTGATAGGAGAATTAAAAAAAACACTGCATAAGGACTGACCAAATACTTATCAAAAATTGCAAACTGATAAAAGCTAAGTACTCATAACTTCATTTAGTATGAGAAACTTATGTAAAGTTGGCCTGAAATCCTGAAAATCTGGTGTTATCATTCATTTTACATTAGTTAAAGGATTTGCACAAGGGATTACTTTTGGGACTTTAAACCGACAAAGCCTTAAACCACCCTCAATTGTTTAACCCAGGGGTCTCCAACCTTTCTGGCTTTGTCGACCAGTTTGGGGGGGATGGTTCTGTGCAAGCAACCAGTGTGCATGCTTGTAGAGCTCAATTTACACAAGAGGTGGGTGCACCCACCCACCACTTGTGCAAATGGAGCTTCCTGTGCGAGCTTCCATGGCCTGGTTCCAAATAGGCCACGGACCCTTGGCATAACCTATTAAGGAACTCCAATACCGGTTCCCAAGAATTTTACCAATCAATCAAACAAACAAAAAACATGTCAGTTTAAATGTAGTTTCAGACTGATTAACTGAAAGTTGAGCTAAATAATTAAGGGCCTGTCACATAGGCCGACGGATGCAAAAAGTATGTAAAAAGGACACAGCGGACGAGAAAATATTCCATCCGTTGTTATCC
>BLBF01000010.1:13690489-13773707 GCA_015471245.1 Laticauda colubrina
ACCAGACAGCCCCACTACACTCCGCCTTCCTCCACCCCACAGCCAAACCCGGCCTCAGAACATCTGTCATTGGTCTTGGGACTGACACCCCATGTCCTGGAGGAAGGGGCTCTCAACATCACAGGACTCAGCCAGCTCTCTGAGAGCTTCCTCGGCACACCATCCCTGATGTCCTCTCGGGGCCAGGCACCCCAATGGTGCCTCAGACCAGCACTCATCTCCACAGCACCTGGACCCTTCACCCCTGAGACTATGGGCATGCCTCAGAGTGAGTGTGAAGAGTGCCAGAGACTGGGTTGCTACCTGTTGACATTATCTTTGCTTGGGACACTTTTCTTGGGTCATTTTGCTTTTACAGTTTGTTATTAATAAAGTTTATCTTTGCTTCACACACTTGCTTCAGTTCTTTTAGTCAATAAAGTCTTGGTGGAAACTTTTAGAAATGGTTTAAGCCTTTGCATGCTTGTGGGATGGGTTAAGATAGCAGTGGGATGGGCAGGGATACCTGTTGGATGGGTAATAGCTTTGGGATAGATAAACCTCCAGTGCAAGCATAGTGGGACTGTATGGTCCACCCTCCCAGGTGCCACACCTATGGCCCTTTATTATCAATAACAATGTAATCATTCATTAACACATTTCAACATAAACACAACTCTTTATTAAATGCCCTGTTCATTGTGGGGCCATTCAACATACATGGCCCAATCTCATCAGTGTGATGAGACAGGCTGAAGGAAGCATCCATTAAGCATCTACCATCCTGTCTTGCCACTCCACTGCTCCAGCTGGGGAGTTGCACAGTGTTTCAGGAGGTTGCGCTGCTTCTTCCCTTCACGTGAAGCTCTGTTGGGGCCTTGCACATCCACAGTATCTATCAGGTTTCGCCCTTGCCTCCATTCACCAGGCTCCATGTCCCCATTGCCTTGTTGGTGGTCCACGAGCCTGTTCTGCAACACTGCGTAGCGGGTGCGCATGAGATTGTGCAGGATGCAGCAAGCTTCCACGATCCTCCTCACGGTCTCTGGGCGATGCTGCATGGTGGTGAGAAGTACCTGGAACCTGTTGGCCAGGATGCCAAAGGCGTTCTCCACCACCCGCCTTGCCCTGGACTGCCTGTAGTTGAAGATCCTCTCTTCACAGGTGAGGCATTTGGAAGTGTAGGGCTTCATGAGATAGGTTCTGAGGGAGAAGGCGTCATCCCCCACGATGAAGTAGGGCACATCTTGTGTGTCGTTGGGCAGGGGGTCTAGATCTGGGAATCCCATGATGAGGTTGCGTTCCAGCCCCTTCTTGAGGTGACTGGCATTGTATACCTGGGCATCTGAAGAAGCCCCGTTGCCTGAAGTATCGATGTACATGAACTTGTAGTCAGCATCGACCATGGCGAAGAGGATGATGCTGAAGAAGCCCCTGTAGTTGTGATAAGTGGATCCTGACTTGGCTGGAGCTTTGCAGGCCACGTGCTTCCCATCTATGGCTCCAACAGTGTGGGGGAAGTTCCACTTCTGATACCACTGCTCTGCAACTTTCTTCCAGCCTTCTTCAGTGGAGGGGCACTGGAGGAGCTCCTCCAGGTATTCTTCGATGATGGCCTGCACCACTTCTCTGGCCACAATGCTGATGGTGTTGTGTGGCACCCTCCAGCCGTACTGCATGCTCCTGTACGTGGTCCCTGAGGCCAGGTGGCACAGAGTCAGTGCCACCTTCAGCCCAGGGTCCAGGCTGGGCCAGAAGTTGGTGTTTGCCTTGGTCAACCTGGGTCTCAGCCGCTCCACAACTTCGTCAAACATGGCTGGCAGCATCCTCATGAAGTTCTGGAATGCACGAGGGTCTTCGTTCCTCAGCTCCACCATCAGCTTGTTATACTCGCCTCCTCTCGCAATCCATCTTCGGACCCAGACACTTCTTGGACGCCTCCGTTTCTGTAGATGGCTGTAGATGGCTTCGCACTGTTGTAGAACGATGGTGGCTACCAAAAGGAGTGGAGATGACTAGATGCTGTGGAAGAGCAAGAGCCAGATGAAGGCTAAAGAGGTCTGCACAGCAGGGCTGCTGGACTGAAAATGAGATCCAGGTGATTTCCTCCCCCTTTTTATAGGAAATATAGGTTTTCCGCTAGGTGTCCTTTTGCATCCTCTCGGCACCCTCCAGACATCCTAAATATCCGAGATACGTCCCCTATGCGAACATTTTTTCCGTTTTAATGCTTTGTATCCGAGCTGCATCCGCTTTCATCCTTTCTACGTCCATGCTACTAACGCTGCGTGTCCGTTTTGCTTCCTCCCTGTGTCCGTTTTCCGCTGGAGCGGATGCGAGTTGCGCGGATGCACAGCGGATGCCTAGCGGATATAGTGGACGCGTAATGGATGACGACAGACGTCTAACGGATGTTCCCCGTATGCGTAGCGGATGTATAACGGATGTGTTGGATACATTTTCCACTCAAAAAGTTTTGTGCAGCTCAAAACTTTTTGAGCGGATGAAATATCAGTAGACAGATGCTGGACGGATAGAGTATGAAAAATGGACGCAGTGAGTACAGAACGGATGCATCACGTTAACTAACGGATGGCAAGTTTTCTCTCTGTTTTACATCCTCTTTCCATCCGTTGGTGCTGTGTGACAGGGGCTTTATTGAGTACAATCTTCCAAGTTATTTTTTGAGGGGGGCGGAATTCCCCAAACATTTGAGTGTAATGTGATTTCTTTTCTGTTAAGCTGTGATACTTGCTAGGTGATCTTAAGTCAGTCCTTCACTCATTCTGACCTTCTCATTAAACTGTTGTTTAAAAAACTGAGAAAAACTGCATTGACATTATATGAAGTTTCACGATTTCATAGTCTACTGGACAAATATAACCCTCAATACAAGAGTTATTTCAACATTTATACCCCAATTTTCTCTTCAAGCATTGCCTTTCCACAGTAATGAACAATACTCAGAATTTATTCCACATAATAAAGCTATGTATCATTATTATCCAGGGAGAATTCCTTAACTGAAATTTGTACAAGGAATATTATGCTTAGCATCAGAGAACTCCATCTAAATTTATTTTACCAAATACTCTTCCTTCCATAATGGATTATCATGAAGTTTTAAAGAAAGTCACATACTAAATGTTGATGCTGAGAATTTAGACAATTTGAATTCAGATTGTTCAATTTATGTTATATCTCTCTCTAGGAAGGCATGAATAATGAAACTAAAAAACAAGTATAACCAGTATGGAATTGGCCTGAAGGGCAAGTTCAAATATTTTTCTTTATTAAGAAACAGTTACAGTACTATACAGACAAGCAGAAGAATAGAGAGATATTTCTGTATTTCTTTTTTCTAATTTTAATTTTTTGGTAACTTGGCTTCTTTTTCTCCTTGATTTTCCGCCCTTCCAAACCCCTCCATTTTTATTATTTTGCATTTTATCTCTTTAAAATATAATACTGTGTTGAAAGGTGCCAAAATGCCTTTTTTTCGAGGATTCAATTTTCCCACTGGGAGAGCTCCCGCGCAAGGATACGGACAACTGCTTGAAAGCTGGATCTTTTTATTTTTCAGGAAGGCGGGGAACAGCGAGTAGCCTGCGTTCCTGGGCTAGCTAGCTTCTTATGGTAAGTCCCTGGTTTTTTTATATCCTTTTTGTCCCTTTGTAAGTTGATTTTGTGTGAATGTTTGTATTTGTGCTTAATGTTTCAAGTCCTGTTTGAGTTTGTCTTTATTCCCGCTGGAGGGCAAACTCCACGGGGTGGCCAGATTGTATTATTGGTTTTCTCTAATCTCTTTTAGCTTTAAGATGTTTTTCATATTTGTTCTGTGGCAATTTCCTGTCTGTCCCTTTTGTAATTTATATTTTGTGTCTTTTGTCTGTTTGTTTTGCTTATTTGGTATGTCCTGTGTTTGTAAGGGTTTTCTAAATTATATTTTGTTTCCTTTTCTTATTTGTCTAGTTTTCTTAATTACTCAGGGTTTTGTCTATAGGAATTCTTTAATACCTTTTTATTTGATTCCTTTTCCTATGTAAGTTTGTTTTATGGCTGACCTGATGTTCTCCTTGGGCTTTTCCTGTTTTTGTGACACTACTGTCTTCTGAAGTTCCCTTTCCACAACTGCAAAGTGAATTTTTTTAAATAACAAAAGTACTAGCAGAATATAATTGTCAGAAGAGATTATGAAAACCCCTTAATTTCACAATAGACTAATTTAATCATAATATCAACTGGAAATCTGTGAGCATCTAAATCAGGGGTGTCAAACTCATGGCCTGTGGGCCGGATGAGTCATGTGCTGGCCACGACCACCCCTGCTTTAGCAAAGGGAAAAAAGTCCCAATATGTCATGTGATGTTGGGGTGAGTTGACACCCCTGATCTAGATCAAGCTAAATCCAAAAAATGCTTGGGAACCCTGGAAGCTTGGGACTCACAAATCAGCCATCAACAGGCACATAAATATTTTCATATCATTCAAAAGAGACAATTTTTAAAAAAGCTAAAACGGAAACAAAAAAAACCAGAATACCTCCTGATCAGCAATTATACCGAAACAAGCAAAGATTCATATTTGGATTAATATAAGACAAACAAACAGTAAACAACCCAATCAAGCAACTACCAAGGAAAAACATCACCCCACCAACACTCACAGGGCTTACTATATACTGTATAAAAATAGAGCAAACCCCATTCTCTTTTAGAATTGAAGATGTTACCTAGCTGGATAATGTAACTGTACAAGAACCAAGCTCAGAGAGCACCAAGAACTCCTCAGTTTCATTAACAGTTGTTATAGCTAGGATTTAAGTTTTCCAGAATCAACTTAATGCCATTTCAACTGCCCGCAGGATGCTTCCTGTATGTGGACAGACTCAGTTATCACTACTAAATTACTAATCAAACATCCTCCTAGCTACACCATTACCAACTCAATCGCAACCATTCTCTTCAAGCATTATTTCAAAAAGCTATAAAGGAAGAAACTCATTTTGGGCTCCATTCAATGCAGGGCTCTCTACTTTTAATGGCTTCTTCCTTTATATCAAATAATATAATATCCTAATTATTTATGATCTTATTGGCAGATTATGTATCTTCACTGTGTATCACACTGAATTCCAGCTTCCTTCTTACTACAGCCAGCATCTTAAGCTAACAAGTTGCTCATGGTCAAAATCTAATCAAAGCAATTTTATCTGTGCTAATTGTTCCAACAAAAAATTAATTTGCTAGTGATTCAGCAATTACTTTATTTCTAACCAAAGGATAGAAACCTGTAAGAATTCACAAAAATAGTGTTCGTATTATGATATATTGAGCATAAAATAGCCAACTTCATGTTGTCTTAAGGTTTATGGTTCTGTAAGTCACATAAATCCCAAAAACTGATTTGAGTAAACTATGGTACATTTAATTATGGGAGTGTCATGTGAGCACAACCAATGTATATCCTGCATACAATGACATCATCCAAGTACACATTCACTATACCAGCCTTTGTTCATATTCTGGCCATATGCTGACAATCTGGCTCTGTGATAAATTACTTGTTTCACTATTCATTAGTAATATTGGAATGTATACTTTAAATATACTGTTTCCAACTACCTTCATTTTTAGTACAGCCAAGAATGAAAAAAATTAGGTAAATATCATTTATAAATGACAAACCTCAAAAGTAGAAAGGTATATTTCTGCTAATTTCATTTTTAAAAATAATAAATGGCTGCCATTTTAACAAATGTGCATGAAAGCAATAAGGTGGTCTGAAAGTTAACTTTTTTTTGATAAATGACAGGTTAGTTGTTCATGTGATCTGCTAATCTACATAACAAATGGATAGGATGCATGTAGACTTGAATGCTGGATCAAGCCATAGTTAAAATATAATTATCTAGTTTTTTAAAACCAAAGTTTAAAAAAGCTCCCTCTTTTATCCAGACCAGCTCTACCATATAGAATAGTAAGCTACTTAAAGGTATCCATGAGGGAATGAGGTGTCAAAAAGCAGGTGCAAGCATGCAAGTGATAGCCTTTTTTAAAACATATCACAAACATCACATGCATATAAAAAGGAAGTGTGGTTCAATTATATCCACCATCTTGATGTTTTGGACATCCCCCTCCCCAACAGGAGCTTATGAAAGAAAGTACTCTTCTTACAATCTTTTCAGGTCCTCACAAACACATTATAGTTCATGCATAGGAAGTGAAACGGACATAGTGGAACTGAAGAAAAGATGTTTCTTTTCATTTACTTATTTCTGGGGCGATCCAAAATCTTAACTCCCAGGAAACAAACAGGAAGCACTAACCTGGTCAGTCACTGAAAAAATGAATCTGATTCCCTTGAGCTGCAAATTAGCCCATTATGTCAACATGCCCAATGCCAATCAACAATTTTTTTTACAACGCCCACATTTTATTGACATACAACCAAATTTATTAAGCAATATGTAATAAATTTGCTTTTCAAAACATTGGTGTTATTAATGGAAGTTGTCATGATGTAACCATCGAAAAATGAAAATACTTTGGGACATATCCTTTTGCTCTTCATGTAAACTTAAGTTGAAGTAGAAAAAGGAGATTCTGTAAGTGGAGTAAACTAAGTCTTGCAGACTCCAGTGGTACTTAGTTTACTTTAGATAAAATACCAATGTCCTAAGATTGTCACCAGATAACCAGAAGAAAATGCTTAGGGTAGTATGGCTGGATTTGCTTATTAAAATCTCAGTGAACTTAATGAAGTGGGCTTTGGAGAATGCAGGCACAGACCATAGCACAAGGTAACAAAGAGACAATTTTTTAAAAAAGGTGGCACATTTACTTTGCAGCACTGAAGTTTCATTTTTAGTCTACCTATCTACAAGAGTCTTATAGCACTTTAAATATAAACTAAGACACCAGACTGTTCAATCTTACAGTTGTACAATGGAAACATGAAAAAAAAAATTTGGGAAGGCCCTATTTTTTTATTTTTTTGGGGGGGAAAGGGGAAATCTAATGACCAGAAATAAAGAGCTTCACCCAAGCATTGTTTTATCAGTTCTGGACACAGCTTTCCACAATTTTATTCGTGAAAAAGCTGAAACTGAAACAGAATTTAAACCTCAACTCATTTCTCTTCAAACTTACACTTTCTTTCTTGCCATGCTGCATCCCTACCTTTAGCTTTTAAACATTAAACTTGAAACACGGGCTTGGCTGTCTGCCCATCCCGCCATAATACACTGATTTAAGTATATAAAAACCGCATGCTTTTCCTGAGGAAGCAGGTGCTTCCAGAGGGCAATTTACGCACCCGGGAAAGGTGTTGGGGGGGGGGGGAAGCACAAGGATACCGTTTCACACATAATAACAGAATAACTTTGTCACTTTGAACGTACACTAATCGGGGTATCTTAAAATGAAATTTCGTTGCATTCAGCTCTCAAAGGGTCAACTCTTCCCACGTTTTACCCTCCCAAGCCCCCGTTTCTTTTGCTCCCTTCCTTCCTAGCAAAAGGGAAAGACGGGAAAACGGCACCGTTTATCCTCTGTTTTGGCAGCGCCAGAAGCAGCCATCCCACCCCACGCCTTTCGGACATTTAAATCTGTCCCACCCCGATTGACAAGTCCTCTCTCCTCCCGAGGGTTTCGTAAACGGAGAGGACGCCGGCTGCCAAGAGTAAAATGCTCCTTAGGGGTCTTGACCCCCACTTCCTCACAAGACACCACACAAAAACCCCAAGGCTTCCTTCAATAAGGAAGAGGGATCCCCTTTCCTAAGGGATGGGGAGGCGGGCAAGGACTGGAACGACGGTACCCCTCTCGCCCACAAAGCAGCCAAGTTGGGGGGGGGGGTTTGTTCCCCCCCCCTCCCTCCCTCCCTCCCTCACAGGACGAGGAAGCCCCGGAAAAGCCGCCGCCTGAAAGGAAACCCTGAGAACCGAGCCGCCTTCGCCCGCGCTCTCGCGGGAACTCTTCTGAGAGCGCGCGCTCCCCCTTTCCCCCCCCCCCATTCGCCTCACCTCAGGGCTGATGTAGGAGACGAAGGAGGGCTTAGCCGGCTTAGCCCCCGCGCCCACCCCGGCGCCCAGCATGGCTTGCCCCCACGAAGTCCCCCCGGGGGCCCTGCTGCTGCTGCTGCTGCTCCAGCCGGGGCCGGCGGGCAGGGTCGTCGGCGGTGTCGGCAGCTCCTCCCAGGAGGACTCCACATCCTCCGCCAACGCCGCCCTGTTCCGTCTCAAGTAATTGATCCCTCCCATCGCCCCGACCGGCCTCTGCTTGCTCTCCCGCGCGCCTCGCGGCGGCCCCTCCCCAACCCTCCCCATTTCTGGAGGAAGGGCACGGGAAGCAGCGACGCCATTGGTCCGACCCGGCTTCAATCAAGTAGGAGGGCCACCCAGGCAGCGAGGCAACGAAGGGTAGGGTGGGGGGGGGGGGTTTGCTTACGCTCTGATCTTGGAGGATTGGGAAGAGCGAGCAGAAGAGCCAATCACAGTTTCAAGAATGAACACCGATTGATAGTCGCTTTGTCCAATCAGTTGAAGCAAAAGCCTGATTAGCTCCTCCTTTTTTGAAATTTTTTAATTTCAGCTGGAAGTTCGGACTTTGAATTGGTTGCCCGTGTATGGTCGCTCATTGTTTATGTATGTATATTTTTCAGGGTAAAGTATACGCTCAAATGAGGTTCCTTTTTTCACGCACAGTGCATTTTTAAAGTCAAAACATACGATGAAAAAAGTTGCAATACAATAAAAAAAAACTTTTGCATGAATTCTAAGATTTACAAACCTACTTTAAAAATATTCTTAGGGGTTCCGATTATTATGTACAAATACGGTATTGTAGTTAACACGCATTTATTGTAGAAGAGATAACTGAAAGGCAGGTGGGTGACTTTGGACCAGTGGGTCTTTCTCAGCCCAGTATCTTACAGGGTTATTGCAGTGGGAAAATACAGGTAGTTCTCCAGTTACAACAGTTCATTCTACTGACTGCTCCAAGTTACAACAGCATTGAACAATGTGGCTTATGACCAGTATAGCATCCCCATGGTCATACGATCAAAATCCAGTTGTTTGGCAATTGGTTCATATTTATGATGGTTGCAGTATCCGGAGGTTAGGGTTAGGGTTAGGGTTAGGGTTAGGGCTCTGACAAGTAAAGTCAATGGGGAAGCCAGATTCATTTAACAATTGGGTTATTAACCTATCAATAGAATAGAATACCTTTATTGTCATTGCATTCCACAAATACAATGATTTTTGAAAGCTACTCCAGCACAGTGCCCCAAACACCACATCACAGTCACATCACAGAGTATTTAAAAAGTAAAATAATTAAATAATAATTAAAAACCTAGTCTAAAACCTATCTAAAACATTTAGTAAGTTGAATAGTTTGAAAATGCCACTATATACATAGGACTAAATCACATATGCATTATTTGATTCAAGACAATTATTGTCTTGGAAAAGAAACTGTTTTTCAGTTTATTAGTCCTCATTTTAAGACACCTATAGCATCTCCCTGATGGTAACAGTTTGAAATATGAATGTCCAGGATGAGAACATTCTGTGGAGATTTTTAGTGCTCTAGAGAGGAGTCTGGTCTTCGCAATCTCTTCCAAAGAAGAAAGAGGGCAACCAATGAATCAACTGTTGATTCACTTAACAGATGTGGCAAGAAAACTCATAAAGTGGGGCAAAATTCACTTAAAAGTTTCATTTAACAACATAAATTTTGGGCTCAAATGAGATCAAAGGCTACCTGAATAAGGCAGGAGTATTATGTATGTTCATTATCTCGCGTTTATAGATAGATAGATAGATATAAACATAAAGACTAGATAAAATAATAGCACTATTGATGCAATCCCAGAATATCTGCAGTACCACTTGCACAATATGGATGTTGACCAAATCACCCTTCGTCAATTGCAAAAGACAGCTTTATTTGAAATAGCTTAAAATGGCTAATCTGCAGTGACAATGTTGTGTTTCTTTCCCCTTTAAGATTTCACTAGCATATCATTGTTGATTTCATTCAACAATGAAATCTGATGCTTCAGTTGCAACTGTTCTGGATAGTGATAGAGACGCAGTCATCCAGACTGTGGTAACCTCTGTATTAGATTGCTATCATATCCTTTATCTGAGGTGGCATTTTCAAAAATGATAGTTACCTCCAAATGCAAACATTGTACCCAGCCAATGTCAATGGTTCCTGCCTTACTTATATGGATAACAAACACCTGATTCATATACTGTATTAAGCCATAGTTTGCTTAAGATGGTTTAATCAATTATCTAGAATTAGTTGGGCTTGTGCACCATAATTGGTTAGGCTGGTGCATCATACTAAGTCATAAATTTAGGATGCATGAATCACAGCAAAATACAATACACTAAGCAAAAAACAAAATGTTGTAGCTTAGAACTATGTGAGAGTTCAGATTCAGACCAGCAGCTTTTGCATTAACACTTTTGCTTAGCCTACAACCCTGAAAGAAAAGTAGAAAAAGCACCATTTTGTTCCTTTTATACAAGTGAAGCATCTACAGTTCATTTGTGTTCACAAAATAGAAATGAAAAGGGCTAAAAACTGGACCATGTACTGGAAACTGGGTTCAAAGCATGCTTGCTTCCAGAGTTAAACCAGTGGTGACCATCTCATTTATTGCTGACACATGGAAACCATCTCTATCTTTGGGACTGGATTGCAATGAAAATCATTTCACTAAAAACCAGCTCTAGGGAGACTTACTAGAATTACTACAGTAAAACTTTCTATTATTTTTTAATTTCATTTTTGGGTGCTTTTTTGTGCTTTTGTATCAGTGTTATAAGTTTCTTCAGAATCTGAATATCTACTGAGATTCTCAATCATTCAGGTCATGGTTGTCTCAAAGGTGCTTTTCCAAAAGACAACTGGACTTTCTTAGTTTCCTTTAAAATGTTTCACTTCTCATCCAAGAAGCTTCTTCAGAATCAAAATGAAATTCCCTTGGCCAATAAACACTCTGTACAGTCATATATTTTTTTCATAGATATTCTGTATATTCATATTCTGCATATCCATATATAGTTATACATTCTGTATATTTGTCAATACATATTTATATTTTATTGCTGTTTTGCACTTCTGGTTAGATGCTAACTGCATTTAGTTGCCTTGTTTAATTGTTCATATGCAGTGACAATATCTAATCTAATCTAATCTAATGGCTGTGCAAGGTTCCCAGTGAATTAATGTGCACATCCAGTCTTAACCATGGTTTAACAAATAACCCACAGTTGGCTGAGTTTGTAGAAACACTATGGCACTTTGGCCTATGGTAGGATATGGATTCCACTATTTTTGCCTCTCTCCCCTTGCTTTCCCCCCCTTAGAAATGAAATCTTGCAACAAATTTTAGCTTTCCTGACGATGGAGGAAATATCTTAACAATTCTGACAGTCTAGATGGAATGTTTCAGAACAGTTTTTACCAGCAGCTTTTGCATTATTGCATAATAAGCTCTAGAGGGTTTGAAATAACTATGATTCCTTGGCAGTAGTAGTGCTTTTGAGTTCTAAATAGCTCTGATATTGATTTCCAAATAGCTCTGATGGTAATAGTTATTATAAAACTTAGTCTGAATAAGAGGTTATTGGGCTGACTCCTAAAATAGTTGAAGTCATTCATCAATGTATGTGCAAAAAGCTGTCCCTTTTTAAAAATTCAGGAGTTTGGGTACTTGGAAAATGGTTGCTTGAGGTTTCTAAATCCAATAATGTATTTTCTGTCTCAACAGTCACTGAATAGAAATGCAGTAGTTCCTGGAAGAAAGCAGTAGGCATATCTCAATATGGCTTAAATATTAAATGACCCAGCAAGGCCAGTGAAACAGCTGCTTCTACCTAGATAGCAGCCAGTTCACACCACTGTTAACAAAAGAAAATGTTTTCATTGATATGATTGTTAGATTCAAGTGAAAACTGTTCTAAGTCCACTGGAATTTAGGAACAATGTGCTTAACATTGAGTTATTGCTTGATTAAACAAGCATGCCAACATTTTGTTTGTTCTGTAGCAGAAATAAACAATTCCAGTACTGTTGAATATCGCATAATGGATCATTGATGAAATCTGGCGCTTCCCAAATATTTTGGATTACAACCCAACGTAATTACTGGCAATGCTGACTGGAACTTAAAAGAGATTTCAAGTTTTAAAAGATTTGAGATCTGATTCACATGATGCCCTAAGTCATACAGTGATTTATTTGCTTTTGATCTATAGCACCATATGTGAATTAATTTCTTCAGCAATTAAACTTATAAAAAAGTACAGATTTGTAAGGCACCTATCTTGAATGTGTTGTATTTTCTTTTCAAAGCAGAAGACAAAAAGTAATCAATAGTCAGTCCATAAGTATTTAGTAAATATTTGCACCATTATTTCCCAAGTACTAAAATGTTGATAATGCTATATTTGAATTCTTTGAAGAAAATGAAGCCTCATTCAAGTTTTAAAAATTTGCATAGTATATATAATTGCAGCTTAATATTATTTGTGTTTACTCAGAAGTCTCACTTCATTCAGTGGAACTTATTCCCAGTCAAAGGCTGCTTAGAACTGCAATCTAATTCTTAGACCTTCACATTCAAAACTTAAAGGCTATTCCTTTTTTAATATGTACAGTATGAATATATACATCACTAGCCAGAAGAATCTACTGATATATGTGTGGGAGGCTTTATTCCACACCTCTTTTCAGCAGATAGCAATCTATTTCATTATAACCCAGCCAAACCATTCTTATACATATTTAAATCCTAAACCTATATAAACCCAGATGTTCTGGTTTATTTTTTCTTGGAGGCAGGCTATCTGAATTTTACACAGCAGTCCTTAACTTACTACCACAATTTTAATTGCTAAGAAAGGTGGTTCTTAAGAGTAGTTGTGTCCAACTGTTAAGCAAATCACTCAGGTGGAGTTTAAGTTAGATTTCTCATCAGAAATCAACTGGGAAAGTCACAAATGATGATCATATAATCCCAGGATGCTGCAACTGTTGGGATACAAGTGAGTTGTGAGTTGATCAGGTGACTGTGGAGATGCTCTGACACCTGTAAATGTGAGGACCTGTTGTCATTTATTAAAGTGTGGTTGTAACTTTGAATGCTGTAATTTGTAACCAAGATGGCTAAATGTGAAAATGAGAATTACAGATGTCCAATACGTCCAATGACATGAGGCCTTGAGAAGGATTGACAACCATGTGCAGAAGGCAGAGTTAGATATCCACAATTCTGCCAGCTAGAAAATGTTTCCCTCCCTCTTCTGTTATCAACAAATACTATGCAACCTATATCAATGAAGATTCTCAGTCATCCTTATAGAATTGTCTGGAAGTTGAATCACAACAACTTGACTTCCTTTTCTTGTTGGTTTACAATAAGCAGCAAAATGCTTCTAACCAACAGGAAAAGAAGTCCAGTTACTATGACTCAATTACCAGAATAAGCATAAATAAAAACCTTTGTTCCGAAAGAGTTTCTAGCTTAAATTGAAGTTGGATTGAAGGGGAAGAAAAGAAATGCAAGAGATAAAAGCTAATAAGCTTTACTTGAACAAAATGTATACATAAGCTTTACCAAGATGAAAAAATTAAAACAGATATGAAAACTCCCCTCTTCTCCATCATCTTTAATTAACAGAAAACAAAATGAAGGAACAAGATGGGCAGGATTCCAAATACCTTTGGAATATTCCCTCCTCTCTCTAGAAAGCTACTATTCATCCTTAAAGACAAGGTCACACTGGCCGATGGATGCAAAACGTATGCAAAAAGGACACAGCAGACGAGCAAAGTTTCGGAGGTGGCTCCATCCGTTGTTATCCGCTCTCAAAAGTGGTGAAAATTTGCATAAACAGAACAGAAAACAACGGAAAGGAATGGACAGGGGTAGTACGTAGCGAGGATGGTAAGCGGATGTTCGTGGGAAGCCTAGCAGATGGAAGCTGATGGAAGCGGATGACCACATCCGAAGGGCTTCCGGGGGAGAATAGCGAAGCGGATGCGTAGCGGAAGGAGCGGATGCGTAGCGGATGACGCGGATGCATCACGGACACCTATAGGATGCATAGCGGATGCGTAGCGGATGTGTAGCAGATGCGTAGCGGATGCAAAGTGTTCACTGTGCATGCGGGGAGGATGAATTGCGTCAGCTCCATGGATATAAAAGGATGCAGCTCGCAAGCAGTCACCATTCAGAGGAAAGACCTGCCGCCAGAGACATCTTGAAAGAACACCATGGTTCGTCAATCAGGGAAGAAGAGGAAGCCTGTGCCTACTCCTGCCAGCCTTGGCAAGAAGGACAGAACCCACCCCCTGGCGCGAACTCTGAAGCTGCTGGTGCTTCTGTTGCTGGTGCTGCTGGTGTTGCTGGTGTTGCTGCTGCTGGTGCTGGTGCTTCTCCTGCTGGTGCTGCTGCTGGTGGTGCTTCTCCTGCTGCTGGTGCTGCTGGTGTTGCTGCTGCTGGTGC
The DNA here is from genome assembly GCA_015471245.1 of Laticauda colubrina. Classification (NCBI taxonomy): domain Eukaryota; kingdom Metazoa; phylum Chordata; class Lepidosauria; order Squamata; family Elapidae; genus Laticauda; species Laticauda colubrina. The sequence continues at coordinate 13,705,007 of BLBF01000010.1, forward strand.
TTCTCCTGCTGCTGCTGGTGCTACTGCTGGTGCTGCTGCTACTGCTACTGCTGTGGTGGACCAGCCCCAAGGCCCTCAAAACCCTGCTGCTAAAGGCCCTGAAGCCCCTGCCAGAGGGAGGAAGAGGCAAGGCAAGGAGAAGGGAGAGAGGAAACAGGACTCCATTTCTGAGGACCATGAGGAGGAGGTGCTGGAATGGCTGAGGGAGAACGAGTACTTGTGGAGAAAGGGCCACAGACTCTATCGCGACACCAAGAGAAAGCAGGCAGTGTGGAGAGACAAGGCAGAGAGCCTGGGCTACACTGCAGATGTACTCCTGGGATGGTGGAAGCACATGCACACTTAGTATGGCAAGCTGCACCTGAAGAAATCTAGCCAGGCCGCTGTCAAGCTCACTGACCGGGACTTGTCATGGCTAAGTGCAGCTTCCTGGAGAGTGAGGTCCGTCACCGAGGAGCAGCCCCTCTGTCAACCCTCTCCCTCAGACAGCCCACAGACAGCCAGTCCTCTTCCAGCCAGGAGACAGCTACCGTGTCCAGGCAGGTGTCTTTGGAGGGCCCCATGGCAGAGACCCCCCCACAGCTGCACTCCCAATGCCGGAGGACGTGGAGGATCCCCTGTCTCAAATGGAGCAAGAAGAAGCAGCAGCCAGAGACCAACCCACCCCCACCCCCAGCTCCACCTCCACAGAAAGCAGGCAGAGAGGCAGACTGGAGGGCCAGAGCCACACTGTCCTCTTGGAGATCAGGGACACAAACAAAACCAGCACAGATCTTCTCTCTCAGCTGGTCCACAGCGACATACCATCCTCGAACCACAAGCCCTTCATCATGTACGTGAGCCAGACCCTCATGGACCTGCCCGAGGCCCAGTACCAGGTGATGAAGGAGAAGATAACAGCACTGCTGCACCACCCTCCAGGCCCAGCTGAACCCGCTCCGACCCACTCCAGGACTGCTCCTCCACCCCAGGCAATGTCACAGCCCTTCCACGGCTTTCAACAGCCCCTTGCCTACCAAGGCTACGAGTACCAGGACTTCCCACAGCAGAGGCAGCCCTTTCCAGTCCAGGCCCAGGTACATCGCACGCCACAGACCCCTCACCTCACCCAGCTGCAGACCAGACAGCCCCACTACACTCCTCTTCCCTCCATCTGACAGCCAAGCCCGTCAACGGACAATCTGTCATCAGTATTGGGCCTGACATCTCAAGTCCTTGATGAAGGGCCTCTCAACCTCACGGGACTGAGTCAGCTCTCGGACAGCTTCCTGAACACACCATCCCCTGTTGTACTCTCGAGGCCAAGCACCCCAATGGCGCCTCACACCAGCACTCCAGCCACAGCCACCTCCACAGTCCCTGGCCGCTCGACAGCTGAGACCATGGACATGCCTCAGAGTGACTGAGAATAGTGCTAGAGACTGAGTTGTTACCTGTTCACTTTATCTTTGCTTAAGACACTTTACTTGGTTCATTTTGCTTTTTTAATAAAGTCATACAGTTTACTGAAGACAGTTATTAATAAAGGTTATCTTTGCTTCACACACTTGGTTCATTTTATTTACTGAATAAAGTGTTGGTGAAAACTTTGAAAAAAGGGTTAAGCCTTTGCATGCTTGTGAGATAGGTAAGGATAGTTGTGGGATGGGTAAGGATAGCTGTGGGATAGATAAACCTCCAGTGCAAGCATAGTGGGACTGTATGGTCCACCCTCCCAGCTGCCACACATATGGCCCTTTATTATCAATAACAATTTATTCATTGATCAACACATTTCAAAATAAACAAAGCTCTTTATTAATGCCCTATTCATTGTAGGGCCACTCAACATACATGTCACAATCTCATCAGTGTTATGAGACAGGCTGAAGGAAGCATCCATTAAGTATCTACCATCCTGTCTTGCCACTCCACTGCTCCAGCTGGGAAGTTGCACCAGTATTTCAGGAGGTTGCGCTGCTTCTTCCCTTCACGTGAAGCTCTGTTGGGGCCTTTCACATCCACAGTGTCTATCAGGTTTAGTCCTTGCCTCCATTCACCAGGCTCCATGTCCCCATTGCCTTGTTGACGGTCCACAAACTTGTTCTGCAACACTGGGTAGCGGGTGCACATGAGATTGTGCAGGATGCAGCAAGCTTCCACGATGTTCCTCACAGTCTGTGGGTGATGCTGCATGGTGGTGAGAAGTACCTGGAACCTGTTGGCCAGGATGCCAAAGGCGTTCTCTACCACCCATCTTGCCCTGGACAGCCTGTAGTTGAAGATCCTCTCTTCACGGGTGAGGTATCTGGAACTCTAGGGCTTCATGAGGTAGGTTCTGAGGGAGAAGGCGTCATCACCCACAATGAAGTAGGGCACATTTTGTGTGTCATTGGGTAGGGGGTCTGATCTGGAAAACCCATGATGAGGTTGCGTTCCTGCCCCTCCTTGAGGTCACTGGCATTGTATACCTGGCTATCTGAAGCTGACCTGTTGCCTGAAGCATCGATGTACATGAACTTGTAGTCAGCATCAACCATGGCAAAGAGGATGATGCTGAAGAAGCCCTTGTAGTTGTGATAAGAGGACCCTGAGTTGGCTGGAGCTTTGCAGGCCACATGCTTCCCATCTATGGCTCCAATGGTGTGGGGAAAGTTCCACTTCTGATACCACTGTTCTGCAACTTTCCTCCAGCCTTCTTCAGTGGTGGGGCACTGGAGGAGCTCCTCCACATATTCTTCGATGATGGCCTGCACCACTTCTCTGACCACTTTGCTGATGGTGTTGTGTGGCACCCTCCAGGCATACTGCATGTTTCTGTATGTGGTTCCAGAGGCCAGGTGCCGCAGAGTCAGTGCCACCTTCAGTCCAGGGTCCAGGCTGGGACGGAAGTTGGTGCTCGGCTTGGCCAACCTGGGTCTCAGACGCTCAACAATTTTGTCAAACATGGCTGGTGGCATCCTCATGAAGTGCTGGAATGCACGAGTGTCTTCATTCCTCAGCTCCACCATCAGCTTGTCATACAGTCCAAACTCCACTCTTCTCCCGATCCATCGTCGGACCCACCCAGCTCTTGGACGTCTCCTTCTTCTCCTTGCGTAGAAAAGGTGAAACAGTCTGAACAGGACTTGGTTCTGGTGTTGAATGATCGCAGCTACCATAAGGAGTGTGTGATGATCCATGGTGGAGATCAATGGATGATGTGGAAGAGCAAGACCAAGGGTGAAGAGGTCTGTACACCACGGCTGTTGGACTGATAGTGAGATCCAGGTGATTTCCTCCCCCTTTTTATTGGAAATATCGGTTTTCCGCTAGGTGTCCTTCCACATACTCTAGGCATACTCCCAACATCCTAAATATCCGAGATACGTCCCATATACAAACGTTTTGTCCGTTTTAATGCTTTATATACGAGATGCATCCGCTTACATCCTTTCTATTTCCGTGCTACTAACGCTGTGGGGACGTTCCGTGTACCTTTCGCTTCCTCCCTCTTTCCGTTTTCAGCTGCAGCGGATGCAAGTTGCAAGGATGCCCAGAGGATGCCAAGGATACAGCGGACGTGTAACGGATGACAACGTAGAACGTTTGTTGCCCGTGTCGCGGATGTACATCGTACGCGGCGGAAAGTTCATCTGCTCAGTTTTGTGCAGCTCAAAACTTTTTGAGAGGATGAAATAGCAGTAGAAGGATGCTTGACGGATAGAGCATATGAAACACGTACGCAATGAGTACACAACGGATGCATCGCGTTTTACAACGGATGGCAAGCTTTTTTGTCCATTTTACATCCTCTTTGCATCTGTTGGTGCAGTGGGACATGGGCTTCACTCTTTATGTTTACACCAGCAAATTTGGCTTCTTTTGTTTTGTTAAAGAGCTGTTGTACTAATGCTTGGTTCAGAAATGTCATTCTCTGAAACTGCCTACCCTAAGGACAGATGTACTGTCCAGGCAGCCAGTTCTTCCTTCATAGGAATGAATTTCATTTATAGAAAGTATTTGCACATGTGTCTTGCTGATAGAAAGATTCCTCATTTTTGGAGTTTTTAATTTTTTTTATACTAGGAACAAAGTTACTGTTTTGAAACAGAATTTTCCTTTTAAGAAACAGAAATTGAAGTTCCAGCCCTGAAAAGCCCAGATGCTCATCACAAGACATATGCCCATCATTTATTTTGACCTCTTGTGTGCAATATATTTTGTCTACATATTAAGATGCAAAATATAATTATAATCAATATATTTCACCATTCAAGGAAGTATGATTCCCCTTATCCCCAGATGTTTCTGAAGAACCATTTGCTGCTTATAGTATTTTAGATATTCTTTCCAGATAGTTTCAGTAAAGTGTCTGGAAATTTAACCCCCCAAGTTTATATTAGTGGGTGAGAAATTCATACCAGTTGATGATTTATTTATACTCTTATTAGAAGTGTGTTTTGTCTTTCTTCCAAAAGCTCAAGGCAATGAATATGGCACCTCTTCCTCCAAAGTTCTTTCTCTTAATGCTACACTAGGCATCATCCTTCATAAGAGTAATTTAAAAATAAACACCAACTCAAGGCCTAGCAACATTTAAACATTTTGAAAGGTTAAGAATTTTACAATATAATTGGAATAGAAAGCTTAATATAGTTTATTGAAAATAGACTGATTCAAAATGTCATGTTTCTCAGGGCATCTTGAGGAATATTATGAATTGTTATATCTAAATTAGTGAAATTAACAAGGGAATCTATCCTGAGTATACAACCAATAGTACATCACTTAGTACATTTTTACTCTTTATTTGTGTATTCAACTGTAGTGTTGTAACAAATCACATCTGTGAACCAAAGCATACATCAACAGGCAGATGTAGACTGAATTACACCACTATAATATTTAGCTGTTTGAAGGAGAGGTAAGCATACATTATGGCCGCAAATAATTTTCTGCTATTTTTCCTTTATAGCATAGCCTTCAATTTATTTGAGATACTGTTATCTTCAATTTTAGGTTTAAATGAAAATCACTGTATAATTTGGTACAAAAACAGCAAAGGAACCCCTTCACAGGCACGGATATGGCAAACAATTATTTTTAATTCAGAGCTAATGGTATTATTACCATACTTATAAAGCTCTCCAAAAATAGTTAGCCAAACTCTACCTAAACAGGAAAAACTGTCCTCTTGTTTATAGTTTCTGCAATATTTCAGAAAATTATTTTTTGGCCTTGCTACGTGAAAGTTAACTGAACAAAGCCCTAGATATGAAGCCTAAAACAATACTTTTAAAAAGCCATTCTATTAAGAAACAAAATCATGCCATTTTTAATGAATTGCTAAAGTTGCTGTTCATACTGCATACATTTTGCTTTTATACTGCTAATGTGTAACTAACAACAAACCTGATTAGAATAACATAAATCTGCCTTAATTACACCATTATATCACTAGATAGACAAATGCCATGGAAATGGCAGAAATGTTATATTGAAAGCACTTAAATATCAGGATAAGAGATTGTTAATGCTTCACATTAAGGAGAAACAGTCCTGCAGCCCCACTTTACAAAAAAGTGTTCTGCTATAAAATATTAAGTGAAGGAGGAGCTGTATTTACCATTTGTAATACAAAGCAACTTACAAGTGTGAAAGGTAAGTACAAATTCTAAACTTATTTGCAAATACACAAAGCAACTGAAACACATTAATAATGTATTAAATACAATTACAACTTAAGTACACAGTGACCAGTTAACATAAAGAACATAAATCAAGAGTTATATTTTAGAACCTAAAGAAAGGAGGCAGGCTAAAACAAACCAAAAATTGAAATACAGTTTTCATTCGTAATCTTTTTCTATCATAATTAAGTCTGCACATCCTTTAAAATGGTGTGAATGCCACACAAAAGTGTTTGTAACCTTTGGGGGTGCTTGTACTTGAACAGATATTAAGAATTATTTATACAACAAATGGCTTCAGTTTTCACCTTGTTGTGTTAACAATGCACACAGAAATTTCTTGCTTAAAAGTTATCATAGTCTTTCTTGTCTTTTTTCCCCTCAGCTTCAAATCCATCAACTCCATCACTGTCCCTTCTCCTTTTTCGATTGCTATGAATATTGAAACGCTGGTTCATCTGGGGCAAAGGATCCATTCCTAGAACTTTGTGGATCTGACGGAATGCAAGGAGTCTCAGGGCAAACTAGTAGCAGAAGAAAGAAAAAAGGAAATCAGATGGATTGAATTTCAACTTCATAAGAACAGAGGCTGGTTAATTTCAATGTCATTTCTAGCTGCAAAATTCTTATTTAACACATTTTTTCAGCATAGGAATTAGGTACCTGGAACTCCAGTTATGCATTACGTAAGTTATGCATCTCTACACATTTAGAAATTGATAGTTTACAGAAATTGCTAGTTTACAGAATAATTTGATATGCAGACTTTAACATAACAGATAATCAGAGTTGGAAGGGACCCTGTAGGTCATCTAGTCCAATCCCCCGCCCAAGCGGGAGACCCTACAACATTTCTGATAAATGGCAGTCCAATCTCTCATTGAAAGTCTCAAGTGATAGGGCCTCCCACAACTTCTGTTCCATTGGTTGATTGTTCTCACTGTCAGAAAATTTCTCCTTATTTCCAGGTTAAATCTCTCCTTGTTCAGTTTCCATCCATTATTCCTTGTCTAGCCTTCAGGTGCTTTAGAAAATAGCTTGACCCATTCCCCCCCTGTGGCAGGCCCTCAAATATTGGAAGACCGCTATCATGTCTCCCCTGGTCCTTCTCTTTACTAGACTAGCCAAGCCCAGTTCCTGCAACCACTCGTTGTATGTTTTAGCCTCCAGTCCCCTAATCATCCTGGTTGCTCTTCTCTGTACTTTTTCTACAGTCTCAACATCTTTTTTATTATGTGGTGAACAAAACTGGATGCAGTACTCTAGGTGAGGTTTTACTAAGGCTTTATAGAGTGGTATTAGTACTTCCCTTGATCTTGATCCCTTTGTTAATACAACTTAGGATTGCATTAGCTTTTTTGGCTGCTGCTGCTCACTGGTGGCTCATATTTAGCTGATTGTCCACTAAGACTCCAAGATCCCTCTCACAGTTCCTGCTATTGAGCCTGGTTTCACCCAGTCTGTATGGGTACTTTTGGTTTTTCTTGCCTAAGTGTAGGACTTTACTTTTCTCTACATTGAATTTCATTTTGTTTGGTAAGGCCCAATGTTCTAGTCTGCCAAGATCCATCTGGATCTTGAGCCTATCTTCTTGGGTGTTAGCTATTCCTGCCAGCTTAGTATCATCTGCAAATTTGGTAAGCTCCCCTTCTATTCTTTCATCTAAATCGTTACCCGATTACTATAGAATTCCAAACTATGAAAAGCTCAAGTGGCATAAAGCTCAAATGGCATTCTGTGATTTCTATGTTTATATTCAGAGTCTTCAATGCAGAAGTCTTGGATGTGAACTTTCCATGCTGACATAAATCTATCACTGGTGAGAGCATTGATATGTATAAAAAGTTTCCTCAAGAAATATTTGAGATGGCTATGGTCTCTAACTGGTGACTGTCTAGACATATTAAAGAACCTATGAAAAGAGCAATAAAGAAAAAATGAGAGGAATCTATTCCTCAAAGAGATTTTTTTTCCAAGAAGGAAGAAATGAGATGCTTAGAAATAATTGTATATGGTAAATTCTGGAACATAAAATGATAAATTTTCAAAATGCTCTAGAAAACCTAAATATCATCTATACGGAATCACATAGATCTTAAAAGTGAGCCATGTGAACCCAAAATGTATGGTATAGATGAGAATCAGAGTTGAATGGTAGTCATTTGGAGCCTTCAGGCTGATGTCTATAAATTTGCTAAACAATGCCAACATCTGGCTAAGACATCTTGATATAAGATGTCAAAGTTCTTCTGGCTCAAAAGTATTCAAATTTGACAGCTTTCAGACTTGTGGATTTCAACTCCCAGAATTCCTGAGCTAACATAACTGGAGGAGGAATTTTGGGAGTTGAAGTCCACAAATCTTAAAGCTGTCAAGTTTGAAGACCCCTGTTCTAGCTGAAAGTTTGATACTTTGGTCAAAATGTGAGTGGGATGAAAATTTGTTATAGAAAACATCTGAAGCCTGTGAAGGATATTCAGGATAACCATAGTACAAAATCATTATTGTCAAGTTCAGAGACATTGTCGTGAACCCCATGACAGAATGAAATAGCATGCATTACAATTTGAGACTTCACAAGATGCATGTCATCTCAGGAAATGCAGGGCTAAATTACTGAGGCAAAGACAGGGATCTTTGTTCAAATGGGACTTATGATGGGAGATAAAAAGTATCACGGAGGAATAGATCTTAAGGCAAGCCTATTTCAGATCTCCTCTTCTGAGATTGATTTCTGTATATGAGGAGAAGCTGGGGTCAACTGTGCAATACAAGGTAAAAAGGCCATCAATAACAGAATTTGTGGTATCAGGGTTGGAGAAGGACATGATGGAGAATAATTAAAGACCTGGAATCAGGGAAGTAACAGCCCTTTATCCATATTTTTCTTTTTGTCTTGCATGGAATTAGGTTGGCTGACCACACAGAAGGCTTTGAACCCTTATTGATTTTTTTCCAGTGCCTATAATGGTGATGCAGGGTCCAATGCTTTATGGGCAATGGAGGTGTGAAAGAAGCTGAAAGGATACAAATGCTTTAGAAACTGCTACCTTTAAAAGCTGCTCCCAGGAAGTGGGTGTCTGACTAAGCCAACTATGATCTTCATCTAAGCAGAAAAAGCATTTACTATGCTCCAGTGCCAGCATTTGCAAAATGGGTTCTGAGAGTAATAAGACTGAAAGACCAATCATGATGAATAACTTATCCTGTTATGAGAAAGTTTTGAGAAGAGTCGAGAAAAGGGGAAAAAACCCCAGGAAAATCAGCTCAACCAAATACTATGGTAGTTAAAAAAAAGGGGCTCACAATGGAAGTCATACTTAATTGTCTGGCATGGGGAGGTGAGTGGGAGAAACAGGATACCAGCCAGTTAATTCTGTAAGTTCTAGAAGATTCTGAATTGAGCTCTAGAGAGACACTGCCAAATATGCATGAATCATAGGACACCATGGGGGACCTAGTAAATGTTTTAGTATTTGGTAACTACTTTATATGCATAATGAGGCAAGCAGGTACCAGCTAAAATTTCCTACATAACATTTCATTTTTGCTCATCTACTGTTGTTTAATTAATGACTTCAATTTTAAAAGTTGAGCAGTAAATAAAATGATAGCACAACTAGGGAATATTGGGGCTGTAAACTAGGCAAGAAATTAAACAAAATTATAAAAAATGCAGTAGCAAACGCTTTGATGCCATTAACAAGAAAACTGTATGGAAGTGTCCATCAAATCAAAACAAATTGAGCCTGACTCAAAGAAAATTTAAATTACCAAGTTATGTAAAAAAAAATCAATTTACTTGAAAAGAAGTGTTAAATACTACTGAGTAACACAATTGGTTTTCAGCTCAAATTATACTGTTGGCTTGTATATCTTCAAAATGTTCATAATTCACAACATCCAAATTACCTGTGCACTTGAAGTAATGTCTTCTCTTTGTTGATCTGTCATTAAAGCCAGTGTATCAAAAGGATCTTTTTCACAAGGATCGAGAAGACCAGGACCACCTACAAGAAACCAGATATATCAGAAATATAATTTCATCCTTACTAAAATCTAAAGAAAGAATATGTCAAAGAGTTGCTTTGGATAATGAGAAGGGCAGTATACATTTAATAAATAATCAGCAAAACTATCAAGAAATTACTGATTTGGGGTATCAAATCAACTTGCCTTTTAGGATAATTCCTGAAGATATACACTCAAATACTCTTCTCAATGCATCTCCAGGGCTTTGCGGTCCAGTAGCACTGCTAATTGCCTTTTCTACTAATAATTCCATTGCCTAAATAAATAAGCAAAAATAAGCCACTGCCTACATTTTCATTTAAATCACATAGCAAAACTTATTACTGTGGAAGTTCCTTCTGGTCAGTGCACCAGAATTCACTAATAATAGGTTAAAATCTTATACTCCCTGGGAAAGGCAGTGATCACATTCCATCCATGGCTAAACCCATGGTAACAACTATACCAATAAGCTTGCTTAGGAGAAGGTAAGTAAAAAAAAGTCTCTGTGAGAGAGCAACAGAGTGAACAGTGGTAATGGTGTGACCTGTTATTAGGTGGAGGAATGTCCAGCTAGACTGGAGGGTGTGTATGTGACTACAGAGTCCTTGTGCTGCAGAATGTGGCATGTCAACCAGAATCCCTGAAGCCTCAGCTGACTGTTCACAAGGGAATGCAGTCAGCCTGGTGAAGTTGTTGTAACATAGGTAACTAACAATGTATGTTCTGCCTGAGACTATTCATTGGCGATGCTGGTTGTTTGCACCTGAAAGAAAGACACTGCGATTGCTTGAGAGGGTATCTGGATGATTGTACTTATCATTCTAAACCTTTTAGTAACTAATGTTCCAGTATATGTTATGAATGGAATACAAGCAAAATACTTTGGCTGAATTTTAGGAATCAGGAATTATCTTTCATGCTCCTTCTAACAAATTTATTCAACAAAAATGAGTATGTCAACTTTTAGTTCATGTAGGTAAAGTTAAAGTGGCTGATTTGTGAAGAACGCTGGAAATACTGTTGTCTTCCTTGCAGAATGTACTATAAGATGCTTCTTATAAGAAAGCCTTGTACATCATCACCACCACAAAGATAATGCCGAATACAGGAAACAAATCTAGCTTGCAAGGCTTGCTGGGCCCTTTATGAATAAGTCTTATTGCACAAGCAAGATATTCATGTTTTTTCAGAAGGGAGTTAGCTATTGAATGGAGTAGAGCCTGGTTCATAGAATTATAGTATTCCTCTAAAAAACCAATTTGTGTTCTCTAACTGAATGGAACTAACAGTTCTAAAATCCTCTTAGATAAAGCAACTGCTACCAGAAAAAGGATCTTCTTGGAAAACAACCATGAGGAAGACATTTTGCAAATTGAAATCAGGCAGTCCTTGAGTTATAATCAATCGTTCAGTGACCAAAGTTACAAGGAAGTTGAATGAAGAAGACTTTCAACTGATCCTTAAAAGTTTTAACCAATACAGTGGTTCCTGTGATCATGATCTGGGATATCAGTACCTGGCTCACAATTATGATGTTGCAGTGGACCATTGTTACGTGACTGCAGATTTCTAACATTTCCTGCTGACTCCCCACAAGCAAAATCAATGGGAAAGCTGATAGGAGGTTGGAAGTAGCCCCTTCTGATTTTTCGCCTGCTTGCGCCGCCTGCCCACAGCATCCCTGAACTCCACCTCCCCATCCAATAGCTGCCCATAGCTTTCAGTTTCAGACAGTCTAACATAAAGAAAACTTTCACCTTCCTGTAACCAATTATACTGTCATATTTATGTCAGTATGGAGGAAGATTACATTTTATTTTTGTTTTTGCTAATTCTACCTTTCCCAGCACTACCATCTAAAATATACAGTTTGCAATAAATAGATGTTAAAATATTGAATGGGCTTTTCCTTATTTAGAAATATTTCATTTTGCTGTGATATAACAGATAGTTTTTGTATTTATTGTTTTTCTGAACTATAATAGTATTAGGTAATAATCCAAGATACATAAGAAAGAAATAATGTAGAAAATATAAAAAAGAACTTACAAAGTAAATAGAGAAACCATATATTACAAAATTACTACATATGTAAAATATACTGTCTTATACTATATTACTATTGAGATAAATTATAAAACACATACAAATGTAATAAAATTGTGGTTTCTCCTATCTTATTATTTTAACTTTTTCTTATTTTTTCTGTTTTTTTTCTCTTTAATGTGACAGTTGAAGAGACCTTGTTAATCCACATCTTAAATGTTATGTTATATAGAGTTGTCCAATATTGTACAGTTATTATTTTGGCTGCTAAAATTAGACTTTTTTTTTTTTAAGCATAAGATTTTATCCTGTATATAAATGCACTAAACTAACTCTGGGTAGCATTCAATTCTTTAATGTTAACTATCTCCACAAAATCTTACCTCAAAAGGAGGTAAGCTTTATCACATGATCACCACCACAAATCAGAAATAACCCTTTTTATGATCTCTCCAATATTTGAAAGAATAATTTTAATATGCGTGTATCAATCTAATGGAAACACCAGTGATTTATCTTGTAGTTCTTATACTGAAGCCAATTTCCACAGTATCTACCAAATCATATCTTGCATGAAATTACTAAAATCAGTATTCCAACGTGGCAGATCTTCAATCTAATTGCAATATATCCTATACATGTTTGAGATTGTTGCTTTTGGTTGTTCTAAATAGTGAAATATTAAATTCTTGAGTCATGTATACTCTTGTAACGAGCCATGTATGTTCACATAACGAACATAAAAAGTAAAAACATTGTTCAAATTATCTGCCGTACAATGAACTTTATCTTGCTTTTGGCAAAGTCTGTATTGCTGGAAATTAAGTTTTGTTTGTTTTATCCAAAATCAATTTATCCTTGATTTTGGATAAAACAAACAAAACTTAATTTTAATATAAAATCAAGGATCGATTGTAATGTAGCTTTTGACTGAAATCAACAAGGTCTGAGAAACTGACTAAATAATGCCTCTGATAGGAAATATACCAATGCAAATATGATACATAACTTGGGATAACATACTCATGGCTTTAAAACACTACTTACCCAGCTTGGAAAGTCAGACCAAGTTGGCACTCGCTGACAGAGATCACGAAGAATACGAATGATAATGACACAGGACTGCAGACCATTAGCTCTAGCCTTGAGAGCAATACAAAATCAAGTTAATCAACCCCAGTACCAATAGAAAAAGAGGCCTCTTAGAAAAGCTAAAATGCCACTGCTCAATGGAAGCTCAAACACAGAAAATAAATAAGTCACTTGGAGACATTTCAGGAGCTGCCATTTACAGAAGCATTTTAGGCCATGGTTAGTAGCTTAACAAGTCAAGGTGCACAGGTGATATTACAAGTCTAATATGCCTTGAATTCCTGCACACTTTGACCTAAGATTTATTTGTAACAGCAAATACAATTACCTTCCTATGATAGAAATACAAAAAGTAAAGAGCTAACAAGTAGAGAGAATGAAAGGCTGTGGGAATCTGTTTGGTTTCTTGCTTGTGCCTTTGCTGAAGCGCAAAGTCACAGAACCAAATAGTTTCTCACCTTTCATTCCCTACACTTAATGAGCTTAAAAAAATAAAAAAGTAAAAGTCTTACACCTAAAACACAAAGCTTTAAACACACATTCTGTTATTTAAAGCAAAGTTACTCTGCAGCCTTATGGAATACATAACATACCAAACATACAATTCCCCCAGAGCGAGCCAAATATTCAACCTCGCTATCTGGTCAGAAAAACAAGTTGACATCAAATTGGTAAGAACTGAACAAACAGTTCTTCTGTACAAATCTTCAAAGATGATTCCCCTCCCCCGTCTAGCCATTTAATTTTATATAGGTGTACATATATTCACTATGGGCAACCTGGATTTTTCCTCCCCCTTTTTGGTGTAGTTTAACATCTAACTGAACAACTGAACTACTCTCTCTCATAAGGCTACAAGAAGAAAGTAAAATGATGTTCCGAACCTGGAACCACTTAGCGTGGCGTAGAGCAGCCAGAGCGTCAAGGCATTTTTGCCTGTCCAAGACGTCCGGTGGGTCTTTCACCATACCCGAAGTTACATCTAAAATGGATTGAATTGGCAAAATGCAGTGAGGAATGGGTGTTTGACCAGGTGAGCAAGACAGTTCCTTAAAATAGCTTCCATGTCACACATGCCATTTATTTTGAAATACCTGTCTCCAATATATATATCATCAGCAATCTTCCTTAAACTGTGTATCATTTAGTCCAATATGAAAAATGGTCAAGAGCGTAACAAAAAGTTAGCTCTCAATCTAATCTTTTTACACTCATCTACTGGTGAAGAACATCTACTGGGAAAATGATTTCCCCCTAAAATTAACATGTTGAAGGAAGAATGGTTGGACACAGTGCACCAGCACGGGAAACACAAGACAGAAGGAACACAAAAATCCACTTGAATGAAGTAAAAGTTACAACAAACTGTGAGCAAAATCGATCTGGAAATTCTCCTGTGCAGGCTTCATTGAACTGAATGGGCATTTGTACAGATTTCCCATTCATTTTAATGAAACTTGTGCAGGAAACTTTCCCAATGAATTGTGCCCTGTGTTTGTTGAGACAACTTTAAATGACCACATGTTATCTTGAAACATAGTCCCAGTTAAAATTCTCAAGTACTCTGAAGGTACAACAATATCTCACATGAATGTAAGGACAAAGTGTATTTATAGAACAATCAAAGCTATTTAATTTTATGGAGTTGAAAGAAATGTGAAGTACTGTACAAACATTTAAGCCAGGCATCTGTACATTTTCATATTTCTTACTCTGTTTGGGTCTTATAGTATGAAAGTGTATGCCATATATATCCATCCCAATTTCATCTTGAAAGATACCAAGAGAAAACTAGAAAGATTTAAGAGAAGAAAAAGGTGGGAAAAACCCGAAACCATGAAGACCAAAAGTTCTACAGAAAGAAAAACACTGTACCTATTCAAAACCTTAAAATGATTTTGCCAATTGTGTCTAAACATGTGGCAGGTATAATTTTATATCGATTTTAAGTAACTGTGATTTTGAAACTACAACTTAGCGACAAATTTTGATTTTTGCCAAAGTGAGCTTGCTGTTACAATGAACATTTAATGTGCCACAAGACACAACTGAACATTAAAATGTAACCTAATGTAAGCAAACATACCAGTAACAGCAAATCAAACACTCAAAAAACACACCAAGGAAAGAATGTAAAGCCAAGGAATTAACAGATTGGGCTTGACAATCATCGTCAATGAAGACACGAAGATAAACAGGTCAAGAGGAAATATCAAGCTTGAAATTATGTCACACTTGATCTATGTACAGAATATTTCAATTTTATAGAGAATGATATGTCTGTGGAAATCCTCATGAATATTTTCCCATGGGATTTACTGGGTTTATATTCTGCCTTTTACTGGCTATCCTTATACAAGTGAAGATTGATATCTACTAATTGAAGATTTGAAAGCAAGTGAAAGAAGGCATTAAGATGATAGATACTGTCAAGTGAAAGGCAAAAGAAATTTAAAGATAAAAGAATCAGCTGAGGCCAAAGTCGTCATTATTATTTGGTAAGGTATTTTTAAGGTTTATAGCAGTGAATATTGTCAATGTAGGCAGTTTATTCTACTTTATACAACTTGTACTTATGACTTCAGTTTCTTTATTGCTGAAGTCTTTAATAATTATTCTTAAATATTTAAAAATGAACACTTGCATTTCAAACACTTTATGTAAATGTTTATTAATAACGATATATATTTTATGAGAAAGAGAAGATATGTGATTTGGCTCTATTTAAATTAGTTAGCATCTTGCCATTGACCTCAGTGTAAGATAAATAATATCCATCCGTAAATCAGCTCTGAAACTTGGAGTCATCAGAAGATGCCAAAGCAGCTACAGAAATTGGGAAGACATCTAGGCTGGATATTCATAAAAACAGCTTCCCTATACGTGGATTTTTGCATCTGTTTTAAGATTCCAAATGGATTAACCCCTTAAATTCTAGTCCTTAATCAATGAATTAAACATTAACCATCATTTTTAAAGTGATTGCTTTTCTGCATTCTGTATATAAGGGGTTAATCTTCAGTAAGACATGCTGTGTCCACACTATTTCATTATTAAAATGTTAACATTCTCTTTCAATTCCAGGTATGTATTAAGTGTTACCCAGTCAACTATTTCAACATTAGTGTGAACACTGCGTAATTCCAGAGAGAAAGACAAGGACAAGAAGAAGAAAAAAAACCAACACAAAAGTAACAGTAAATGCTAGGACTATGCAACCAAACACCCTCATTGTTCAAATATGGCAGGTGTGACACTGAGCTTTAAAAACCTTGGTCAAAAATCCTTCCGATGTCTTGGTATCAATCCCTGACAGGATTCAATTGTCTCTGCTAGAAGGCTTTGGATGGGGACTAACAAAGCTAAGGATAAAAAAACAAACATAAAAACAGAAATATTTTGCTGAAGAAACACATTCCACAGCTGTTTCGAGCATTTTTAGTATTATAACCAGAACAAATTCAGTAAAATTCACTGTTGAATGCACAAAACTGCAAAGCAAAATTAACAGTTAACAGTTTTGTGTTACCTTCTCCTTTCATCTCCCTCTTCAGTTTGTAACTGAATAGGACCACACAGGATTAAAGATATCATTTATTAAACAAGAATACATTAAAGTAAATATTGGACTCTTCCAACAAAGCCTTCCTTGTCACCTGAATTCAACTCCCAAAGCCAGCTAAATTCCTTCAACCTTTTTAAGACACGGAGCATTAGCTGGAGTAAAAAAAAATATTTTGCAACAAATAAGCAACAATCTTTACAGACTCTTGTTTATTGCAAATCTGCTTTTAAGCATCATCATTTAACATTTCAAACTTTTTTGCATATTTGTTTAAAGCTGCTCAGTGTCTTGAGGAAATTTTTCAAAATAAAAGCTTTTTTTTCTTCAAGGTAATATTTAGCAAGTGAATTAAACTTAGAATAGCAACTGTAATTCAAATCTGGATCAGATAAAAATAGAGCTTTGTTTTCTTTTGAGACAGAGAGCAATGTGTGCAGAATTCAAATGCTCTAGTAAAAAAGAACAAAAATGTGGTGTATTTTCATAAGCAATATTTTGGATGGTAATCTTTATATGCCATGTATGATTATATTTGCATGTAACTATGAAAAATTCAACTCATGGCAATTAGGCAAACTTTTTTTCTCTTTGCTTGTAAGAATATATGCATATAAAGCCTTCAATTTAAATGTACACTAATGTTTTCAAAGAAGCTTTTGGATAAAGTTTTCTTAAATTATGCTGCTATGAATTCATTCCATGGCTGCACATATGCAACCTATCTCTGGCCCCTACCAAGAATTTTAACAGTCAACAATGCAACTTTTTTTTAATGTTTTATACATTCCTAGACAATAATTTAACTTTGTGACAATGCTTATTTTGCAGATGTTAGAAAAAGAAAATAAAGTTCACTTTATCTGACCCAATATAGAGCCAACACATTGCAGACATTAAATTATCATGCTTGCTGGCTTTAAAACATCTGTAGCTTTCAAAGGATAACAGAAGTGACCCTAAAGCAACGCTGCTGGCACAGTAGGACTGCAGAGATTGTAAATCCATACTGCTTTTCAAAGCTCCAGTATCCACTTTATCTGATCTCAGATACCTCTTTATACTATAAACACACTGCATGTGTACTGTTCGGTTAAAACACTCTGATCAACACCAGGAGCTGCACAAATAATGACTCTCTAGATCAAAAATCAACCTCAAAAAACTGGAAAAAAAATACATACCTTGCTCCAAGCAAAGTCACAAGTGTTTTTAAATTAAAAATAAACTATGCAATTAGACAATAAATACAGCAATCCATATATGAAATAATAAGACTGATCTAAAGTCAAAGGCACACTTTGATTTCTAATGCAATTTCTTTTTACAGAAGAACATTTCTTCATGTTGGGCTTGTAATGCTTGCAATGAAAATGTTTATTTTCTGAAGATTTTTCCAGTGAAATTAAAAAAATAAAATAAATAAAAATAACCTTTTCCAGAAATCTGAGGTTGTTAATTACAATAAATAAAATAAGAATGAAGGTAATTTTAAAAAATACACTCTTGCAAAAGTTGCCCATAACTGAATTGAATGTGTATCACATGCCAGCATGTTGCCTTCCAGGACTTGCAATCTTAGAATAGCATCAATTAAAATTGAAAATCTTTTAACAGATTTCGAACCTCCATCCCTCATGTTCTCTTCCCGAATCACTGGTGATGTCAAAGTTATCGTCACTTGCATTTTTGGTTCCACGCATGAATTCAAAATGATTGCTGCTTCTTGTACAGCACATTTTATTTCATATTTCTCAGGGCTGATTACCTACAGGAAGGAAAAACATTAAAACTTTTTCATAAATTAGAGAAGTACTGTTTCCCCCCTCTTTTTTGATTTATTGCTTTATTTTATGTTGGGTGCTGCTCAGATTCATGTCATCTGAATGGAATAGTCTTATAAATAATAATCTAACATAAAATAAAAACACAATGAATAGCTGGAAAATTCAGTGCTTAAGGAAGTTATTTTATATCATATTCTATATATGACATACACAACACACACGAGTGGGAAAGATATATTGATTTTTTGTACTGTTGATACAGTAATTAGCAATTAATTTTGAAGTGACCATGTATGAGTTGGGCAGCCACATAAATGTGTTTAAAAATAATACTCCTCCCCCCACTAAGACTCTTCTATGGCTTCAAGTGCACTAGAATTCACTGACTTGAACCCTAAGTTCTGTGTAGGATCCAAGTACCTGTAATGTACAAAACGGTACCCAACCTGGGTTCCTGTTGATATATCTGGGAATTGCAATCAGGAAATACTTGGAGAGCACCCAGCTGGAAGAGGATAGTTTGCTGTATTTGATTGCAATGTTCCTTCCATCCATCCATCCACCCACCCATTTACTACAGTCAAGCCCATACAACTGAGCAAGATCAAGGAAGTAAGAATTATACAGATTTCAGTTAGCTACTGTATATTTTATGCTAGCCTGGGGAAAATATTAAAGTTTGGAAATTCTAATGAGATCTTCTCAGCTTCCTTTCCATTTTGGGCTAAACTGCTATTTACGACAAGTTGTTAAATGTCTTGCCTGTTATTTCATGATTGTTTACATTGATTCTCTTCTCCATTCCTTTTCCAGGCTCCCAACAATCTCTCATATAATTAATTCATATAGCCAGCCACCTCACATATGTGACTGGACAAATAACAAAATAGATAAAAACAAACAGAACACATAATATAAAATAAAAACACAGGGAAGCTGAACTTCATAAAATAACCATCAAAAAAGTCAAGAGACGGACTCCCTCGTGCTTCTGAGTGAGGTTCCATACCACAGCACAAAATCAAATTTGGGGGGCCTCAAATTTTGGGGGATTTAATCTCAAGAAGAATGACATTTCACAGGGTGGGCAGAAAAAGCCCTTCCCCCGTGTTCCTTTGGAAATAAACATTACCAGTTTTTTTTTTTCAGAAGAAAAGTATGTATGAATATATGTATGTATGTTATCTATGTATATGTATATGTATATGTAGTCTTTGCTTAATGACAGTAACTGGGACTGCAATTTTCATTGTTAGGACATGTAGTAGTAAAGCATGACTGCATTGCTTAGTGGCTGCAATCCTGGCGGTTCTTATTACCGTCATTAAGTGACAATGGCTTGTCCTTAAGAAAGTACCTCCTTGCAACTTCTTGCCAGCTTCGAACAACCAAAGGCAGTAGGGAAATCAGCAGGAAGTTGGAAGTCCCAAGAGGCAAGTAAGTGGTGCATGTGAAAATTTTCAGGATCAGAGGTATATACATATGGCCAGCAGTATATGCAAGTGATTTCAGGCCCCAGAGATGGCTGCTGGCAGGTGAGGGAAGGCCTGTGAGTGGCTGCATTGTGCACATGAGTGTTATTGGCCTCAGGTGATTGCTGCTGGAAGGGGGAGATTTGCCTGATCAACTTATGATCTTCCCTACCAGCTTTCCTATTGACTTTCTTTGTGGAAAGCTGAAACGAAAATCTGCAAATGGTGATGACAGTGGGATACTGCAATCTTTGTAAATGCGGCTGGTTACCAAGCACGCAAATTGCAATAGCAATAGCACTTACACTTATATACCTCTTCACAGTGCTTTACAGCCCTGTCTAAGCAGAGTCAGCCTATTGCCCCCAACAGCCTCATTTTACTGGCTTTGGAAGGATGGAAGGCTGAGTCAACCTTGAGCCAGTGAGAACTGCTGGCTCTTAGCAGAATTAGCTTGCAATATTGCATTCTAACCATTAGGCCACCATGGCAGTTACGTGGTCACAGGTGTGGTGTGACAGCCAGAACTAAGGACCATTCATAGGTACTGCACCATCAGACCCACGTTTAATGAAATGTTTAGTTAGCAAGGACTACCTCTAGTTTGACTAAAAACCCTGACATTGTAATACATGTGTTCAATTGTTTAAAATTTCTGCTTTCTCATTATAGCTTATTAGCATACTCTCCCTTTTGGACTGACACAATTTGTTCTAATTTCTATTCAATGTAATAAAGTCAATCCATTGCAAATGTAATAATCCACCAGAATAAAGATGAGCTCCACATGATTCCCTATAGAGAGAAATGTCTTGTTTCCTATCTTCAAAGAAAAAATATTAATTGCACTATAAATAATGCATAAGGTTTTTTGGTTTTTAACCTTGGCCTCTCCTCCAATTTTAAAGCAATAACACAAACTTATATTTTAAACTTATTTAAAGATTTATCATGCATTTGCTTCAAATATACATACTGAAACATATTAAGTAGATATAATTGTTGATCAAATATGGAGTAAATAATTCCCTTTAATACTCAACTTGGGTACTTATAATCTTACAAGTATATAGCATTACTTCAAAGTAAGATACTTATGGATATTAAATTATAAATTACAGAAAAGCACCTCTCTTTTTCCATGACCTATGGAATGTTGAAGGTAGCACTGGAGATGGGAAGATGGAGGAAAAAGGAGAGGAAAAATTAGATATTAGGCAAGAAGTGGCTATTGGTCTTCTTAAGACCCGATATATTTTAGTATAATGGAAAGAAGATGATCACTTCAAGGTTAAAAAACTCTCCAAAAGTATATGTCTTCTCATTCAAAAGCAGAGCGAAAGAAAATTGAAGAACACTTTACAGTTGCCACTTTCTAGAACTTTAGGTTATTCATATCCTCTACTCCAACAAATACTACAGATCTTGCTGAACATAGCCTCTTTTCTGCTATAATAGCTTCTGTTTGAAAATTAGCTCATAATTAATTTACCTGCTTTAAAATAAATGAAAGGGATTCATTTACTGTCAGAACTTTCAATCTTTATAAAAGTGCAAACCAAAGTTAACACCATACATACGGCAAGTTGCTTGGGTAGACTTTCAGAAATGCGACTCAATAAAGTTTTAGTTGGTTTCTCAGCACAGAGCAAGACAAGGTTGACATTTCGGTCCCCCCGAAGAAGCAAACCTTTAGCCAATACTCCTACTCGTAGGACTCCTTTCAAAGCTCTGTAAAAAAATTAAGCTTCCATTAGAAGAAAAGTATAACTTATTTTCATTGTCATTCTAGTTTAAGAAAATATTCATATAGCAACAAAAGGTCTAGTAGGTATCATATTTTTGATCAGGGTATGCAACATTTTTTGCATCATATTTTATGTGATATGTTAAGGTCCACATTGTAAAATTGGACATGACAGAGAATTTGTGAGCTAGATTAACAGATGTGGAAAGGAAAAAACAGAAAGACATCTATTACTGAATGCATTAAATAATAACTTTAAAATAAATCTTGTTTTCAGGAATAGTCTGCCTGATACTGCCTGAAATCCAAATATAAAGCATTATAGACAAGCTAGCACTCATTTTTGCTCCCATGTATATTGTTTCTTAAAGTGGGAGATATTATTCAGAACCATATGTAATAAATACAACATAGTTTACCAAGAAATGGGACATTTGAAAAGGTGAGGAAAATATAATTAAAAACAATATTTCAAAATAATTTAAATGTAACCTATTGAATTAATCCATCTTAAATTGTTATCACTAAATATTTAATTTGTCAATTATTTCTTGCTTTCAATTCATTATTTATTTCAATTAATGCTTTAAAATATTATACAATATTTTTGTTTCCAGGTGGCATGGATTTAGCCCCATGTGAGCAACAACTCTCTTTTGAAGTTATTCAAATTGTTGGATTTTATTGCATGGCAGTAAATTCCATAGTTTAATTACAGTATATGCTGTATGAAAGAATACCTTTATTTTTCAGATGCAAAAAGCTTGACTTTGAAACTAAGAGGAACTCAGTAAAGAGGTGAATGACAAGGTAGATATTTTGGGCATTGTTCTTCTACATTAGTCCGGTGACAAAACATCGAACAAGGAAACATATGCCAAACTGTTTTTAGATTGCAAATATCTACTGCACTGCTGGGATCACTTTTTATCTGATCAAGAAGAGAATTGCAGATGAAGGACAAGGAGGTCTTTCCTGGTGGTTTGTCCAAGAAAAAAAATGTTCCACTAGCATTAACCCTTGTGTTATCATAGCAACTGGAACTGGAATTTCTGTTGCTAAGTGATGAAATTGTGAAGCATGATGTCACAAGATCATATTGCTTAGCAAGAGCACAGTCCTTGCTGTTGTAATCCCCAGGATCAAGTTGTAAGCATTTAGCATGTCAGCCCTCCCAGGTAAACCAGACAGGAAACTAATTTCACCATATTAAGCTAATTTCACCATATTGTAAGGTTACATTAATAGAATGTTGTAAGTCTGAAGGTAACACTTTCCCACCATCATTTTAAACTGCTTGATCAATTAGGACAAATCCTTCCTAAATTTCTTCTCTGACCATTAAGCCACTGTGGCTCAATCCTATCTGATTGTTTCAGAGGCAGCAGCTGTTACCCTTGTTACCCAAGGTCATCCACACATTTCATTATACAGGAAGGAGTCCCAGGCAAAAATTGGGTGCATGGGTGTGTGGAGTACTGTGGATAGGTGCTCAGAAGATTGGAGTGTGTGTATGTGGGTACCACAGGGTGATCAGGGATACTATAAATAAGCACTCTGGAAGATGGACAGGTCAAAAAAAACAGTAAGATCGAGTGCAATTTTCAACTTCCTTTTAGCTTCCCCATTGACTTTGCTTGAGGGAAGCTGGCAGGGATTACTGGTTGTAATTGTAAGCATAGCACTCTCTATCTGGATTGTGCTCATGTGTGTGTAGTTGATGCTGCCATAGCTGCAACTTCATAGATCAGCCACAATTCCCCTTTGGTCAGTGCTGTCATAATTTTGAATGGTTGCTGAATGAACAGTCCTAACCTACACTCTGACCACAGAAACCAAGATGTTTAGGCACAGGCCTTGGAATTAATGATAAACAAGTATCAGGACAGCAGGCTCAGAATAAGATCTGAATGATGTTGTGTGATCTCACACAAATATGGTTCTGTTTTATATTATCTGGCATGCCCAAGATGGCTGATAGTAGCTTTCAAAATAAAAGAAATGATTATACTGAATGATTAAGAAAAACAAACCTGTCTTTATTGCCTTCTTTTTTATCATCTCCTTCCTTTGCCTTGTTTTTCTCATTATCAGTCATGTTATCTGATACAAGTTTCAAAGCACGTTCAGTGATAGAAACTATCTTTTGAACTGCCTGGAGTTCCTCCTCAGTTGGATAGATAGCTGCATGTTTGGTCATCACATAACGGTCATCGGAGGAGTCAGGTCGACGTAATGGCTACAGAGACAAATTAATTCTTAAGTTCAGTTAGTTTCCCAAATAGTTGTGCTTTACTACTTTTGAATATCTGCTATTCCCTTCAAATATTGTCTTGCTCTTCTGAAGAACAGATCAAGAAGGCTTGTATAGTCTTAAAAATAATTGGTGTAAGTCTTCCACATAAACCATAATGTGGCTGAATAACTGGAATTAGATTCTAGTTTAAAACAAAAACAAAAAACAAAATTAGAGTCTATTTCTTCTTTGGATATATTTTTGGTGTAAATGAAAGAAAAATCAAACTTAGTTCTACTTATTTCAAGCCAGTAGCCTACATTTCAAGTGATTGTAGTAACAAATATAACAGAAGAAAATTTAGTTATGTCAGTCTAATTTTATTTCTGAAATGCTTGTACTTCTAATTAAGATCGTCTATGAATAAAGCTTTACTTTAAGTGGCAACACCAATCAACCATGGCTCACCCTAGAAAAGCTGAATGGGATTAGCCTTGGCTAACTGCATAGGAGATCAAAAGGAAATCCAAGGTTTGAGAACACAAAGACACTGAAAAACATCTGTAACAAAGGAAAAGCAAGCAACTTCCACATTGTGAAAACGAAATGGACATTTATATGTAATCAATCTTGACTTGACAGAAATCTTTTAAAAAATCGAAAAGTGTCGTGCCCATTAGAATCTGACTCCAAGGGAGAGGAGGAACAGCCGACAGGGAGTAGGAGTGTGGCTTTGGAGGTTGTGGAGGAAACTGGGGAAGGGCACAGGCCAGCTGGGCATTCAGAGTCTCATTAATTTTTCAGTTCTTTGCTGCTGTTGTTTTTCTATTTATAATTTATATGTATTTTGAATTTGAATGGAAGTTCTTCTTTTTCGCAACTGTTTGTTGGGGAGTTTTTTTCTCCAGTCAATGATAATTGGACCTTTAAAGCCAAGTTGAAGGAATTAAAGGGACTTCACCTGTTTTGGTGACTTTGTTGTTTTTGTATCCCACCCTGGATCATCACAAAAAGTCTATTACTAAATGTTCAGTGTGTTTTGTAAGTTGAATCTCTACCTATCAGAAGTTGACAACAATGAATTCAAAGGAGCTCAGATGTAAACATATGATAGCAATCATTCTACAAAAACATCTTCAAATTGGCAATCTTCATTTTTACAAAACAGTTTCTTACAAAGGAATTGTAATCTGTTAATTTACCAGAAGATTACTATTTAATATTTTTGCCTGTACAAAACTATGTGCCAGTAAACTAGTCATAGGGCAGTTAAGATCAATTTAAAGACAATTAAGTATATTGAGGTTGTGGAATAAATCAGTCACCATGCTATCAAATAATGAAGATTTAACACAATTTTAATACATTTACAATACATTGGTTTTGTGAGGATAAGATTTCAGAGTGGAAGACCCAATTTGGCATTGGGCTAGAAATTGAGTTCTAGTCTTGCCTCAGACAAAAAACCAGCTGGACGACCTTGGGCCAGTCACTGACTCTCTCAACGCGAGGAAGGAAGTAGTGGCAAACCATTAAAATCTTGGCAAGAAAACTGCAAAGAGTAGTTCATGCAGAAATCAGGAGTCAGCACTGATTCAAAGGCACATGTGTGTGTGCACACATCCATGTACATCACTGACATAAAAGATGAATTCAGAATGAGATAAAGTTTGATAGCCAAGCTGCAGTACATTCTGAATCTCCCTCTTTTCAATGTCTGTGATAGAGTGAAGGAAACAGACAAAACTGATAGTTTTCATTAATGAACCATTATAACCAAACTGATTCCTAGCAAATATTATGTTTGTTACGGATACTGTATAAGCAATTACTTAAGGCACAGTATTGATTTTATTAGAAGTATACAGACAGGGATTATTCTAAAGCAGGGGTTGGCAACCTGCGGCTCTGGAGCCGCATCCCTCTGCTGCAGAGAGAAGCGGGCAATGCTGCTGCTGTTGCCACCTGCATGGCCTTCCTGCTGCTCTCGCAGCGCCTTGCACAGCACAGTAAAATTTAGCATGGTTCACAATGGGGGAGACGGGGTCCCTTCCTCCTCCTGGAGCTCATTATGACACAGAGCCACAATGTGATTTTGCCCCACTTGCCCGGAAATAGCAGCAGTCGCGACACGGATAGGGCCAGAGTCTCGGGGTCGAGTGGAGGTCATGCGTCTCCCCAAGAGACCGAGGCACAGCCAGCACCAACAAAGTCCAGAAGTAGCCACCCGCCATTTCCTGCTGCAGTCTGTCGGGCAGAAAGACCCAGCTAGAAATGAGTTGCTGGAGAGACACAGCAAGACACACACACACACACACACACACACAGAGCAGAGAAAGATCAAGGGGCGGGGAGAGATATGAACAACAGACCTGTCAGGTGTGGCAAGAGGTGGCTGGGAGGGGCAAATAATTTAACAACTGGCTGGGTAGGTGTGCTGGGGGGGTCATGTGACCGGTGGGAGGAAGTGATGTCAAGTTGGCGACGCCCATCCAGTCACACCGGTTGTTAAATTATTGGCTCCCGGTGTTTTCTGTGGGAAATGGGTTCAGATGGCTCTTCGAGTGTTTTAAGGTTGCAGACCCCTGTTCTAACGGATTTACATTCTTTGCAAATTGAACTCCTGGATCTTTGCACTTAAATTACTATTCAAGGCACCAACTAAATGAGGTCCTGGAACTCAGCAGTGGCAAAATGTAATATCTGTATCTCTGTACACTCTGAGGAAAAGTGGATTGTATATAGCATTCTGATAGTTGTATTTACAAGCAATTTAAGTGGTTGCAACAAGCAACTAAACTACCTTGATCTGTTCTCATGAGCCAGAACAAAATACAGTTGAAGTGTTACAAAAGTTAGACACGATTACATAGTAATCCTTCTTTGCTAAAGTAAGCATTTATGTAACATTTGTTCAAAGATCCTCCAATAAGAATCAATTTAAAACAAATGCAGAACAGTTATACAAAGAGTTGGTATAAAACATGTTGAGTTTTAAGTAATAAATACTCACAGTTGGTCCCTGTGGCTGTGGTGGCATTCCTGGTCTAACGCCAAGTAATCCAAGAGGGCCTGGAGGACCATGGGGATATCCTCCATCAGGTATTCTACGACGATCGTCCCAGTGATGCTGCTCATCTTCCATCCTCCTCCAGTACATGTCTTCCTCATAGCGTCTGAAGTATACAAACCAAATCGCAATATATCAACTGTATATGACTCTGTGTGTGCGTGTGTGTGCGTGTGTGTGTGTGTGTGTGTATACACCTAACCATGAAGGATTCTTTCTTTGTGGAAAGAAGAGATTCTTATCAGTTCAATATGATCCGTGAAGGATTCCTTCACACACAAAAATTATACAGGTTCAAGTGAGTATAAATATTGAAAATCTAGCTGGGATATTACCTCATTTCCATTCTCCATCGTTCTTCTTCTTCACGCCTTCTCCAATATTCTTCTTTTTGCATTTGTTTTCTCATCTTTTCTTCTTGTATCTTTCTTGCCCGAATGCTAGGTTTCACTTCTACTTGTAAATCTGGATTTACTTTTTTCTGTTTTAAATGTGAAGATTTTGAATACATTTATCTAAGACTATTTTGTTTTTGTACATAGAATGATAGATACGATTTAATATACTGTACCATCCGACCTACTTTTGTGGCTTTAGAGTAAAAAAAATTAGTTTATTCTAAATCCTAATTCTATATAGTGCAATATGCCATATTTTGAATGTATTTCATTAAAATAATCCTAGTCAAAATATTCTAAAGGGGCTATTTTGTTTTAAGCTTATGTGAAGTTTTGTTTGTTTTGTTCTGAATATGCCTTAGAAAGCTTCTACATTAGAAATAAAAACATTTCTAAGAAATTAGCAATAAAAATGCTTAGATTTTTGAATGGATTATGTTTCATGATTAAATAATTTCTTCTTAGATGCTGCCCACCTTCCTGCCTATTGATATCTCACTGTAATAATCTTGTATTGTTAAAGAGTAAGTAAAAACTGAATATGCATCAGTTTGTAATGATAGCAAGTATTTGAAACAAAGGATGCTATTTCAAGTTGTTGGTTCTAAAGTCTACTTGTATGAAGTCTTACAATATACAGCAAAACATATTTTCAATTCATGTGCATGTGTTCTGAAAACATAATACAAATCAATCTCGATTATGTAAGGCTTCTACAATTCCTACATTTATTTATAATCTCCATAGTAGACTTTCACCTTATATTGTAACCGATGCCGCCTTCCTTTTAAATGCATCTCCTTAGCATTAGGATCATTAAAGCTACATTCACAAAGTTTGCAATGGAAACGAATCACTTTTCCCTCATCATTCCGAACCTTTGCAAAAAAGAAAATGTAGTTAGCAGTTATCAGCTACAGCAACTTTTTATCATGAGATAACAAGCCCGAATCAAACATTTTCAAGGTAACAATAGAGTTCAAAGACCCCCCTACTAGCCCAGAAGGGAGAAATCTATCAACACAAAACTGTCTTCCTCTGCAAAATACAAAAAGCATTTCCAGATAAGGGAATTTGATTCCTCTGTTATAGATTTTATTGCTTTTTAAGGTGGAATTCAATGTAAATTATCCAGAATCATCCTTTCAAGTCATGTAGAAATAACACAATTCAGTTTTTTTTTTTTGTGACTAACAACAGAGGCACTATAAATTATGTTAACCCATTTCTATCAATACAATTTTGAATGATGGCACAGTTATTTAAGAAACCTAAATGGCAAACTAATTTCTTAATGTTAATATTCAATTACACTAAACAGATACAAATGCAGAGTAATATTTCTGACACATTAATGTAAAATGCAACTATTACCACAAATGTGAATGATACAAAAATATTACTGTCTCTGTACTGTACAATTTAAGAACAAGAATCTATTACTAGACTAACACTGCACCATTTTTCAATTTTAAAAGTCAAAAACTCTACCACATTTCAGTATATACCGTGTTTCCCCAAAAAGAAGACCCAATCTTATTTTCTTTGACTCCTGAAAAAACAGCTAGGGCTTTTTTTTGGTCTATTATTCAGTTCGCAGTGGTGGCATCGACAGCCGCACCCAGGAGGAGCCCACTTCTTCTCAGGCCACTCTCATGTGTTGCTCCCAGCCTCTGTTTTGCTGTCAAAGCCTTCGAAAAGCCCTCTACAGCTGAAAAATGGACTTCAGATTGATGCATGCAGTGCCCCGGCTTCCATTTCACCTTCAGAGGCTTTTCAGAAGGCATCTGTAGCTGATAAAAGAGCTCTGGATCGATCAGAAGTTCTAGTATCAGCTGCAGAGCACTTTCTGGAAGCCTTTGACAGCAAAACAGAGGCCAGGGGCAACATGCGTGTCAATCTGGACCTTGTTTCTTGTTTGCAGAGGGCTTTCTGGAAGCCTCTCACGGTGAAATAGAGGCCAGGGGTGACACACGTAGGTGGTCGCAGAAGTGGGCCTGCAAGGTGAGGCAGGTGCCGGGGTGCGTGAGGCCTGGTAAGTAGGACAGTTCAACCCCCCCATCCTAGCTTAATTTTTACCTGTGCCTCACCCCACCCCCTGCATCCCGGGGTGGGCAAGGTCTTAATTAGGCCTAATTTTGGGGGATAGGGCTTAATTTTAGTGAATGTTTAAAAACATGATAGGGCTTCTTTTCAGGGTGGGTCATGTTTTGTGGCAACATGGTATACCAATGCATGTTGCCATGCATATGAATTCTGATTATTCAATTTTGAAGAATGCTACATATCTTAATCTTAAATTGCTAAGAATTCTTTTCTCAAATGCCAAATGCATTACAATTTATTTTTATGAAACTAGATGCAAATATATCGGTGAAATTTAAGTAACAGTCAATAATATCTCAGTTTCAAATATTCATTCTGTAATTTCAATTCTGCAAATTTTAACACATTTATGTTAGCTAATATACCTTTGTTTAGCTTTGCTATGTGATATATCTGGATTTAATCAGTATAGTTTTCACAATATTACCTCTTCTACATAGTCATGACCAACAGGTTGGACCTCGCTTTGCAAAGCAGCAAGAGATGTAGAAGTTACAGGTTCAGCAGAGGAATCTGGTTTAGCTTCCTGCATTTGTACTGTGGCAATAGGGGTAGTCTTGATATTTTCTACAGCTTTCATTTCATCCACTTTGCTTCCTGTTGTCTGTAATTTATTGCCACCTAATATAAATTAGTATAAAAGGAAAATGACCATCACCTACAATAATCCTTCCTATAGTGCTTGTTTGCTTGGGTTGCCCTACAACATAGAAACTTGCATTCTGATTGTTCATTCTTAACTAGTTTTGTGCTTTTATACATTTATTGCACATTATTTGGAGACTAAAAATTCATATATTTAAAAAATACAATAAATAAAAGAGTTGTTCAAACATCATTTATGTCTATGTCAAGTGCTGCCCAAATGACACACATGGAAGTCCATTACTCTGGAATCTCTTTTCTTGGCTGAGGATGACAATAGTTCTCATCAGTTCTATGGATTGAACAGCCTTCTGGAACTTGATGCCCTCCAAATGTATAGCTTTATAAACTTCTCAGCAATAGCCACATTGGCTGTGGAATTTTGGGGAAATTTATAAATAAGGGATGTAGATAAATAATTAAACCTTAAACAGTTCTACTGGGTTCTATCAGGACCTTGGAAAGCTCACTGCAGAGGTGTAGAGGCTGGATCAACCCTCAAGGAGAGCAGTTATGAAGAGGACCACGTGATCTTTAAGCTCCATTGCTAATTACACATTCTAAACTTAACAAGACTGTAGAATTTAAAAAGCAAAATTAAAGTTGAGACTCCTGCATAACTAAGACATTTTAAGAAGCCTTAGAAAGGTCAACTTCTAAGGCTATTAAATCTGGCATTTAATTAGCATTTCAACACTTAATTAGCAATTTTGAAAATTATCAAGATGGAAAAGATATGAATGGAAAATATCTGTCCAATTAAAGAACTTCATTCAAAAATTCAACCACTAGCAGTTAAAAACATAAACGATCTGTCTGCCTATTCAATCATGTCCGATTCTCAGAGATCACCTGGCTAAGTCCCTTCATGATTTTTCCGAAGTGGATTATCATTGCCTCCTTCCTAAGACTGAGAGAAAGTGTCAGGCTCAAGCTGGTTTATGCCCAAGGCGGCATTAGAACTCATGATCTCCCAGTTTCTAGCCTGCTACCTTAACTCCCCTAAAACCAAAATGGTTCTCATATAAAATGTACTGCAATTTTATAGATACATATAAATGAATGTATAGTGTTAATATTTTTATAAATTTAAAAATAAAGACCTCTATACTTGCCAACAAAGTTAATTTTGGGTGTAGATATCTTTTTTACAGCAATGTTAGTTGGAACTATTGTAGTTTTGTTGTTTGATGTTGTACTAAGTAACACATTGGCAGAAGGAGTAAGAATTTTCACTGCCAAAGATGTAACGGAAGAATTCACAGTGTTGCTGCTAGTTGCGAGATTTGAAGATACAGCTGCTGGCTTAGAAGATGATGCTGCTGATGTAGCCTGGGTGACAACGTTTGGTTCAGTTGAAGGAATTGGTTTGCCAAGTTTAGTATGCAGCTTAACCACCTAAAACCAGTAATAAATAAAGTTAATAGATTATTTAACAGAAATGATAAACATGCACAGCTTATAGATTTATATTGCTAAATATGTAAAGTTGACTTTAAAATTTTATAAAAAAAGAATTAAGAAGGGAAAAGGCCTACTTTTTGGTGTTTAGCTCCGCGAATATGAGCAGCATAAGCATCAGCTCCTGTGCAGGACACATCACAGAGCTCACAACGCAACTGGTTCTGAGTCCCACGAGAAGAAGCACTGTTACTAGTGGTGTTCTGAGATACTTTCAATGCTGCTTCTTTTTTTTTATGCTTTTGACCCTCCAAATGTTCTTTATAAGTCTAAAATATAAAACAAAAGAGATTAGTAAATTTGTTATATTATTCCAAGTGTTATGTCAACAAGATGAGGCAATTCTTAGGTTTGCTTTTGAAAAGATACAAAATTAGTATTATTATGTCATGATTTTTAATCTCCAAACTTGCTGAAATGTTCTGAAAAGAATTGTTGTTGTTCATGTAATTTCATTAGACAAGTTTGGATTTACATCTTATAGCAGGTAACCACCCAATCACTTAAGCTGGCAACATTAGCAATTGTTATTGTGAGAATGTGCCTATCCTAACCTTTATCAGAATGATAAAATTTGATTCTTAATAGCCTATATATCTGTAGTAAAACAGATTACTCATAGTTTTGTACAGTTTTATACACAGACACAAAAGCCAGTTTGATGTAGCAAAGGCAGTAGGTTAGAAACTGGGGAACTGTGAGTTCTTGTTCCATCTTAAGTACAAAGCCAGCTGGGTGACCTTGGGCCAGTAATTTTCTTCCAGCTCTAGGAAGGAGCAAAGGACAAACCACTGCTGAAAACCTTGCCAAAAAAACCCTGCAGGAGTTTTCTGAACATCAGACATGACTGAATGGAATTTACATGGAGATGCAACTTATGGTAAGTTTGAAAGATTCCTGCACCTACCTTGCATGAATACTTGGATGGGCTTGGATACTTGTCTATTATAGAAAAAACACTGTCATGCAAATTCCAGTCTTTCTGTTTCTTATTGTGGAAGAGGGCGCCTGGCAGTGAGATATACCAGAATACTGCCACTAGAAATCACCCATTCAATTAGTATCACTGAATATAGACTGACTTCAGGTTTATGGAAAGAAAATCTCTGTCCAAAATTACACCTTTGCCAAATGATATGAAATTATTTTTCTATCTGTTGATTAGGAACACAAAATATTGTAAAGTCTGAAGGCAGGTTCATGTGGCTCTCCTTTTCTGGGGAGGGAAAGCTTATCAGTAGAGATAGATCAACCAAGCATAAATATGCATCCAATGAGATGTGAAATGGGCCAAAAGTTAAGTGCTATCTTTGATGGCATTCCACAATGGAGTATAAGATTTCCATAAAACCCTGGTGTGTATCATAACATTTTTTGTTGTTCTGGGCAATTATAAAGACAATTGATAGAAATCTTAATATTTGTTTGAAGGTGGCATGTAGATAATTTGGAGCACATGCTGTGTGTGCAAGTTTGTATTCTTGATTTCTAGTGGCAAAAAGGGAAAATGGAAAGCTTGATGCAAGATATGTATGACTGTTTATGCTCAAGTTTCCTATGCATTACTGACCCTTTCAGCTGCAAAGGGTCTATGCATTACAGACCCTTTCCTTTAATTTCAGTTTCAATTAAATGTGCTTCAATGCCTATTTAAGCAGATTCTTCTATTTAAACAAGCCTGTGATTACAAGCTGAGTGCATGTTTCGGTTTTTTTTTTAAAGTTAAGTCCTAGTTGCAATATCCAAGGATATTGTTATGATATGTTCTAGCAAGAAATTAGATACATCTGCTATAAAGAACACAACTTTGGCCAGTTTATTTATCTTCCTTGCTTCCTTTAGTTCTGAAATATAAACTAGAGAAGCTGCTTTGAACAAGATACAGTGGTTAAAGGAGTCTGGAAACCAATCAAAACTATAAACCTGCAGTACTTTGTCATGCAATGAAATCAGAGCTTAATCTAAGTTTTAATAGCAGATTCTGCTTAAACAAAACAAACATTCCAGAATAGTGTGCATTTTGTTCTGTATATCAACAAGTCTCATGGTGTAGATGAAGCAAGCTTGATGAATTTGTTCAGATTATGTGAGAAACGTCTTGAATTACTATTTGTACTAAAGAGAAAAACTGTAATTTATTGCAACTGAAAGAGCCCTGAAGACTCTAGCTTCTTTAACCTCCTTGAATACTTCCAATATTTAAACTTTCATTTAAAAGTTCAGTGAAAAAAAAGTTACTGATACCTGTGGTCCAGCACAGCTGATCTTACAAACATCACAATAGTGGATCTGTGGTGGTTTAGGAGGCTGTTTTGGTTTCAGTTGTTTATTTTGGAATGGTGCCTTTTTAGTAAAGGTGGTCCCTGTCCAGGCAGCTGTTGCAGCGGCAGCCGCTGCTGCTGCTGCTACTTGTTTTTGCTGCTGCTGCTGCTGCTGATAGTAAGATGATGCAGCTGAATACACTGCAGCTTCATAACCCGAGTAAGATGTACCTTTAAGCAACAGAAAATTCAGGTCACATTTATGAGGGATACATCCCACAATTCATCTTTTAAGGAGAGTTTCAGAATTAATATAGCATTTGTTAAGAAGGGTTTCATCTTTAAAAGAGTGTTTCAACATGAATATAGTACAAAAAAATTGGCAATTTATTGATCAAATTTGTAGGCCATCTGACTCTCAATGACCTTAGGTCACAACTAAGACAAGGGGATATAACTGATATAAAAAAATGGTGAGAATGACAGACTAGTCAGGAAAGACAGTATCTTTATTTTCCCTTGCCAAAGACCTGAATGAAGAGCCACATCTTCAAGGCTCTTCAACAGCAGGGTGGGGACAATCCAGGTTTCTGTGGGAACCTCATTTCAGAGAAAAGGCATTGCTACAGTGAAGTTATACATAGTTAAACATTTGTAGTTATACAAAATTAAACTTCCTTTCAATCTACTGCATATAGCAAGCTACTTTACAACAGGGCAGAGAGGAGTGACTTGCACTTTAATACAAAATCAATAACATCTACAACATAATAGCATCAGTTGCTGCTCTCAATCTGAACATCTTCCAAATATAGACTTTATTTCTTGGAATTCTGCAGACATTTCTGAGAAAACTGAGTTGAACTCTGTACAACTAGACAATTTACTGATACTCTTGAGATAGGGTGGAAAGGGGTAATTCTGAAGGATTAAAGATTACAATTTGTCTGTTCCATCCATATATCGACCTCCTATTATCCTGTTTCCAGCACTGTTTCATTCAGGAATTTTCACATCATTATGTGTACCAGTATAACTTTTAACAGACATGCCATATTTGGTAAGGCAGTCTGAAACTGGCTTGTTTTTACCAAGTCATATCAGGGCCAAAACCTAATCTAAAAGCTACAATCCCATAATTATCTCAAAAGTAGCCCTGCCACAATCCAATTCACTTTTTAATAAATATGCACAGGATTAAGCTGCACACTATATAAAATAAATATTCCAATGTAATTTGAATATAAAATCTAGGTTTTCTACAAAAGTCAGAAATAGTAAAACCTCTGGTCACAAACACTATGACCATGACCAAATTGGGTTCCAACCAAAAAATTGACATTTTTCCCCCACAGGCAATTTCCCCTTCCGCACCATTTTTTTTTTTGTAAGTGCCAAATTTCCAAAATTAAGTTCAGGTCACGACCAAAGTTATGAAATGAATTATGATCGTGACCAGAGGTTCTATTGTATGTCAATGCTGTATTTTTATAGCCCTGACTTCTCCATTATATACACCTGACAAATCATTTCTGTCCTGTTTAAGCGTTACTCACCGGAATATGTAACTGCTGTTGTACTATACGTGGCACTTTGGGTATATGAGGGAACCACAGTCGCTGCAGCAGCAACAGGTTGCACAGTGGAAGATACTGGATATATAGAGAACGTAGTAGTAGCTGGACTCGGAGTGGCTGGTTTTATGGCTGTTACCTGTCGAGTTTGCTGGGCTTGAGTGT
This sequence comes from Laticauda colubrina, assembly GCA_015471245.1. Lineage (NCBI taxonomy): Eukaryota > Metazoa > Chordata > Lepidosauria > Squamata > Elapidae > Laticauda > Laticauda colubrina. The sequence goes on from BLBF01000010.1 coordinate 13,740,294, forward strand.
ACTGAGTAGCTCCTTGGCTGTAACCAGCCTTTGGAGCTAGGTAAGAGCAGGGGAAAAAAATTACACATTAAAATTAAGAATTATCCAAGCTGTAATATTAAAAAGCCATTTCCTTTTTTATCTTATTTTATTAATATAAGAGTACAAATCCTATCCTATCTTTAAGTTCCATTAATATATATTTTATAACATTTTAATTTAAGAGCACACCTTTCAGAAAAAGAAATTTCCTGCTACAAAGTAGCACAGGCACAACTGCAGAAAAGGCTGATATCCTGTGGTTTAAAAGTTTGCATAGCTGAAGATTTTATTGTACCGTACTTGTCAATCAGATCACAAAATATTCAAGAAACAACACAAAGTTTGTAACTAGTACTTTTTAATATATCTTAATAGTCAACCTATTTGCAGTAACATTTTTTGTTTAGCAAAGCATATAATTTGATTATACTGACTTAAGGTTAGGATGACATATTAGTTTTATTAATAAGCTTGAATCCTCTGAAATTTATCAGCACAGCACTACATTAATGAATTGATCTGCTAAAAAAGACTGAATGAACTACTTTGGTCATAATATATTTTAAATTCACTCAAGTGCCAATTAAGAGACTCCGAACTATTCTTCCTGAAAACATGAACATGTGAATACTTACCACTTTCCTGGATATGCGCTCTGCTTAAGGAAGTTACAAATTTAATTTATGGAAATTTTAAAGTAGTAAAAAGTGGTCTAGGACTGTGCATTCGAACTGCTCTTTCTCTCGAGGAAGGCATAAATTATTACTTTGGTTCTGAGAATCTTTAGATTTTTAAAAATGCTGATGTAACTCAAATGTGACTGTTGCCATTTCAGCAACAACACATCTTTCAGTACTAGGGAAAGTGAAATGACCAGCTACACCAGTGCTGATATCCTCTTGGTCACTTCTACCAAGCAATGTCATCTGATGGGACTCAGGAAGTGTCCTTACTCCTTCACAGTTCCCAACCAGTGGAAGAGCTTACTCCTGAGATTTATATGATGCTGACCCTACTGGCCTTTTGTAAGATTCTTAAAATCTGGCTGCTCACTTGGGCACTAGGAGAAAGTTAAGTAAGCTCATTTCTAAAGGAGGAGGATAGCATACTGATTAGCATCCGGCTAATTTGTATTGCTCCTCTGACATGTACTTTTAGTGATTGTTTTTGTTTGTACATGGCTCAGAGTCATCATGAGCTATATGGCTATACAAGGTGATGAAATAAATGAATAACTGAACTACTAAAACTACTATTATAGACATGATGGCGCAGTGGTTAGAATAAAGTATTGCAGGCTAATTCAGTTGACTGCCAGCAGTTTGATTCTCAGCAGTTCAAGATTGACTCAGCCATCCATCCTTCCGAGGTTGGTAAAACAACAACCCAGATTGTTGGGGACAATATGCTGACTCTGTAAACCACTTAGGGAAGGCTGTAAAGCACTGTGAAGTCTGTGCCATTGCTATTTGTCACATTTGTTAAGGCTACCCAATTCCCAAAAACTCTCAGTGCTTACAAAATATCAAATATATAATGAAAATATAGCTAAAATATAACAAAACCAAGCATAACTGTCCAGAAAAGCCAACAATGTAATATTTTTTAAAATGACAAAGGCTTCACAGGTGTCCTAATGCCAGACTTATGCCCAAAGAGGTTAAGGAAGGAATTAGACACAGTCCCAAATCCCTGCAATAAACTATTATTTGGTTTTTAGAATGTTTAGACTTTTTAAAATTATAAGATAAAAACAAAAGGATTTGAAACTCACCTGTTTGATAATATGATTCAGCCACAGAAGGCTGTGGTTGGGCAGCAGCTGCCACTGCAGTCGCAGTTGGCTGCTGATAATATTGCTTGCTGTCATAAGCTACAGCTGGAGCAGTAGATCTAACATAAGAATAGGAGTCCTGAAGAAATATATAGGGGAAAAATGAAGACCCTGTATGTAGATTTCAGCTGTAAGGAAAACTAAAACTGCCATAATGGAATTTATATGAGGGAATCTTTGCAGGCTCATGTACTTCCTAAAAAAATACTTCTAAGGTTTGTGAAACTCTCCTAAAACTTCCTAAAACAGGAGGTTTTCCCTTTTGGAATGAACTTCGAATCCAAGACTAAATTTAGTTACTTTTCTTCTTTCAACTATTTTCCAACCCAATTTTATGCTTTTAAAAACACAAGTAAATCATTGCTTTTTAAGGATTATCCAGAGAATTAGATGTCCTTGTATAAAATTTAAATTACATTAATTATCCTAGGATTTAAGCCATGGATTACTACTGAATCATTTTGATTATTTTTATCAATGTTTACTGCATAATCAATGCTGATTATGCAGTAAAGGTTCAGAACTTTTGAGAAAGTATACATTTCCTGAAAATATTAGACAAGGTAAATGTAAGACTGAGTTCAAGATCTGGTAATGATATACTTCACTTCAACATTAATTCCCATTAAGACTGCTTAATACCAATCCTTCAATATTTTAAGCTACAAATTGAAATAATTGGTTAAAGTTTTGAAGGACATAATCAAACCTTTCAAGAATTATGTGTACTCTGTAAAAAGTCATTTCCCCCAAATTATATTTTTTCTTAATAATGAAGTTGCAACAGCTAGAGCTTTAATAAATATTGAACAAAAATAAGGGGAATACTTGGACAAATCTACACAAAACGTTTAAAAATCTTAGCAATAGTGAGAATAAGCGACATACAACATTTGTATAGATATATAATACAGCTTTTCTCTGCTATAAAGTTTCTATGCTCCAAAAAGATATTCTGAGGTTTATGTTTTCGAGTTACTTATTTAGAAATGTACGATATGCAAATTCCCATGTATATCTATATTACATATTTAGCCATTAAATTAAAAAAGATATGAGGCTAAGAACTGACTCAAATTATATTGGATTCAGCAATGTGTAATTTGTTCCTTGTATTAAATTTTCCACGGTTTAATTTTGAGAAGTTCTTTAACATTATACATTCAAAGAAAAAAACGGTGCTTTTCATTTTATTCCATACTTATCCAATTGTCCATTTTTAATAAGGAAAAATTGTTTTAATGTATATATTACACTAAGCCATGATATATTTTGTTTGGGCTTTGTGTACATTTTATGAATTTACCCACTGATATTATAAAATACAGCACTATAGTTTAATATATAGTATAAATACAATTCTTGGTTCGGCAGTGTTGGACTTCAGATTTTAGTGACTGTAGACTAGAGAACAGATTTCTTGACATTTCTATGGGAGACACCAGTCCTCATCAGAAATCATCTTGGTTAAAGATCAATCAGGACACCTGGCTATAAAGATAGGAGTCCAATCAGTTCCTACTTCAGTAGCCTATGGTTTGCATAATAGACCATCTTACTTGTAAATATTGCAGCCACAGTTGCTGGTAAAACATTGGGAAATCTGTTGTCTAGGCCACTAAATCTGAAGCCAAACACTTCCCCAAACAGGTACCAGCATAAAAGCCAACACAAGTAAATTACTGGTTATTCAATAAATCATGGTTAAACAAAAAACTGAACTGCATCATTAGTGAATGATACTTTATCCATATATATTTACCTGGTAATTCTGTGTGGTGACTGGTGGAGGTGGTGGAGGAGCTTCCTGCTGTCTCTGTGTGTAACCATAATCAGTTGCTGTATGAGCTGTAGGGTATCCTCCATAGGCTGCAGCTGTTGCAGCAGCTGCAACAGCCACTGGAGCAGGCCTGGCTACTGCAACTGTTGCTGCTGCTGGAGCATAGGCTGCAGTAACTGTGTGGGCAGCTACAGGAGCCTGATGAACAGTGTAGCTTGCAACTGTAGTTGGGTGGGAATAAGCTACACCTGAAGCCGGCTGTTGGCTGTAATAGGAAGAGGCCAAGAAATATCATTATGTAGTAATGAAACCTAACACCCAGCAAATATGCTCTTAAATTGTTAGTCTAAGTAAATCTGAGAATGGATAAACTAAATTAAAAATTCAGAATTATGGATCTACTGTACCTACCAAAGTACATATGAAGTGATATGAGCATTTATCAGTGTAGGTCTATCTACAAAAGGAACTGATTCCTAGTTATCCTTTAAAATTAGCTTCAGGGAATTGAATTTGAGAGTCAGAAATTCTAAAGGTTCAATTTATCAGGTGGAACTCACATAAATTACATTTTATTAGAAGTATTTAATAAGGTCTAATTTTATAGCTTCTAAAAAGCAATCACATATAATAAATTCATATTATACACCTGTACATTAACATCAAATTCATACTTTCTTTTTTTAGATTGAAAAATGCAGCTTTCCAAAAGGACTGCATGGGATACAATGGACAAACCTCACAGAATCATACAGCTGAAAGAGACACGTTTCAGATAAGCATGAAATTCATACAGTGTTGCAATTAATTCATTTTAACTGTGAACCATCAGGTGATTTGAGAATCATACAGCGTTCTACATTTAATAATTAATGAACAATAAATAATCCTGCACATAGGAATCTGCTCTTAATTTTTGTATAGAACTTGGTGGTTTTGGATTTCATAATACAACTAAGAATTAACTATTCAGTTCTAAGAATAAAATACTTATTTCCCTCAACAAACTTTGCAACTCAGACTAGCAGATTTGCAACTATACAATATAAATTCATTTAACCTTTTAATCTCAATCTACATCAATTATAAAAAAGTAATAAAAATGTGTACAAAGATCCTGACCACATATCAAAATATAGTAAGTCATTATGCTGAATCTCCTAATACAGATTCACATCATATTTTATGTTCCTTTTACAGTATTTAAGCATAACGTGATGTATAATACCCAAATAAATTCAGGAAGAGAATATTTGCAGTTTTTTATTTAATAAAAATAAGTTTTGTTATAGCACAGAATGAGTAGCCTTGGTAATGTTTTTTTTTCTCTAAGGCAGGCATGGTTCTGTTACCATTTTTGTTTTAGCAAATCTGTTCCCCTTGCTTCTGCAACATCATGCAGAGCCAGTGATCGAATTTGCAAGATCTTTCACTTTGAAATCCTTAAAACTCTAAAGTCTTTATTACCACTGTGCTACTATTTAGACTTCGCCATTTCACTTACACTTTATCTTCCTGATTTTCTGCCAAGGGATAATATATTGACCATGGGCTATGTATGTGTAAGTAATGTTTTTATTTAATGATTCATTTTATTAAATTTATTAGACTATCCATTCTAAACAACCTTGCTTCTGTATGCTGGTATTAAAGCATGAGAGCTGTTGGGCAGCCTACAAACTGTGTGTGTGTGTGTGTATGCTCTTCAGCTTCCTTCGGATATTATTCCACATCATTGTAGTTGTGCTTTTAAAATTGTAGCAATATTTCAGCAGAATATCATCTGCCATCATTAGGCTTCTGTATTGAGTTCGTCTGTGGGTCAAACTAAAGGCTGTGATAGCCTGACCCACAGACAAACTCAATACAGAATACATGATGATGGCAGGTGAGATTCTGCCGAAACGTTGCTACAACTTTAAAAGCACAACTAGTGACGTGAGATAATCCTCGAAGGAAGCTGAACAGCATACATGTAAGTACCTGCAAAAACTTAAAAAACATATATGTATATTTTCTGTCTTTTGAGTTAAGATATGCAAGGTAACTACAGTATTTGATTAACAGATTCACAAGTGTTCCTGAAAGTTCTGTATCCTATGATGGCTACAAATATGTCTCTAGGTTCAATTCTAGTTATTGGTAGTTACTTTAAGGCAGTGGTCCCCAACCTTTTTTTTACCAGGGACTGGTTTCACGATTATTCATTCTTCCACAGACCGGTACCTGAGTAACGCGAGACTCCACCGCCATCGGGACGGCTCTTCGTTCGAAGCTGCCCCATCCTTCGACGAAACTAAGGCGCGAGGATTCCTTCAGCACCCAAACGCCGCTTTCCAACCGAAAACCCGGAAGCACTTTCCAACCGAAAACCCGGAAGCAACCGAAAACCCGGAAGCGCCGTCCAAACAAGATGGCGGCGCCCAAGCTTTGCGGCCCGGCACAAAATGATCCACAGACTGGTACCGGTCTGGGGACTGGTGGTTGGGGAGCCCTGCTTTACGGCATAGCATGGGGCCAAATTATTTGCAGATTGCTTCACAGAATATGCCTTACATTGCTATTAGCAGTTAGAAATATGTATACCATCTCATGGAAAACAATTGTTAGAAATAAAATGTTTATTCCTAAAAAGGCAAACATGTTTATTAATTTATCCTTTGTGACCTTCCTTATTGGCTTCCAACAAGCGAAATCAATGGAGAATGGGGAATCCAGCAGGAAACCGCAGGTTGCGGTCATGCAAGGTCCTTGCTTAACAACAGTAAGGAGGAATATCAAAACTGCTATTGCTAAGCAGTATTGTCATGTGGTTTTTAAAATTATGATGTGTCACCTAACGATGGAGTTTCTGTCAGTCTCCCAAGTAGACCAGGCGGGAAACATGACAAAATAAGTTAAGTCTACTTTACCATAAGGCAGGGGTGTCAAACTCACATCATCACAATGGCATCACATGATGTATTGGGACTTTCCCCTTTCGCTAAACCGGACATGGACGTGACCAGCACAAGACGCATCCGGCCTCTGGGCCATGAGTTTAACAGGCCTGCAAAAAGGCTACATTAACAGAATCTTGCAAGATTTGAAAGTACAAATCTGCTGCTGTTTCTTTTTACCTATTTAGTTAAGGTACATCCTAAGTTTCTTTCTCTACCAATTATTCAATTTCAGACTCTTCTCCCTTTTATCTGATCAGTACTCTCCCTCAGCATCTATGTCCCCCACCGCTTACATTCTCACATTCAGTTACATCTTCTGGTCCCAATTAGCAAAAACTATCTGTATTTAAACATAGTCTTTGTAAACTAATCTATAAAATCTATAAAAAAATCTATAAAAAAATCTATAATAAAATCTAATCTATAACAAAATTGCCAAACTACTCTTAAATCACTATAATCCAGGAGAAAACTGATACTGTTTGCAAGAAATGTGATTCTCAGATAGAGTACCACAAATAGTAGAAACAAAGTATACTTTTTTCATTCTCATCTACCTGTAGAAATACAATTCGTAACAATGAGCCCAGCAAAGCAACAATTTATTTACTTACACACAATTCAGGAAGAATACCACAATAATTAAAATAACTTCCTGCATTATTTCAGTCCTAATATATTTTGCATTTTGAGTTCTTGTCTGAAAAATAAAGTACTATGTATAATGTAGTAAGAAGAGCAGTAACAAATTTAAAGCAGCAATAAATCTATCTACCAAACAGGCAATTTAAAAAAAAACATATTTCTTAGGTCTTTGAAAAATCTGCTTAATTATCTTTCCCATCCACCTACAGGGAGCAGAGATGGAATGAGAGCTTGGTGTTTCAATAGCTAATGCACAGTATTACCATGCTGCAAGAATGTAAAAGCAAACAAACAAGCCAATTGTGGGATCACAGGACCTTGAATCTTTCCTTTTTCCTTCAGCATAAGACAAAACAAAAGAATGAATGGTTAGATAATGCAAAATGTTCTGTGTGGGAGTAACCAGGCTCTTAAAACATTTTTCTTCCCAGAAAGAGTTCTGCCAAACTTTCAAACTCTTTCCCTCCAGCAGCCATTTTAAAGCCCAAAAAGGCTTTACTGTGAGCTACTGAATGAAATTCTTACTCTGGTATAATTGCATGAAGAACTGTGATCTAGGGTTTCTTAAGTAATTCTGAGGAATTCAAATTAGAAACTATCTGAGAAACAAAAAACCCTCAATCAAAATCAATAATTGTTTTCTACTGAGTACAAAATTCAGAATATTTACAGGTTGTCCTTGACTTATGACAATTGGAACGGAATCTGTCTTTGACGATGCAGTTGTTAAGCGAGATGCTGTATAACAACTTCACTCAAGTGGACAGAATTCTAGTTTCAGCTGTTAAGCGACGAAACAAGAGCTGCCTGCATTTCTTTCTGCTCCCAGCCCCCCAAGCAGGCTGCAAAAATGAAGCTCATGATCTAAGCTTCATTTCTTCAGCCATTTGAAGGAGTTCCACTTACCTCCTTGTGCAGAGAAGAACTCCTTTGAGGGGATGCAGAGAAAGGGCTCTGATCCATGGGACCTAATCTGTTTCTACAACCTTTTCCGAGGAATTCTCTTCCCTGCTCTATATGGAAGAGAACTTGTCCACTGGTTGGGACAAATAATGCAGGAATTGCAAAGGTGCAAATTTGGTTTCTCCAGCCCAGCCCACAGGTTTCTTTCCATACATGCATGGAGGGGAGTGGAAAGTAGCAGGCAGCAGCTACTTGCAACCTTTTTTGCCAGCTTCCCCACTGGCTTTCTGAGGAAGCTAGCAGAGAAGACTGAAATAGTAATCACAAGACTGTGGGGTGCTTGGCAAATGGTTGCAAGTGCAAAGAGGTTGCCAAACACCCAGATCATGATCACATGACCACAACGGGGAGAAGGGTCAATGTTTATGTTACATGTTGGTATTACATTATACATTTGAACAATCATTAAATGACTGGTAAGTCAAGAACTATCTGTAATGAGTTCATTAAACTGTCAGCATCTCATTACATGACAAAGAGAATCTATTAATAGCAATTTTCTAATAATTATGAAACTGGAAAAAGAATTTTGAGTTTGTACACTAATAAATGACACGTGCATTGGGATGTTTTGCCAATCTGAAAATTCTGTTTTTAATATCATGATTGGAAAAAATATCCACTGGATATTTTTGGAACAGAATATTGATGTTCTTGAAGATGTAAGTCTCCAATTTCTACAGAATTCTAAAGAAATTTCTTCCTTTTCTGTGATAGAAACCAGATCAAAGGAAGTATACTGAAAGTTTTCCATATTATTTTTCAGAAATACAAAAGCAGCATTCCAATTTTAATGCCAGAATTCAAAGACACGTGCAGAATGTTCCTTAATGTTCCTCGCTTGTATCCTTACGATCTATATTGATTGTTTCCTAGTATGATTTGATTGCTTATTGTGCCCTATGACTATTATTAAGTGTTGTACCTGATGATTCTTGACGAATGGATCTTTTCTTTTATGTATACTGAGAGCATATTTGCACCAAGACAAATTCCTTGTGTGTCCAATCACACTTCTATTCTATTCTGTTGTTCTATTCAATACAGAACTTTTTTGTCCTCTCTTCCAAAGCCTTTCAAAAATCTATGAAAAGCAAAATTTCAAAGCAAAGAGGAAAACAAACAAAATTCCAGGATCTAGTTTTGGTCAGTTTGAATTCAATAATATGCCATAATTATGCTCAATAGTTGCAATTTGATCCTGCTGCCACTAGGAGCAGCTAAGCCAAAGTGGTAATTATGAAGTAGTTTTACCTCTAAAGATAAATTTCTAATTTGTCATTTTGTAAACCAAGAATCATAACCCAAGAAAAAATCCCAATTTGTTAAGTGAGTAATATACCAAGAAAACAGCTATAAAACTAATAGAAATGTAACATTTTTTTGTTTATTTTAACCAAATTATGATTTCTTAGTTATTTTAATTGTTGGTAATTAGAGCAAGCAACCAGAAGTAATTACTAGTGATTCATATTTATTATTGATTAGTAAAGGATTCTCTTATTGCAATAAGATTATTTTTAGCTAAAACGTGCACTTTTAATACAGCCTGGAGTAAAACATATGTGGAATAAAAATATAAAAGTAAATAAAAAAAAAATGTGTTTACTGTAAATATTCCCAGGGTGAACTATTAAATATTATTTAAAACTTTCACTTCTATTACCTTATATTAGAAGTAAAAGTGTTATACTTCTAAAATCCATAAAACAAAAGTAAATTTGTAAACATTCAGTTAAAAAAAAATCACAAGGCAATTTCCTTTAATTCACCCTAAATTCAAATTTAATTTTTTTTGAAAAATTAAATGTACATGAAGAATTAAATGTATATGAAGAAAACGGCATGAACTAAGGTGAAATTACTAATGCTATCATTGTATTTACCAACTACAACTTAAAATCATGATACTTTCATCTGACTAAAACTACACGGTCCAGAATTTTTTTCTAATAAAATGCCCTATTTCTTAAGCACAGGAGAAAGACTGACCACCACAGCATGTTCAAGATTTAGATACTGTAACTTTTCTTTCACTGTGGATATCAGATTTTAAAATATAATTTACTATAAGAAATTTCTTGGGTCTCTAGAAGTCATTCAGTTTCAGACTTCACCTTAACAAATTGCCCATAAGAATTCAGATAATCTCAATGGAGATTTTTTTTCTAAAATAACTATTATGAAATTATATAATTATGCCAAATGTTTACTTATGCATATTAGTATGTTATTTTAACACATTTTGGTTAGTTTATTTGATCTTTAAATGCCACTGAATTAAAATTCTTTTGTTTTCTGCTTTGCTTCCCTATTTTCACCTTTCTCTGTTTAAATGAGATTTAAACCAAGAGGTTCAAGGTATGAAATCTTAATCTTTATAAAGATATTCATGTATGTCTTTAGATATGGGCATCAAAATATAGCTACAACTTTCAGAAAAAATCAAATGAGCCAGTTGATACTTCTTATTCCAATCTACCCTTGAGTTTTTGTGAAATGTATGCAAAATAGTTCAAATTCAAAATGACTGAAGCTTGAAATGGGCTGGTCTGATATTAGCATTAGTATTCTGACCATACCACATATGTTTTGAGCATGAAACACTGTGAATTTGGAAATACCATTTGTACTGTAAAACATTGCCATTATTATAAATATAACAGGAAAATAAATTATCCTGCAATCACCACAGGTTCTAGAGGAAAATAATATAGGTACAATATGATTGTTTTGCCTCACCCAGTCACCTTTAATGAGACAGGCTTGGTTGTTTTCATGGAGACGTTTCATTACCCAGCTAAATAACATCTTCAGAACTACAAGTGGGATCTGCTTCATTTATTTAAAGTAGCTTCCCCCTCCCCCCCAGTAATGGTGGGGGTGTTGCTTTCTCCTTGGTAGTCCCTCAACTGTTTTACTGCTTGATGGCGTGAGAGTGGTACCTCCAAGGACTCCACATTTCAAATTTTGTATTCGTGATGGGCATTTATTTTTTATTTTTAAGATTGTTTGCCATTCACTTGCTAGAATTAAAGGGTCATAAATAAATCGGGAAAGCCATATAAGGCACGGAAGAAACGCACTTTGGGAGAACTTCGGGTAGGAAACTCGTCGCCATTTAAGCGGCTCAAGGGCTACAGGGACGTGGGTGCGATTGAGCGACCGAGTCTCCCCACAGCATCCCTTGGCTGTCCTGCATTCCCTGCTCGCGGCCCCCGGTGAGGGGCGGCTGAATGACAGCGGGGACGGGAAACGTTTCCCAAATCCTGACTGAGTTTGGGGGGAGGGGGAGGGGGGGGCGCGAGAAAGGGTCGGGGGGCGGGCTGGCTCCAAAACAGGCCGGCGAGGACGAGCGGCCGCGCGCGATGGAGGCCGCCTGCCGCTCTCGGGCGCCTGCGCCTTCCGCGCGGCCCTCCGCGTGCCCGGCGTCAACAGCCGCCCCACACGAGGCTGGAGCGGAGTCAGCCGTCTTCCCCTCCCAGGCCTCCCGCCACAGACCGAAGCGCCTTTATCACCTATATTGAGCAGCGGCCCCGGTGTGGGTGAATCCGAAGTAGTTGCCGGTGGCCATTTTGGCATCTTCCCCCAGCCGGCTGGGCACTGCAAACGACGACATGGCGTGCAGGACGGGAGAGAAAAGGGCCTCGGTCAGAAACAATTCCTGAGGAGACGCGCCCCCCCCCCCCGGTTTCCCCCCCCCTCCCCCGGCTTGCCCGAAGCCATTACTCACCATAGGTAAAAGAGACTACCGGGCATATGGGAATCATGGAGCCGGGCTGACCGAAATGGCGGCGGGGTTGAAAATTGTCTCGGTCTATCGGTCACGGGCTTAGGCCGTCGCGCGCGATCGCTAAGTCGCCTCGCCGGTACCCTTTCGCACCATCCACCGACACGGTTCCAACGGCGTTGTGAAGTAGCCAGGCCTCGCCGCAGCGCATGCGCCGCTTGGGACGGGCGAGAAAAGACCGGCGGGAAATGTAGTTCGTCTGCCGGGTTACTTAAGCTAGGTCGTAGCGTTGGATGCGCGAAGCCACCTGGGAAATGTAGTTCTCACTGTCAGAAAGTTTCTCCTGACTTCCAGGTTAAATCTCCTTGTTCAGTTTCCATCCATTTTTCCTTGTCTGCCCTACAGGCGCTTTAGAAATTGACCCCCTCCTCCCTGTGGCAGCCCCTCAAATATTGGAAGACAGCTATCATGTCTCCCCTGGTCCTTCTCTTCACTAGACAAGCCATGGCCAGTTCCTGACATGATGGTTCTTCATAGGTTTTAGTCTCCAGTCCCCTAATCATCCTGGTTGCTCTTCTCTGTACTTTTCCTAGAGTCTCAACATCTTTTTTTATAGTGTGGTGACCAAAACTGGATGCAGTACTCTAGGTGTGTGGTCTAACTAAGGCTTTATAGAGTGATATTAGTACCTCACTTCACCTCAATTGTATCTCTGTTAATGCAACTTAGGATTGCATTAGCTTTTTTGGCTGTTGCTGCACATTGCTGGCTCATATTTAGTTGGTTGTCCACTAAGACTTGCAGGTGTCTTGCAGATGCATGATATATATCACGCTAACACTGGTTTCACACATTGTATTAAGTCATAGCTTGCTGAAACAAATGGCTTTGTTTCATTTTTAAATGGATTAAAAATGGCTGGGTTAATGTATTAAATGATTGCTTATATAAATGGTGACATTCTTGCAAACCACATTAAATAGGTTGGAGGGGAATAAAGTGCAATAGAAACCTATACAGTATTGCTTGTGTGGATAATCAGTTTTTGAGGTTGAAGAGCTGTCAGGAAGTTGGGTCTATTAATTTATACTGGATTCTGAAAACAATTGTTCTTAAACTGCAATGAGCATCCTTCCAGTAGCAGGGGGGCCACAGTTAATATTCAGGGTTGCAAGGGCCTAATTGGGTAGGGCTGTTCCATATAGGTAGTCCTCTATTTAAATCACAATTGGGACAGGAACATCTGTTGCTAAGAGAGATTGTTCTTAAGTGATTCATTTTCAATTTTATGAACTTTTTAACCATGATTAAGTGAACCATCCTGGTAGGTAAATGAATCACATGGTCATTAAGCAAATCTAGCTCCCTTCATTTACTTTGTTGGAAGCCAGCTGGAAAAGTTGCAAAGTGAGTTCATATGACTCTGGGATACTCAGTCATAAATACATGCTGGTTGCCAAGTGACCAAATTTGGATCATGTGACAACAGGGATGATGTAATGGATATAAATATGAAGATCGGTTGTAAGTCCCTTTATTCAGTGTTGTTGTAACTTCAGATGGTCACTAAATGAATGGCTGTAACTATATGTGTGGCTGGATAGGTTTAGGGAGTATTTTAAAAAATACACAAGTCTAAAAGGCAATGGTCCCTAACCTTTGTGGCTTGGCAGCCCAATTGTTTGAGGGGACAAACAATACCGTATTTTTCAACATAGTCGGGCAAATAATTCTGAATTCATGGATCTGTAAGAGAGTCCTAGGACCACACTTTTAAGAAACTCTAGTCTAGGGAAATGGTCTAATTAAAAGCATGTTTCTATAAATATGTCAAATGAATAAATATGCTATTAGCAGATCTTACTTTATCATTCCATAAGTTATATTATTTCTGCATTCTAATTTTAGCATGTGCCAGAAGCATCACAGTAACGCTTCCATGTATTTTTCAACAATAATTTCTGTGTGGAAGCTTAACTTTCAGCATTGAAATATTTACAAAGAACTAGTGGTAAATGTAATAGTCTAGCAATCAACAAGGAGCCTATAAATTATAATCCCACTTTAGGCACAAAAGCCATCTGGTTCCCTTGCAGGTTCCAACGCCTGACATGGTTGCTGGCTCTAATTTTAGATGTCCATGGTTACATTTTGGAGCATAGGTAAGTCACAGCAAAGACCCAAATGATTCAGTTTCTCATCCTTGAGAGAAAAAAGCTGGGCCATAGTTTGGATCTACGTCTGTTAATTCTCCATGAAAAATAGTACAATTTTGATTAGCAATTGTGACATTTTATTTTATTCTGGATTCTGATTTAATCCTGCTCATACAAAGCACTTTACAAAGTGCTTTACAAGCCACAAATTCAGGTAAGCTAATTGTTTTTATATGCCACAGAGATAAGCATGCTTCATGGGTCACTTCATTCGTCTTCCTCACACCTGCAACGATGTAATCCCACAGCAGATAGACATTGCATCAATAACAAAGAAAATGTGGGAAAAACATTTACAATGTTATGGGGCTGTATTCTAGGAGCAGCAGCACTCCACTATTGCTTTCACTGCCTACCACTTCCACACTGATGGCAAAATGCCTGTGAAGACCAAAGCAAAGGTGGAAGGAACACGGTGCAGACCTGAAAGCCATCCAATTGGCTCAGGTTGCATTTGATTGTGTGAAATGGCATTTTTTGAACTGAAAAGTGGACCATGAACTTGCAGGAAAACTCTAGGATGAAAATTGTGCTTAACAGCCTTCAGACACTACTAGAGTTATATAGGCTGAAAGGCTCTGGAATTAATCACAAACAATTGTAATGGTGTAATGAGATATTGGCTCGAAAATGCTAGTATGATTTGATTGCTTATTGTACCCTATGACTTATTAAGTGTTGTACCTGGTGATTCTTGACTCTTGATGAATGTATTTTTTATGTACACTGAGAACATTTGCATCAAGACAAATTCCTTGTGTGTCCGATCACCCTTGGCCAAAAATTCTATTCTCTTCTAAATGGCCAGTTGACATATTGCACTAAGTCTTCGACTACACTTTTAAGCCCACTGCTTTATTCAATAAACAACCAACAATGTGGAAACTGCCAGTGTAGGTATTGTAAAATCCCCTCTTTTCCCAAAACGCAGCTCCAAAGGGATGGAAATTTGCTGGCTCGTTAACTTAGTGTGTAAAAACTTACGGAGGCGGCTCTGTCTTTACAGTACGCAAAAAACCAAGCGATTCAGACAGCTCTTAGGACGGACAGGTGCATCCCACAGAAAGAGTAAACGACCCTAACGAAGATGCCTCCACGAGACCGGAATGGACGATGGCTAATTTCAGAGCCTCACGAGGTTGCCTTGTCAGGAAAGGCCGTTTCAACGAAGGGAGCGAAAGCAAAAAACAGCGGAGGAAGATCAAAGAAACGCAGCAGCCGAGCCACCCGCCCTCCTGCAGCGCGACCGAGCGGCCATCCTTCTCGCCGCCACGTGGTGGTGAGCAGGAGGGGCTTCTTCAAAACGTCACTTCCGCTTTTCCAATCGCGTTGGGAGTACTGAGAGGTCGGGAGCCGTTAGAAAGACCGGAGTGGAAGGATTCGAGTGGAATGTGAGTGCGCACTTCCCTTTACCTCCCCCCCCCCCCCCCACACACACACACGCCGTCTTTCTGTCAGGGAGGCGGGAATGGAGCGCGGGCTGCACCGCGCAACAGAGCGTTCAGGCCGCCATGTTGCCTTCTAGGAATTCCCCAGAAAAGGCCGGGGGGAAAAGAAGGGGGTTGTTCCGTAGAGAGAAGGTATGGTGGGGAACGAGCGGAACCCCACGAGGCGGGGAAGGGGTCCCGCCGGACCCGCCTTTCCCCATTTCTGGCCCCAAACCTGCCATGTTGGGCAAGGGAGGGGGGGCAGCGAAAGCATTCGACGGGAGGGAGAAAATGGCGGCCGGGACCCGCCCCCTCCCGGCCGGTCTGAGGGGGAACCCCCATCGTTCCTTCAGGCGGGAAGCCGGCGGGCGTTTTCCGCCCCCGGCTCGGCTCCAGTGGTTCCTCCGCTTTCACTCGCCTGCTTGCTCGTACTTTCATCGCCTTCCTACCTGCGGGCCTCCAGAGGGGCAGAGGCTGGGTCCGGTTGTCATAGAGAAGCCCTAGTTGGGGGGGGGGGGGGACACATGCTGCCCGTTGCTTCTGTGCCCACGCTGTTCCCTTCCTACAACTTCCAAAGCCGTCTGTGCCTATTAGAATTATAATTCTTTATTGGCCAAGACACACAAGGAATTTGCCTCCGGTGCATAAGCTCTCACTATACAGACCACAATCGTGATAGATCGTTATCCTGGTCATTATAAAAATACATCTCATAAAACATTAGATACAACACTTAGTGATGGTCATGGATACTAAATAAGCATTCAACATAAATCATACTAGGATATTAAAGCCATTCTGACGGTTCGTGGGATCTGTTTCCAATTCGAAGCAGTTCAAAAATGTGGTCCGAGGAGGCTTTTGGACTTGGGGGGAGGGGGTCTGCGAAATCAAAATGATTTGCCAGCCTACATTGGAATTTTATGCAGTATCCAAAACCCATCAAACAATTGTGAGAAGTGACAGCAAATGCACCTTTTGATATGGTAAATATAAAGTGTACAAACAAACTGTCCTGGGACCTCTATAGTTTTTTAAAATGCTGACAGAAAAAAAAAAGTGTAAGAAAGAATGAGCTGGAGGAACCCACTGAAAGATTGGGCTTCCTGGCCTCAGTTTTGTCTCCAGTTATTTCTTCATGGGCTGTTCTGCATCTTGTCACATCTTATTTGGCTCAGGCTTTGTGTGACAGTTTAAGAATTGGCAGATTAATGTGGCATACATTCTTCTGAACTTCAGTTTACTTTGTATATTAACGGTATATGTCTGCTAATGTTTGGGGGAAAGGAGGAAGAGTAAAGAATAAAGGAAATGAAATTCATGAAATGAGAATGTTGATGGAGGGGTTTTCAAATGCTTGTGCCGAGTAATGAATACTCTTGCATTTATGAATTAATACATTTCTATAAGATAACCTTACCTGTGTTTAACACATCATAAAGTACATTAAACCTCCGAATGGGAACTGTTTTACTTTTCATGTTGCAGGCTACTTCCCAACTCAAGCATAATTATACTTCTGTAACTGCTATTTTATGGTTTTGCTATTATGTCTCAGGGTACTTGACACCTTAGTTTGCATTTCTGTTTTAATGACAGGTTATATTTTGCAGAGATGTACAGTATGTGAAAAAAGGGCAACTAAGCTTTAACATTAGTATAGGCCTCTGCTTAATTGAAGGTCTTAAATTATATATATGTATGTATGTATGTATGTATGTATGTATGTATGTATGTTTTCTTAGGCTTTCGTGGGTACTTACATGTGTGCTGTTTAGCTTCCTTCGGGTATTATCCCATGTCATTGTAGTTCTGTTAAAGTTTAACAGAAAGCTAACCAGCACACACACACATATATATGTATGTATGTATGTATGTATGTATGTATGTATTTGTTTTCTTAGGTTTTCGCGGGTACTTACATGTGTGCTGTTTAGCTTCCTTCGGGTATTATCCCACGTCATTGTAGTTCTACAAGAACTACAATGACGTGGGATAATACCCGAAGGAAGCTAAACAGCACATATGTATGTATGTATGTATGTATGTATATGTGTGTGTGTGTGTGTGTCTGTGTGTGTATATATATACATATGTGTGTGTGCGCTGTTAAGCTTCCTTCGGGTGTTATCCCACGTCATTGTAGTGCTTTTAAAGTTGCAGCAACATTTTAGCAGAATCTCATCTGCCATCATCAGGCTTCTGTATTGAGTTTGTATGTGGGTCAGGCTATCACAGCAGTTGGTTTTGCTGAAACGTTCTGCTGAAACGTTGCTGCAACTTTAAAAGCACTACAATGACGTGGGATAATACCTGAAGGAAGCTGAACAGCACATTTATATATATATATATATATATGTATGTATGTATGTATGTATGTATATGTATATGTATATGTATATGTATATGTATATGTATATGTATATAAAATATGTTTTTTTAAGTTTTTGCGGGTACTTACATGTGTGCTGTTCAGCTTCCTTCAGGTATTATCCCACGTTATTGTAGTGCTTTTAAAGTTGTAGCAACGTTTCAGCAGAATCTCATCTGCCATCATCAGGCTTCTGTATTGAGTTTGTATGTGGGTCAGGGTCTCACAGCAGTTTAAATTTAAATTCAGCCTCAAATTTAAAACCAACTGCTGTGAGATACTCCTTCGGGTATTATCCCACGTCATTGTAGTGCTTTTAAAAGTACTACAATGATGTGGGATAATAGCTGAAGGAAGCTGAACTGCATTCATGTAAGTACCTGCGAAAACTTAAAAAAACAAATACACAAACACACACACGTGTGTATGTGTGTGTGGTTCAGCTTCCTTCGGGTATTATCCCACGTCATTGTGGTTGTGCTTTTAATCATCAGAAGCCTGATGATGGCAGATGAGATTCTTTCGAAATGTTGCTACAACTTTAAAAGCACAACTACAATGACATGGGATAATACCCGAAGGAAGCTGAACAGCATACATGTAAGTACCCGCAAAAACTTAAATATATATATATATATATATATGTATATGTATATGTATATGTATATGTATATGTATTTGTGTGTGTGTGTCTAAATATAATAACACCAGCTGAGCTGATTTTGCATGCATGGTGAAATATTTGCAATCTGATTTTGCAGGCGCAGCTATTTCTGCAAAAAGCATATATTTGCTGGACTATCTAAAATAGAGCTATTTGGATCACAAATATCTGGGACATTGAGAAAAAAGGGAAATAAAAAGTAGCAGATGGCAATGGAATTGACATATATCTACAAGTGGCTGTTAATTGATGGTCAGTATGAGGGGACTAGGTGATACATCCAGTAAGATTACCGTATATACTCGCATATAAGCCGACTTTAGAACACCTTTTTTTTTTTTTTTTTCAAATTTGGGGGTCCGCTTATACGCGCATAAATCTGATTTTTTTTTTATAACCACCGTTATATGGTGGTGAGGAGGGCCCAGAATCCCCTGGTTCAGCCAGCGGTTATTTCAGTCTGGTGGGTTCAATGACCGCTTGGAAGGAAAATCCCCACCTTCTCCCTCTCGGTGGCCGTGCCTCGATTTGCGTCAGAGCAGCGACTTAGCGAGGCGGCTTCCCGCAATGAGAGTCTTGGCTCTTGCACTTCCTGTCAGCTGGCCCTTAGCAGCCCTTGCCTCAAGTGAAACGCGCGTGAAGTCGGGTGCCATTTTTCTCCCTGGATGGATGATGAGCTGCAACTTTTGCCCTGCCGCCTTTTCCCTCTGGACTTCACTTCTGCTGTTCAGGGAAGTCGCGCCCAAAGCCCTGTCCTCCCAGAATCTTTCTGACGGTGAGCCTTGGTCTTGGCCCATTTTCGCAGGGTGTTGAGCTCGGCGGTTGATCGCCACCGTGTTGCTCAGAACAGGATAGCCTGACAGATCAGGGGATGAACACCATGGTATTGGGGTCAGCTTATATGCGAGTTTTTGCAAAATTCCTCATTTTGGGGCAGTTTTTTAAGGGTCTTATATGCGAGATCGGCTTATATGCGAGTATATACGGTACATACTACTGGGTGGGCTTCAGAAAAAGGGTATAAAAGAAGGGGGTAAATCTCATATCAGGGCCACTGATGGTTGCTATTCTTCACTGGTCTTATTCTTCACTGGTCTATCTCTGGACCTTATTGCAATGGCTTGTTAGTAAGTAAGTGAGTAAGTACTATCTTACTGAAATGTTATGATGGCTTTTCATGTTTCAAATTGCTCATGAAATAAACCTCTGATCTTAAAGTAAGATTTATTGCTTGTGGTTTGTGTATCTCTTTTACTGAATTATTTTTATAACAAGTAGAATCATTTACACTTTATTTACAGTTAAAAGAAAACATGAGAACAAGAACTCTTTTGTAATTATTAGATTTTTGTCTATTTGGTATTATTTTTCACTCTGCATTATTACACAATTCTTTAACTTTTTCCATTAATCTGTTCCTGTATTCTAAAGGACACTTTTCTCCTATCATAATATGTCTATAGCTTTGTCATCCTGAAATTTTGATGTCTTAGTCTTTTTCTTCTGTTGCATTTTTCTTTTCTTATAAAAAAAATGAGACTCAGTGTTAGGATTCAAAATTCAAAGTCCATATTAAAATAAAATCTTTTTCAGACTACTGAAGTTAAATATTGTACTCTTTAGAATTTCTAAGAATTCTTCAAGCAAGAATACTAAAAAGGAAATAAGTCAAGAAAGTTGTAATTATTCATCATGATAGGGTGTGATATAAACAATTATATTAAAGTATAATACAATCAGTAATGTATAAAGAGTAGACTTTATTAAAAAAGCAAGTAGTGTTTTTCTGTAGAGTTCTATTAGTGGAGATTATATCCCAAGCAAAGTGGAAAGCTTCCTAGCACTGTCTTCAGATGTGCTTTTTTATTTTTAGCCTTGCACTTGAAGCCCACCTCCTGTATTCTACCTGTTCTGTCAATCTGGATACCTTGATTATATATTTATATTCATAAACTTTTGATCTACTCTTTTTCTTTTCTACACATTTTATCAATCTTTACTATAAAGGTGGGGTATCTGTGTGTCTCCAGATGCTTTGGGATGTCTTTATCCTCTGATAATCAGCCATGTAATGATGCAGTGATGCAGAAAGTTTTGGAGACATACAGATACACTGTTTTTATAATACAGAATGAAAAATATGGGGGAAAGAAGGAATTGTAGGTATTACTTAAGAAATAGAAAACCCGTGCTAGCTAAATCCTTTTTTTTAAAAAAAACTGCACTCTTGTTCATCCAACCTCAATGCTAAAATAGGCTGGTTATTCTAATCCTTAAATATTATTTTGGTATTAACTAGAAATTACAGGTACTTCTTGACTTAGAAGTATAATGAAGCCTTCTCATTACTTTCATAATTGTTCATGCTTGTAAAGTGAGTCACGATGTGACCCAACTTGTTTTTATGACTTTTTTTGCAACAGTTGTTAAGTGAATGCCATAGTTGTTAAGCGAACTCATTGTTTGCTATGGGCTGTTTTTGCCGAAAGCCCAGAATAAATGCCATTTTTCAGCAAAAGCAATATTAATTGTGGTTACATGACCACAGTATGCTGCAAATGGCTGTAAATGCAAGCTGGTTGTCTAGTTCCAGAAATATGATCATGTAACTGCAACACACACATACACATATACACTGTTGAAACTTCGAAACTAGGTTGTAAATACATCTTGGGTGGTCTGTCATAATTTTGCTTAGCAACCAGTTTTAAGTTGAGGACTATATAACCCACCTTTCATTTTAGTGCCTAAGGTAAGAAATCACTAAATCATAAATTTTCTCTAGAAAAACAGCCTTATGAGGCAGATAAGATAAAGAGAGTTAGCCAATGAGCTTCTGTAGATGGACTGGTGTGTGGGAACCCCTGCTGCTAGTTTAATATGTTAACCACAACATCATACCTGTGTTGATTTAATGGAACTTCAAAGTATGAATGCTTGATTATTGCAGTGATGGAAGGAATGACTTGATTATGCTAGTTTGCTTTTTTATTAGAATCCCATTTTGTTGGAAACATGCAATTTTTTTCACTGCATCTTTTCCTTCCCAGAATGCCTAAATCAAAGGAACTTGTGTCTTCAAGCTCATCTGGCAGTGATTCAGATGCTGATACAGCGGTGATTATTTTATATTATATTATGCTATATATTATATTTTATATTATATATATTTTATATTATGCTATATTGATATTATGTTTTTTGAATTATCTTGCTAATCATAAACGTAACCTAAAGAACCAAGGCTTTGGATTGATGTTTAAAAGTTACAAATGAAGTGAACCTTATAAAGATTCTTTTGGCAGAAAAATACTTCAATTAAATTATACTTTTTATTAAAGTAGAAATTAAAATGATTTGCTGTTATGTAATAATTACTTATATGCATGTGCTATTTTTTATGATTTAAGTTGAAAGTGTCATTCTTGGAATCACATTTCTAATCTTGATTAGAAATGCTTTGTTTTTGTCTTTACCTTATTCAAAATTCTTAAGTCTATTGATCCAGTTTAAAATAAAATTTGAAAATATTCTTGCTGAATGGATATGAAGACCTGTAGCCTAATTCAAAGAGCTGTTGCTGTTCAAAGGGTATTTTAAAGCAAGCTTGGAACAAGAGAGGGATGGATTTCTGCCTTTCTAAGTATTTGGCCATTTTATGACAAATATTATTTTGATTGCTAATCTAAATAGACTGTATAATGAGATACTAATATTCTGCGTTCTTTTAAATTTCAGCATGCAAATCATCTGCTGTCAGTAAGTAATTAGATTTACATTCTGTTTCATAGTCTACTGAAGAAAGAAGTTAATTGACCTCCTTCCCATTCATAACTGTTCTGCAGATAAAACCTTCCAGTTCCAGATTTATGCTCAGGCCTATCTTCTCTAGATATAATAAATATGATTATAATTGGAACATAGTGCCTCTTGCTTTTCAAATTCTTACTTAAATATTTTCCCATAGATAAACTGTTGCCTTTATTTTATAAGATCACTTCTGAGAGACAGTAGCCTTATACTTGCAATTCAAGATCATAAGTTGGGACTCCTTTTGTGAAAAGAAATGAGACTAACTGAAGGATTTGGCACACGTTGTTTCTTCTCTTGTAACTGAAGAGCAATAAACCAAAATTCAGTTCAATTGTAACATCTATGTAGCTTAACTACATATTGTGAATTATGATTTAAAATTAATTCCAACCAGTTTTATCTTGCTGTCCTATTTAATAGATAATATTTATTTTAAGCCTCAATTCTAGGTCATGCTGTAGAAAAGGAAATAATGTGTAGCCTTGCTTTAACATTGAATGGAAGTAGAGAGGCTTAATATTCGGGTTTGGAATCCTCTCTCCATTCTCATATAATTGTGGAGAAAAGAGCTAGTTGTGCGAATTGAAACTAATACTTTTCCAGTAAGTCCTTCTTTTTTATTATTAAATGCCAAGGAAAAAAGGAAAAAACAGACAGCCCCAGAAAAACCTGTAAAGAAACAGAAGACTGGTGAAAGTTCCAGAGGTGCAGCCTCCTCTGTGCAAAGTAGCAACAGAGATGAGAATATGTTTCAGGTAATTGCTGACACGATGATTGAAATCTGGGTTAGCCATGTCGCGATATACACTTTGTAATTCCCCTCTTTGGAGGAACACATCTATTCCTTGCTTTCTGGACTTGGTAATATGGCACTGCTAAGGTCCCCATAAGCTCAATTAATGTTCCACTTACATTTTTACCCAGTAAATAACTTACAAAGTGCAGAAAATGGCTAGAAATGGTATGCCAAAAGAAATAAGTATGAGATAGGAAAATACAGTTAAATTTAGTTTATAGCAACATGGGTCTGTATGTTTTGCTATCCTTGGTTCTGCTACATCTTTATATCCTGCTTGTTGGTTCAATTTAGCATATTTTAGACAGTGTGCCACAATTACAACTAAAACCCAGTTTCACCTCCAGGATGCTCAGTTCAAGAGAGGATTTCTATCCAGAAATTACTTTGTAAGCTAATATCTTCCCAATATTCTACCAACTAGGTATATGGAATTTATGCACTCAAGATAATAGGATAATTTCCTCACATCTGGAATACTATACTGTCCTCATTCCCTAGCATTACTGTGACTGTTGAAAGGGGTGAAAAGCTGTATATGTCCCAGAGCTTTAGGTTCTAGCAAAATTTGTTTCTCAATCAATTTTGTAAAGTGCACCCACCTTTTGGAAGAGCTTTGGGATGATCAAAAGTTGTGTTGGCCAAGTTGTAGGAAGGAGTGGAGCTTTCTGTAAGAACAAGTGCTTTTTTACAGCATTGCATGTTAACAATTACAAGTAGAAAATGGGAGAGATTTCTCTGGTGTAAAAATGTTTATTTCTGAAAGAAGCTGGTTAAATAATCCTCTCCAGTTAAAAATTAGGCTCTATTATGTGATTACTCAAAGGGAAAACATACTCAACGATGATCTAGAATATAAGATTCTGATTTCACTTGGTAATAACGCAAACATTTAAATGGGTTATACTAAACTTTGTATTTTTAGTTTTGGCATAAGTTGTTTATAAAGCAAGAATTAAAGCTTGGGTAATCTTAAATAGGCATTTGAGATCAAATTTAGAAAATTAGTTTTTATTGTGTGTATGTTACCTGTCCTTTGATTATTCTTGATTCAGTATTCTTGATTCATAATGGGAAGAGTTATGCCCACATCAATGCTCATGTTTTATGATACACTGCTCTTACTGATTATTGTAAAAAATAGATATATAATTCACCTTTTGTAATTTTCACTGATGTTATAGAAACCCGAAGTATTAGAATATTTATATAAAACAGGTCTTAATTTTTCAGCATAGTTATGGTGTATTGTTATAGATTATTTTTGAATGAAATGAATATTCATTTTTGGAGTTGTCATTTTAAATTCAAGGTAGACTCAGGTTTATAGGTCCTTTTTTATTTTTAAATGCCATGGAAAAAAGGAAAAATCAGACGGTTCCAGAAAAATCTGTAAAAAAACCCTGAAGACTAAAAGTTTCAGAAGTTCAGCCTCTTCCATGCAAAATACAGTAGTTGAACATAGGAAAGTGCCTTATGCTGACTGGTGTGAGTTTATATCCATTTCCGTTTCCGTTTGAGAGTATTTTGATTTCCCTGACAACATCAGTATTTTATTTGCTCTTAATTACAGGTAGATCTCAACTTACAACCACAATTGAACTCAAAATTTCTGTTGCTAAGCAAGGTGGTGGTTAAGTGAATTTGACTCCATTTTATGACCTTTTTGTCACAGTTATGCAAATCATTGCAGTTGCTAAGTGAATCATGCGGTTGTTAAGTGAATCTGGCTTCGCCCATTGATTTTGCTAGCTGAGAATGTTACAAATGGTGGTCACGTGATCCCAGGACAGTGCAACTGTCATAAACACAGGCCAGTTACCAAGTGCCCAAAAATTGATCATGTGACTATGGGGTAAGTGTGAAAACCAGTCAAATCATTTTTTTTCATTGCCATTGTAACTCTGAATGGTCATTAAACAGAATGGTTGTAAGTCAGTGTCTCTACCTGTATAATGTCTTCAGTTAAGGTTAAGTTCAGTTTAGATTCTAGTTGTAAAAAGAGAAAAGAGCTGAAACACCAATATAAAACTTGGTCAGGTTAGTAAGGGTTTTCCTCGTCCCCTTTTTAAATAGTAGGAGAGCTAATAAAGGCAACTAACTTTTGTAGTAGTATGTTAATATTACATTTTCCTCCAGAATGGTTTCAGGAGATTTGTTCTGCAGCTGTTGCTTTCTGATCATTCATTTCTAAATTTTCATGTCATGCTGGTGCCCTAAAATAAGTAAGCTAGTACTTAGTGGTTAAAAGATGTGAAATTGAATGCCAATAGTTGTGTATCTTATGGACGGTAGTGTTTCTAGAAATTATTTACATGCCCTCTTATTTTTACTTTTCTCTCTGTTCAAAATGGCTGTCTTTTTGATTCCTGCTGACATTGTGATAGATTGACCAATTAATTTTATTCTTTTAAATTGTCTCTGCTCTAGTTCTAAATCCCCTTGTATTAGTTTTGGAACATTAGCATTTGCTAAATATGTAATTTTAAAAAAGCATTTATATTTCTGAAAGGACTCATTGGTGTAATACATTCTCTCTTGAGCAATTAAGGCAGCCTTTGCCAATCTAAGTAAAACACAAATCTTTTTGAATACATAATGCCTATGCTCTGCTGCTCTTCTTAATAATAAGCTACCCCCAAAAAATTCTGCTCAACGATGCTGCAACAATGAAATTTAATTTAATTTTGAAACACTATTTTCTTAATTTTTTTTTGTCTAAAATGCTAATTCTGTCTTTCTGCAGTGCCAGTATACACTCCTCTGATACATTTTATTGAGAAGAAATACTTCCAACCTCCAGAATGGGCTAGGCAGTATTTTTGAAGCCAGATCCACATTAGACATGATCATTTCCTCTTTCAAAAGTCAGGGAGATGTGACTGTTAATCCAGTGACATCTCGGAAGTGGGTGGGGTTGAAGTTTTTAGCCACTTTGGAGGGCATAACAGTTTACAGGATGAATTTTTGTTTTTAGGTAAAAAAATGAGAA
Organism: Laticauda colubrina; assembly: GCA_015471245.1. NCBI lineage: Eukaryota > Metazoa > Chordata > Lepidosauria > Squamata > Elapidae > Laticauda > Laticauda colubrina. The sequence goes on from BLBF01000010.1 coordinate 13,766,488, forward strand.
TTACACAGACCAAAATATAGGAGCTACAGAGATACTATTGTCTGGTCACATTACCTTTAGAATATAAACTACAATTCTTGCTGAATATTCAAAATATTAACAGTGATTAAATAAAGTACTTCCGGGCGCTTATTGAAGTAATGATTGAACTTTCTAATTCCCTGACAGATTGGTAAAATGAGATATGTCAATGTTCGGGACTTTAAAGGTAAAGTCCTAATTGATATTAGAGAATATTGGATGGATCAAGAAGGTGAAATGAAACCTGGCAGAAAAGGTAATTATATACTTGCATATTCTGTTTCAACATTTAGATGTTAATTTATCTATTTGCAATATTAAGCCCATGTGCCCCAGACCTAAATGCAAGGCATTCTAGTTAACTTACAAGAGAAATTGTGGAAAAATCTTGCACAGAGTTCCAACAGGTATGTCTTTGACAGTGCAATACTGATTGTAGTACCGGACAGTTGTATAATAGGAAGGAGTTTGGTTGGGATAAAAACTTTTTCTTAAATAATTTTTTTTTAAAAAAAAACTTAAAAACAAGTGAGCGTTTACACATAGAGTAGCTTTCAGGTGTATGTTTTGTCTGTTGACTGAAGTAATGCTGCTGATTTTTCTATCTCATTCTGTTTTTATCTGGCTAGCCATTATGAAAGGCATCTAATAAAAAGCCGAATTTGGGCACATGAATTAGTGCCTTGTGTGAAGGATTCATATCAGTGATTTATATGAAGTAGCCAAATGAATACATTTAGGTGCTTCTGTTGCTTCTTTGAATGGTGTGTCTGTCCTGAAACATTGGACATAGATTTATTGGAAGGTTGTCATTTCTCTGATATTGGCAATTTTAGGCTCTTTTTCTGGCTTATTACACTTGTTCAGAAATCAGAAGATGAATATATTCTCCAACTCTGTCCATCCGTTTTTAGCAGTACACAAGACCTGAGTTGTCAACGTGTATTGAATTTCATTTTAACTCATTTGGCAAGGTAATTCTAAAATTTAGCTCCATGTTTGGAAAAAAAGCCTATAATCTCGCATCACAGTTCTCAAGCTGTGGGCCTGAACAAAGCACTTTATGCTTCTAGGTTTGCTATCCAAATGCAAAATGTATGAAATCAGATGCCAATTATTATAAAGTGCTATTAATAGGTTTAATTGTTGACTGTCTTTCCATAATTCCCATTTATGTTCTGCGCTCTGTGTGCAACTTTAATTGGAAGCATCAGAAGTTTTGTTTCAAAAAATATCAGAGTTTTGTGGGTAGTTACAACAGTCTGAATTGATGCTTTCCTGATTTGACAGGAGGTATAAGTTGGTTTATTAACCTAGCTTTGGATGATAACTGGCATAATTTCTGCATGAAGTAAGACTTCAGGGCTCCTTCCATTGTTAAATCTATTACAATTTAATTATATAATTGCTCTTACTTTCTGTGAAAGGCATGTCCAAATATTTTAAACAGGGCTAGAAAATAATGTGAGTGATTTCTCAAAACCCTGAAATAATGTGTTCTGCAAAGTGTAATGTTACAAAATCTGCCTATTTTTATAAATTGACTATTTTCCAAACAACTTGTTTTTGAAATCTTCTTTTTGACACTCATGTGAATGCTTGGTTTGATGAAAGTCAGATATGAATTAACACTTGTGTATATTCATTGTTTAAAGAAAGCTGTGGCATAATGTCATGTCTTTTGCTTTTAGAAAAGTCAGTGTTAAGGATGAAGGAGTATTCCTCAAGTTGATCGTTACTGTTTCAACACCCTCTGTCCAGTTACACAATAGATTAATGCAAACATTACTACCCATTTTCTTCTCCTGGTAATTCATTCATTATCTTCTATTGCCAGGTACTGAGGGGTTCAGTTATGCAAGGCACCTAAATATCTGATTCAGCTAACCCCAACTTGCCTTTCATATTATGTATGTTTAAATTTGAATATTCTTAACATAGAGCTATGGGTTGTTAGGAACTGATCCTTAGCACCAGTGTAAATTCTGCAGTTGCAGAGTTAACGAAGGTTATAGTATGACTGTGAAACTATACTATTTTCCAAGGATGTATTTGGTTTATTTCAGGCATCTCTCTAAATCCAGAACAGTGGAGCCAGCTGAAGGAACAGATTTCTGATATTGATGATGCAGTAAGAAAACTGTAAAGAGGAGCCATACAGAAACTCTACTGTTATCGGTCTAAGTAGTCTTTTTACATTAGCATTCATTTTTTCTAAACTTATTTGTTTTCCAAGCTATTGTATATTTGGATTGCAAACAATTTGTAAGATGGAACGCTTTTTTTATTGTGCATTAAAAGTGTATTCTGAGTGAAGTTACAAATGTGTATACTTTTATTAAATAGGTGTTATGTTTTCACATCATGATGTAAAATAAAACACATTTAATTAATACACTTGAGTAAGAGTATAGCTGTTGGCGCCCTTCTTGACTAAAAAAAATGACTTGAGAGAAGATCATACTTGCTTTTGTGACCATCTTTTGCAACTGTCTGGCAAGTAAAGTCAATGGGGAATCCAGATTCACTTAACAACTGTGTTAACTAATTTAACAACTGTAATGATTTACTTAACAAATGTGGCAAGAAAAGTAAAATGGGACAAAATTCCACTTAACTAATTTCTAACTTAACAAAATTGTGGGCTCAATTGTGATAGTAAGTCAAGGACTGCCTGTATACATTTTGTGATACTTTGCACATAGGCTATGGTGTTTAGTTACCAGTGGAATTCCAAGTATAGAGATAGTCCTTGACTTACATTTCGTGACCCTTCAAAGTTACAGTGGCACTGAAAAAAGTGACCTATGGCTGTTTTTAACAGTTACAACTTTTGCAGCATTCCCATAGTCACGTTAACAAAATTCAGATGCTTGGCAATTGACTCATATTTATGACTGTTACCATATGATAACCTTTTGTGACCTTCTGATAGCAAAGTCAATCAGGAAGCCAGATTCGCTTAACAACCAGGTTACTAACTTGTCAACTGCAATGATTCACTTAACAACTTTGTCCAGAAATGTCATAACTCAATAAATGTCTCACTTAAAAACAGACATTTTGGACTCAATTGTGACTGTAAGTCGAGGACTACCTGTATTCTAATGGGCACCAGGAATGAACTTGAGAAACAGGAGGAAGAGCCATAATTAAGACATTAAAAAATGAGTTGGGGCAGAAATGTAATTTGATAAAGAGGGTCAGACATAACCCTCCCTAGTTATCATGAAGATAAAGGGGGAACGTTCAGGTTTGCAAAATTCTGTTACTGTAACTTTGTAAGAAAGTAGTATTCTATTAGCATTCATAACTCTGGTGTCCTAGTTTGGAAGATTGACAAAATCTATTGCATTTTGTAAACTTAGGTAGATCCTAATTCTAGACACGCTGAAGATGATTAGAAAAACTGCTGTTCCATCATATTCCATGGGTTCAAGAAACAGCAATATATAGAACTGTAAATGCTACAATAATCTTGAATTTTAATAGGAGAGATCAATAAATGTAGATTGAGCACCTGTACTTTTATCTGAGCATGTTCTGACCAAGACTTCCTGAGACACCAACAAACCACACGTTGAATCCAAAACCCTTTTATTTTAGTTCAATGAGTCTCAACCAATTATAAATAGCCCCATGGAAGTCTGCCAAAGTTCTTTGGGAGAAGTCTGATCAGAACACACCTTTATCTTATTTGAAGTGCTGCCAATGACCTAAAGTACTAATTAGTCTTTCAAAACCAAATCAGCACAAATCCACCACGAAGCTTTCAGGTTCCAAAGTGACCAGTGCAAACAATGTTGTTTCTTGCAAAGGTTCCTGTCCCTTTGCGTTTCCTTTATACCTTATGGGGGTGCAATCACCTATAAGCCTTACTCCTGAGTCACCCCATTTGTCTTAACTGCTCTTGCCTTCTGGCAGCTCTGCGCACATGAACCCTGGGAACAGGCTCCCCTTGTTCCTCTACCTCACTGCTGTCAGATTCTGGAGGCTCCGGAGTCGGCACATAACTCCCAGATGGCCCTGACCCCACCTCTCTTAGCAGATGCAGGACTCCCCAGACTCCCGGACTTGCCCATGTTATTCCCCACTGTCTGATTCTGCTGCTATCTCTGCAGGCTGACAGCAGACCACAACAAGGTCTACAAACAGTGATCACATGACTCCCAAGAGTCATAACTACATATTACTGTCATAAATACATGCCAGTTGCCAATTGCCCGAATTTTGATAATTGATTATAGGGCAGTGGGTCATAGGTGTGAAAAGCAGTCATAAGTCACTTTTTTTAAGTGCCAATGTAACTGAGTGGTCACAAGAGACAAATGGTTATAAGTCAAGGATTATCCGTATTTCTTTCTTCCAAAAATATGTCTTTGGAGATTCTCAATCATCCACGTCATGGTTGTCCCATAGGTTCCTTTTCAAGAGGCAACTGGATTTCCTGGTTTTTCTTTGATGTCATTTTGCTTCTCACCCAAGCAGATCATTTAAAAAATAAAGCAACAGATTGTCTCACCCATCATCTGTTACCACACACAAACACTGCCACCTTTAAACATAATGCAACAGCTTCTTAATTATTCTCTACAACTTCGTCTAATGCATGACTACGATAACGGTAGCTGTGAAAAACTTTCCAGGTACTGCTACGGCCACAGAGTACTTTATTTCAAAACTAAAGCTAATGTTCCGACCCAAGACTGGCACTTCTGACAAGGACTGTCCTCTTGCTTAGTTTTATGAAGATTGCAAGATAATGTGATAAGACAGCAAAGCAAACAATTGTTTTCCAAGCTTGTTCAGTCAGAACTAATATTCTGCAATTTTGTCACACCATGCAAACACGTTGCAGGGATGAGTGCACAAAGCCAAAGACAAGATTAGGGACAGATTGTCGTGGAGAGAGAATCTATATGGTTGGTAAGAATTGACAAGATGTTGATGGCCCTCATAGATTAGAATGGCCCCCAAGCCTGTTGGCTTTTCCTACAGCTTTAAAAACCTGACTGGATACATGGACCTGGGACTTGGAATATGTTAAAGTCCTTGGCTTTTGTATTAGCTTGTTTAATAATCTTGGCTGCTATATGTTTTTAATTTTTGGATGTTTTATTTTTTAAAATTATTTTATAGCAAGTCCCCAACCCCTGGACCAAGGTCCATTTGGAACCAGGTGACCAAAGCGGTGGGCGAGCATGCTCACGCAGGAAGCTCCATGTGTGTGAGTGGTGGGCACGTATATGGATCTGTGCAAGCGCACACACCCGCTGCTTGCACAGAACCATCCCCTATCCTTCACCCACCCCGTGGTCCACAAAACCAGAAAGGTTGGAGACCCCTGTTGGATAGTGTTAGAATTATAAGCCCAGAGTCACTTGGCTGAGATTGGCTATAGGACTTGAATAAATAAAAAATAATAACCAATGCAAGAAGAGAAGTCGTAGGGACAATAGCATTTCCAGGTAATGTTCCAATGAATTCCATTAGACCAGGGGTCCCCAACCCCCCCCAGGCTGCGGCCAAGGGTGGGATTCCACTGGTTCGGCCCAGTTTGGCCGAACCGGTAGCTCCCAAGATCATCTGGGAGTGAACCAGTTTGCTCCGAAGATCAGCTGCTGGGCCCACTCGCCCACCCCGGCTCCATACTGACCTTTATTTCTGGATTTTGATGCTCAGCTGCATCGCGCTGCACAGCGGATTGCCACGCGTCAGCTGTTGAAGAGACAGGGAGAGTGCAGGAGAAGGTCAGTAAGAAAGCCTCTGCATGCATGCAAAGCATGCCCACCAAGGCACCCCCCCCCCCCCCCCCGAACCGGTGATAAACAAATTTGAATCCCAGCACTGGCTGTGGCCCATTACCGGGCTAAAGCCTATTTGGAACTGGGCCGTGGGAAAGGCAGGCCGATGTGCATGTGCACAGCTCAACTCACGAGCAGTGGGCTGGGATGCACGTGGAAGTTGAGCTGCGCATACACACCAGCCTTCCGCTTGCACAGCCCAGTTTACCTCAAACCACCCCCAGCCAAGCCACAAAGGTTGGGAATCGCTGCGTTAGAAACAGCACATTTCCTAGCAGACAGACTGTAAGAGGACCTTGGAAATTTGAATTGCAGCTGCCTCTGTCTTGCCCTGATATTTCTGCTCCGGGAGGTTTTACATAGAGGTATTTTGGTGCGCTGCTGCTCAAGGACTATTTTTGGCTCTTTTTTGCAGCCAAACTCCCAACTTAAGTTGGGCCAGGTTGCAATGCGAAGGGACATTCTAGCACACTGCAGCCCTGGGGCTGCCTTTGGCTTTTTATTATTTTAGCAACTGCTGCCTGGCCCAGCAGCAGACCAGGCACTCATTAGCAGAGGGAGCAAGGAGAAGGCAAGATCAGATGGGTTGACAGAACACAGGGTGGCAGGGTACCAAAAAGACATAGATGGAGGGGAGATAGATGGGTGAGGGGAATTGCAGCATCTCTGCGGGTTTTATTCCTGGCAGGCATCCAAGCACCAACTTTTTGATCCTGTGAGTTGCTGCGATGTTTGTAACTTTGGGCACAGTCATAAATCCATCTTTTTTTTTTTTTAGCACATTGTATAAGCTTGAAAGGTTGCTGAACAAATGGTCAGATGTTGAGGACTTGTATTTGAGCTGAATCAACATTACGTTGTGAGTCCTGAGCTGTCACCTCATCACTTTGAGAAAAGCTTGGGAATCTAGCTGTGTATTCTTGTACACTTTTTTTGTAAGTTGCTTTGTTTTGTCAGCACGCAAACCATTTCCTTCATTGCAAGGGAATGTTTAGAGCATTCTTTAAACTTGGCAAGCTTAAGACTTGTGGACTTCAACTCCCAGAATTCCAGAGCTAACATGACTGGAGGAGGAATTCTGGGAGTTGAAGTCCACAAGTCTTAAGCTTGCCAAGTTTGAGGATCCTTGGCTTGCAATCTTATTTGGAGTCTTGTAAATAACAAAAAAAAGCCACTAGATGGCAGCACAGCTCTTTACCTTGCTTTTATACTATATATATATATATATATACATATATACATATATACATATATACATATATACATATATATACATATATATACATATATATACATATATATACATACATATATATATGTGTGTGTGTGTGTGTGTGTGTGTGTGTGTATAAGAGGTACCACAGATAAAATCAGTAAGATACTACACAGGCATCA